>CM046880.1:80818007-81418007 GCA_025667525.1 Glebionis coronaria
GAAAAACGTAAACACTTATGACCCTTTGTGTGGGATAGTTCTCAAGGAGGCTTGTGTGTTGTATCTTAAGACTTGATTAAATGTTTGTGATTAATATTAAGAAAGAAAAATGATGACGACTACGATTGAAATTAAACTGCGACGAATGACGTAAACGTAAAACCGTAAAACGTGACGAAATTTAAAGATTATCCTAAAAATTCCTAGAAAATCACCATAAATCCTAAAAAATGCAATTAGAATTTACAAAAAATCAAAAATTACTCAAACCTTTTATTTAATTAAATATTAATTTTTAATGCTAATTAAAGCCTTAAAAATCAATTTAATAAATAAAAAGCCCAAAATAAGATTTTTCAATTTGTAAACTCCCAAAATAACATAATTAAACTAAAAACTATTTTTGAAAAATTTAAAACTAATTAAAACTATTTAAAATGATTAAAAGATTTAAATTAAATATTAAAATAATATTAAAAATTCAAAATTTATAAAAAATCTAAAAACTTGCAAACTAATTTATTTTAACTAAAATAAACAGAAAATGAAACTAAAATGACCAAAATACCCCTAATGGGCCTCCAAATGGGCTTAAAATGAAAACAGTCCAAGCTTAATGGGCTTTTTGGCCCAATAAGCAAAAAGTTAACCAAATAAGCTGAAAAGTTCCAACCTAGCTTAAAATTCAATTTTAAACACAAAACTCTAAAGGCCCAAAAGCTGAATCAGTGCTTATCATAGCTTAATAAGCAAACAGCTTACTCTTAATAGGCTTTTTTGCCCATTAAGCCATAAGCTAATGCCATAAGCTGAAATTTCACACACATCCTTCTAATGAGATTATAAAGCTGTTTGTAAAAAGAATTTTTTTATAAGCCCCAGAAATAAGCCTGAAATAAGCAAAAGCTCTCCACACAAAACGACAAAATAGTCGTTTTCGAGTTCTAGACCACTTCAAAGGCTGATTCAAGTTGCAAAAGCTATGTAATGACTTAATTAAGCAAAATAATCAAAAAGATTTCAAATAAGCACACTGAATAAGCTGGAATAAGCAATAAGCTGTTTGGTAAAAAGTCAACTAGTTCGTTTTCTAGTCAAACCTAAAAGTCAAAGTCTCAAATGCTCTAGAATAGTCAAATGGGTCAAATAAGGAAGATTGATTACCAAAACAAAGTTGTTGCATGTCTAAATAAGCTAGAATAGCTTATTAATAAGCTGTTAACAAAATAACACTAGCAGTGGCTAGCAGCAGCGGGAAAGGGTTCCCACTATTTGACTTAATTGACTTGCTTTTTTATAGAGAGATTTAGTAGGTTTCTTTGGACAATCAAGGCAACCAGTGAGTTGTAGGGAGTCAATTACAAGCAAGAAAACACAAAATGACCCACCCAAATGATACAGTTTAATCAAAGAATGCATAGACATTACACATACTTGTTTATAAGCAGATCTGATGGTTAAAAAGCAGTTTAAGCAAGATTAAGCCAACCAAAGTTCACCAAATGCATACACAAGCTATGATAGACTTAATGAAGCACAAATAAACTTGTTTCAGGCATTGATTTAAAGATTTGAACTAGTATGAACCCTATGTGACTTAAGAAGTTTTACTGATGTACACCAAAAACTTTCTTGCTGATATACTTGACCAAATCTTTAACTTTAAACCCTCAAATCAACAAATCAGATTACACAAACTATGTTTTATCACTTTTTATCCCTACATTAGCATACAATCTAAGTGTGCACAAATTTTCAGATCAAAAAGACCTAAAACAAGCCAGTTATGCAAGATATTCAGATTTGATGTTAACAAGCACAAGATTAGCAAATATCAGCCACAATCACTTCAATAACAGATATAAACACAAAACAACCTAAAACAACTACTCAAACTCACAAGAAAATCATAAAATAGTAGACCCAAACAGTCCTTTAAATTTCTGAATCCAGATTTTATCAAAGCAAAATGTTTATATGACCATATAATCCTTAAACTAGCATCATAACAACATCACAATGACCAAATAAGCAAGATTCAAGCTTAAGAACACACATTACAACAACAGATAACCAAAATCAGTTAGTACCACTTTTCAACAGATATTTGGGAGAAAAGGTTCAAACCTCATGAAGTGCATCCACACTCACGAATTTGAGAGCTTATGTGTCTAGCTAAATAATACAGAGATTGTGTATATACAAAGTTATCGTCTCGTCTCGATTCGAATTGAAAAAGGTTAAAAGTGTGACTCAGTCGTTCTTGGTGAAATGTAAAATAAAATGATTATCTATTTTAAAATAAAAGAGGAAATATAAATGTCGTTGAGTAAAGGTAAAAATAAAGTAAAAACGAAAGCTTTAAAATGTGAACTAAAATTTAAGAGTTTAATGATGAATGACGAAAATTAAAACTTTATAAGTAAATAAGAAAACTTAAAACTTAATAAAAATGTAAACTTAAAATTAAACTAAGATAAAACAATTCAAAATTAAACTAAGACAAAGTGTTTAAAAATAAGTCTAAGAAAAATGGCGGGAAAAGTAAAATTTAAAAACAATACTGGAAACTGAATCTAGTTCTAATCCGGAATATGAAAATAAGTCCTAATCTGGAATCCGTAATACTGTCACTATCCGGAATCCATATTTTCTTAACTATCCGGAATGTGTGTGCTTTACACTATCCGGAATACTAGTTCTTTCACCAATCCGAAATCTATGTTGTAGTTGCTATTCGGAATAATAAGAAACCCACTATCCGAATGTATGTTCTTGCTGTTATCCGGAATTCGTGTTTCACCTGAAATCCAGAATCTCTCAATAACACTCCTTATCCGGAATAAGGTTCAACCCTAATCCGGAATACCCTTTTCCACTTGGAATAACGAATTTTTACTTGATAGTGCTATTCGGAATAACGAATTTTTACCTATATCCGGAATACTAGGGTTTTAAATAAACCCGGATAAGAACTACAATGAGCAAAATGGATAAATAAGCTAAAAACTAATAAGCACTTAACCAAAACTTTAACCAAAAATATTTTAAGAAAAACTAAATAAGCCACAATTCAAAAACTTTAAAAACACAAAATAAACTAAATATTAAAAATCAACTAAAAATATTAATCTACCAAATCAACTTATTTAAAAAATAAGAAAACCATAAAAATAAGCAATAAGCACTATAATCTAAAACAATCAAACACATCAAAACCAATAAGCACAATCAATCAAAGATATTAATAAAGCAATAAGCATAAAGATTAAGCAAACTACATGATTATCAAAATTAAACAAGACTATAGAAAGGTAGGATGAGAATGATTAATGAAAAGCTTGAAATTAAGATTAAGATTAAAGATTCAAATACAAGATTAATGTAAAAAGCTTGAAAACATTAAGGAAAAGCTAGAGAGAGAAAGTAACATTAAGCTACTCCTAATTACCTTACAAAAATTAAAACTAATAACTACTAGCTAACTAACACCCTCCTAATGACACATTAGGAGGGTATTTATAGGAGGAGTACATGTGATGATGCTTTCTTCTTTCTTCTCGTCTTTTCGTCTTTTAAATTCTTCGAATTTCGCGACGTTGTCTTGGGATTTTTCGATATAAATTGAACTCGTCTTATAATTTTCTTCTTCTATTAGACTTGGTTCTTCGACTTCATTAACTTCCGTCTTTAGACTTTTTCTTCGATAAGTCTTCATAATAGGCCTTGGACTTCCGTTCTTTTTGCACTCTTGATCTTTTGACTTCGTCTTTTGTCTTTTTCTTTGATAAAAGCCCGTGTTTTCTTCCTTTTTCATCTTTTGGTCCTAAAACACAATAAAAACACAAACCACGCATAATTCCGACGTTTACGACATTAAATATATGTTTTGGCTTGGTTATTATTATAGTTAAGTGGTAAAAGGATGGGTGTTTTCACACATATCAATTCCCCTATACTTGACCATTGCAATGCCCTCATGCAATGCATTAGTTACTGATACTTGGTTTTTGCTTAGCTTGCTTTAGAATTTGTGTACTCGATATCGTTCTCGGTATCTAATCGAATTGGTCACAGTTAATGGTGGAATAGTCGGTAATGGTCACTAAAAGGGGGAGTTGATTTTCTATTCTGCTAGAAGGGTATGTGCAAAACGTAATTAAAATAAGCTAAAAGCAAATCTAGAAAAACTAAATTAAAGCTTTGAAAATTAAACTAAAAATTACTAGAAAAACACTTGGTTAAAATAGAGATTTTGGGAAGCGTGGAATTTTTGAAAATTAAAACGTAATGAATTTAAAACTTGGAAACTTTGTAAAACTTAAAAACTTAAACCATCAGAATGCAACAAATGAATTTCATCGGAATGCTTCCGTCGGAATAATCCGTCGGAATAATCACAAAAGTATCGGAATATTGCACAGTGAATTCTATCGGAAACACCCCTATCAGAAAACACTTCTGTCGGAATGTAGGTCTATCAGAATACAAGTCTAGCGGAATATTTCTATCTGAATGTCTAGTATCGGAATCCAAGGTATCAGAATACAAGAAATCAACACTGTCAGAATGTTCAAAGTATCGGAATAATAGGAATTCTGTCGGAATGTGTCTAACAAAAATTTGGCAGAGTTTCGTCTTAATATAACCATAAGACCCGTCAAATGTGCGATCGCAATGAGCGATCGCAATCACGATCTGAATAAGGGGGAAAAACACTTGATCACAAAGTAAAACCTTCATGGTTATTGCGATCACAATGAGCCCGTCGGAATGTAGCGTCGCAATGAGTAAACCCCTAAATTTGCGATGGAAATGATAATATTCGGATGAAAGCAAATAAGCTAAAACCAATAAGCACTAATAAGCAAATACGAATAAGCACTTGTTCAAACCTTAACCAAATCAAGCCAAGTATAAAATTTAAAACTTTTCTTTTAAGACACGAAATAAACAAACTTTTATAAATCAAACTTTAAAAAGACTAAATTTTTAAGAAAACTTAAAAGATAATAAGCTATATATACGAAATAAGCCAATAAGCATAACAAGCTTAAAGCTTAAACCGTATAAAAACTTAGTAAGGAATAAAAAGATAAACTTTTTGGTCACAAAAACATCAAAATCAAACACGAATCAAAAACATTTCGGATCAAAGATAAATCAAAATCAAGAAAGGAAGAAGAAGATTAAAGATTAAAAGCTTAAATTTGAACTTTTGATTAATAAATTTCGAATACAAAGATGAAAATAAAGCTTAAATTTGAAAGAAAAGATGAAGTTATAGTGAGATAAAGTTAAAAACTTTCTCTCTCTAAAATGAAAATTACAAAAAAGAAAATAAACTAGCCAACACCCTCCTAATATGTCATTAGGAGGGTATTTATAGGAGGTGGGAAGGTGCATGTGTTGCTTCCTTCTTTCTTTCTTCTCGACTCAATTTGAATGCTTTATCCTTCTCGACGTCGTCTCGGGATTTGTCGATACAAATTGAACTTGTCTTTTAACTTTCTTCTTCTATTAGACTTGAGTTCTTCGACTTCATTAAACTTCCATCTTTAGACTTTTTCTTCGATAAATCTTCATAATAGGCCTTGGACTTCCGTTCTTTTTGCACTCTTGATCTTTTGACTTCGTCTTTTCTTGTTTTCTTCGATTAAATCCCGTGATAGCCCATGTTTTCTTCCTTTTTCATCTTTTGGTCCTAAAACACAATAAAAACACAAACCACGCATAATTCCGACGTTTACGACATAAAATAAACGTTTTGGTCTTGTTATTATTGGAAATAAGTGGTAAAAGGATAAGTGTTTTCACACTTATTAAATCCCCTACACTTGACCATTGCAATGCCCTCATGCAATGCATTAATTTCAAAGCACAGATTACATTTCCCATCATAAATAACCCACCTTGGCCTTTATTAAATACTACTCCCTCCGTCCCATTTTATTTGTCCCCCAACAATTTTTTTGTGATTTATGATAGATTCATTGAATGTAGACATTTTATGCTAAAAAAGACAAGTTTATCCTTTGAATACATTAATAGTTTCCTTTTTATAATTTAGTAGCATGGGTAAAACTGGAAAATTAATTAATTCTGACTTCTTATTTAAGAAACTGGACAATATTTTGGGACAAACTAAAATAGTAATGAGGACAATAAAAGTGGGACGGAGGAAGTAAATACTAAGGAAACTAAAAGAACAAAACAAGTAAAGAAATCAAAGACTTACATTGGGGTTTTGGCCGTCATGAATGTTCATCATCCTCAAGTTTCATGTTCCCCGTACCAAGCTTAAAAACGAGATCATTGTTATTATAAGTTAGAAAACTAACACGAACTCATGTGGCCCAATTATTCACTTAGACTCCCTTATTCCTAGGTGTATCTCTTATATTTTAATTTTGTCTTGAATGATCACGAGGATGCATTGTTTGACTTATTTCGATAGTTATTTAGGCTGAAAATAAAGTTGGACGATTTAAGCAATAGTTAGCTAAAGGACAAAATCTATTAAAAATGCTTCTCGGGACCTCATAAAGTTCATATCTTGGCATAACTCGCTTCACAATTTGAGACCTTTCTCGGACCAATATTTGGCAGCGACTTCATACTTCGAATCTTTGAGTGACGTTCTTGAAATTATGGTATTCTCTTCATAATAGTATTTTTCTTCACTTGAAGTTTTTGAGAGATTCTTCATATTTGGACCACGACTTCTTCATTTTTCTCCAATCCTTATTTTGGAATTTGATATACAACGATCCGCCTCCTTTTAGGACCTGGATCTATTTATCCTCATACCTTGTTAAGGCCATTTTGGATAGACTTCTCCATGATCTTTAGGGGAGTATTTTCTTTTCGTCATGTGTCTCGATCCTTCATATTGATTTTTAATAAATGATTCTTCACATCACTTTTGGATCTTTAGCAACAAAATGTAGCCCTCATGTCTTGTTAGGACCTTTTCGGACTCGCCAATCTTCGCATCCCGCTTCAATAAGTTATGCCTTGGCTATGAACTCTAATTAATACCGAGCAACTTTTAAACGATCTTGTGCTAGAAGCTAAGTAACTTTTAAAATCGTATAACCTTATTTATTGAAAATATATTTATTAACAAGTGATGGGAGAAAAAGCTTATAATCAACTCACATAAATTCATGAAAGAATATCAAACTTATAATTGACTCTATCATCTCTCGTTCTCCATAATTTAAAATCTCAAGGAATGAGACTCGTGGATGCTTAGCCAATTAAATCAAAGTTTTGGGTTTTCGAGTCATCTATAGGATCTTGCAAACTTTTAGACTTTTTCAAGTTTAGAATTGGCATTTTAAAGTTCCCTTGATAAACGACTCTCTAGGATAAATTATAAAAACTTGCGAAAAGTTCTTGTTCTTAACCCGTAAGAGTTAAGACTTTCGCGTTTTAAAGTTTCCTATATAAAAGCCTATCAAAACTTGACTTAAACACGTTAAGGATACTAGCTAGAGTAAACTTGGATAAGTAAACTCGGGTTGAGTCAAAAGATTCATAACGTTTGAAAAACGAAAACCCTTTTATTGAAAATTTTATTCTAGCAAAGAAAGTAAATAACGATAACAAAGGAAAATACTACTAAACTACTAGGCCAAAATAGATTAATTTTTTTTGAAAAATGTCAAAAAATTAAATTTTCCGGTTAAAATGAGGACAAATTCACGGAAAAGCCCACTTACTTTGATAGAAGTCCCCGTACATTTGATATAAACATTTTCCTCAATGTTTAAGCATGTGGGAGTAAACTCCCCTACACTTAGGACATTGTGCACTTTGTTTAAATCTTGCTAAGGGAAGGACAACTATAGTGATTTCAATGTGAACATATGAGATATGAAATATTGAATCACGATAGTTTAGGATTGAACCAGGAAGACGGGTACACGGGATCGCGGTTCGTCAAAAGTCATCGAGAATGGATCTTTGAAGCCCTAATCCCTGCACATCATAAGAAACAAGACAATAAACACATACGGGCCCCCTACACTTATTATGAAAATGGTAAAGGATAGATCAACGGGTTGCCTCCCGAGAAGCGCTTGTTTTTGTTAACCGAGTCATGAGCCTGACTCGACTCAGAACTAATTCAAGGGAAACGTGGTGAGGGATGGAATCATCTCATGAGAGATGTCCTCACCAAAGTACAACTTCACGCGCTGGCCATTCACTTTAAAATTAGGCCCATTTGGCTGAGAAAGCTTAATGGTGCCATATGGGAAGACTTTGGCGACGGTGAATGGACCAGACCAACGGCTCTTCAGCTTGCCCGAGAAGATCTTCAACCGAGAGTTAAAGAGTAAAACTTGATCACCAACGTGGAACTCTCGGTTCTTAATCCTTGCATCATGGATTATCTTGGTCTTCTCCTTGTAGATCAATGAGTTCTCATAAGCTTCATTCCTTAGTTCATTTAGCTCGTTGAGTTGAATCTTCCGAAGATCGCCGGCTTTATTGATGTCGAAGTTAGCCCACTTCAAGGCCCAGTACGCCTTATGTTCCAGCTCAATAGGGAGGTGGCATGCTTTCCCGTACACAAGACGATAAGGTGTTCAACCAGTAGGGGTCTTATAAGCGGTAAGGAAAGCCCACAAAGCATCGTCTAACTTATCGGCCCACAAGGCACGATGCTCTCCCGCAGTTCGCTCTAAAATTCTCTTCAGCCCACAGTTAGATATCTCGGCTTGACCATTTGTTTGGGGATGATAGGCGGTGGAAAGACGATGATTGACACCATACTTAGCCATGACTCTTGCGAATTGATCATTGCAAAAATGAGTCCCGCGATCACTGATAATAGCACGAGGAACACCGAATCAAGCAAAAAGTTGCTTCAAAAAGTTCACAACCACCCTCGCATCGTTTGTAGGGAGAGCCTTTGCTTCAACCCATTTAGATACGTAGTCAACGGCTACGAGGATGTACTTGTTCCCTTTAGATGATGGAAATGGCCCCATAAAGTCGATGCCCCATACATCAAAGATTTCACAATCTTGTATGAAATTTTGAGGCATCTCATCTTTATGTGTGATCTTGCCTTGTCATTGGCAAGCATCACAATGCTTAACCATTTCGTAAGCGTCACGATAAATGGTGGGCCAATAAAATCCAGAGTCAAATACTTTCTTCGCGGTGTAGTTGGGACCAAAGTGACCACCGGTGGGTCCTTTATGGTAAGCTTCGAGAATGTCTAAAGCTGTGGGTCCATCAACACACCGACGAATAATCAGATCAGCACATTGTTTGAAAAGGTAAGGGTCGTCCCAAAAGTAAGTCTTAACATCTTTAAAGAACTTCTTCTTTTGTTGGGATGTTAACCCTTGGATGAGAAACCACCCGCTAAGTAGTTTGCAATGTCTACAAACCTCGGGGTGTCATCAAGATTGGAGTTGATAGACATTAAGGCCTCAAGGGGAAAAGAGTCATTGATCTCTTGATTCGGATGATCCCCTTGATAAGGATCCTCAAGTCCACTTAGATGATCCGCGGCTAGGTTTTCGGCTCCCTTCTTGTCACGAATTTCGATTTTAAATTCTTGAAGGAGCAAAACCCAACGAAGAAGTCTTGGTTTAGAATCTTGCTTAGTCAACAAGTACTTCAACGCGGAATGATCGGTGTACACGATTGTCGTGGAAAGGACAAGATAGGGGCGGAATTTATCAAAGGCATACACTACAGCTTAAAGCTCTTTTTCGGTAGTGGTATAATGCAATTGAGCCCCCGTCATTGTCTTGCTAGCATAATGGATTGGTTGGAAGTGTTTGTTCACTCTTTGGCCCAAAACCGCTCCAATGGCAAAGTCGCTAGCATCGCACATCAATTCAAAAGGTAGCTCCCAATTAGGGGTAACCAAGACCGGTGCCTTAGTTAGCTTGTCCTTAAGAAGATTGAAGGAGTCAATACACTCTTTAGAAAAGATAAAAGGAGTATCTTTTTCCAAGAGGTGGGTCATCGGGCGAGCGATTTTAGAAAAATCTTGAATGAAACGAAGATAGAAGCCCGCATGACCAAGGAAACTTCTCACACCCTTCACGGTTGAAGGTGGAGGTAATTTGGCTATGACATCAACTTTAGCACGGTCCACTTCAAGACCGGCATTTGAGATTTTATGTCCAAGCACAATGCCTTCTTTTACCATGAAATGACATTTTTCCCAATTTAGAACAAGGCGAGTGTCTTCACACCGCTTAAGCATGTGTTCCAAATTGGCAAGGCAAGTAGAGAAAGAACCACCATAGACCGAGAAATCATCCATGAAGACTTCCATAGTTTCTTCAACCATGTCGTGGAAGGTAACCATCATACACCTCTTGAAAGTCCCAGGACCATTAAGTCGAAAGGCATTCTTTTGTAAGCAAATGTTCCATAAGGACAAGTGAATGTGGTTTTCTCTTGGTCTTTAGGATCGATGGGAATTTGAAAATACCCGAAGAAACCGTCTAAAAAGCAGTAATAGTCATTACCCGCTGTTGATGCAAAAGTTGGTTGATCCTTGCTAGACCCGAATTAGGCTTAATTCGGGTTGGCTGGGCTCCGACTCCTGCTCCAAGTGAATCGTCTGGTTGGGATCCTGCACACTAAACAACACGCGTTAAGCTTACCGTGGGAAGGTTTCCCACGATTAGACTCCAGCGTGAGAGTAAGTAATCGGTTTAGGGTTGTATGTGAGTTTAGAGTATAAGTCGTAATACCTTTATGGAACCCTTGGGGGTTCCTTTTATAGGCAGTGAAACCCTAGTGGGCTTTCACTGATCCTTCGGCCCCAAGTAATAGATAAGCACCAGAATTAGAATGATTGTTATCTTCTAATTCTGGTAGTGAATATCCTCTCCTTATTGGGGTAAAGATATTCCTAGACAGAATATTATTCTGTCTAACATAATGTCGGCCATGTCGGGCGTACCGGGCCGTGGGCCGCACACATGTGTGCGGTTACTGTTCATTCAAGCCCATAAGCCTGACTGACATTATCCCACCCATCTGTGATGGGCCGGATACGGGTAGTACCCTTGGGCCGGGTCCATGACCCGGCTGGGGACTATACGTCATCATGTCCCCCCAGTCTAGCTGTTACAACCGTAGGTGGAACCTCTAGACTACAAAGATGCTCTCGGACGTACCAAGGAAACCATAGCAAAGGACCATTTTGTTCAAGAATTTATGTTGGCCGCACGTGGCAACCTGGCTTAAGAAGTTAGCTTATCACTACTTCATCCATACATAGCAGCCGAGACAAATTAAATATATCATTAAATGTCAAGTCTTACGTAAGAGCCGCATAACCCGACATAAACAACTGTTCATCTGACTTGTTTGACTGACAAAAGTGCAGACAGTCAGAACATTGAGCAGTGCAAACGTGTGGGTCAGATATGACCCGTGGGTCCCACCTGACGTTTCACTTGCCACTTGCCCCCTAACCACACGATTAAGAATAGTGGCAGACACGTGTCACACATCCAACAGGCTGTGACCCACGAGGCAACCCTATAAATAAGCCACCCCTACGGCTGTGTGAAACACACAGTTCATAACCTCCATTTCTGCCATTAAAGCTTTCCTCCTAGCTTGAACCAAGTACGCACGGATTCCTTCACACGCAGGTTAGAATACCACGCCCTTACACTCTTTTTTAGTAATGGCTCATAGAAACAGCCCTACCATCGGATCCGTGCTAAATGTCATGACCCAAGACCAATTAAACCATTTTTGTACAAATTACTTTATCCCTACCAACCTACACCCCTCACTTCCTGGCGCCGGATACCTCATAACTGAGGCTCCAGCGGGTAAGATAGGCCTTTATACTCGCCTGTTTGACGCGGCTAATTACCGCATCCCTTTCACCCACTTTCTCGTAGATCTGCTAGGATATTATAATGTACACATTAGTCAGCTCCACTGCATAGGTGCCTGTAAGATTAGCCAATTCGAGATTCTTTGCCGTGCTAGGAGAATCCCCCCAACCGTAGAGTTATTCAGGTTATTTTATACCCCCAACTTAGTGAACGGTTGGGTATCTTTCAAGAAACGAGCCTCCAACAGTCCACAATCACACAACAAACCAATGGATTCACTGAAAAATTGGTATGATCATTACTTTTTCATTGACGCAGTGGTATGGCCGGGTGATTATGTCATTAGAACCAGAATTCCGCATGACCCCAAGCCGCACACCAGTACATACAATCCTCGTCACTCCCAAGATTTAGATCTAAATAGGACTGGATTCCACAGAAACCTACCCGAATCATTCCTATGCTTGCTAGGAATTAGCCGCAATTACTTTGGTCCTTCCAATAGGTATCCCGTTTTTTGGAGAAGGCAGGGCGAAGGTAGGCTAATCATCCGTACGCCAAGAAAAATGTATACATGTGTTTGCATAATAACTAACATTTGTTGTTTTGTGCTGGACAGAAATGAACTTTTTTGGACTGTTGCGCCAGGGTGATCCAAGGCTTGTGCCGGAAGGTCTCCGTCCTCTCCGTGAAAATGAACAACCCCTTCTCGAGCACACCCGACCCGTGACGGTTGCCTTGGAAGCCGAACCTGATCCCTATTCTGACGAGGAGCATGGAGAATACGGCGATGGTGACCACCAGATGAACGAGGGAGGGACCGGGCCCTCCTCACCACATAGAGAACAACAGGGAGACAATATTGAACAAACCGACTCCAGCATTCGCCGACTGATGGGCGATGATGATGATGAAGTGCAACAACATATCAACTTGGAAGAAGAGGAGGAGGCTGAGGAGGAGATTGCTGAACTAACAACGCAGCCCATCACCAGGCGTACCCGGAAGAGGGGAAACCGTGCGAAAGGGACTGCCTCGGTCGAGATTGGTGAACACAATGCTCCCGCCAAGAGGATTCGAGAAGACCACCCCATGTATCAATCTGTTGGGAGTGCTACCCAGGGTTCCGAGGCTAACCGGGCCGCTCATGTCGATCCCGTTACTCAAATTGCCCCAACCGCCTCCGAGGTAGCAAGAAGCAATATGTAAGAAACCATCTCAATATGCAAGAATTTCCCCTTCCCCTTTTTTTTGTGTAAGAAATACTTAAGATATTTCGTAATACTTGTGTCGCAGGGACAACCAGGCTGGTGCCGCACCTCCTTCTGACACCCAAGTGGATAAGGAGAAAGGAAAAACTGTCGAAGAAAACCCCACGGCTCCCACAAGGTCCGGCCCTGTTTTTGAAGATGGTTCACCCCTAGCTTCCCAAGACTTCCCCACGTCCGGCGCTCCCCAACCTTTTAACCCTGTATGGACTATTACCACGGCGTCGCGATTGAGGAATGCTGACGAGTGCCGGGAGTACCTCAATAACTGCATACCACCAAGCTTGGTGCAAGAGGTAAACTCGCTCAGTCATGCGGATTTGGCGGATGAGTATAATGGGACGCTGGTACATCAAATGGCGATGGGAACCTCAATGAGGGTTAGGTTTGAAGCTGCGCTTGGGCACGTTGACTCTCTCAAGAGGAAAGTTGGACGGAGAGAAAAAATGATTGAAGATAATGAAGCCCTAATTGCTGACCTCCAATCCCAACTAGTGAATGCCGAGGCGACCATCAAAAAACAGTCAGCCCGCGCGAGTGAATACGATCAGCAAGTAACCCACCTTGAGTCTCAACTAGATGCTGCAAACACCAAGGTACATATCCGTGCCGTGCCACCCATATATATTAAAAAATGAATGTGCTAACACGTTTTTCCCTATAGGTAACCACGGCGGAAGCTTCTGCCCATTCTTACTCCAGCCAAGTAGATGTTCTGAACCAGAAACTAGAGGACGCGCACCTGGCCGTCCAAAACATGGAAAAAGTGCAGACAGACCTTGCTGAGGAAAGGGCCGTCATCCAAGAACTGAAAGAGGCAGTTGCCCAAAAAGAATTGATGATTGATGCCCTGACTGCTGAGCGTGACAACGTACTATGCCCCCAACTGTTAACAGTCATTGCCGGCCGTAGGTGGATGGTTGGGCATGGAGCACGCCTAGCCGTTATGAAGGTGCTAGAGGCCCCATCCTTTGTACAACAGTTCGCCAACCTTGTATCTGATGGTATTGACCACGGACGACACGAAGGAATGGTCGAGGCTGCTGAGCTGATCACGAAAGGGGGAGACATCGCCCGTCATACCTTCTTTAAGCCCGAGGCTGCCAGCAAGATGACTGCCTCCATGGCCGCGATGCAAGATCTACATTACCCATTCCTGGATGAGCTGGAGGCCACAAAAGATGCCCCAAACACTGAAATCATGGAAAAGCTCAGTCTTAGCACGCCTTCCAATGCTTCCTTTCCTCTAACCCTTCCTATATACGAGGACGTAACCAGGGTCGTGCTTGACGAGAAACCCTTAGGTGTGGTGTTGGAAAGAACTGCGGCTCAAGCCCAGAAGCGGGGAGAAAGTGATGAATGGTTGTCGCATCTGATGGAAGAGCAAGTAGAAATGGGTAGGTTTCTCCCCACTATTTAGGATGCTCCTTTTTCATGATCAGACACTTTTGTAATCTATGAATATGTATTGTTTCTATTCGTCCGTGCATGTACACGGCTAACAATATTTATGTTTTGTATATAAGTCCGCGAGTAACCACGACAATTTTGATATGTTTGGAAACCTGTGTATTTTTACTTGTGTTCGAAATATTGTAGCTCAATACTGCATGATATATCACGTCTTACTCACAAAGAAAATACATACAAGTCTATAATTTACTAGACATGCGACGTGTGTCTTTACTATGCGGAGCACCGTATGGCTATAGCACATGAAACTTACCCCAACGTCTTGTGAGTAAGGTGTCTAGTAAGGATACATGATCCGTGCGGCTGGGGTTGCATCCCTCTTACGCAGCAAGTTGAATTAGTAGGTTCACTTAATCCTCTTACCCCACCTGGAGGCGTATGGTACATGTACGGTATTTTGAGAGAATGCATACGAATGAAACATGGCATATTATAATACAAGTAAAATTCATACGGCTAACAAAGAATCTAACAAAGAAAGGAAAATGATTTGCACGAAACAGGTCGTGGAGCTAGCTAGGCACCACGACATTTTATTAGAATGTTTACACTTTTGTTTGAATAATGACGACAAGTCCTAAAAAAATAAGAAAGGAAACTTAAACAAACATGAGAAAAACAAACAAAACAAATAACCCGCATGGTTCTTTATTAAAGCCGCTTATAGCGAAGTCCCATGCGGAAGCCGTAGCTTTTAAAGATAGCACCTTTTGAGGTTGGAGATGTTCCATGTGCGCTCTAGGTCGCGGCCATCCATGTCACGTAACTTGTACGCGCCTCGTCCCAAGGTTTCAGTGACTTCATACGGTCCTTCCCATTTAGGGCCCAGTTTTCCTGTATTCTCCACTCGACTCGCTTCGTTAGCACGATAGACGTAGTCTCCCAGTCGAAAAGAAACACCTTTGACCTTGGCGTCATAATAAGCCTTCATCTTAGCCTTGGACTTAGCCTCATTGATGGCTGCTATTTCCGTTTTTTCTTCCAACAGATCTAGGTTGATTCGCAGTTGTTCATCGTTTGTGACGACGTTAACCTCCGCCGTGCGGATAGTAGGCATCCCTATTTCTGCTGGTATAACGGCTTCAGTGCCGTAAGCCAATGCAAATGGAGTATCTCCGTTGGCTGTTTTGATCATGGTTCTATGTGCCCATAGCACGTGTGACAACTCATCGACCCATTTGCCCTGTCGTTCATCCAGCCGCGCCTTGATTCCATTCCCCAAGCTCCTATTTGCTCGTTCGACAAGGCCGTTCGTTTGTGGATGCTTAACGGACGTGAAGCGCCGTTTGATGTTCAATGATGCACACCAGTCTTTGAATGGGTTGTCCGTGAACTGCTTGCCGTTGTCCGAGATAATTTCCCCTGGTAGACCGAAACGGCACACGATGTGTTCCCACACAAACTTCTTGACCTGCTTACCCGTGATAGACTTGACTGCCTTGGCTTCTATCCATCGTGTGAAGTAGTCCATTGCAACAATCAAGAATTTAACCCCTCCCGCAGCTACAGGAAATGGTCCTACAATGTCAATTCCCCACTTGTAAAATGGCCACGGGGACGTGATAGGTGTAAGCTCCTGCTGCGGGTGCCGCGGTACTGGCCTATGCACTTGGCAATCATTGCACCTGCGAATCATGTCACGCGCGTCTCTGTGCATAGTGGGCCAATAGTATCCTGTTCGTAAGGCTCGGGCTACCACGGATCGTGGGCCTGCATGCATGCCGCACAACCCTTCGTGTATGTCACTGATAACGTAAGCCGCCTGGCGTGGTCCAACACACCGCAGCCACGGCTGCAAGAAAGAGCGTTTGTAAAGGATGCCTTCCCGAAGTTCGAAATGTTGTGACTTCCTTTTAACGCGCCTTGCTGCTTTTTCCTCGTCTGGAAGGGTTTCATTAGTCAAATAGTTTATGATTGGGGTCATCCACGTAGGTCCCTCCTCCTCAACTATAGCGGTCACTTCCCTTTCCGTGATAGATTTCTCCTTGAGTATTTCCACCAAAACCTGTTTAGACAAGTGGGCGAAGCTCGTGGATGCGATCTTACTGAGAGCGTCCGCTTTCTTGTTCTCGCCCCTTGGCACCTGCTTGATGGAAAACTTACTGAAAGTCGCGATTAACGACTTGACTTTTTCCACATACCTGACCATGTTGTCCTCCTTAGCCACATACCCACCTAGAATATGGTTCGCGACAAGCCGTGAGTCCATGTAGGCCTCAAGGTTGCGGACTCCCATTCTAGCGGCGATTTTTAAACCCGCAATTAATGCTTCATATTCTGCTTCGTTATTGGTGGCCGTGAACTCGAAACGGAGGGCGTACGTGAATTCCATTCCTTCTGGATTTGTGAGGATGAGGCCTGCCCCGGACCCGTCTGTGCATGAGGATCCATCCGTAAATAGCACCCAAGGTTCCGCTGGGACCTCCTCTTGCTTAATGATTGGTTCTTCATCATCCAGCTTCTCGATCAGGAAATCTGCCAAGATCTGGCCTTTAAAAGCCGTCCTTGGTCTGTAAGATATATTATGCCCTCCCAATAGGATGCTCCACTTCTCTAGTCTCCCTGCCACGTCTGGTCTAGATATAACCTGCTTAATTGGCTGATCCGTGATCACAATAATCGGGTGCGCCTGAAAGTACCGGCGCAATCGCTTTGTAGCAAATACTAGTGCTAGCACCAATTTTTCCATGGAGGAATAATTCAACTCCGCCCCCTGTAGTGTTCTACTTATAAAGTATACCGGAGTTTGTATTGTATCTCTATCCGTCATCAGTACCGCGCTTATTGCACCATGGGTAGCTGAGAGATACATAACGAGTTCCTCCTTTGGCCGGGGAGCTACTAGCATGGGGAGAGATGCGAGATGCTGCTTGAGTTGGCAAAAAGCTTCCTCAGCTTCCTTCGTCCAACGGAAGTCTCCCTTTCTAATGCACTTCTTGAGTGTCTTAAATAGGGGTAATGACTTCTCTGCGGATTTAGATAGGAATCTATTCAGCCCGGCTAACTTCCCATTCAAGGACTGCACCTCCTTCCGTGTCTGGGGGGACGGTAGTCGTATCACTGCGTCCGTCTTCTCTGGGCAAGGTTTGATGCCGTTTGGGTCAATCAAATACCCTAGGAACATTCCTTCTGTTGCCCCAAACGTACATTTCTTTGGATTTAACTTCATGTTAATCCTTCTCAGCGTGTCGAATGTCTCCTGGACATCCCGGAGAAGTGCCTCCTCCGTGTGGCTTTTTATCACCAAGTCATCAACATATACTTCCAAGTTGCGTCCTATTTGTGATTCGAAAGCTTTATCCACCAACCGCTGATACGTAGCGCCGGCGTTCTTCAATCCGAACGGCATTTTCGTATAGCAATATACGCCCTGGCTCGTGTGGAACGCCGTTTTTTCTGCATCCTCCTCCGCCATCTGGATTTGGTGATACCCTTTATATGCATCCAAGAAGCATTTGAAAGGATATCCACACAAGGACTCTACTTTCCAGTCGATTTCTGGTAACGGGTAACAGTCCTGTGGACAGGCCTTGTTCAGATCCGTGAAATCCACGCACATGCGCCAACTTCCGTCATGTTTCTTAACCATGACCGGATTAGATAACCACTCGTGGTAGTATACCTCGCGCATGATGCCTGCGTCCACCAGCTTCCGCACTTCCTCCAGTATAACTTGACTGCGCTCGGGCGCCTGGCCGCGCTTCTTTTGCTTGATGGGTTGGTACCCTTGGCGGATTTGGAGCTTATGCTCTGCTATCGCACGTGGCACACCCGTCATATGTTTTGGCTCCCATGCGAATATGTCCAGGTTTGCACTTAAAAGAGAGCACATGGCCCTTTTGCCGCTATCCGAGAGCGCCCCTCCTATGGATACCTCCTGTTCCGGATAGTCAGGGTGAATGGCCACCTTCCAATTGGGTGGTGGTGCTCCATCCTTGGGTGGGACAGGTGGTGCCGGTGTTGTCACAGTGTGACACTCGGATGTTGGTACGACTGTGTTGTAAATAGTAACGATTCCCCCATCAACGGGGAATTTGATCATTCCGTGTGCCGTAGAGGGTACTGCCCGGATAGCCAAAATGCCTGTTCTGCCTATGATTCCATTATAAGGAGAGTGTGAACGTATCACCATGAAGTTCATCCACGTTGTAGTGGAATGTTCCTCATTCCCAATGGTGACAAGCAAACGCAACTGCCCTATCGGCCAGATAGTGTCTCCACTAAAGCCAGTAAGCGGCGACGTGGCCGGTGCTAATTGGCTTCTTATTTCTGGGCATAACTGCACAAAGCAGTGTTCATACAGCACCTCTGTTGACGACCCTCCATCCACATACATGCGACGAACATTGTGTGTTCCAATGCTTACCTCAATAGTGAGAGGCGCATCAATCACGTCGCTTGCTGTAATGAGGGGGAATGAGATTTCCTTGCCGCGTGAAAATTTTTGGCCAATTTTTTGTCTCGTGCGGCGCTGCCTGGATTGGATCATGTATATGGTAGAAGGCTTATCCTTTTGGGGATCCTTCTTATCATACTTCTTGTTGTTGTCTTTTCCGTCTTTCCAATCCTTAACTAGGTGCTTGAGTTTGCCTGATTTGATTAGCGACTCAATATGCTTCTTGAGCTAGATACACTCCTCCGTGCCGTGTCCTTTGTCATTATGGAACTCGCAGAAGCGACTTCCTTGCCGACGTTCCGGGGGTGTGGTCATTGGGGGAGGCCTTGGAAAGTTCGCCCCTTCAGTCAACAAGATCTCCCGGTAGGACATCTTTAGGGGGGTGAACTTGTCGTCCGACCGTCCGCCTTTGCTTTGGCTCTTATAGTCCGAGCCCTTGTTATTGTTCTGGTTGCCTTGACCGCCCGACTGTCTCCGGGACTGGTCATTTGACCGGTATCCATTTCCTCGGGATGGGTAGGCCGCGGCAACAGCTGTTTCTCCCTCTATGAAATTTCTGACCCTTTCCATGAGGTCATCATATCTCTCTGGGCGCTTGTCGTTGAGACGCCTGATCAGTTCTCTGTCTGTTATGGCGTGCATGTAGTCAGAGATTTTCAGGAGCTCTGGCATGGTTCTTGTGCGTGTGCACTCATCATTGAAGCGCTCAGTGAAGGCTTCTGTGGACTCCCCCGGCCGTTGCTTAACGGTTGCCAATGAGACCGGATCCCTATTATACTTCTTCCTTTGAGTATAATTGTTCTCGAATGCAGTGCGTAGTTCCGTGAAACTATCAATGCTCCGTGGGGGGAGCGCCTCGAACCAGTCACGGGCGTTTCCAATCAAGGTCGAATTGAACATTTGGCACCATATAGGCATGGGCCATCGCTCAATTTTAGCCTGAGTGTCGAATATTTTGAGGTGATCCACAGGATCACCGGACCCATCATAAGTCTTGATGCATGCCGACATGCGACGTTTGGTATCCTCAGAATAGTTCCGTATGCGGAGAGTGAACGGATCTTCCCTGGGATCCGCCCAGGGCCGCGTGAGCCTAGGATCATCCCATGGTTCACACCATGGACGAGAGAGGTCCTCTGCTTCCGCATCCCAATAGTAAGGACCACCATAATACTCCTCATTGTTTGGTGGTGGAGGCGTGCGCTTAGGCCGGCGGCGCTTAGGCGGATGGTCGTCTGAGTCCTCCCCAAACGGATCTGGGGACGGCGGTGGTGCCCCGCCTTTTGAATAGGGACCGCTTTTCTGAGACGAACCAGGAGCCTTTCTCCCAGTGTTCATTCTATCCCACACACTTGGGTGGCGTGTGGTTCTGGTCAGCTCTCGATCTGGCCGCTCGGGTGAGCCATCCGACCTTTCTCCATCTTGAGACTGCGTTAATTCTTGCATAAGGCGATCTCCTATGCGCTCAAACACATTCCGGGGTTGAGGGTTTTCCTCAAAGGTTCCCTGCTCCTGAGGCCGAGTCCTCCTTCTTCTCCGGTTTTGGGAAGGGGTGGATGGTCCACTGTCACCAAAGTTGAGTCTGGCTTGGAGGTTCCTCCCCAGACTCAATCTTGATGCGATCCCTGGGACGATCCTCTCGAAGTTCTGAGTGAGAACTCGAGTAAGATCCTCCTCACTGAGTGGTAGGGCTTCCACTTCTTCCTCCGTCGAAGGTCGGCGTGGTTCCTTGTTAGGAGGGTCTGGCGCACTCCCTGGATCAGGGTTGTCCAGGGTTGAAGTAGGCGGGGGTGTCACCGAGATCGTGCTCGTCACCCCCGCAGGTTGAAAACCGCTACGGTTACCCAGCCCGCCTGCGAGGCGGTTAGGTGATTGGTTGGGGATGAGAATCCCTTCCCCTTGGGACTTCTGGTTCCCAGGATTCACATTCCTGGGGTTAGTTGGCGGGTGTCCCTTCGTCATTGGAGATTCGAGCTGAGGTTTTGTTCTAGCTTAGTGTTACTGGTCCCACGGATGGCGCCAACTTGTTGATGCAAAAGTTGGTTGATCCTTGCTAGACCCGAATTAGGCTTAATTCGGGTTGGCCGGGCTCCGACTCCTGCACCAAGTGAATCGTCTGGTTGGGATCCTGCACACTAAACAACACGCGTTAAGCTTACCGTGGGAAGGTTTCCCACGATTAGACTCCGGCGTGAGAGTAAGTAATCGGTTTAGGGTTGTATGTGAGTTTAGAGTATAAGTCGTAATACCTTTATGGAACCCTTGGGGGTTCCTTTTATAGGCAGTGAAACCCTAGTGGGCTTTCACTGATCCTTCGGCCCCAAGTAATAGATAAGCACCAAAATTAGAATGATTGTTATCTTCTAATTCTGGTAGTGAATATCCTCTCCTTATTGGGGTAAAGATATTCCTAGACAGAATATTATTCTGTCTAACATAATGTCGGCCATGTCAGGCGTACCGGGCCGTGGGCCACACACATGTGTGCGGTTACTGTTCATTCAAGCCCATAAGCCTGACTGACATTATCCCACCCATCTGTGATGGGCCGGATACGGGTGGTACCCTTGGGCCGGGTCCATGACCCGGCTGGGGACTATACGTCATCACCCGCTACACGTTCAAGCATTTGGTCCATAAAAGGAAGGGGAAAATGATCCTTTCTCGTAGCATCATTGAGTTTGCGATAGTCTATACAAACTCTCCACCCTGTAACGAGACGAGTAGGAATCAACTCGTCGTTTTCATTGGGCACAACAGTGATTCCGCCTTTCTTAGGCACACAATGGACCGGACTAACCCATGGTGAATCCGAGATAGGGTAGATCATTCCCGCATCAAGAAGTTTGATAACCTCTTTTTTGATAACGTCATGGATCTTGGGATTCACCCTTCTTTGCTTTTGAATAGTGGGTTTAAATTCGTCCTCCATGAGAATTTTATGTGTGCAAAAGTGAGGATCAATTCCACGAATATCGGAGATTTTCCAAGCAATCGCTTTCTTATGATTCTTCAGCACGTTGATAAGTCTAGATTTTTCTTCTTCTTTCAAGTCCTTTACGATGATGACGGGTAGCTTTTTATTCTATTCAAGGAAAACATACCCGAGATGAGACCGTAGGTCCTTAAGCTCTAAATCCGGAGGATTTTTGATGGAAGGCATAGTCAAATTCAGATCATCGATAGAGATATCCTTAGGAGATGGTGGATAAATATGGTCCTCATTGAGATGTTTCTCAATGGTACGAATGTGTTCATCCCAATTGGAGGGAGAATCGTCATATTTTAAGTCCACATCTCCCAAAGTTGCTTTAAATTCTTTCAAAAGGAAATCACTTTCTCCAAATGGAGTTAGTGAGGGAGCAATAGAGGCAACGGTCTCAACAATGGGTAGAGAAGAAGAACCACTTTTACAAGCATCTTTGAAATGCTCTTCACAAGCCTCATCAAGAACGTCAATGAAATTAACACTCTCGTTTTCAGAAGGCTGCTTAGAAAGTTTACCCATGTTGAAAACGATTTTATCGTCACCAACTCTCATGATTAATTCGCCCGCGGCTACATCAATGAGAGTGCGATCGGTCCTCAAGAATGGACGTCCAATGATTAATGGAACACGGGGATCCATCTCGTAGTCGACGACAACAAAATCCGCAGGAAAGGTGAATTTGTCGACACCGACGAAGACATCTTCGGCTATCCCCACCGGATAAGCAACCGTACGGTTAGCTAATTCCAATGTCATTCGTGTGGGGACTAGCTCGGGTAGAGACAATTGTTTCCAAACGCTTAGAGGCATTAAGTTGATACTAGAACCTAGATCGGCTAGGGCCATACAAATCTCTACCCCGGGGATGTTGCAAGGAATGAGAAAACGACCCGGATCACCAAGTTTGGTTGGTAATTTCCTTAAAAGCACTGTAGAGAAATTTTCATTAAATGGGTCTGAGCGATATCAAGGAGTTTCTCCTTATCACTGAGAAGATCTTTAAAAATTTATGCATACTTGATTGCGGTAAAATTTAGATAACTTGCTTTAGGAAAAACAAGCAACTAAATATGAGCGGTAAGTATCTACGAGTGATTTAGGAAAACCACAAGTAATGACCCTCAATCACTTAAAAAGAGATGAAAGATTCGTTTCCCAAGGAGGTATGGTGTTGTGAATTAACTTGTATTTCTTTGAGATTAATATTGATGGGATGGAATGACGGTTTCTTGGAAATTACACTATGATGTAAAAAAAACGTAAACGTAAAGCCGTAGAAAAACCACTAAAATTAAAAATTATTAAAACCAAAAACAAAATCAAGAAAAAGATTAAAAAGACTAAAACAAGTCTAAAATAATATAAATAAAGACAAAAATCCAATAAAGATATTTTAAAACCTTTTATTAATTAAATAATTAATTTTAAATGCTAATTAAAGCCCTAAAATTAAATTTAATTAATTCAAATGTCAAAAATATGATTTTATTGAATAATTACTCAACTTATATTATTATAAGACTAAAAACTATTTTTCTAAAAATTAAAAACTCTTTTTGGTATTTTTTTTAATGACTTTATAAAAACGTATATAAAATAAATCCTAATAAAAAATATAATAAAGGGAAAATTTTGAAACCAATTTAGAAAAATCAATAAAGCTATAACTTACCTAGGAAAAATAAGAAATGTAAAATAAGCTTAAAGAATAAGCTAGGAAAAATGAAAAATGATATGGCTTATTTAAAATAAGACAAAAGAAAAATAGGTTAAGTAAAAACCAAAACCACTCCCTAGTAGTCAAAGACCCTAGGGCGCAGTGGTGAGTGTGGTGTGGTGTGAACGTGGTGACCAGGGTTCGAATCCTGAAACCCCCCCTTTTTGTCACTTAGTTGCGCCGCAATGCTTTTGTCTTGCGCCGCAACTAGTGAAACGGGAATACCAAGATCTGCAGCTCCTTCAGTTGCGCCGCACCTAGTGGGCCTTGCGCCGCAACTAGTGAAACGATAGCACCTTTGGTCTGTTGGTCCTTTTGTTGCGCCGCAACTAGAAGGTCTTGCGGCGCAATACTATGCAAAACGTGGCCTGGTTGTTTTCTGAACTGATGATCACAAAAGTGTGAGTGCACACTTTTTAGCCAAGAGGACTTGGCAATGTGCTTTGTTTGATGGATATGTTGGAACAATTGGGCACCCTTGTGCTCAATGAAGCACAAGGAGTCAATAACACACAAATTAAACACCAAGCACTCAAATTCAAGAAATCAAATGCACCAAAGATCATAAAAACAAGCAAGATAACACTTATGCAGATTTTTAACACCCTTTTTACCTTTTACCTCTTAAACTAAGCTAAAACTTGTACCAAACTAAGTTACCAACTAGTTAAAATCTAAATCAACCTTAATCACTAACTATAACACCCTTACAATTCATTAATTAAGATCCAACTCCTGCTAAAACGTATTGCCAAACACCCTTTAAACTTTTTGAAAACCAATTTTTCCAAATCAAAACCTTATGAAACCTAACCAAATTGTTATCAAAGCTTCATAACATGTATATAACATAACATAAACACAAATCAAGTAACTTAAACACACTTAATCAATCAATCAAGCAAATCAAGTAACAAGCACTTTTATGAACTTTTCAAAGAGTAAAAGAGAGTTACCTTAGGACCCCTACATCCAAGGGTCCTAGTGGATGTTGAATCCACCTCCAAACCAACCCGGGTTGGTGCTGAACTAAATCAACAAGCCTTCAACCTGTTTTGAACACAAAACAAAGAAAACACAATTCAAGCTTACAATATTCTTTTTTTTTTCTTTTTTTTTCTTTTTAAAACTTTACCAAAACTTATCAAACTTCTTAAAAACGTTTCTATTAACACTATAACACCAATTAATCAAAACCTCTTAACATCCAAACCTTTTGAGAAGATTTTACCAAAATCTCTCAAAATCTCAAAACCTTAAACAACTTTGAAAATCAAAGTTGCTTAACCAAATAAAAGTGTGGAACTCAGAATTAAGCTTAACACAACACTCAACTTTTAAAAACAATAAAAAAGGAATTACACTTGAATATTTCAAAAACCAAACTTTTTATTTCTTTAAAAAGGTATTACATGTGCAAGCTTAAAAACTGGAACAAAGGGATCACCACAGCTTGGGTCTCCTTTTATAGAGCCTATAGAACAATCTAGAATAGAAAAAACTAAACCCTAATCATAAGAAAATCCCAAATGTGCCCTTGAATGGTTTTGAGTGCATTTTGTCCTCTCATTTGATCTTGGACGTTTATTTTGCTTTGGGAGGAAGCAAATAATCTTGGCCATTGATTTAAGCCACGTCATGATGCTTGGGGGCTAAGGAATGATGTGATTGGTGGATTGGGGAATTGGGGGTTTGGTGCATATGAGTGGGATGCAGGTTTTTAGGAGTGGGAAGGGTTTTGGCATGTGTGAATTAAGTGTGTGAGAGTTTAATTGAGTTTTACCCAAGGAAAAATGAAGGTAAATTCTGGGGAAGTAAAAATGATGAACAGTTACCATTTGATCCGAAAATAGGGGAGTTACATGTGTTAGGCGCCCTTTTTCTTTTAAATCTTTCCTTTTTGGCAACTATGGTCCTTGTGTTTTGGGTTTTTATGCATATCATGTTTTTCAGCCCTAAATTCGACTTTCCTTCACAAATAACTTCCATGACTTGTCACTTTTGGCTCAAACTTTCCATAAAGATGTTTCAAAGGCAATTTTTGTCATTTGGTGATTTTTCAAGGACTAATCTTGGACAATGTTGATCTTCAAAGGTCTTCAATGAGTCTTTCACTTGTTGAGGGACCATTATTGGCAATTTGAATTGTTGAGGGACTAATCTTGCCATTTCTTCAAAGTTGAAGGACCTTTTTGCAATTTTGACAAACTTAAGGGACCAAACTTGTAATTATTAATATACAAGGGTTTTAAGTGTCATTTCTTCATTCATTGAGGATCAATCTTGTTTTGTCTTCAAGTCTTCAAGGGTATTTGATGAAAATTCCATGATTAGGGCCCGGTTCTTTGCACGGCTTCGTTTCTCGTGTCCGTTTTTCCTTGTATCTTGTGATCTTTTGTCTTTTTCACGATATCCATACCTAAAACACACAAGTAAACAAACACAAGCATATATATATGGTATTTTATGACATTTTAGTGCATTTAAAGCCCGAAAAGAACGATGAGATCATGTATAAATGCCATCTCATCACTCCCCCATACTAAGCCATTGCCGTGCCCTCACGCAATGCTAAGAATAAAGTATCTAAGCATCACCAAAGTTCAATTTTATTAACCTTTATTGAAGAGTAAAAGACTTGCAACATACTACGATGATGTGTAAAGACATAATGTATGATTTTCATCACCAAAATGTGACTTTTAGGGTCTAAGAATAGAAACAAGTTAATGTCCCTTAGAGTAAATTTCGTCATCCTTGATTGTCATACATTCCATGCTAAGTGCAAAAACAAGATCATTGTTGGTACAAGTCACAATGCTAACACTACTCATACGTTCAAATTGTGTAATACTTTTTCTCCCCGCAATCCTAGTTATTATAAAAGGAAATGGGTTACTAGCATTTTTTATCTATTTGTCATGGATCACAAGTGATTCATATTGACTTATTTGAGTAGTTATTAGTCCGAAAGCAAAGTAGCACGATTTGATCAATAGTTAGCCGAAGGACAAAATCTTTTAAAACGGCTTCTCGTGTATCTCCTTAAGTTCATATCTTGGCATAACTCGTTTCACGATTCGAGACCTTTCTCGGACCGATATTTGGCATGTACTTCATACTTCAAATCTTGGGAAGACGTTCTCGAAATTATGGTCTTCTCTTCATATATTTGGAATTTCTTCACTTGACGTTTTTTTTTTGAGAGATTCTTCATATAGGACCACGACTTCATCATTTTTCTTCAATCTTTACTTTGGATTTTGATATACAACGATCCGCCTCCTTTTCGGACTTGGATATATTTATCCTCATACCTTGTTAGGGTCTTTTTGGATAGACTTTCTCCATTCTTTAGGGGAGTAATTGCTTCTCGTCGTGTGTCTCGATCCTTCATATTGATTTTGGAATAATGATACTTCACATCATCTTTGGATCTTTAGCAAAAATAGAGCTCCTCATGCCTTGTTAGGGCCTTTTTGGATGATCGCCAATCTTCGCGTCCCGCTTCAATAAGTTATGCCTTGGCTATGAACTCTATTCAACCCCGAGCAACTTTTAAACGATCTTGCGCTAGAGGCTAAGTAACTTTTCAAATCGTACGACCTTACTTATTGCAATTATGTTTTATTCCTAATGCATTGATCTTATGGGAAGAAAAAGCCACAATTAAAAACATATGAGTTTTTGAAAGAACACTTTCATGTTCTACGTTTAGCATGATCACTTGTCTAACTCTATCATTTCTCGTTCTTCACTATTTAAAGACCTCTAATTAAAGAGACTCGTGAATACTTAGCCATGCAAGTCAAAATTAAGCCAAATTTGGATTAGCTTTCATTAAGACTATATCAAATCAAAGTTTTGGGTTTTCAAGCCACCTATAGGATCTTGCACTTTCTTGGACTTTTTCAAGTTTAGAGAATGCGTTTTAAAGTTCCCTTGATAAGTGACTTTCTAGAATCAATTATAGGAACTTGCGAAAAGTTCTTGTTCTTAACCCGAATGAATTAAGACTTTCGCGTTTTAAAGCTCCCTATATAAAAGTCTAGCAAAACTTGAATTGAGCGGGTTAAGGAATGTAAATGGCTCCAAATGCCCATCAAGTCAAAAATTAACTCTTATTCTATCCATCGGAAAATATACATTCGTGTCTTAAAAACACTTATGAAAACTAAGAAAAATTTTAAAATTTGGCCATTTTTAGCCTTATTAGCAAAACAAAACATTGAAAATTGGAAAACGTGAGGGCGTAGCAAAGCAAGTATCTATTCACCCCCCCATACTAAAAGTAAACATTGTCCTCAATGTTTCGAGTCTAAAGGTGGAGCACCCCCATACTAGAGACGAAGAATCGAATGCTTAGGATCTAGCATGGAAAGGGTGATCAACAATATATCTAAAGCCGTTTATTAATTATGCTAAAAGATAATTGTTAGAACAATAAAGGATATGTCATGGAATCGTGAAAAACTTCTTCAAACGAACGATGGAGGCTCACGTAAACGAACACGAGAGTCTTCAATCGTAGACGATGATGATGATCTAGATAACACAATCACAAACAACCACGAGACAACGAGTTGGAAGGGTACAAGTCCCCTTATTAGTGAACATAAAGCATAAAGATAAGCATGGGATCTCCCCCACGAGGCACCTCGTTTTTGATTACCGAGTCATGAGCTCGACTCGATCCCCTTAAAATGAACATTTAGGGATATCATGGTATGGTCAATTTTTGATGGGGCTTACATGATAAACAAGGCCCAAAAAGCAACCGGTAAAAAGGACTAAGTCCTTAAATGATGCAAAATACCGGGGTCGAAGATGGCGTTCTCGTTTTCATGGAGAAAACAATTCAACACCACTCCAACATGTGCCATAAACTCAAAGAGTTTGAAGAAAATAGATGAGAAGTAGAAGGGTGGGACCATTGGTAAGACAAACGTTTGAGCTACTCGAGGTAGACTCGCACCAAGCAAATAGATATAGTTTCCATTTATTGCATCGGTGGAAGACCGAGATTTCCCTTTATATGAAATTCCGGGATCGAATATCTCGTCCTCGGTGGACAAGGATGAGGGAACATAAGGGGCTTCCCCCATACTAAGACCACACAAAACATCGTCAAAAGGAGTAGACGAGTTTGTAGCACTCAAATCACGCGGTGATGACGGAGTTATATTTGTAGAAAAATCAATTAAATCACATTTAAGATCTTTTCCTTTTGAACTCTCCTTATGAAAACCCTTTTTAATTATGTCGAAAATATTCGGTGTTTCTAAGACGATGTTAGTTACACTAAAAATTCTCACATTTTGAAACCGTTTTGGTTTTGGTGGTGGCAAGTTCTCAAAACGTTTATCGACGAAGAAAACCTCCCCATCGGGGCCAACATATTCATCATCCGAAAGATCTTCCGTAGAAACCGGCAACTTATCAACACTTTTCAAGAATGAATGTTCGAGATGAGGCGAAGAATTTTTCGATTCAAGTATTGATGGTTTCTTCTTTGTAGGCTTAGCACTCATAACCTCCACCGGCGGAGGAAATGGTAAATTGTTTTTGGAGACATTCCCTAAAACTCTTGGTGAAAATTCTTTGCAAACGACATTGGTCGAGTCA
The DNA here is from genome assembly GCA_025667525.1 of Glebionis coronaria. Lineage (NCBI taxonomy): Eukaryota > Viridiplantae > Streptophyta > Magnoliopsida > Asterales > Asteraceae > Glebionis > Glebionis coronaria. The sequence continues at coordinate 80,847,319 of CM046880.1, forward strand.
CCATGGTTTAAAGTTGCAATAGAATAAACATGAGAAAGATTGGAGTTTTGTGTTGCATTGATGACAAGTTCTTCTTCATTGAAACGAAGGGTGATTTTACGAGCATGAACATCGATAAGTGCTCTTGATGTATCCAAAAATGAACGACCCAAAATTAGAGGAACTTTTCGATCGATGGGAATATCTACAACGATAAAGTCAACGGGATAGTAAAACTTTCCGACTTTAACAAAAACGTCCTCGGCTACTCCACATGCCATAATCGTAGAATGATCGGCCATCTCGATGGACATGTTCGAAGGAGTAAGAGCCGGAAGCGAAAGCGATTTGAAAATCTCGAGAGGCATTAAATTAATACTAGCACCAAGATCGGCCAAGGCGTAGCATTCCTCCATATCTTGTATAGCACACGGAATCAAAAATTTACCGGGATCACCGACTTTTTGTGGTATGCGGCTTAGAAAAACCGATGAACAACTAGACGATTGTTGTAACTTTTCTTTGTTGTTAAGCATACTTTTGAAGTTTGCGGCGAATCGAGGCATCATGATTAAAGCATCGGCAAAACTTATGTTAAAATGCAAATCACGAAACATTTTCATAAATAGCTCAAATTGATAATTGTTCCTTTCTTGTGCTTTCTCTTTGTTACGTCTCGAAGGGTAGGGTAAAGGTGGTGTGGGTTGGTCATTAGGCGACGGCCTTGGAATCTCGGGTTCCATAATTGGTATTGGTGTAACCGTAGGTGTGGTTTGAGCGGTACTTCGTGGGATTGTAATGTGCTCCTTTTCGACCATCACCTCGGGTTCTTTCTCGATTTCCTTCTCCGTAGAAGTACTTGGACGAGAGATTGGTTCCTTGAAAGTTTTACCACTTCGGGTAGTAATAACCTTCATTTCTCCCTTCGGGTTTGCAATGGTATCACTAGGAAGACCACCCGAAGAAGAGGGCTTACACATGATTGCTTCGAACATCTTAGCCATACGGTCCTCAAATTTAGATTGCCTAGCATCCGCTTTCAATAATTCTTGCTTAATCTCATGTTGTCCTAATTCCATCTTTTGTTGGTTTTGTTGAAGACGTTGGACATTTCCTTCCATTTTATTTGCATGAGTTTTAAGTTCATTAGCAAGTTCATTTTTAAGCTCGTTTTTCAACTCGGACCTTAAGCTAATCATCTCACGTTGCATATTATCAAATTTAGCATCATTTGCTTTTGCATAATCCAAAAATTCTCCTTGCAAATTTTTCGTGTGAGCATTTTGAAAACCTTGTGTGGTGTTTTGAAAATCACGGTTTTGGTTTTGATTAGAGATTTGTCCATTCCCACTTTGATAATTCCCTTTGTTGTAATTGCGTGTGTTGCCTTGGTAATTACCTTGGTTGTTGTTTCGATAATTATTAGCATTTTGATTTGGTGGAGCTTGATTTTGGCGGGAACCTTGGCCGTTTTGGTTGTAAGTTCCCGTTGCTACATAAGCACTCGAAGTGTTACCATCCGCGGTAATGCACTCGGATAAATCATGAGCTCCTCCACACGATAAACAACTCTTAGCAACCGCTTTAACCGAAGCGGAATTGGAAGCTTCTTGAGCCTTCCAATGGGACATTAGATTAGCAAATCTATCAAAAAACCGATTTTCCTCATTAGCTTCATCATGTAAGGCGTTAATGCTACGAGACGATTGTGACGACGATGACGAACCCATATTGGCAACACTCGGTGTGTTACGAGGGCTATAAACCTTAGATCGATTTTCAATGATTTGTAAAGCCTCATTTGTCGTCTTGCACAAAAAATTACCACCCGCGGCGGCATTCAAATAATCTCGTTCATGATCATTAAGCCCATTATAAAAAGTATCGATTTGATGCAATTCCGAAAAATCATGATGAGGACATTCATGTAACATCTCCTTAAATCGTTCCCATGCCATAGAAAAACTTTCATTGTTACGTTGCACAAATCGTGAAATCTCATTTTTTAAGTGTGTTGTTTTCGATGGTGGAAAAAACTTGTTCACAAACTTAGAAACGAGATCGGCCCATGTCAAAATCGAATTTGGCGGTTCTTTCTCGAGCCAAATTTTTGCGGGTCCATCCAACGAGTATGGAAACAACATCATCTTAATGGCGTCATGCGGAACATCTTTGAATTTGCTAGTGGCGGTGAGACGGTTGAAATTCCTAATGTGGTAATGCGGGTTGTCTTTCTCGTGACCTCGAAATTTGTTTGCTTGTAGCATCGACATTAAACCCGTCTTAATCTCGAAATTCTCCGCAAGGATGGCGGGAATAACAATGGCCTCTCCAAAACCCTCGGTGGGTGCTTGTAGCAACTCCATCATAGTACGATTAGCCATTACGACTTCTTGTTCTATAATAGGTTCAACAATTGGAGGTTCTTCAACAATCAACGATCCTTGATTTGCTTGCTTTTGTAGTCGTTTACGAGCTCGTTTAGCTTGGTTACGAGTGATCATAAACTTCACGAAGAATGGGAGGTGAGCAAAGAAGATTCTTTTTGGTCGTTTTGTGAATTTTCAATTTTTTTGTGTTTTTGATGATATTTTAATTTTTTTGGATTTTGGTGTATCTTTGTAGACAACAATCTACAAAATCTCTCCTCGAATCAAACTCTTGATTAAAGAAGCCTCAAAGGAATGAAAACGATCACGTGGAGTGAACGCCTTCGAATGACTTTAGAACTTTGGTGAAAACCAAATTGTTCACGAGGGTTTAATCACAAAGAAAACCAAGCAAAATATAGTATACGTATTAATACTTTGGGCGGCAAAACCCTCGATTAGCCTTCAATCTCAAAATACTCACAAGCAAGCGGGGAAACGAGGCGGCGCGAAGCACTTAAGAGCCTTTTTCCTTAGGGTATATTTTATAATACCCGCCTTATACCCACCTTATAGTTCGTATCTTTCAAAATCGAGCTTCTCGAAAGTATTTATCTATTTTTGCCTTTTCTTTTTGTTTGAGATTCGAATACAATGATCGAGTGATGAAATCCCGAATCAAGGTTGTGTTTTCACACTTTTGGAGATATTGTATTTTGGTTGTGATACTTAATACAATATATTAATAATATTCACAAAGAAAAACCGAGAAAACCGATAATACGTGTTAAGGGAGTTCCACTTAACACAAATACTATTATGGATAATATCAAAAACAAAATTTTCCAAATTAAATCACGACACACCTCCCCGGCAGCGGCGCCAAAAATGATTGCGGTAAAATTTAGATAACTTGCTTTAGGAAAAACAAGCAACTAAATATGAGCGGTAAGTATCTACGAGTGATTTAGGAAAACCACAAGTAATGACCCTCAATCACTTAAAAAGAGATGAAAGATTCGTTTCCCAAGGAGGTATGGTGTTGTGAATTAACTTGTATTTCTTTGAGATTAATATTGATGGGATGGAATGACGGTTTCTTGGAAATTACACTATGATGTAAAAAAAACGTAAACGTAAAGCCGTAGAAAAACCACTAAAATTAAAAATTATTAAAACCAAAAACAAAATCAAGAAAAAGATTAAAAAGACTAAAACAAGTCTAAAATAATATAAATAAAGACAAAAATCCAATAAAGATATTTTAAAACCTTTTATTAATTAAATAATTAATTTTAAATGCTAATTAAAGCCCTAAAATTAAATTTAATTAATTCAAATGTCAAAAATATGATTTTATTGAATAATTACTCAACTTATATTATTATAAGACTAAAAACTATTTTTCTAAAAATTAAAAACTCTTTTTGGTATTTTTTTTAATGACTTTATAAAAACGTATATAAAATAAATCCTAATAAAAAATATAATAAAGGGAAAATTTTGAAACCAATTTAGAAAAATCAATAAAGCTATAACTTACCTAGGAAAAATAAGAAATGTAAAATAAGCTTAAAGAATAAGCTAGGAAAAATGAAAAATGATATGGCTTATTTAAAATAAGACAAAAGAAAAATAGGTTAAGTAAAAACCAAAACCACTCCCTAGTAGTCAAAGACCCTAGGGCGCAGTGGTGAGTGTGGTGTGGTGTGAACGTGGTGACCAGGGTTCGAATCCTGAAACCCCCCCTTTTTGTCACTTAGTTGCGCCGCAATGCTTTTGTCTTGCGCCGCAACTAGTGAAACGGGAATACCAAGATCTGCAGCTCCTTCAGTTGCGCCGCACCTAGTGGGCCTTGCGCCGCAACTAGTGAAACGATAGCACCTTTGGTCTGTTGGTCCTTTTGTTGCGCCGCAACTAGAAGGTCTTGCGGCGCAATACTATGCAAAACGTGGCCTGGTTGTTTTCTGAACTGATGATCACAAAAGTGTGAGTGCACACTTTTTAGCCAAGAGGACTTGGCAATGTGCTTTGTTTGATGGATATGTTGGAACAATTGGGCACCCTTGTGCTCAATGAAGCACAAGGAGTCAATAACACACAAATTAAACACCAAGCACTCAAATTCAAGAAATCAAATGCACCAAAGATCATAAAAACAAGCAAGATAACACTTATGCAGATTTTTAACACCCTTTTTACCTTTTACCTCTTAAACTAAGCTAAAACTTGTACCAAACTAAGTTACCAACTAGTTAAAATCTAAATCAACCTTAATCACTAACTATAACACCCTTACAATTCATTAATTAAGATCCAACTCCTGCTAAAACGTATTGCCAAACACCCTTTAAACTTTTTGAAAACCAATTTTTCCAAATCAAAACCTTATGAAACCTAACCAAATTGTTATCAAAGCTTCATAACATGTATATAACATAACATAAACACAAATCAAGTAACTTAAACACACTTAATCAATCAATCAAGCAAATCAAGTAACAAGCACTTTTATGAACTTTTCAAAGAGTAAAAGAGAGTTACCTTAGGACCCCTACATCCAAGGGTCCTAGTGGATGTTGAATCCACCTCCAAACCAACCCGGGTTGGTGCTGAACTAAATCAACAAGCCTTCAACCTGTTTTGAACACAAAACAAAGAAAACACAATTCAAGCTTACAATATTCTTTTTTTTTTTTTCTTTTTTTTTCTTTTTAAAACTTTACCAAAACTTATCAAACTTCTTAAAAACGTTTCTATTAACACTATAACACCAATTAATCAAAACCTCTTAACATCCAAACCTTTTGAGAAGATTTTACCAAAATCTCTCAAAATCTCAAAACCTTAAACAACTTTGAAAATCAAAGTTGCTTAACCAAATAAAAGTGTGGAACTCAGAATTAAGCTTAACACAACACTCAACTTTTAAAAACAATAAAAAAGGAATTACACTTGAATATTTCAAAAACCAAACTTTTTATTTCTTTAAAAAGGTATTACATGTGCAAGCTTAAAAACTGGAACAAAGGGATCACCACAGCTTGGGTCTCCTTTTATAGAGCCTATAGAACAATCTAGAATAGAAAAAACTAAACCCTAATCATAAGAAAATCCCAAATGTGCCCTTGAATGGTTTTGAGTGCATTTTGTCCTCTCATTTGATCTTGGACGTTTATTTTGCTTTGGGAGGAAGCAAATAATCTTGGCCATTGATTTAAGCCACGTCATGATGCTTGGGGGCTAAGGAATGATGTGATTGGTGGATTGGGGAATTGGGGGTTTGGTGCATATGAGTGGGATGCAGGTTTTTAGGAGTGGGAAGGGTTTTGGCATGTGTGAATTAAGTGTGTGAGAGTTTAATTGAGTTTTACCCAAGGAAAAATGAAGGTAAATTCTGGGGAAGTAAAAATGATGAACAGTTACCATTTGATCCGAAAATAGGGGAGTTACATGTGTTAGGCGCCCTTTTTCTTTTAAATCTTTCCTTTTTGGCAACTATGGTCCTTGTGTTTTGGGTTTTTATGCATATCATGTTTTTCAGCCCTAAATTCGACTTTCCTTCACAAATAACTTCCATGACTTGTCACTTTTGGCTCAAACTTTCCATAAAGATGTTTCAAAGGCAATTTTTGTCATTTGGTGATTTTTCAAGGACTAATCTTGGACAATGTTGATCTTCAAAGGTCTTCAATGAGTCTTTCACTTGTTGAGGGACCATTATTGGCAATTTGAATTGTTGAGGGACTAATCTTGCCATTTCTTCAAAGTTGAAGGACCTTTTTGCAATTTTGACAAACTTAAGGGACCAAACTTGTAATTATTAATATACAAGGGTTTTAAGTGTCATTTCTTCATTCATTGAGGATCAATCTTGTTTTGTCTTCAAGTCTTCAAGGGTATTTGATGAAAATTCCATGATTAGGGCCCGGTTCTTTGCACGGCTTCGTTTCTCGTGTCCGTTTTTCCTTGTATCTTGTGATCTTTTGTCTTTTTCACGATATCCATACCTAAAACACACAAGTAAACAAACACAAGCATATATATGGTATTTTATGACATTTTAGTGCATTTAAAGCCCGAAAAGAACGATGAGATCATGTATAAATGCCATCTCATCAATACTTCGGCATGTGAGCGAGAGCCTCAGCAAAGGAGATATTGAAATTCAGTTGTTTAAACATTTTAAGAAAGTTAGAAACCTGAATATCATCCTTGTTCTTCAACTTCTCTTTCCTCAACCTTGAGGGATAAGGTATATTGGGTTGAGATGAAGGCTTTGGAATGGAATTCTCACTCACATCTTTGGGTGGTGGAGGGGTGGAAGTAGAAGGTGGAGGAATTGGAGAAGGGGACTCATTTTCCTTTGTCACAATCACCGGTGTAGGTGTAGGAAGCTCGGGTTCCTTTAAACCTTTTCCACTTCGAGTAGTGATTGCTTTCATCTCCCCTCTTGGATTAGCAACGGTGTTACTCGGAAGAGAACCCGAACCAGAGGCTTGATTACTTGAGAAAAAACTAGCCATCATATCCCTTAAGTTATTCATTTGATTGTTCATAGAGTTTCTCATATCGGCTTGAAGAGAATTCCCTTGTTTCGCCATGTCAATCCTTAGCCCGGCTCGAATAGCGTTCCCTTGTTTTGCCATGTCACCCTTCAAGATAATGAATTGGCTTTGAAGATTCATCACCATCTCTCTATTGGTCCTCATGTAAGTTTCGGGGTCTTGTTTCAATGCCATGGGTTGATTGAGAGGTGGGGCTTGGTAAGCTTGATTATTTCCTTGAGGTGGATATGGGTTTCTTTGGGATTGATATTGATTGGTAGCTCGAAGTTGGCTTTGATTGTTGCGGTTAAAATTGTTTTGGTTTTGGTTTTGAGGAGAAAAACCAGGTGGAGATAGAAAGTTGTTGGAACGATAACTTAGCAAGTTACGGTCTCCCTGAGGACGTGCTTGATAGCCTCCCGTAGAAAAGTTACCGTTAGCGACATACACATTTTCCGGATTGTCAAGAGTAGAAGGACAATCGGTGTATGAATGAGAACCCCCGCAAATCTCACAAGAAGTTGCTACAGCTTTAGCTTGTTGAAATTGGTTTGTAGCCATGGTTAAGAAGTTTTTGTTCATTTCAGCTATTTGGCGAGTAAGTTCGGTTATCTCTGAGTTGGATGATGTAGAAGAAACATTGGCCCTCTATTTATTCCTTGAAGATGCAGATGAATCCCAATTTTATGGTGAGTGGTCATGTTCTATATAAGCTCTCCACACTCCTCAGGTATTCTCTTCATGAATGTACCACCGGCGACAACATTAATCGTATCACGATCACGAAAAGTTAAACCATTATAGAAAGTATCAATCAAAGTAACTGGGAGCATGTTATGGTTTGGACAACGGTCGATCAAGACATTATATCGTTCCTAAGCATCGAAAAGCGACTCATTAGGTTCTTGAGTGAATCCACTGATTTGGTTGCGAAGACTAGTGACCATGGATGGTGGAAAGTAGCGCGACAAAATTTTTTGAGTCATGTCATTCCCTGTTTGAATTGAGTTTTTGGGAAGACGATCAAACCATTTTTCGGCATGGTGGGATAAAGTGTGTGGAAAGAGGTGAAGGCGAAGAAAATCCATGGAAACACCGGGCAGTTTCATGCTTTGAGTGACGGTGATGAACTTGTCGAGATGTTTGTTGGCATCGTCATCCGGTAATCCGCGAAACGGGCAAGCGTTTTGAACTTGTTGGATCATGTGATGCTTCAACGAAAATTCAGGTGCCATGATTTGCATCGGCGCAATCGGTCCTCCGCGTCCGTTCATGGTGGGTTGACAAAGCTCCTCCATTGTTCGTAGGTCGGGTGGGGGAACATTGTTGTTGTTGTTATTGTTATTCAAATTGGGATGAGGTGGGTTGTTTATTATTGTTATGCACACCGGCCATATTTATGTCTCTAAGAGTCTCGGGCTCAGGATAAGACGTAGATCGAGTACGCATACACTAAAAGGAAATAAAATATTTTTGATTTCTTTTATCTTTTTTTATTGTTTTTGGATTTTTGAAAATTTCATATTTTTTAGGATTTTTGAAAATTTTTGTGCTTGAAAATAACGTTCCTAAAAGAACGGATCCCAAAATCCAATTTCTCACTAAAAACCGTTAATCTTTACGAAAAGAACCGGCAGTGGCGCCATTTGATACTTGGTTTTTTCTTAGCTTGCTTTAACATTTGTGTACTCGATATCGTTCTCGGTATCTAATCGAATTGATCACGGTTAATGGTGGAATAGTCGGTAATGGTCACTAAAAGGGTGAGTTGATTTTCTATTCTACTAGAAGGGTAAGTGCAAAACGTAATTAAATTAAGCTAAAAGCAAATCTAGAAAAACTAAATTAAAGCTTTGAAAATTAAATTAAAAATTAATAGAAAAACACTTGTTAAAAATAGAGATTTCGGGAAGCGTGCAACTTTTGGAAATTAAAACGTAATGAATTTAAAACTTGGAAACTTTGTAAAACTTAAAAACATAAACCATCGGAATGTAACAAATGAATTTCATCGGAATGCTTCCGTCGGAATAATCACAAAAGTATCGGAATATTGCACAGTGAATTCTATCGGAATCACCCCTATTGGAAAACACTTATGTCGGAATGTAGGTCTATCGGAATACAAGTCTATCGGAATATTTCTATCTGAATGTCTAGTATCGGAATCCAAGGTATCGGAATACCAGAAATCAACACTGTCGGAATGTTCAAAGTATCGGAATATTAGGAATTCTGTCGGAATGTGTCTAACAAAAATTTGGCAGAGTTTCGTCTTAATATAACCTTAAGACCCGTCGCAATGTGCGATCGCAATAAGCGATCACAATCACGATCGGAATAAGGGAGAAAACACTTGATCGCAAAGTAAAACCTTCAAGGTTATTGCGATCACAGTGAGCCCGTTGGAATGTAGCGTCGTAATGAGTAAACCCCTAACTTTGCGATGGAAATGATAATATTCGGATGAAAGCAAATAAGCTAAAACCAATAAGCACTAACAAGCAAATACGAATAAGCACTTGTTCAAACCTTAACCAAATCAAGACAAGCATAAAATTTAAAACTTTTCTTTTAAGACACGAAATAAACAAATTTTATAAATCAAACTTTAAAAAGACTAAATTTTTAAGAAAACTTAAAAGACAATAAGCTATATATATGAAATAAGCCAATAAGCATAGCAAGCTTAAAGCTTAAACCGTATAAAAACTTAGTAAGGAATACAAATCTAAACTTTTTAGTCACAAAAACATCAAAATCAAACACGAATCAAGAACATTTCGGATCAAAGATAAATCAGAATCAAGAAAGGAAGAAGAAGATTAAAGATTAAAAGCTTAAATTTGAACTTTTGATTAATAAATTTCAAATACAAAGATGAAAATAAAGCTTAAATTTGAAAGAAAAGATGAAGTTATAGTGAGAGAAAGTTAAAAACTTTCCCTCTCTAAAATGAAAACTACAAAAAGAAAATAAACTAGCTAACACCCTCTTAATGTGTCATTAGGAGGATATTTATAGGAGGTGGGAAGGTGCATGTGTTCCTTCCTTCTTTCTTTCTTCTCGACTCGATTTGAATGCTTTGTCTTTCTCGACGTCGTCTCGGGATTTGTCGATACAAATTGAACTTGTCTTATAATTTTCTTCTTCTATTAGACTTGAGTTCTTCGACTTCATTAAACTTCCGTGTTTAGACTTTTTCTTCGATAAATCTTCAGAATAGGCCTTGTACTTCTGTTCTTTTTGCACTCTTGATCTTTTGACTTCGTCTTTTCTCGTTTTCTTCGATAAAAGCCCATGATAGCCCATGTTTTCTTCCTTTTTCATCTTTTGGTCTTGTTATTATTGGAAATAAGTGGTAAAAGGATAAGTGTTTTCACACTTATTAGTTACAAAGCAAGATTTACATTTTCCATTATAATTAACCTACCTTGGCCTTTATTAAACATAAGACATTTAGGGAATTTAAAGAGTTAGAAAATTACAAGATATTTAAAACAAGTAGATATATCAAAGACTTACATTAGGGCTTTGGGATGTCATGAATGTTTTTCACTCTCAAGTTTCACTTTCCCCACACCAAGCTTAAAAACGAGATCATTGTTATTATAAGTTTGCAAACTAACACAAACTCATGTGGCCCAATTATTCACTTAGACTCCCTTATTCCTAGGTGTATCTATTATATTTTATTGTTGTCTTGAATGATCACGAAGATGCATTGTTGACTTATTTCGATAGTTTATTTAGTCTGACAATAAAGTAGGACGATTTAATCAATAGTTAGCTAAAGGACAAAATCTTTTAAAACTGCTTCTCGGGACCTCATAAAGTTCATATCTTGGCATAGTTCGCTTCACGATTTGAGACCTTTCTCGGACCGATATTTGGCATTGACTTCATACTTCAAATCTTGAGAGACGTTCATGAAATAATGGTCTTCTATTCATAATAGGAATTTCTTCACTTGAAGTTTTTGAGAGATTCTTCATACTTGGACCACGACTTATTTATTTTTCTCCAATATTTATTTGGTATTTTGATATACAACGATCCGCCTCCTTTTAGGACTTGGATCTATTTATCCTCATACCTGGTTAGGGCCTTTTTGGATAGACTTCTCCATGATATTTTAGGGGAGTATTTGTTTTTCGTCGTGTGTCTCGATCCTTTATATTGATTTTTGATAAATGATTCTTCACATCACTTTTGGATCTTTAGCAACACAATGTAGCACTCATGCCTTGTTAGGTCCTTTTCGGACTCGACAATCTTCACATCTCGCTTCAATAAGTTATGCCTTGGCTATGAACTCCAATTAATACCGAGCAACTTTTAAACGATATTGGGCTAGAAGCTATGTAACTTTTCAAATCGTACGACCTTACTTATTGCAATTAAATTTATTAACAAGCGATAGGATAAAAAGCTCACAATTAACTTACATAAATTCATGAAAGAATACCAAACTTATAATTGACTCTATCATCTCTCGTTCTCCACAATTCAAAATCTCAAGGAATGAGAATCGTGGATGCTTAGCCTATTAAATCAAAGTTTTGGGTTTTCAAGTCATCTATAGGATCTTGCAACTTCTTAGACTTTTTCAAGTTTAGAATTCGCATTTTAAAGTTCCCTTGATAAACGACTTTCTAGGATCAATTATAGGAACTTGCGAAAAGTTTTTATTCTTAACCCGTAAGAGTTAAGACTTTCGCGTTTTAAAGTTCCCTATATAAAAGCCTAGCAAAACTTGACTTAAACACGTTAAGGATACTAGCTAGAGTAAACTTAGATAAGTGAACTCGGGTTGAGTCATAAGATTCATGACGGGCCTAATATATCAAAGACATCTAAACTTATTAAAACCATTTATTAAAATTTTACTCTAATGAAAGAAAATAACGATAACAAAGGAAAATACTAATAGGCCAAAATAGATCAAAACTTTTGAAAAAAGTCGAAAAATCAATTTTCCGGTCAAAATGAGGACAAATACATGGAAAAGCCCACTTAACTTCGATAGAAGTCCCCCTACACTTAATATAAACATTGTCCTCAATGTTTAAGCAAGTGGAAGTAAACTCCCCTACACTTAGGACATTGTGTACGTTGTTTAAATCTTGCTAAGGAAAGGACAACTAAAGTGATTCCTATTTTAATATTGAAGAATATAAAATAGTGAATCAAAAGAGTTTAGGATAGAACCGGGAAGACGGGAACACGGAATCACAGGTCGTCAAAAGTCATCAAGAATGGATCTTTGAAAGCTCGAATCCCTACACATCATATGAAAGAAAACAACAAACACATACTAGGGTCTCCCCCTACACTTATTATAAAAACGGAATAAAAGGATAGATACTCGGGTTGCCTCCCGAGAAACGCTTATTTTTGTTCACCGAGTCGTGAGCCTGAATCGACCTTGATTAGCATGGTAATAACCTTGAACAACATCCACCGGGTTCAAATACATGGTTTTCATCCATAAAGTAGCACAAGCTTAAGGTGAACAAGGGAAGCAAAAGAAGAGTAGGCAAGGTTCCCTTAAGCATTTGTTGAGCATGGTGGTAGAAAGTAGGATGCAGTGCAAGCATATCTCCATTGTTTCCAAAAATCTTTCCTTTTATTTCATCAGATGGATACTGAGATGGCTTAAAAATTGCAATACCGGGGTCGAACACCTTTTCCTTTAGAGGAAAATAAGACTCAGGCTCAGTAGACCTTGAAGAAGATCCGCTCATAAATCTCACAATCTCATCCTCGGAAGTTGGATAAAGAGGTGTCAAAACATAGGTACTACGGATATTGGTGTCTTCCGGTTTCTTCTCCTTTGAAACGGTTTTCTTAATATCCGAAAGAGGATAAAGACCAAAATCAAAGTCCAAAGGAGGAGAACCATTCTCATTGGGGAAGTATGTATTAAGAAAAGTGGCAAAATCTTCCTCAAGTGAGTAATTATCCAAAGTACCAAGAGTGTTTGGTGGAGGATCTTCATCAAAAGTAGGAGCAAGGTCATCATGTAAAAAATCACTCGAGAGAGTATCAAAATCATCAAAATCATCATAAGTTGGCATGTCTTTATACTCTGAAGCAAAATTATCATAATCATCCCCATCAGAACTAGAATCATCATCATAGTCATCATAGATTGGTGGAGAATCATAAACTGGCGGGGGATCCAAATTAGAGAGAGAATCATTAGAATCAACCACATCGTCTTGGAAAAGTGGATTATGATAGCAAGACTCGAAAAAAGGATTATCATATACAACAAAATCTTCAAGCTTTATACTCTCCAAAGTAGTAGTAAGCTATTCTTGAAGCACATCAATCATTTTCACTGATTCGTTGCCATTTGATTTACTTGTAATTTTCCCCATCTTAAAGACTTGTGCATCATTCCCGAACCTTATGATTAATTCACCTTCGGCAACATCGACTAAAGCTTTTTCGGTTCTCAAGAATGGTAATAAGTGTGTAAACACTTATCCTTTTGCCACTAAAATCAAGGAAAAACAAGACCTAATCATGTGTTTAACATCGTAAAAGTCGGAATTACGCGTGGTTTTGTGTTTTGTGTGTTAAATAGGTACAAATGATCAAAAGAAGTGAAAACATGGGATTTCACGGTCAAATCTTGAAGAAAAGTCCAAAAAGAGACGAAGACAAAGTCAAAAGATCAAAAGTGTGCAAGAGATCACGAAAATCGGCAAAATCGACACGATTTTGAAAATAATTTCAAGAAAGCCGAAATCGAACTCGTTTTAGCGGATTTAATAATTTATGGAGTTAAATGGACTTGTGGGACCCACATTTGCTTATTGGGACCAAAAAGACCAAATTGTGGATTGTTATTTGGCCCAATTCAAGCCCAATTATACGGATAGCAAGAACAAATGGGCCACAAGCCCATTATCTTACACTAAAAAGAAAACGGATGATGGCTAAAAAATGGGCCACAAGCCCTTTTGCTAATCAAGAAATGGAAGGATTAATACCTTTGGGCCACCAACCGAGTTAATGAAATACAAAATAGAAAATAGACGGGTGATAAGAAAATTGATTGGTCAAACTCTATCAACCCTCAACCAAGTATTTAAAACGTTTGTTCACCTTCCCAACCCTACGTACACCATCTCACACGTGTCCTAAACCTACACCTCACCCCCACACAATAAATAAAAAACGTATCCTTACTTTTCACTCACACACATTTTAAATAAAAAATCCCTTTTACCCAACACCCTTACCTTTCGATAGAAACAAGAAAGAGTCAACCTTTGGTCAGTCAACACCAACTTTTCCCCACTCAATTTTCTCACACGTCTAATCTTATCCTCCCTCACTTCACACAATAAATTATAAACCTCCCACATCCCAACTTTTCCCCACTCACAAATTAATAAACGTTTTTTTTAACCCCACCCCATGTTTCTTTACATCCTAAGTAAAACACACTCACTTTTCTCTCTCTCAATGAAATCAAACGCAGCCTTTTTCCTCCATTTTTACCCCATATCAAAAAAACCCTAATTCACCACAACACAATTTTACACCAAAAAATATTGGGGGTTTTAATCCACCCGTGTTAATCATACACTCGGGGATTAAATCCCCAAGTTTTTCGGAGCATCCACTCAAGTGGTCCTCAAATCAGAATCTAACGTGGCCTCACCCTTGTTTTTGATTGGCTATCACACTTCATCACCCAATTAAAGAAGGCCACATCATCATAGAAGAAACACAAACTCTCCATGTTGGCAATCTGTGGCTGGAGACTTATTTTCAGTCGTAGATTAAAGAAGAAAAGAGAGAGAGAGAAGAAAAGATGGAATGAAGGGCCATGATTAAATGCTTAATGATGAAGCTAAGAAGAAGGTTTTTGGGGTTTGCCTATAAAAAACCCCACATCTTGTAATTGAGGGCTAAGCTTTTCTTTATTTTTTTAGTTTTTAATTAATTTAGGAGTAGGTTAATTTAGATTTAAAATTTTTGCAAATTAGATTGATAGGTTTATTGTAATTTTCATTTTCTAGTTTTGTACCTTTTTATGATTAATAAAAAATTAGTTTATTAAATTCTCTTCTCCTTTAAATTTCTGTTGAATTTAATCCTGTTTTTCGTTACTGTTTGTTTTTCTTTATTATTCGATTGAAAAAAAAAATAAATAAATAAATAAATAAAGAAGAAAGTGGATTGTTGTTTACCCCACTGGGAAAATATATATAAAAAAAATATACTGTTCTTGTTGATGTCGATTACTGTTCGAAGAGATGATAAGGGTTTGATGTTTTTGATGGTGTTGATTGATTCGTACTTAAGGGGGTTCAGCGCTTCCCTTCGACGCAACGGATTCAACAAAAGGTTTCAAATTTTTTTAATTTTCTTGTATATGCTTATTATCTGCTTTAGTTAAATTTTGTTTCTGCTTATTGAGATATAAGTGTACTGCTAGTTTTTGATTATGTTATATTGTTATTATTTGCTTTCCAGTTTTTTTTATGCTTATCTGGCGTTAATTATTAGTTTACTGTTTGACTTATTATCTTCTTTTGATTCGAGTAGTTTTTTTATATTTTGGATCTGTCTGAAATTGTTGAGTCTTTTATATTTGGGTAGTGATAAAAGTTTGTTATTGCTTAGGTTTAAGTTTACTAATTTCTGCTTATTTGTTTTTTATGCTTATCTGATTATAAGCTTATTTCTGTGCTTAATTTGTTTGCGGTTTCTTTTTTTCGTCTGCTTATTTGCCCGAACTGTAAGTTTTAATATCCAATTTCCAAAAAGTAAAAAATTTGTCTGTCCTGGGGTTTAAACCCAGGACCTCTCGCATAACGACCCAACAACTCAACCATCTAATCTATTAGTCTTTTTGTGTTATCATACGCATTGTTTAATTAATATAGGGAATTAATATCTGTCAGTTTTAAAGTAGTTTAATAATTTGTTTTTAGTTTATTTAAAATTTAGTTAGAAAGTTTTATTTTAATTTTCCTTCAATTCAGGTTTTATAAAATAAAATATAAAAATACTATAAAAATATTTTATTTAAATTTCTTTTAAAATTTTAAAATAGACTTTCTAGATTAAAAATAGTTTTAAATGCTTATTTAAATTTTACTTTTTTCTAAATTAGTTTATTTCAAGTTTTATTTTAAAATATATTTTCTTTTAGAGTTTTTAAAAAAAGTTTTTAGTTTATTTTATAAAATAGTTTTTTTAAAAGTCTTTATTTTCAATAAATTAGTTTAAAAAGTTTTTAAGTTTTACATTTATAATTAGTATAAATTAGTTTTACATTTTTATTCAAGCTAAGTTTTATATTTTCAACAAGTTTTAAATTAGTTTTTTTTTTAAATTTAATTTGTTTTAAAAATAGTTTTATTTAAATTAGATTTTAATGTAAAATAGTTTTTTTTAGTTAAAAATACAAAAAGTTATCGTTTACCAAAAACAAGTTAAGTCGATACGTTAAACCGGCAATCATATTCGAGTCGAGTCGAGGAACGATAATAGAAAATAAAAAGGGTTAACAAAATCTCTTTTTCAAAATGGCGCCGCTGCCGCTTCGCTCGTACGATTGACGATTTTTCGTGAAGACGTTTGGATTTTGGGATCCGTTCTTTTTGAACGTTACGTTTCTTGCACAAAAAAAAATCAAAAATACAAAAAAAAAATCAAAAACTTAAAAATACAAAAAAAATTAAAAAATCACAAAAGCAATTTCTTTCCTAAGAATTGTACCAAAAAAATTAAAAAAAATCAAAAGTAATACTTTTTCCTAAAAGTATTACACCAAAAATATTACGTATTAGTGTTAAATTTTAGTTCGATTTCTTTCGATTTTTCTTGTGAATATATATTTTTCTAAAAAATACAAAAATATTCTTCTTTATCCTCTATTGTGTTTAATTCTTTTCTCTACCCCTCTTATTTATAATTCTTCATAGATTCGTCTTGCGTTCGGTGTGGGAGACCATGGCATGGTTTTCAAACATGTCAATGGTGTACTTGTGAGCAGTGCGGTTTTGATATCGACAATACACAAATTGGATTTTGTCCATTTTGCAATTCAACAAATTCGTACTTCTCCTCTTACAATACTTTCTCACCCCCTCCCGTCTATGACAATCCCTATCCACAACATGCACCGGGTTTTTCTCAATACCCGTGTTGCAATCATTGTGGGGGCCCTCACGATACTTCTTATTGTTAACCAATGAATTATGAGCCACATCCGTGCTATAATTCCGGTTTTCAAAATTTTGAACCCCCACATCCCACCCTCAATCATCAATCCTCTAAGAGAATTCAACAAATCAATGCTTTGAATGACGAAAGAAAAGCCCTTCTTTTGAAACTTCATGACGACTTAATTCGACTGACCGAGACTTTGGAGGAGCAACAACGACAACGACAAGAGCAAGTATCTAATCTTAGTGATTATACTCCTCCTCTTGTGCGTTCTTACTATTATGATGATGATGATGACGATGAGAATTCTATTTCTTGGAACGATCTTTGTGCTCAGTGTCCTAGTGCAATTGTAATTCCTTCTCTCGACTTGCCGGCTCTCGAGCCTAAGGATTCTACCACTCCTATTCTCGATTCTTCCACTATGGAGACCGATGCCTCTCTCATCATGGGGGATGAGGGTCTTATCACTATTCCTTGTGATGAGACTCTTATTCCAATCCAAAGTGAGCCTACGGTTGCTTCCGATAGTGACGATGAGTGTGAATCTCTTTCTAGTGATGATTCATTACCTCCCATCGACATCTTGGGAGACGATTCTTTGGATTTCTCTAATCCCCTTTTTGATCTCGATGATGATTTTACTTCTAGTGATGACGAGTCACTATCCGATGAAGACGTTCAGAAGGAAAATTTCAAGATTTATTCGAACCCTTTATTTAACTTTGATGACGCCTACATATCTAGTGAGGTGAATCCTCTCTTTGAAGAGGGGACATTGATAGCTCCGACTCTCCTGCTATTGATGAGCATTCGTTGTTAGCCATGCCACCTCCCATCGTAGAGGAGGTGGAGAGATTTGACCCTACCTTCCGTTTGATTCGGTTTGGTGAGGTGACGCGGGTGGTAGATATGTCTTCTGATATTTCTCATATTATGTTGCCACCCCGTCCTACCGCGTGCACACCCAAGCAGGTGATGTATCGCTTTTACTCTCCTCATTTCATACCGAGAAATGAGGATGAGTGCTTTGACCCGGGAGGTGAAAATGACCATTCTATGATTGATACCTTTACGGCTTTGCCGAATTGTGACCATCCATTGTCTTTGGGGGATGACAATTTGTCTCCTTTACCCATCTCACCTCCCGTGGATCAAGACTTCACTTACTTTTCTTATGTCGAGAGGACTTTTCTACCTTTCATGACTTATCTTCCTGCCTCTCATTTATTATGTTCCTCCGGGACCGAGGACAAGATTTTTGATCCCGGTAAAACATTCGAGGCTTCCCCATGGACCATTTAAATCGGGGTCGAGTCAGGCTCGTGACTCGATTAACAAAAACAAGCGCTTCTCGGGAGGCAACCCTATTATCTATCTTTTATCTATTTTCTACAATAAGTGTAGGGGGGAGCCGTGTAGGTTGTTTGTTTTGTGTTGTGATTGTGCAGGGACATGTGCTTAATGATCCACTTTTGGAACTTTTGACGAGACCCGTGTTCCCGTGTTTCCCGTGTACCCGGTTCCTTCGATAAGTTTTTGCTATTATGATTCAATCTTATATATAAATAAAACAAATAAATGTAATCACTTTAGTTGTCCTTTCCTTAGCTCGATTATAAACAACGTACTCAATGTCCTAAGTGTAGGGGAGTTTATTCTCCCACATGCTTAAACATTGAGGACAATGTTTATATTAAGTCTAGGGGGGATTTCTATCGAAATTTTAGTGGCCTTTTCCACGAATTTGACCCAATTTTAACCGGAAATTTTTTAAAATTTTCAACGTTTTTCAAATTTTTGATCTATTTTTGGCCTTGTAGTATTTTTCTTTTATTCTCTTTTCTTTTGTCATCGCATCTTATTTTTATTTTTCACTTCAAGAATAAAGTAAAAATAAATAAATGGTTTTAGCAAGTTTTGAATGTCTGATATATTAGGCCCGTTGTGAATATTTTGACTCAACCCGAGTTTACTTTTGCAAGTTTACTCTAGCTAGTATCCTTAACCATATGGACCTTAATTGGTTTATTAGTGTCACACCCCACCATGGTGGAATATGGGGCGCGACGTATAGATATCATCACAACAACAGCGTGTCTATAGAGAGAACTAAATGAAAATTGAAATATCATAAATGGCGACACAAATGTTGTAACAATATCTCAACAATGCAGGCGTCTAGGTAAGTAGGTAACAGGCCTATCTTACCAAAGACATACAAATGAACAAACATCAAACATATAGGTACCATAAAGTTCACTTAATCAAGACACAAAATAAAATCTAAGAGGAAAGGGAATCCTCCTAATGCAATCCTAGCAGCCTCTACACTCTAGCCACTTCTAACATCATCCTCCTCAACTACCTCACCTGAAAATGACACTAAAATCTGTCAACATAAAGTTGGTGAGAACATAGGTTTAAGTTATCTAGAACATCATAAGAAACCTTTACATCCGCTGCAAATAAGTTGAAGGAAAACAATTTATAGTAATGGACCATAATGTGATAATCATGTTACATGCATCCACAACAAAACATAAACCAAGTACCGATCACATCTACAATTCACAAAGCACACTATAACAATCAAGAAGTATCCCGTCACACACACAAGAACACACACCACACTATCCGGATCTTTCCCACACCACCTGTGGAAGATGAACTATATCCCCGTCGAGATATCTTGCCTCCGAAGAGACGATGCACAAGTACTCAGGACGGATCGTGCCCCACGAACCAAGAACTCAGGACGGATCGTGTCCCACGAACCAAGAACTCAGAACCAAGAACTCAGGACGGATCGTGCCCCACGCTCCACACACATCACAACTGGTCCTATAGACGCCCATACATCTACGTACCAATCCCAATCATAACCCAATCAAGATTCACATATCAGAACACATATCAAAGCACATATGAGAACACATAAGCACGCAAGTCACACAATATCACATGAATATCCACACATTTTAAAACATGGTACTAAATCATGTTAAAGAACATTGCAAGTGTCATCTCCATCCCATACTGGGAAAACATTTAAAAACGTAGCAAAACGGGACTATGAACTCACCTGATAGCACAGCAAGCTAGCACTCCTGCAAACCTATAAAATCATACACGACACCCTTAGCTCAGGTCTTAACACCCAAGTTAAGTAACAATCAAAGAGATGAATCTAATCCCCCAATCTTTACTATCTAGTTCTCCCACTACAAGCTATTCTATACGTAAAATTCCAGTTTTTCCCCGGTACGGTTTACTAGTCACTAAACGATCACATGAAGTGAACTTAACACCACACTTGACTCCTACCCTACTGGAGTTATGTTGTTATATGATCTAAGAACTTTAAAAACCAATTTTACTTTCTAATTACACGTTTAACCCTTTCGTTTAGTCTCTACGCCAAAAGTCGTTTTCATCAAAACTAATTTTCCGTACATGTTAAATGTTTGACACCAAAACCCCGACCTAAACACCATAAATTTTATTGAAAACCTCCAGTCCTTTTATATACATTATAAAGAATTCCCAAATCAAAAATATTTGGCTATCTCATCCGTTTGGTTAGGTTTTGACTCAAATCCCCGAAATCAAAATTTATTCCTGAACAGCGCACTGTTTTTGTAAAAATTATTTGACGACCTTTCCTAACTCCATTTTCGACGAACCTTACATTTTTGAAAAGTAGACTCCCTGAACGTAATTTAAAAAAAAAAGAAACTCGACCAAAGGTGCTACCTACTTCCCGGAACAGTCGACACAAGACAGCCTTAAAAATCAGACTGTTTTACGCCTTTATGCACTAACCCTCTAAACATCATTAATTATCCCTAAATTTATAACACAAACCCTAAAATAATTAATGGATCTTAATTAATATATTTTTCCATAAAATTAATAAAACCCTAATCATCTCAATGATGGTTAATTAACAATACAATTATGATTAATTAATAAAAACATAAATTATATTAAGGTTTAATTGATCACTTACCTTGAAACAAGAAAAATTAATGAACCCTAATCATAATTTCGACTTCTCTTGATATCCATGGAAGATTTAGACTGATTTTAGGTTTAATTAGGGTTATTAGTCATTTTTAGGGGTCTAGAGGTGTTTATATAGGCCTTGGTAACCTTCTGGACAAGTTTAGGCCCAATTAGGACTTTTAAATGATAATTATCCTATTTTTATTAATTTAATTATTAAAATTAAGGCTATGGGACCCACAAATTCGACTCCTCTCTATGTTTTATCATATTTACACTCTCCCCCTTCTATTTTATGTTTACTTATACTCCTATACACTTTCGGGACCAAACCGGCTACCCTTTTGCTAATTTTTTCGACTTTTTACGCGATTTTTGAACTAGCCTTCATTTCTAAAAGTTTCTAAATATAGAAAGTAACTATAAAACTTATCCTAACCATATTATATATACTTAATACATACATAAAACATACGATACGTACACGAAACCTTATCAAAATGATACCCGAACTTTTCTGCAGTTCATTTCTGAACTCATTTCATTTCATTTCATTTCGTTTCATTTACAACTTATACCATGATTTATACATTCATATGAACTCATGAGCACGAACCAACCCCATCACATCATCATATAACGTACCATGTACTACATAAACAATGTCTAACATCATGATAAAGTCTCAAATATGAGCACATAACACATAAACGCACACCAAGCACATGATCAACATCAAACAGTCAAAAGTGAAAAATCCAAAATCTAGGGTTGTCACATCACTCCCTCCTAATAGAAATCTTGTTCCGAGATTTACTCCATAAGCTCAAAAAACTTCATTTCACAACCAACTCGCTATCTCTCTCATAAGAACGTAACCGGATCATCCGTATGACTACAACAACGCCCTCAATGAATATAAGCTCAAGACAAATTTTAGGACCCCCAACTTCGGATAAACGATCAAGCCCATGGACAACTAACGGACGTTTACGTGAAAGAATTTAAAAATATGAACCAAAACCTGAGACTCCAAAAGATACTCAACATAAAACATGTATCGACTCCCAACGAACCATGAAAATGAACCAATGACACAAGAAGCACCCAGCGACAACCGAAACGTATTATGACCGGTGACATACTATTAAAACCTTGTGCAAAACCAAATTTTACCCCAGAATAGATTTTGTACCTTAATGTATATTAGTTGTTCTAAAACCATGGTACCACATTAGTAATTTATGTAATCATTTGACGAAAAAAAATCTATAGTCTCTTCACGAACGATCAATTGTCTAAAGCACACAACACAATATCACGCGTCAACATTGACTCCGGAACCCACATTCTTCATTAATGTAACAATCTCTATGATGGATACATCTAAAATCCTATCCCAAAGCAGCCCTATGTTAGCCTTCTAAGTGTCCACTATCCCAAAATACCCAAAGCACGAGTTTAAACCATGTTGTCCGAAAATTAATCTTGAACTTGACAGTTGTACAATTAATTCGACCAAGCTACTGACTTCCATTGACAATACGTTCTAAATATTTGAAAAGTACGCTCCGAGTACATAACTTTAGGCTTTTGAATCACCCAAAAATCTTTAAAAACGAATAAGTTATAACCAAAACGATTTTTACCTAGAATCTGCCCAGACATTAGCGACAGTTTCTGACAGTTTAGCGATGAATTCTGACAATTTAGCGACAGTTTCTGGCTACTCCGATTTATAACCAAACAAAAAACGATTTGAAACCCTAAAACCCCTCATTAATTACCAAATTCAAGACCTAATTTATTTTAATTCCAGAAAATTAGAAACCCTTACCCATCATATAAGTAATTACATGATTTTAACATATTTAATTAAATAAGAACAAGAATTTAACTAAAGATCATTAGCTTTAGGTGATCAAAACCAATATTAGTTTTTTTTAAATAGTAATAATAAACAAGCCATACTTATATGTTAAAAAAAATATATATCCCATCTTATTTCAAACACGCTTACGACACTTAACCCTTATTTCACTGACTACCAAAAACTATTTTAACTATTTACAAATTCCATTTCTTTTACCACATAAGATACAAACTAAAAGATACCGTGATCCCAAAAAGAATTCTCCACCCTCTCAATAGCCTCTACACTAAAAGTACCGTACAAACAAATACGTGAAATGAGGACTCGATAAATGCGCTACTACAGAAGTTGAACATCCCAAAGAATGAAGAGCTATAAAACCATCCTAAGAATACAACCGATAAGTAGAAGGGATATATACATATATATAGGCATACACGTACATACACTCAAGTCCATACAACATATACAATACAAGCATGTATTAACCCTATTTCATGCAACCATACTTAGGAATCCACTGATGTCGTGGTACTTGTATAACTATGTTGGCCACCATTCTTATACCAGTCCCCTTTCACTAATGCACTCCCTCCTATGATGACACTTATAAGAATTAATACTACACA
Organism: Glebionis coronaria; assembly: GCA_025667525.1. Lineage (NCBI taxonomy): Eukaryota > Viridiplantae > Streptophyta > Magnoliopsida > Asterales > Asteraceae > Glebionis > Glebionis coronaria. The sequence continues at coordinate 80,870,924 of CM046880.1, forward strand.
TAACACATCAGTCTACCAACTCAAATAATCACATAGATCCTACAACTCATATAAGCACATAATCCACAACATAACATAAGGTCCAAATCACATGTATTAAAATAACATAGCCAATGCATGAAACAAATAAACTCGTAGTCTAGCTGAACCAGCGTAGACTAAATTCAAAATGTATAAAGAACATGAAAACGTAATTAAACGAAATCCAACAATGACTAGCGTATACGACTATAGTTCTACCCGCACTAGTCAAAACTCGTAAAGAAAATAAAATGTAGCTAAGTATGAACTTACTATGGTTCAATTCATACTAGTCAAAACATCGCAATAAATAACATCCAAACACATCAATTAATATAAAATACACACATACTCCTATGACGCCTATATGCAGGGACCCTTAAGCTATAGATTAGGCTACGCGACTAAGCAACCTAATTCTCTATAACCATTGTCTCTGATACCATTCTGTCACACCCCACCATGGCAGAATATGGGGCGCGACGTATAGATATCATCACAACAACAGCGTGTCTATAGAGAGAACTAAATGAAATTGAAATATCATAAATGGCGACACAAATGTCGTAACAATATCTCAACAATGCAGGCGTCTAGGTAAGTAGGTAACAGGCCTATCTTACCAAAGACATACAAATGAACAAACATCAAACATATAGGTACCATAAAGTTCACTTAATCAAGACACAAAATAAAATCTAAGACGAAAGGGAATCCTCCTAATGCAATCCTAACAGCCTCTACACTCTAGCCACTTCTAACATCATCCTCCTCAACTACCTCACCTGAAAATGACACTGAAATCTGTCAACATAAAGTTGGTGAGAACATAGGTTTAAGTTATCTAGAACATCATAAGAAACCTTTACATCCACTGCAAATAAGTTGAAGGAAAACAATTTATAGTAATGGACCATAATGTGATAATCATGTTACATGCATCCACAACAAAACATAAACCAAGTACCGATCACATCTACAATTCACAAAGCACACTATAACAATCAAGAAGTATCCCGTCACACACACAAGAACACACACCACACTATCCGGATCTTTCCCACACCACCTGTGGAAGATGAACTATATCCCCGTCAAGATATCTTGCCTCCAAAGAGACGATGCACAAGTACTCAAGACGGATCGTGCCCCACGAACCAAGAACTCAGGACGGATCGTGTCCCACGAACCAAGAACTCAGAACCAAGAACTTAGGACGGATCGTGCCCCACGCTCCACACACATCACAACTGGTCCCATAGACGCCCATACATCTACGTACCAATCCCAATCATAACCCAATCAAGATTCACATATCAGAACACATATCAAAGCACATATGAGAACACATAAGCACGCAAGTCACACAATATCACATGTATGTCCACACATTTTAAAACATGGTACTAAATCATGTTAAAGAACATTACAAGTGTCATCTCCATCCCATACTGGAAAAACATTTAAAAACGTAGCAAAACGGGACTATGAACTCACCTGATAGCACAGCAAGCTAGCACTCCTGCAAACCTATAAAATCATACACGACACCCTTAGATCAGGTCTTAACACCCAATTTAAGTAACAATCAAGGAGATGAATCTAATCCCCCAATCCCCACTATCTAGTTCTCCCACTACAAGCTATTCTATACGTAAAATTCCAGTTTTTCCCCGGTACAGTTTACTAGTCACTAAACGATCACATGAAGTGAACTTGTAAGACCCGTGAAAGTGCCGTATGATGCTAAGTTAGTGTCTCAAGAGCTGTTCAGTATGAGCATCTCTCTTAAGTTGTGGCTCACTTGTGGATGTGATATCCCGAGCCCAACGTCATTTATTTAATCCTATTTTACGTATATTTTTGAAATTTTTAAGAATTTTTATCGGGGAATTATTTGACGGTTTAAGTTGAAACCAACGTTTACGGTCGTAATTTAACGTTTGACGATTTAAGAAGAACCGATGACGACTACGATACCGACGGATGCCCAAAATTTACCTTTTATTATCGATTGATCGATATTTGAGTTTTTCGAGATTTTATTTTTATTCCGTGTTAAGTCGAGTCGGAACCATGTGTATATTTGTTTTGTGTGCGTTTGAACCATTTAAAAGTATTTTCGAGTGTTCGGGACAACCCCCGACTTCCGTAAAATTTTCAAGTCGACTAATAGGTCGTTCCCGCTATTTAGAAGAGTCGTTTTCACTTAAGGCCAAAAGATTAGCCAAATTGCACCATAGGTACCTCCATTTTTACAAAAGGGAACAAGGCTTATACACACTTTCATTTGACAAAAAAAAAAACACTCTCTCCCTTTCTCACCCATGGCCGACGGCCACCACCACAAAACCACCTCCACCACCATTTTTTTGGGTTTTGGAAGAAACTAATCAAAGACCACCTCTCCTATCATCTTTGTAAGTCTTTTAATCAATTAAAAACACACCTGCATTCACTTAATCTTTTCATAAAAATTATGATTTTTCAAAAATGGGTTTTGATCTAATTAAACCATATACATGTTTAATTCATGTGTTTATAAGGATGAATCATCAATAAAATGAGTTGGGGGCTGTTTTTCTTGGGTGTTTTGGCTACACCAAACCCACGGCCAAAGTGGGATTGGTTGTGGTTTGATGAATTTGATGTTTTGTGTTGTGGGTTCATGTTTAGGATTGTGTCTTAGATGTTTTTGAATGAATGGAACCAATTGCATGTATGATTTAGGCTTTAGGTTTTGATGAGGATTCGATTGTTATAGTGTTATAGGCTGTTTGGGTGATTTGGAATGGGTATGAGTGGTTAATCTAGGTTTAGGTGATGTTTGGATGGATTGAAAACAAGTAGAAAGGTGATTTTGAATGAGTCGTTTTCAAACAGATTGTTTAGGGCTATTTTCGTGTTTTTAATTTTTGGTCCAGGTTGTGATTGTAGGATATAGTTGTAGTGGTCGTCGTGACGCTCGTTTCGGTATAAGATAGAGCTTTTAACTCCAAACGAGTCAAAAGTTATGATATTTTGAAAATAAGTGTACCGGGAGATGAGAACCAACACAATCCGAATTTGTGTTTGGTTTTGGGTCAAATCCCGGGGACCATAGGTATAGTTTGGTAAAAGGTCAAAGGTTGATTTTTGGTCTCACACCTGTGTATTTGAGTCAATTATTAGACTTAGGTGTCGTAGAGGTCAATGGTATATTTTAAATGGGTCAAATGAGTCTGACTTGGTCAAAGTGCAATTTCAGTCCGAATAATGTAGGTTTAGTAATGTGTTGAGTAACGGGTCGTAAAAGCGAAAACTTTTAATGGGATTAAAAATGGGTTTTCTACAGGTCTTAAGGTATTTTTGAGAATTTTCTTAATTTTTATAACAAGGGTTAAGTCTAGTAAAACAGCCCATACTTTTGGTAAGTATCGGCGAAACCGTAAAATGGTTAGTAACTTTAATAACATTGATAAATGGTGTAAGTCTAGTAACAACTACTTGTTTGACTTTGGCGTGAGTTTTCATAAGCATTGAGTATGTTTGCATTTGCGTGTGTTTAGTACAATAATGTATGCGGAGTATTGATTTGGTTTACGTACCTTGATTTTTAGGTCAAGTGTTTGATTTTCCCGGGCATCCACGTCGTCGGTGACATTTCTCGTTACGTCTTCGCTAGAACTACTACTACTACGCCAGGTGAGTCTATAGCCTCGCTCTTTACTTATTTCAAATGATTTTACCCGCGAGGGGGATACATGCTATTTAAATGAAAATGAACGTAAGTCATGAATGATTGTTGGACCCGAATGTTGCCTTGAAATTGTGTTGAATACCTAGTTGCAAAAGGCCCTAATTTCATGAACTATTAACTATTGTCTTGCCCTTGCGAAGGGGGAAATAGCCGCTTATACAAAGTGATAGTACTATGGGGTTGACTACCCTATCCGAGACGAGGGCTAGTACGTTCATACCCCATGCGGACGGATAATTTGTGATAAGAGATAAGGTATAATTGCAACTAATGCCTTTAGTATGGGCACTGGTTTCATCTGAATCACGCCGATAATTATTACGCGGGTGATTGAGTTAACGGATTAGTGTCATGAGCTTAAACACAATTGTCATATCCTTGAATAATAGATTGTATAGCCACAATGCTATTGAATGATCATGATTGGTTTTTAATACTTATGTTCAACTGATGATTTGATAAACCTATAGATTCGCTCAACCTTTGTGTTGACGATTTTAAGCATGTGTTTTAGGTAATCAAGGTTGATAGCAGTGGAGCATGCGAGGATGGAAGTTGTTGTGGCTTGGCGGTCTACTTTGTTTTTCCTCCCTTTTAGCACTTAAATACTTTATATTATGTCATGTGAACGAAAATTGTATTTTGGGTTGAGATTCAGTGGGGACCAAAACGCAAACTCTGTTTTATATTATTTTTGGGGTTTGGAAAACAGTAGACTTTGTTGTTTTAAACAATCTTTAATTTATGTTTAAATTTCTACGTCTTTTTGAGTCGTTCGAAATAGCTTGTGTGTGGTGATAACTGTATAGCACCCAAATGTTGTATATCTGCTGCGCATAGCATTTGGTGGGGGTGTTATAGATTGGTAATCAGAGCCATGAGTTATAGAGAACTAGGTCATTTTAAAAAATCCTAAACTATAACTTTTGGTGTCGTAAGAAATTGTCCAAGCACACAACTATCCTGCATGGCTCCGGTAAGATTTCTTTAGCATTGCTTTATATTTTAGATGTATCCCTCAAACAGACATGAATTCTATAGTATTTAGTAAGTAAATACTTTGATATATATTGAGATATATTGTTGTGTACGTTGAGTACTTATCATCGTAATTTGCAAATTCTTGTAAGATTATCTTATATGTTGCATGTAATTGGCATAACGGGCTACATTGCATTACATGGCAACATCGCGTTGTAATCCTACGTGTATGTAGGAATGGTTGTATGTATAAGTATGTATATACTATGATATTTAAAGGCATTGCACGTGAAGCAATGGTCCTTGAGTGATTATCGTACATGTTATAATGCGGTTTTGTTGAGAATTCGGCCTTACCGCTAATTATCAATCTTGATAATTAATTTATTGTTCGAATAACCGAGTGTGAACCTCGTTTGGTTGGTTTGTGTTAATTTGTGGAGTACGATTTCGAGACTCATCCGAGGCCGATAACAACATTTAGTTGACATACGTATTCTCGCTTCGTTTATTTCAATTTTGTCCTTGTTGTCTTATTATTTTAAATTTGATAGTATATATGACGGGGTCCGACATTTGAGTGAGTTAAGTAAGCACTAAACTTTGTTGATTGAAAGAGTTAAACATAAAGTGTTTTACGTATTTAATACTTGGCGGATGGAACTTTTGGATAAAAATGACTTATGATGTGTCTTGTAACAAGTAAAAATAAGTGTAGAGAAGAAATGGACAAAGTGAAATTATTTTTCCTTCAACCTTGGTTGGTAAATTGTAATAAGTAATCTATATTACTCGTAAAATCCTTATTTTTATATATTAATAATTTGATACTAAAAGCTTGTGATGGAACTGTTAAGAATTTAATTAATATAATTTGAAAAAGGTGTTTATAATAAAATTTACGATATGACTGTTGAGTATATGTAACTTGGATTTAGTATGAATTAATTTTCGGGTCAATGTAGCAAACTTTTGGCGTATCTTGTAATATAAATCATGAGTAGAAGAATTGGTCATATATTTTGGAGCTAAAAATTTTGTAAAATCGGTTTTATTTTAAACACAAGGTTATGTTTACGTATGCATTGGTGTAAACTAGAACACGTTACTTGTTGTAGTGAATAAAATGGGATAAAATCGGAATATACACCATAGGTGAGAAATTCTAACGCTTGAAATAAATTTTTAAATATTGATGGAACGTCATTGGGAATCATTTGTTTATTTGATTGTCGTTATAGATAATCCCTATGCATAATTCGATGATGCTTGTTTAAAATCGTTTGAAAAATCTTTTGTTTTATTCCGCTGCGAGATGTGTTAATTTTAAAATCACTTGATAATGAGCTAATGATTAAAAGTTGAATTTATATATCTTTGAATTATTGAAATAAGCATCTTAATTATTTATTATTTTATCATTATTATCGAGATTCAAGACCCGACAAAAATCAGTAAATTATCTGAGATAAAACTACGTGAAACCTCTTTATCATTTGAGTCGAAGTGCGCAAATGTGATTTAACAAACCAGTTTTAAGGAAGACTTATGTATAATAAAAAGTCAAAAGTTGATTTTAAGAGTTAACTAGACTAATTTGAGTCGTATTGGATACGTGTATGTATGTGATAAGGTAAGCCGTAATAATAAAAACGTAAAACTTGGAAAATTCTTACTGTATACATATTTGGTACTTAAGATATGAACATTAACGAGATTTTGACACAAGTATGGAGATTTTCAAACCTAATGATTTGTCAATTATGATAACCAAGTCACCGCATCTACTAATGTTAATAATCTCCGAGAGATTGAAATTTTTCCAGAAATGAAAACTTCGTTAAGATTGAAAAATGAAAGGTATAAATTCTTAAATGGTGTAACACAAATTAAAAATGTATAAATGTTCGGTTTTACAATGTTCAAGGTAACACTAATTATTATACGCAACTGGATTATACAACACACGCCTACTTGTATATTATTTAATAAAGATGTATATATAATGTTTTGAGTCACGATGGTTCGATCGTATGATGAGATGGCATTTATACATGATCTCATCGTTCTTTTCGGGCTTTTAATGCATAAAAATGTCATAAAATACCATATATATGCTTGTGTTTGTTTACTTGTGTATTTTAGGTATGGATATCTTGAAAAAGATAAAAGATCACAAGTTACAAGGAAAAACGGACACGAGAAACGAAGCCGTACAAAGAACCGGGCCCTAATCATGGAATTCTCAACAAAAACCCTTAAAGACTTGAAGACAAATAAGATTGATCCTCATTTATTGAAGAAATGACACTTAAAACCCTTGTATATTCATAATTACAAGTTTGGTCCCTTAAGTTTGTCAAAATTACACAAATGGTCCTCCAACTTTGAAGAAATGGCAAGAATAGTCCCTCAACAAATCAAAATTGCCAATAATGGTCCCTCATAAAGTCAAAGATACAATGAAGACCTTAGAAGATCAAGAATGTTCAAAATCAGTCCTTGAAATATCTCAAAATGGCAAAAAGAACCCTTGAAAACACTTTTTATAAAGTTTTGTGCCAAAATTGCCAAGTGATGAAAGTTGTTACAAGTTAAATTGGGCGCTGATAGAAGTTTAACCACAAATGGCAAAAGAAAGGAAAGAGGAGGGCTAAACTTGTGCAAATGAAACATTCAAACACGTTTTGCGCCAAACACTTATTCACTCCTACAAAAATGGATCAAACAACTTACTATTCACCTTCATCCACCCAGTTTTACCATCACTTAAAACAAAGGGTAAATCAAAATTACCCACACCCACGTGTGATTCACACATGCAGAAACGAATCCCACACACAAAACCCTCACTCCCACTACTCCCTGGACCCCACACTCAACCTCCTTACCCAATGAAAACACAACTTACTCTCCAAGTTATGTGACGTGTCCAAATCAACAGCCAAGGATCATTGCTTCATAACAAAGCTGAAATGAACGTCCAAGATGAATTTAAACAGATCACACCAAGGATTCGTCTAGAAGGACTTAGGGCATTTAGGGAATTTCACTTCTAGGGTTTGTGAATAGTGTTTAGCCAGGCATTTGCCTATAAAAGGAGACCTCAATATGTGAGAGTCCCTTTGTTCCAGTTTTAGGCTATTAATCTTTGTAATTCCTTTTTAAGCTTAATAAAATTTGAATTTCTGAAATTTGAAATCTCTTTTTGATTTTGTTAAAAGTTTGGTGTTTGAGTAGCCTAATTCTGAGTTCCATTTGATTGTTAAGGCCTACCTTAATCTTGTGGTTAGGGCACGTCTTGTTTCATTAGGTTTTTAAGGTTTGAAAACCTTGAAATCCTAGGTTCTGTTTTGGTTATTTTGTGTACTAACCCTTGACCATCTGCTATAAGCTCTTACAAGCTTGTTGACACCAAGCTTGTGAAGGGATTAGAGCCCTCGGTTGAGTTGTTTGCTGCTTGTGTTGAAGATATCAAGTCCTTGAGGTTCTAGTTTGAACCATCAACCAAGGCAATTTGCATCTCCTTATTTGAAGTACCTTGGTCTTGTTCTAGTTGTTGAACAAGGTCCAAGGAGCATTGCTGGCCTTCCTAGGATGCTGTGGAAGGCAGGTATAAACCCTTGTTAAGATTCCTCTAAAATTTTCATGTTTCTGCTTATTTTTTACTTTGGTATATGATTTGGTGTTTTTGTGTTTATTGGTTGGTTTCTGTTAGTTGTCATCTAGTATAGCTTTTTGGTCATTAAAATCAATAGGTTGTGTGTAGAAATCAAAAGTTTGTTTGTAAAGTGCTTGATTAAGGGTTGTTTGGGATTACTGGCTATCAAGGCCTTGTGGCCTTGTGCCCTTGGTTCTTAGGGTTTGGGTGGTCTAAACAAGTCATAATACACAAGTTTTTGCCATTGGTTCACTTTCTGAAAGTTTGAAAAAGGGATTCTAAGTTTTGCAAAAATCTGATAAAATTGGTTTGAATTTGGTCAAACACATCAGATCCAATAACTTCTTTGTTAGTTGGATCTAAGGTCTGAAATCAGGTTTGGGAATAGTTTGGGTGATAAGCTATCTATTGGTTATCTGCTTGTTGAATTTGGTGGCTTATTGTGGTTTTTATAGCTTATCAAAGTCTGCTGAAGTGGTCATTTGCATCAGCAAAGTGACCACCTCATTTGGTGTTGCATTGTGATTTCTAGCATTAGGATTGTTGTATTGTTGCTTGGATCTTATTTGTTTGCTGCTTGTGAGGATATTTGGCTATTTGGATTGCTTTGTTCATAGCTTATAAGCTCACTGGCTTATTGGCTTATTTGTGCCAAAATACATCAAGTTTACCCAACTGGTAAGCCTTGATTCACAAGGTTTGCACTCAAACATTGACCAGCAGGGTGAAAAACAAGTCCTTACACTTCATTAAGTCTGTCAACGCCTACTTTGTTCCTGTCAGCGTTTGATTTCAACTTATCAACGTTTGACTTTTGGTCAAACTTGGTTTATAAGCTTATTGAATCTGTTTTGCTTATTGGTACATGCAACAACTTATCTTTTGTATTAGAAATCATTTTTCTCAGCCTAATATCAAATCTGGAAGGTTACAAGTCTTTTGGTTAAGCTTTTGCTAGAAAACTAGCTTATTTGGCTTTTTCAGCCAGCTTATCTGTTCTTACAGCTTATTCTACTTGGCTTTTTGTGATTTTCTTGATTGATTATTCTTATTTAAGCTATTTGCGAGCTTTTGCAACAAACTAGAGCTTCTGAGGTGCATTATTTCTCAAACCCGACTATTTTGTCGTTTTGTGGATTTTTGCTTTTCTATTTTCTGGCTTATTGAGTGTGCTTATTGGAAATTTCTTTTGACAGATCTCTTAAGCATCCTAAAAGAGGGTCGTGTGTCAAATTAGAGCTTATGGCATTAGCTTATGGCTTAATGGGCTGAAAAGCCCAATAAGGATAAGCTTGGTGTTCAATAAGCTGTGATAAGCACATTTTCAGCTTTTGGGCCTTTAGAGTTTTGTTCTTAAAATTAAATTTTAAGTCAGATAGGGCTTTTCCAAGTCAATTGGGCCAAGTTTGACTTTTTGGGCCCAAAAGCCCATTTAGGTTGACTGTTTTTGGATTTGGCCCATTTGAGGGCCCATTAGGGGTATTTTGGTAATTTCACTTTGATTTTCTAATTATTTAGGTTAAAATAAACTAGTTTGCAAGTTTTTAGAATTTTTTATAATTTTTGGATTTCTAATATTATTTTATTATTATTTTATTATTATTTTTAAAATTTCACTTTTTCCAACTTTTTACATTTTTCTTAGGTTAAATACATTAAAATAGTAATTTAGCAACTTTTAGAATAATTTTATCTCTTTTAGATTAATTTTTACTATTATTTTAAGTTTTAATAGTTTTTAAATCATTTTAAATAGTTTTGATTAGTTTTAAAAATTTCTAAAAATAGTTTTTAATCTTTTTAGGTCATTTTAGAGGTTTATCAATTGAAAAATCTTTGTTTGGGCTTTTTGATAATTTATTTGATTTTTAGGGCTTTAATTAGCATTTAAAAATTGAATATTTAATTATTTAAAAGGTTTAAAAAAGTTTTGATCATTGGTAAACTCTTAGTTTATTATTTTTTGATTTTTGGTAATTTTTAGAATTTATTTTAATTTTGGTTATTTTTTTTAGGTTCTACGTCTTGACTTTCTAATAGTGATTTTGTGTTAATTTTTATTTTTACGACTTCGTCATTTTCTCTTCTAATCCCCTTCTAAACCAAACATTAATCTCAAATCTTTTACATCTTAGTCACACACATATACCTCCTTGGGAAACGAACTTAATTGGGTCATTAACACTTGATTTTTCCTAAAGTCATTTGTTCAATACTTACCGCTTTTACGCCTTTTTCCTAAAGGGTGTAATTTACCACAATCACTTTGGTGCCGCTGCCGGGGAGGTGTGTCGTGATTAATTTGCATTGTTGTTTTTAATATTAACCAAATAGTATTTGTATTAGTAGAACTCTACTAATACGTATTATCGGTTTTCTTGGTTTTTCTTGTACAAATATTATTACTATATTGTATTAAGTATCACAATCAATAAACAATATCTCCAAAAGTGTGAAAACACAACCTTAATTGGGATTTGATCTCCTAATTATTGTATTCGAATCTCAAACAAAAAGAAAAAGGCAAAAATAGATAAATACTTTCGTGAAGCTCGATTTTGAAAGATACAAACTATAAGGTGGGTATAAGACGGGTATTATAAAATATACCCTAAGGAAAAAGGCTCTTAAGTGCTTCGCGCCGCCTCGTTTCCCCGCTTGCTTGTGAGTATTTTGAGATTGAAGGCTAATCGAGGGTTTTGCCGCCCAAAGTATTATTACGTATAGTATATTTGCTTGGTTTTCTTTGTGGTTAAACCCTCTTGAACAATTTGGTTTTCACCAAAGTTCTAAAGTCATTAGAAGACGTTCACTCCACGTGATCATTTTCATTCCTTTGAGGCTTCTTTAATCAAGAGTTTGATTCGAGGAGAGATTTTGTAGATTGTTGTCTACGAAGATACACCAAAATCCAAAAAAAATTTAAATATCATCAAAAACACAAAAAAATTGAAAGTTCACAAAACACCCAAAAAGAATCTTCTTTGCTCACCTCCCATTCTTCGTGAAGTTTATGATCACTCGTAATCAAGCAAAACGAGCTCGTAAACGACTTCGAAAGCAAGCCAATCAAGAGACGTTGATTGTTGAAGAACCTCCAAGTGTTGAACCTATTGTAGAACACGAAGTCGTCATGGCTAATCGTACTATGATGGAGTTGCTACAAGCACCCACCGAGGGTTTTGGAGAGGCTATTGTCATTCCCGCCATTCTTGCGGAGAATTTCGAAATTAAGACGGGTTTAATGTCGATGTTGCAAGCAAATAAGTTTAGAGGTCATGAAAAATACAACCCGCATTACCATATTAGGAATTTCAACCGTCTCACCGCTACTAGCAAATTTAAGGATGTTCCACATGACGCCATTAAGATGATGTTGTTTCCATACTCGTTGGATGGACCCACTAAAATTTGGCTCGAGAAAGAACCGCCAAATTCGATTTTGACATGGGCCGATCTCGTTTCTAAGTTTGTGAACAAGTTTTTTCCACCATCTAAAACAACACACTTAAAAAATGAGATTTCACGATTTGTGCAAAGAAATAATGAAAGTTTTTCAATGGCATGGGAACGATTTAAAGAGATGTTGCATGAATGTCCACACCATGATTTTACGGAATTGCATCAAGTGGATACTTTTTATAATGGGCTTAATGATCATGAACGAGATTATTTGAACGCCGCCGCGGGTGGTAATTTTTTGTGCAAGACGACAAATGAGGCTTTACAAATCATTGAAAATAGATCTAAGGTTTATAACCCTCGTAACACACCGAGTGTTGCCAATATGGGTTCGTCATCTTCGTCACAATCGTCTCGTAGCATTAACGCCTTACATGATGAAGCTAATGAGGAAAATCGGTTTTTTGATAGATTTGCTAATCTAATGTCCCATTGGAAGGCTCAAGAAGCTTCCAATTCCGCTTCGGTTAAAGCGGTTGCTAAGAGTTGTTTATCTTGTGGAGGAGCTCATGATCTTTCCGAGTGCATTACCGCGGATGGTAACACTTCGAGTGCTTATGTAGCAACGGGAACTTACAACCAAAACGGTCAAGGTTCCCGCCAAAATCAAGCTCCACCAACCCAAAATGTTAACAATTATCGAAACAACAACCAAGGTAATTACCAAGGCAACACACGCAATTACAACAAAGGGAATTATCAAAGTGGGAATGGACAAATTTCTAATCAAAACCAAAACCGTGATTTTCAAAACAATGCCCAAGGTTTTCAAAACGATCACACAAAAAATCTTCAAGGAGAATTTTTGAATTATGCTAAGGCTAATGATGCTAAGTTTGACAACATGCAACGTGAAATGGTTAGCTTAAGATCCGAGTTGAAAAACGAGCTAAAAAATGAACTTGCTAATGAACTTAAAACTCATGCTAATAAAATGGAAGGAAATGTCACACGACTCCAACAAAATCAACAAAAAATGGAGCAAGGACAACATGAGATTAAGCAAGAGTTGTTAAAAGCGGATGCTAGGCAATCTAAGTTTGAAGACCGTATGGCTAAAATGTTTGAAGCTATCATGTGTAAGCCCTCTTCTTCGGGTGGTCTTCCTAGTGATACCATCATGAACCCGAAAGGAGAATTGAAGGTTATTACTACTCGTAGTGGTAAAACTTTCAAAGAACCCACTTCTCGTCCAAGTACTTCTATGGAGAAGGAAAAAGAGAAAGAACCCGAGGTTGTGGTTGAAAAGGAGCAAATTACAAGCCCACGAAGTACCGCTCAAACCACACCTACGGTTGAACCAATACCAATCATGGAACCCGAGATTCCAAGGCCGATGCCTATGCCTACTTTGCCCCAACCCACACCACCTTTACCCTACCCATCAAGACGAGACAAGGAAAAGGCACAAGAACGAAATAATTAACAATTTGAACTTTTTATGAAAATGTTTCGTGACTTGCATTTTAATATAAGTTTTGCCGACGCCTTAGTCATGATGCCTCGATTTGCCGCAAACTTCAAAAGTATGTTGAATAACAAAGAGAAATTGCAAAAATCGTCTAGTTGTTCATCGGTTTTTCTAAGCCGCATACCTCAAAAAGTCGGTGATCCTGGAAAGTTTTTAATCCCATGTGCTATCCAAGACATGGAAGAATGCTACGCCTTGGCCGATCTTGGTGCTAGTATTAATTTGATGCCTCTTGAGATTTTTAAATCTCTCAATCTTCCAAATCTCACTCCTTCAAGAATGTCAATCGAGATGGCCGATCATTCTACGATTCTAGCTTGTGGAGTTGCCGAGGACGTCTTTGTGAAAGTTGGAAAGTTCTACTATCCTGTAGACTTTATTGTTGTTGATATTCCCATCGATCCTAAAGTTCCGTTAATTTTAGGTCGATCTTTTTTGGATACCTCGAGAGCACTTATCGATGTGCATGCAAGAAAAATCACTCTTCGTTTCAATGAGGAAGAACTCGTCATTAATGCAACCCAAAACTCCACTCTTTCTCATGTGTATTCGATCACATCTTTGTACAATGTCAATCCCATCAAAAGCATTTGCAAAAAGATTTCAAATAGAGTTTTAGGAGTTGTTGAGAAAAATGAAGTTCCGTCCCCTCCGCCGGTGGAGGTTAAGAGTGTTAAGCCTACGATTCCAATCTCGAGTTATTCTTCGGATGATGAATACGTTGATCCCGATGGGGAGGTTTTCTTTGTTGACAAAAGATTTGAAAACTTACCACCACCTAAACCAAAAAGATTTCAAAATGTGATAATTTTTAGTGTGACTAACATTGCTTTAGATACACCAAATATTTTTGACATAATTAAATCGGGCTTTCACAAGGAGAGTGTAAAAAATGAAAAAGGAAAAGATTTTAAATGTGATTTAATTGATTTTTCTACAAATCTAACTCCGTCATCACCATGTGTTTTGAGTGCTACAAGCTCGTCTACTCCTTTTGACGATGCTTTGTATGGTTTTAGTATGGGGGAAGCCCCTTATGTTCCCTCCCCTTTCTCCACCGAGGACGAGATATTCGATCCCGGAATTTCATGTAAAGGGAAATCTCCATCTTCCACTGATGCAATAAATGGAAAATCTTTCTATTTGATTGGTGCGAGTCTACCTCGAGTAGCTCAAAAGTTTGTCTTACCAATTGTCCCACCCTTCTACTTCTCATCTCTTTTCTTCAATCTCTTTGAGTTTATGGCACATGTTGAAGTGGCGTTAATTTGTTTTTCCAATGAAAACGAAAACGCCGTCTTCGATCCCGGTATTTTGCATCATCAAAGGACTTAGTCCTTAATACCGGTTGCTTTTTGGGCCTTGTTTATCATGTAAGCCCCATCAAAAATTGACCATACCATGATTTTCCCTAAATGTTCACATTTTGAGGGGATCGAGTCGAGCTCATGACTCGGTAATCAAAAACGAGGTGCCTCGTGGGGGAGATCCCATGCTTATCTTTTATGCTCACTATTCACTAATAAGGGGACTTGTACCCTTTCAACTCGTTGTCTCGTGGTTGTTTGTGATTATGTTATCTAGATCATCATCATCGTCTACGATTAAAGACTCTCGTGTTCGTTTATGTGAGCCTCCATCGTTCGTTTGAAGAAGTTTTTCACGAATCCATGACATATCCTTTGTTGTTCTAACAATTATCTTTTAGCATACTTAATAAACGGCTTTAGATATAATGTTGATCACCCTTTCCATGATAGATCCTAAGCATTCGATTCTTCGTCTCTAGTATGGGGGTGCTCCACCTTTAGACTCGAAACATTGAGGACAATGTTTACTTTTAGTATGGGGGGGTGAATAGATACTTGCTTTGCTACGCCCTCACGCTTTCCAATTTTCAATGTTTTGCTAATAAGGCTAAAAATGGCCAAATTTTAAAAATTTTCTTAGTTTTCATAAGTGTTTTTGAGACACGAATGTATATTTTCCGATGGGTAGAATAAGAGTTAATTTTTGACTTGATGGGCATTTAGAGCCATTTACGTTCCTTAACCCGCTCAATTCAAGTTTTGCTAGACTTTTATATAGGGAGCTCTAAAACGCGAAAGTCTTAATTCATACGGGTTAAGAACAAGAACTTTTCGCAAGTTCCTATAATTGATTCTAGAAAGTTACTTATCAAGGGAACTATAAAACGCATTCTCTAAACTTGAAAAAGTCCAAGAAAGTGCAAGATCCTATGGGTGGCTTGAAAACCCAGAACTTTGATTTGATATAGTCTTAATGAAAGCTAATCCAAATTTGGCTTAATTTTGACTTGCATGGCTAAGTATTCACGAGTCTCTTTAATTAGAGGTCTTTATATAGTGAAGAACGAGAAATGATAGAGTTAGACAAGTGATCATGCTAAACGTAGAACACGAAAGTGTTCTTTCAAAAACTCATATGTTTTTAATTGTGGCTTTTTCTTCCCATAAGATCAATGCATTAGGAATAAATCATAATTGCAATAAGTAAGGTCGTACGATTTGAAAGGTTACTTAGCCTCTAGCGCAAGATCGTTTAAAAGTTGCTCGGGGTTGAATAGAGTTCATAGCCAAGGCATAACTTATTTAAGCGGGACGCGAAGATTGGCGATTATCCAAAAAGGCCCTAACAAGGCATGAGGAGCTCTATTTTTGCTAAAGATCCAAAGATGATGTGAAGTATCATTATTCCTAAATCAATATGAAGGATCGAGACACACGACGAGAAGCAATTACTCCCCCCCTAAAGATCATGGAGAAAGTCTATCCAAAAAGACCCTAACAAGGTATGAGGATAAATATATCCAAGTCCGAAAAGGAGGCGGATCGTTGTATATCAAAATCCAAAGTAAAGATTGAAGAAAAATGATGAAGTCGTGGTCCAATATGAAGAATCTCTCAAAAAACGTCAAGTGAAGAAATTCCAAATATATGAAGAGAAGACCATAATTTCAAGAACGTCTTCCCAAGATTTTAAGTATGAAGTACATGCCAAATATCGGTCCGAGAAAGGTCTCAAATCGTGAAACAAGTTATGCCAAGATATGAACTTAAGGAGATACACGAGAAGCCGTTTTAAAAGATTTTGTCCTTCGGCTAACTATTGATCAAATCGTGCTACTTTGCTTTCGGACTAATAACTACTCAAATAAGTCAATATGAATCACTTGTGATCCATGACAAATAGATAAAAAAATGCTAGTAACCCATTTCTTTTATAATAACTAGGATTTCAGGGAGAAAAAGTATTACATAATTTGGACGTATGAGTAGTGTTAGCATTGTGACTTGTACCAACAATGATCTTGTTTTTGCACTTAGCATGGAATGTATGACAATCAAGGATGACGAAGTTTACTCTAAGGGACATTTACTTGTTTCTATTCTTTGACCCTAAAAGTCACTTTTTGTGATGAAAATCATACATTATGTCTTTACACATCATCGTAGTATGTTGCTAGTCCTTTTACTCTTCAATAAAGGTTAATAAAAATTGAACTTTGGTGATGCTTAGATACTTTATTCTAGCATTGCGTGAGGGCACGGCAATGGATTAGTATGGGGGAGTGATGAGATGGCATTTATACATGATCTCATAGTTCTTTTCGGGCTTTTAATGCATAAAAATGTCATAAATTACCATATATATGCTTGTGTTTGTTTACTTGTGTATTTTAGGTATGGATATCGTGAAAAAGACAAAAGATCACAAGTTACAAGGAAAAACGGTCACGAGAAACGAAGCCGTACAAAGAACCGGGCCCTAATCATGGAATTCTCAACAAAAACCCTTGAAGACTTGAAGAAAAATAAGATTGATCCTCATTTATTGAAGAAATGACACTTAAAACCCTTGTATATTCATAATTACAAGTTTGGTCCCTTAAGTTTGTCAAAATTACACAAATGGTCCTCCAACTTTGAAGAAATGGCAAGAATAGTCCCTCAACAAATCAAAATTGCCAATAATGGTCCCTCATAAAGTCAAAGATACAATGAAGACCTTAGAAGATCAAGAATGTTCAAAATCAGTCCTTGAAATATCTCAAAATGGCAAAAAGAACCCTTGAAAACACTTTTTATAAAGTTTTGTGCCAAAATTGCCAAGTGATGAAAGTTGTTACAAGTTAAATTGGGCGCTGATAGAAGTTTAACCACAAATGGCAAAAGAAAGGAAAGAGGAGGGCTAAACTTGTGCAAATGAAACATTCAAACACGTTTTGCGCCAAACACTTATTCACTCCTACAAAAACGGATCAAACAACTTACTATTCACCTTCATCCACCCAGTTTTACCATCACTTAAAACAAAGGGTAAATCAAAATTACCCACACCCACGTGTGATTCACACATGCAGAAACGAATCCCACACACAAAACCCTCACTCCCACTACTCCCTGGACCCCACACTCAACCTCCTTACCCAATGAAAACACAACTTACTCTCCAAGTTATGTGACGTGTCCAAATCAACAACCAAGGATCATTGCTTCATAACAAAGCTGAAATGAACGTCCAAGATGAATTTAAACAGATCACACCAAGGATTCGTCTAGAAGGACTTAGGGCATTTAGGGAATTTCACTTCTAGGGTTTGTGAATAGTGTTTAGCCAGGCATTTGCCTATAAAAGGAGACCTCAATATGTGAGAGTCCCTTTGTTCCAGTTTTAGGCTATTAATCTTTGTAAATCCTTTTAAGCTTAATACAATTTGAATTTCTGAAATTTGAAATCTCTTTTTGATTTTGTTAAAAGTTTGGTGTTTGAGTAGCCTAATTCTGAGTTCCATTTGATTGTTAAGGCCTACCTTAATCTTGTGGTTAGGGCACGTCTTGTTTCATTAGGTTTTTAAGGTTTGAAAACCTTGAAATCCTAGGTTCTGTTTTGGTTATTTTGTGTACTAACCCTTGACCATCTGCTATAAGCTCTTACAAGCTTGTTGACACCAAGCTTGTGAAGGGATTAGAGCCCTCGGTTGAGTTGTTTGCTGCTTGTGTTGAAGATATCAAGTCCTTGAGGTTCTACTTTGAACCATCAACCAAGGCAATTTGCATCTCCTTATTTGAAGTACCTTGGTCTTGTTCTAGTTGTTGAACAAGGTCCAAGGAGCATTGCTGGCCTTCCTAGGATGTTGTGGAAGGCAGGTATAAACCCTTGTTAAGATTCCTCTAAAATTTTCATGTTTCTGCTTATTTTGTACTTTGGTATATGATTTGGTGTTTTTGTGTTTGTGCTTTGTGTTTATTGGTTGGTTTCTGTTAGTTGTCATCTAGTATAGCTTTTTGGTCATTAAAATCAATAGGTTGTGTGTAGAAATCAAAAGTTTGTTTGTAAAGTGCTTGATTAAGGGTTGTTTGGGATTACTGGCTATCAAGGCCTTGTGGCCTTGTGCCCTTGGTTCTTAGGGTTTGGGTGGTCTAAACAAGTCATAATACACAAGTTTTTGACATTGGTTCACTTTCTGAAAGTTTGAAAAAGGGATTCTAAGTTTTGCAAAAATCTGATAAAATTGGTTTGAATTTGGTCAAACACATCAGATCCAATAACTTCTTTGTTAGTTGGATCTAAGGTCTGAAATCAGGTTTGGGAATAGTTTGGGTGATAAGCTATCTATTGGTTATCTGCTTGTTGAATTTGGTGGCTTATTGTGGTTTTTATAGCTTATCAAAGTCTGCTGAAGTGGTCATTTGCATCAGCAAAGTGACCACCTCATTTGGTGTTGCATTGTGATTTCTAGCATTAGGATTGTTGTATTGTTGCTTGGATCTTATTTGTTTGCTGCTTGTGAGGATATTTGGCTATTTGGATTGCTTTGTTCATAGCTTATAAGCTCACTGGCTTATTGGCTTATTTGTGCCAAAATACATCAAGTTTACCCAACTGGTAAGCCTTGATTCACAAGGTTTGCACTCAAACCTTGACCAACAGGGTGAAAAACAAGTCCTTACACTTCATTAAGTCTGTCAACGCCTACTTTGTTCCTGTCAGCGTTTGATTTCAACTTATCAACGTTTGACTTTTGGTCAAACTTGGTTTATAAGCTTATTGAATCTGTTTTGCTTATTGGTACATGCAACAACTTATCTTTTGTATTAGAAATCATTTTTCTCAGCCTAATATCAAATCTGGAAGGTTACAAGTCTTTTGGTTAAGCTTTTGCTAGAAAACTAGCTTATTTGGCTTTTTCAGCCAGCTTATCTGTTCTTACAGCTTATTCTACTTGGCTTTTTGTGATTTTCTTGATTGATTATTCTTAGTTAAGCTATTTGCGAGCTTTTGCAACAAACTAGAGCTTCTGAGGTGCATTATTTCTCAAACCCGACTATTTTGTCGTTTTGTGGATTTTTGCTTTTCTATTTTCTGGCTTATTGAGTGCGCTTATTGGAAATTTCTTTTGACAGATCTCTTAAGCATCCTAAAAGAGGGTAGTGTGTCAAATTAGAGCTTATCGCATTAGCTTATGGCTTAATGGGCTGAAAAGCCCAATAAGGATAAGCTTGGTGTTCAATAAGCTGTGATAAGCACATTTTCAGCTTTTTGGGCCTTTAAAGTTTTGTTCTTAAAATTAAATTTTAAGTCAGATAGGGCTTTTCCAAGTCAATTGGGCCAAGTTTGACTTTTTGGGCCCAAAAGCCCATTTAGGTTGACTGTTTTTGGATTTGGCCCATTTGAGGGCCCATTAGGGGTATTTTGGTAATTTCACTTTGATTTTCTGATTATTTAGGTTAAAATAAACTAGTTTGCAAGTTTTTAGAATTTTTTATAATTTTTGGATTTCTAATATTATTTTATTATGATTTTATTATTATTTTTAAAATTTCACTTTTTCCAACTTTTTACATTTTTCTTAGGTTAAATACATTAAAATAGTAATTTAGCAACTTTTAGAATAATTTTATCTCTTTTAGATTAATTTTTATAATTATTTTAAGTTTTAATAGTTTTTAAATCATTTTAAATAGTTTTGATTAGTTTTAAAAATTTCTAAAAATAGTTTTTAATCTTTTTAGGTCATTTTAGAGGTTTATCAATTGAAAAATCTTTGTTTGGGCTTTTTGATAATTTATTTGATTTTTAGGGCTTTAATTAGCATTTAAAAATTGAATATTTAATTATTTAAAAGGTTTAAAAAAGTTTTGATCATTGGTAAACTCTTAGTTTATTATTTTTTGATTTTTGGTGAATTTTTGGTAATTTTTAGAATTTATTTTAATTTTGGTGAT
The DNA here is from genome assembly GCA_025667525.1 of Glebionis coronaria. NCBI lineage: Eukaryota > Viridiplantae > Streptophyta > Magnoliopsida > Asterales > Asteraceae > Glebionis > Glebionis coronaria. Next base: position 80,891,509 of record CM046880.1, read on the forward strand.
TTTTTTTTTAGGTTCTACGTCTTAACTTTCTAATAGTGATTTTGTGTTAATTTTTATTTTTACGACTTCGTCATTTTCTCTTCTAATCCCCTTCTAAACCAAATATTAATCTCAAATCTTGTACATCTTAGTCACACACATATACCTCCTTGGGAAACGAACTTAATTGGGTCATTAACACTTGATTTTTCCTAAAGTCATTTGTTCAATACTTACCGCTTTTACGCCTTTTTCCTAAAGGGTGTAATTTACCACAATCATCGTACGACATCTCTTCTTCGACTTTGCGAGTCTATATCTGAGCTTGAGTAGTCATGTAATTGTTTATTTTAATATTGTCTATGGTATGAAACCGTTATTTATTTTTAAAATACTACTTCGCTATTACTTGAAAATATGGGTATGTCACCCGATGTATTTTTGTCCTGTTAATGGACGCCGTAACTTTTCTTCTTTCGGTTAATGGAACCTAAAATTCTGTATTTACTTGAATCATGCTATAAATCTTCATTAAATTGGTTATTTATTTATATTGAACGAAAAGCGAGGAGGCGAAGCCGCTTCACCGAATTGTAGAGGTGAAAGAACTCGATCTTCCTGGTGAAATTGTTTCTATTTAACCAAGTGATTATTCTTCTCTCCCCGTATACCCTTGGCGGAATGTGTGTGCAACTCGAGACGATGGGAATTATGATCGTTGTTTTATTTTTGACGCTTGTGTAGATATTCCATTTTTTTCTTTCTCTATGTATTCGTAGATCGCTGTTGTTATCCCGAGACTTTTGTCATATATTTGAAGTATTTTCATTTCTAATGTAGTTAAATTTTAGTTGGCAATTATATTGCTCGTTTACCTCGTTCGATCCCATTGATTTTTGATTTTATTACTTGTTGTGCTTGCAATGATCTTTAATCTTGAACCACCTTACCGCTATTTTGTGAATAATCTATTTGAAAATATGTATGTGTGTGAAATGTTTTGGTGAACCAAATGCAAAGGGTGTCGATTTCTTTATTTAATTATTTATTCATTTTTCTCATAAATAGGCAAAGTAATGTATGTTTTCAAAGTGTATGAAAAATGGTTGATGTGTTTCTTAAAACGATGGTAACAATATTTTCCCATTTCAAATTCCTCAAATGATTAAATTATTTTGAAGATTAGGTCGAAAACTTTCGTAGTCATATTTGGTATGTAATAATAATGTTTGTGTCGTCACTCGATCCTCAATTATGCACAGCTTAGCTAACTATGCATAATTCGGGAAGAGTCCTGTTTTGTTAATTGTTGTTGCTTGATCCTTAAGTATGCATGATCTAGCTAATTATGCATAGTTTAGGAAGGGCACTATCGTGTCAAACAAATTGGTCATCTTGAAACTTGTAGTGTTTTGATAAACGTTTGGATGAGAACGTTTCTTTTTAAAATGGTGGATCATTTTTGCAAGTAGTCGTAATTTCTTTGATTCTTAAAGAAATTTTTTTTGAATTTTCTTGTGTTCTTTGAAATCTTTTCTTTCTATTTGGCGTTGACTTAGTAAGTCGCTGTGACCGAGTAATTTTGGAAATGTGTTGTGTGTAACGTGTGAAATTTATCAGAATCGTTAGGGTGTTGATGAAATACCAAAGGGACTCGTACCGACACTGAGAAGAAATTTTAAACAAGAATAGAAGACTGCCAAAGTAGAGGAAATCAGAGGTCAAGTGACTCTGAGGGGAATGACGAAGACTTCTCCTACATCAAACACATCGCACCTTATTTATTTTCTTTTCTCGTTCTTTTGATATGTTTGATGACACGCGATAAACTGTTGAAGTTTACCAACTGTGCATCGGTAGTTGGAAGACAATTCCGTTGCCGTCTTCGTTTATTCAAGTAAGGAATCCTCTTTGCTTGACTCAACCATCCTTGATTATCGATGGTTAAACGATAGATAGCCATATTTGATGATTTTATGGTGAACCCTTGTCTTTTATATGTTTATGTTGTATGTGATCTGGTCAAGTGATCGTAAGTTGTGAGAACTTGAGACGACATTGTCCAGTGAAGTCCGATCATGAAGAACATGTGCCATGTAATACACTTATAACTGTGAACGGTGATGCTATTGAGATTCTGACCACGTTTGGGACGAAAGTGAGATGGTGTTCTTGTAATATTTTGGGTATGGATCCGTGTGTGAGCACTCTGCGATGGCATATGTTTGTATTTTATTTCTTTTGGATATGCATCCATAGCTGGCAAGCTGTGAACCTTCTTAAACTTGCAATTTTCTTTTGACTGGACTCATCCGAGAAATATGTCAACATTTCTTATTTTATCATGGCTTGGCTGATTAGCAAGCATGAGTTAACTTGGTTGAACTTATTTACTTGGCATGGTTTGGCTATTTTGCAAACATGCCGTAATGTGGTTGTATGTGTTTTATTATGGCTTTTGTGTTTGATTGGATTGTGACGTTTTCGAGAGAGTTATGTATACGTCGGATGATTCCGTATCGATGAATTCGTTTTTGACGGACTAGGGTTGTATGTACGTAATATTGCGATAAGTTGATTCTGTACGACTAGTAATAATTACTTCGTCTTGTATATTCTAAACGTTTTCGATGGGATTATGTGTGACCCGTGCGATTTTATTTTGTGAGTAGTTGTTTTATGAAAATGTAGATCGCCAGTTGGATAGAATGAAGTAAGGAAAAGTCAGTTGAATGGACTTGAAATGATTCGAGAGGCTACGGAAGAAAAGATGTAGATTAAGAATCACTTGCTAACCGCGAGAAGCTGTGAGAAGAGACGTGTCGATAACCGTAGGAAGAAATTGGGAAATTGAAGTGGAGACCATGGATCGAGATGTTAAGAGATAAAAGCAAAGTATAATACTCATCGTGAAGGTGTGATGGAATTCGAGACGTGAACCGAAGTCCACATCGGAATGTGAAGACCTCTTTAGGAAGTAGTACTCTCATCTTTCTAGTAGTACGAAATGCGAGTATAAGAACCGGAGAGCGCCGGGACGTCGCTCCTTTAAGGAGGGGAGGATGTAAGACCCGTGAAAGTGTCGTATGATGCTAAGTTAGTGTCTCAAGAGCTGTTCAGTATGAGCATCTCTCTTAAGTTGTGGCTCACTTATGGATGTGATATCCCGAGCCCAACGTCATTTATTTAATCCTATTTTACGTATATTTTTGAAATTATTAAGAATTTTTATCGTGGAATTATTTGACGGTTTAAGTTGAAACCAACGTTTACGGTCGTAATTTAACGTTTGACGATTTAAGAAGAACCGATGACGACTACGATACCGACGGATGCCCAAAATTTACCTTTTATTATCGAGTGATCGATATTTGAGTTTTTCGATATTTTATTTTTATTCCGTGTTAAGTCGAGTCGGAACCATGTGTATATTCGTTTTGTGTGCGTTTGAACCATTTAAAAGTATTTTCGAGTGTTCGGGACAACCCCCGACTTCCGTAAAATTTTCAAGTCGACTAATAGGTCGTTCCCGCTATTTAGAAGAGTCGTTTTTACTTAAGGCCAAAAGATTAGCCAAATTGCACCATAGGTCCCTCCATTTTTAAAAAAGGGAAAAAGGCTTATACACACTTTCATTTGACAAAAAAAAAACAAACACTCTCTCCTTTTCTCTCCATGGCCGACGGCCACCACCACAAAACCACCTCCACCACCATTTTTTTTGGGTTTTGGAAGAAACTAATCAAAGACCACCTCTTCTATCATCTTTGTAAGTCTTTTAATCAATTAAAAACACACATGCATTCACATAATCTTTTCATAAAAATTATGATTTTTCAAAAATGGGGTTTGATCTAATTAAACCATATACATGTTTAATTCATGTGTTTATAAGGATGAATCATCAATAAAATGAGTTGGGGGCTGTTTTTCTTGGGTGTTTTGGCTACACCAAACCCACGGCCAAAGTGGGATTGGTTGTGGTTTGATGAATTTGATGTTTTGTGTTGTGGGTTCATGTTTAGGATTGTGTCTTAGATGTTTTTGAATGAATGGAACCAATTGCATGTATGATTTAGGCTTTAGGTTTTGATGAGGATTCGATTGTTATAGTGTTATAGGCTGTTTGGGTGATTTGGAATGGGTATGAGTGGTTAATCTAGGTTTAGGTGATGTTTGGATGGATTGAAAACAAGTAGAAAGGTGATTTTGAATGAGTCGTTTTCAAACAGATTGTTTAGGGCTATTTTCGTGGTTTTAATTTTTGGTCCAGGTTGTGATTGTGGAATATAGTTGTAGTGGTCGTCGAGACGCTCGTTTCAGTGTAAGATAGAGCTTTTAACTCCAAACGGGTCAAAAGTTATGATACTTTGAAAATACGTGTACCGGGAGATGAGAACCAACAAAATCCGAATTTGTGTTTGGTTTTGGGTCAAATCCCGGGGACCATAGGTATAGTTTGGTAAAAGGTCAAAGGTTGATTTTTGGTCTCAAACCTGTGTATTTGAGTCTATTATTAGACTTAGGTGTCGTAGAGGTCAATGGTATATTTTAAATGGGTCAAATGAGTCCGACTTGGTCAAAGTGCAATTTCAGTCCGAAAAATGTAGGTTTAGTAATGTGTTGAGTAACGGGTCGTAAAAGCGAAAACTTTTAATGGGATTAAAAATGGGTTTTCTACAGGTCTTAAGGTATTTTTGAGAATTTTATTAATTTTTATAACAAGGGTTAAGTCTAGTAAAACAGCCCATACTTTTGGTAAGTATCGGCGAAACCGTAAAATGGATAGTAACTTTAATAACATTGATAAATGGTATAAGTCTAGTAACAACTACTTGTTTGACTTTGGCGTGAGTTTTCATAAGCATTGAGTGTGTTTGCATTTGCGTGTGTTTAGTACAATAATGTATGCGGAGTATTGATTTGGTTTTACGTACCTTGATTTTTAGGTCAAGTGTTTGATTTTCCCGGGCATCCACGTCGTCGGTGACATTTCTTGTTACGTCTTCGCTAGAACTACTAATACTACGCCAAGTGAGTCTATAGCCTCGCTCTTTACTTATTTCAAATGATTTTACCCGCGAGGGGGATACATGCTATTTAAATGAAAATGAACGTAAGTCATGAATGATTGTTGGACCCGAATGTTACCTTGAAATTGTGTTGAGTACCTAGTTGCAAAAGGCCCTAATTTCATGAACTATTAACTATTGTCTTGCCCTTGCGAAGGGGGAAATAGCCGCTTATATAAAGTGATAGTACTATGGGGTTGACTACCCTATCCGAGACGAGGGCTAGTACGTTGATACCCCCTGCGGACGGATAATTTGTGATAAGAGATAAGGTATAATTGCAACTAATGCCTTTAGTATGGGCACTGGTTTCATCTGAATCACGCCGGTAATTATTACGCGGGTGATTGAGTTAACGGATTAGTGTCATGAGCTTAAACACAATTGTCATATCCTTGAATAATAGATTGTATGGCCACAATGCTATTAAATGATCATGATTGGTTTTTAATACTTATGTTCAACTGATGATTTGATAAACCTATAGATTCGCTCAACCTTTGTGTTGACGATTTTAAGCATGTGTTTCAGGTAATCAAGGTTGATAGCAGTGGAGCATGCGAGGATAGAAGTTGTTGTGGCTTGGCGGTCTACTTTGTTTTTCCTCCCTTTTAGCACTTAAATACTTTATATTATGTCATGTGAACGAAAATTGTATTTTGGGTTGAGATTCAGTGGGGACCAAAACGCAAACTCTGTTTTATATTATTTTTGGGGTTTGGAAAACAGTAGACTTTGTTGTTTTAAACAATCTTTAATTTATGTTTAAATTTCTACGTCTTTTTGAGTCGTTCGAAATAGCTTGTGTGTGGTGATAACTGTATAACACCCAAATGTTGTAGTTCTGCTGCGCATAGCATTTGGTGGGGGTGTTATAGAACTTAACACTACACTTGACTCCTACCCTACTGGAGTTATTTTGTTATATGATCTAGGAACTTCAAAAACCAATTTTACTTTCTAATTACACGTTTAACCCTTTCGTTTAGTCTCTACGCCAAAAGTCGTTTTCATAAAAACTGATTTTCCGTACATGCTAAATGTTTGACACCAAAACCCCGACCTAAACACCATAAATTTTATTGAAAACCTCCAGTCCTTTTATATACATTATAAAGAGTTCCCAAATCAAAAATTTTGGCTATCTCATCCGTTTGGTTAGGTTTTGACTTAAATCCCCGAAATCAAAATTTATTCCTGAACAGCACACTGTTTTTGTAAAAATTATTTGACGACCTTCCCGAACTCCATTTTTGACCAACCTTACATTTTTGAAAAGTAGACTCCCTGAACTTAATTTAAAAAAAAAGAAACTCGACCAAAGGTTCTACCTACTGCCCGGAACAGTCGACACAAGACAGCCTTAAAAATTAGACTGTTTTACGCCTTTATGCACTAACCCTCTAAACATCATTAATTATCCCTAAATTTATAACACAAACCCTAAAATCATTAATGGATGTTAATTAATATATTTTTCTATAAAATTAATAAAACCCTAATCATCTCAATGATGGTTAATTAACAATACAATTATGATTAATTAATAAAAACATAAATTATATTAAGGTTTAATTGATCACTTATCTTGAAACAAGAAAAATTAATGAACCCTAATCATAATTTCGACTTCTCTTGATATCCATGGAAGATTTAGACTGATTTTAGGTTTATTTAGGGTTATTAGTCGTTTTAGGGGTCTAGAGGTGTTTATATAGGCCTTGGTAACCTTCTTGACAAGTTTAGGCCCAATTAGGACTTTTAAATGGTAATTATCCTATTTTTATTAATTTAATTATTAAAATTAAGGCTATGGGACCCATAAATTCGACTCCTCTCTGTGTTTTATCATATTTACACTCTCCCCCTTCTATTTTATGTTTACTTATACTCCTATACACTTTCCGGACCAAACCGGGTACCCTTTTGCTAATTTTTCGACTTTTTACGCGATTTTTGAACTAGCCTTCATTTCTAAAAGTTTCTAAATATTGAAAGTAACTATAAAACTTATCCTAACCATATTATATATACTTAATACATACATAAAACATATGATACGTACACGAAACCTTATAAAAATGATACCCGAACTAGTCTGCAGTTTATTTCTGAACTCATTTCATTTCATTTCATTTCGTTTCATTTCCAACTTATACCATGATTTATACATTCATATGAACTCATGAGCACGAACCAACCCCATCACATCATCATATAACGTACCATGTACTACATAAACAATGTCTAACATCATGATAAAGTCTCAAATATGAGCACATAACACATAAACGCACACCAAGCACATGATCAACATCAATCAGTCAAAAGTGAAAAATCCGAAATCTAGGGTTGTCACAATTAGGCTAAGCATCCACGAGTCTCATTCCTTGAGATTTTAAAGTGTGGAGAACGAGAGATGATAGAGTTAATTATAAGTTTGTTATTCTTTCATTAACTTATGTGAGTTAGTTATGAGCTTTTTCTCCCATCGCTTGTTAATAAATATATTTGCAATAAATAAGGTTGTACGATTTGAAAAGTTACTTAGCTTCTAGCACAAGATCGTTTAAAAGTTGCTCGGTATTAATTAGAGTTCATATACAAGGCATAACTTATTGAAGCGGGACGCGAATATTGGCTTATCCAAAAAGGCCCTAACAAGGCATGAGGATACCCGAGTCCAAAAAGGCCCTCACAAGGCATGAGGATTCACTTTTTTTTCTAAAGATCCTAAGAGATTGTGAAGATCATTAATCCAAATCAATATGAAGGAACAAGACACACGACGAGAAGAAATTACTCCCCTAAAGATCATGGAGAAGTCTATCCAAAAAGACCCTAACAAGGTATGAGGATAAATAGATCCAAGTCCGAAAAGGAGGCGGATCGTTGTATATCAAAATCCTAAATAAAGAAGAGGATACATGAAGAAGTCGTGGTCAACGTTTGAAGCATCTTTCACTCCTAATGAAGATGTATACCAAAATGAAGAGAAGACCATAATTTCAAGATCGTCTCTCAAGATTTGAAGTTTGAAGTACAAGCCAAATATCGGTCCGAGAAAGGTCTCAAATCGTGAAACGAGTTATGCCAAGATATGAACTTTATGAGGTTTTGAGAAGCTGTTTTAAAAGATTTTGTCCTTTAGCTAACTATTGATTAAATCGTCACACTTTATTTTCGGCCTTAATAAATTATCGAAATAAGTCAAAAATGCATCCTCGTGATCATTCAAGACAAAAATAAAATACAAGAGATACACCGTAGGAATAAGGGAGTCTAAGTGATTAATTAAACCACACGAGTAAGTGTTAGTTGTGATAACTCGTAATTACAATGATCTCGTTTTTAAGCTTGGTATGGGGAACGTGAAACTTGAGGGTGATTAATATTCATGACACCAAAGCCCTAATTCTAGTCTTAGATTTCTTTACAAGTTTCTTCCATCTAATAATTTTCAAGTTAATAAATTGTTATAGCTTTTGTTTCCTTTTAAGCGTTTATCTTTTCATCGTAGTAGTAGTAGTAATAGTAATAAAGGCCGAGATGGATTAATTATGAGAAAAATGTAACTTTATCCTTTAAAATAATGCATTGCATGGGGTCATTGCAATGGTCAAGTGTAGGGGATTTAATAATTGTGTAAACATTTATCCTTTTGCCACTAAAATCAAGGAAAAACAAGACCTAATCATGTTTTAACATCGTAAAAGTCGGAATTACGCGTGGTTTTGTGTTTTGTGTGTTAAATAGGTACAAATGATCAAAAGAAGTGAAAACACGAGATTTCACGGTCAAATCTTGAATAAAAGTCCAAAAAGAGATGAAGACAAAGTCAAAAGATCAAAAGTGTGCAAGAGATCACGAAAATCGGCAAAATCGACACGATTTTAAAAATAATTTCAAGAAAGCCGAAATCGAGCTCGTTTTAGCGGATTTAATAATTTATGGAGTTAAATGGACTTGTGGGACCCACATTTGCTTATTGGGCCCAAAAAGACCAAATTGTGGATTGTTATTTGGCCCAATTCAAGCCCAATTATACGGATCAAGAACAAATAGGCCACAAGCCCATTATCTTACACTAAAAAGAAAACGGATGATGGCTAAAAAATGGGCCACTAGCCATTTTGCTAATCAAGAAATGGAAGGATTAATACCTTTGGGCCACCAGCCCAGTTAATGAAATACAAAATAGAAAATAGACGGGTGACAAGAAAATTGATTGGTCAAACTCTATCAACCCTCAACCAAGTATTTAAAACGTTTGTTCACCTTCCCAACCCTACGTACACCATCTCACACGTGTCCTAAACCTACACCTCACCCCCACACAATAAATAAAAAATGTATCCTTACTTTTCACTCACACACATTTTAAATAAAAAAAATCCCTTTTACCCAACACCCTTACCTTTCGATAGAAACAAGAAAGAGTCAACCTTTGGTCAGTCAACACCAACTTTTCCCCACTCAATTTTCTCACACATGTAATTTTATCCTCCCTCACTTCACACAATAAATTATAAACCTCCCACATCCCAACTTTTCCCCACTCACAAATTAATAAACGTTTTTTTAACCCCACCCCATGTTTCGTTACATCCTAAGAAAAACACAGTCACTTTTCTCTCTCTCAATGAAATCAAACGCAGCCTTTTTCCTCCATTTTTACCCCATATCAAAAAAACCCTAATTCATCACAACACAATTTTACACCAAAAAATATTGGGGGTTTTAATCCACCCGTGTTAATCACACACTTGGGGATTAAATCCCCAAGTTTTTCGCAGCATCCACTCAAGTGGTCCTCAAATCCGAATCTAACGTGGCCTCACCCTTGTTTTAGATTGGCTATCACACTTCATCACCCAATTAAAGAAGGCCACATCATCATAGAAGAAACACAAACTCTCCATGTTGGCAATCCGTGGCTGGAGACTTATTTTCAGCCGTAGATTAAAGAAGAAAAGAGAGAGAAAGAAGAAAAGATGGAATGAAGGGCCATGATTAAATGCTTAATGATGAAGCTAAGAAGAAGGTTTTTGGGGTTTGCCTATAAAAACCCCCACATCTTGTAATTGAGGGCTAAGCTTTTCTTTATTTTTTTAGTTTTTAATTAATTTAGGAGTAGGTTAATTTAGATTTAAAATTTTTGCAAATTAGATTGATAGGTTTATTGTAATTTTCATTTTCCAGTATTGTACCTTTTTATGATTAATAAAAATTTAGTTTATTAAATTCTCTTCTCCTTTAAATTTCCGTTGAATTTAATCCTGTTTTTCGTTACTGTTTGTTTTTCTTTATTATTCGATTGAACAAAAAAAAAAATAAATAAATAAATAAAGAAGAAAGTGGATTGTTGTTTTCCCCCACTGGGAAAATATATATATAAAAAATATACTGTTCTTGTTGATGTCGATTACTGTTCGAAGAGATGATAAGGGTTTGATGTTTTTGATGGTGTTGATTGATTCGTACTTAAGGGGGTTCGGCGCTTCCCTTCGACGCAACGGATTCAACAAAAGGTTTCAAGTTTTTTTAATTTTCTTGTATATGCTTATTATCTGCTTTAGTTAAATTTTGTTTCTACTTATTGAGATATAAGTGTACTGCTAGTTTTTGGTTATGTTATATTGTTATTATTTGCTTTCCAGTTTTTTTTTATGCTTATCTTGCGTTAATTATTAGTTTACTGTTTGACTTATTATCTGCTTTTGATTCGAGTAGTTTTTTTTATATTTTGGATCTGTCTGAAATTGTTGAGTCTTTTATATTTGGGTAGTGATAAAAGTTTGTTATTGCTTAGGTTTAAGTTTACTAATTTCTGCTTATTTGTTTTTTATGCTTATCTGATTATAAGCTTATTTCTGTGCTTAATTTGTTTGGGGTTTCTTTTTTTCGTCTGATTATTTGCCTGGACTATAAGTTTTAATATCCAATTTCCAAAAAGTAAAAAATTTGTCTGTCCTGGGGTTTGAACCCAAGACCTCTCGTATAACAACCCAATAACTCAACCATCTCATCTATTAGTCTTTTTGTGTTATCATACGCATTGCTTAATTAATATAGGGAATTAATAGGGAATTAATATCTGTCAGTTTTAAAGTAGTTTAATAATTTGTTTTTAGTTTATTTAAAATTTAGTTAGAAAGTTTTATTTTAATTTTCCTTCAATTCAGTTTTTATAAAATAAAATATAAAAGGACTATAAAAATATTTTATTTAAATTTCTTTTAAAATTTTAAAATAGACTTTCTAGATTAAAAATAGTTTTAAATGCTTATTTAAATTTTACTTTTTTCTAAATTAGTTTATTTCAAGTTTTATTTTAAAATATATTTTCTTTTAGAGTTTTTAAAAAAGTTTTTAGTTTATTTTATAAAATAGTTTTTTTTAAAGTCTTTATTTTCAATAAATTAGTTTAAAAAGTTTTTAAGTTTTACATTTTTAATTAGTTTAAATTAGTTTTATATTTTTATTCAAGTTAAGTTTTATATTTTCAACAAGTTTTAAATTAGGTTTTTTTATTAATTTAATTAGTTTTAAGAATAGTTTTATTTAAATTAGTTTTAATGTAAAATAGTTTTTTTTTAGTTAAAAATACAAAAAGTTATCGTTTACCAAAAACAAGTTAAGTCGATACGTTAAACCGGCAATCAAATTCGAGTCGAGTCGAGGAACGATAATAGAAAATAAAAAGGGTTAACAAAATCTCTTTTTCAAATGGCCGCCCAAGTATTAACGGAATACGAGGGTCCATTTCATAATCAACAACAACAAAATCGACCGGAAAAGTGAAGGTACCAACATTAATGAAAACATCTTCGGCAATACCCACGGGGTAAGCGAGAGTTCGATTTTCTAGCTCAAGAGTCATCTTTGTTGGTGTAAGGTCGGGTAATGATAGCTTTTTCCAAACACTTAATGGCATCAAATTAATACTTGCCCCGAGATCGGCTAAGGCAGTAAATTCTTCAACTTTGTTAAAAATGCAAGGCAACACAAAACGACCGGGGTCTCCAAGTTTTTCCAGAAGTTCTTTAAGAATGACTGCAGAACAGTTTTCATTTAAGCGTGTGTTGACAAACTCAACCATCTTTTCCTTCTTGTTAAGCAATTCTTTGAATGCTTTGACAAATTTTGACATTTGGACAAGTGCTTCAACAAGGCTAATGTTGAAATTCATTTGGGAGATCGTCTTCAAAAAGGAAGTAACTTGAGAATCCTATTTTGTGAGCAATTTTCACTTGTCTAACCGAGAAGGATAAGGGATGTTGGGTTTAGGTGGAGAAGGTGTAGCAGGTACAGGTTGATATGTTAAAGGTTGAGAAGTAGAAGGTTTAGAGGTGGTAGGTGGGGTTGGTGAAGGGTTTTGCTTAGGTACTTCTTCCGTGAGAGGTGGAGACGGTAATGGAGAACTAGTACTAGGTGTGGAAGTAGGAGGGATAAATGGAGGTGGAGGAGGTGTAGATGGAGTAACTTGGGGAGGGATAGAAGGTCCTACTAAAGTTGCTCCACTGCGTGTAGTAATAGCACTCACATTAGCTCTAGGGTTTGTTTCAGTGGTAGAAGGAAGAGCACCTTGGGGACGAAGGGCTTGTAACATTTGAACGAATTTCCTATCCGTGGACTCTTGTAATTGTCTATTAGATTCTTGCATTACTTGCATTATTTTCTCATGTTCATTCAATTTTTGCAAAACCAAGTCCATTGGCGGATGAGGTAAATTGAACCCTTGTTGTTGAAAACCTTGGTGTGGGTATTGGTTATAAGTTGGAAAACCTTGAGGATTGAAACATTGGTTTGGAAAGCCTTGATTTTGCATGTGATAGTTTCCTTGATTTGCATTTGAGCCCCTCACATTGGCATTTCCTTGAAAATTAGCTCTTGGCGGCCCTTGGTTGTTTTGGTTGGGTGGGGGTGGTCTTTGTTGAAATCCGGGTGGAGCCAAGTAATTCGTCGAGTTGTAAGACAAGTGATTAACATCGACATTAGGCTTGAAATGAACTCTGTCGATGTTGTTGTAAGCATAAAATTCCCCGTGAGATTGATCATAAGCTTTATCACAATTAGCATAAGAGTGTGGCCCACCACAAGTTTCACAAGTTATATTAAGAGCATGGGCATGTTGAGTAGGAGGGTTATCTCTTAGAACAAGGTGTTTTACTATAGAGGTAAGCTCCTTAATTTGAGTAGTGACTTCACTCTCACTGGCAGTAGCCATAGTAGACCTAACACTCTTGGTTTGGACTTTGGCTTTGTTTTTAATGATAGCCCAAGCTTCATTCATAGTTTTAACCAAAATATTACCCCCCGAGGCACTATTTAGTGAATCTTGGTCATTCAAACTTAATCCATTATAAAAAGTATTAATCTGATGTACCTTTGTAAAACCGTGTTGTGGACAGTTTCTTAAAAGTTCCTTAAAACGATCCCAAGATTCACTGAATGTCTCACTGTACTTTTGTTCAAAGTTGATAATGTCATTCCGCAAAGCGGTAGTACGTGAGGGTGGGGAAAAGTAATTGATAAATTTGGTCTCAAGGTCCGTCCATGTTGTAATACTCTGGGGTGGTTCCTTATCAAGCCAATTCCGGGCTTGTCCCTCGAGGGAGAAAGGAAAGAGGAGCAAACGAATTGCCTATTGTGAAACCCCATTGTATTTAACAATATCGAATAAGTGTACGAACATTTTTATGTGATCGTGTGGATCATCATGAGTACGTCCTAAGAAAGGTGTTGCGGAAACCATTTGAATGAAACCGGATTTGAGAACGAAGTTGCTGGCGTCAATAGCCGGCACCACAATCGCATCATCGTTGCCTTCGACGTGTGATTGTAAGAGCTCTATCATTGGACGATTCTCCATTGTTTTGACAACGGGAGGCTCTACAACAGGAGGATCAATAATAGCGGCTTGAATGGACTTCCTTTTGCGTGAACGAGTACGCATACACCTACAAAAGAAAAGAAAAGCAAAGAAATAGAAGAAAAAAAGTTAACGTGAAAAAGAAAATATTTTTGGTGCAAAACTTTGAAAGAGAAATGCTTTTTATGATTTTTCAAATGTTTTTGGATTTTTGAAATTTTTATTTTTATGGATTTTTTGAAAAATTTTATGCAAGAAAAAGAACGCTAAAAAATGAACGGATCCCAAAATCCAACGCGTCTCTCACAAAAAACCATTAATCTTCACGAAAAGAGCCGGCAGTGGCGCCATTTTAATACAGAGATTTTGTATATAAAAAGTTATCGTCTCGTCTCGATTCGAATTGAAAAAGGTTAAAAGTGTGACTCAGTCGTTCTTGGTGAAATGTAAAATATAATGATTATCTATTTTAAAATAAAAGAGGAAATATAAATGTCGTTGAGTAAAGGTAAAAATAAAGTAACAACGAAAGCTTTAAAATGTGAACTAAAATTTAAGAGTTTAAAGATGAATGACGAAAATTAAAACTTTATAAATAAATAAGAAAACATAAAACTTAATAAAAATGTAAACTTAAAATTAAAGTAAGATAAAATAATTCAAAATTAAACTAAGACAAAGTGTTTAAAAATAAGTCTAAAAAAATGGCGGGAAAAGTAAAATTCAAAAACAATACTGGAAACTGAATCTAGTTCTAATCCGGAATATGAAAATAAGTCCTAATCCGGAATCTGTAATACTGTCACTATCCGGAATCCAAATTTTCTTAACTATCCGGAATGTGTGTGCTTTACACTATCCGAAATACTAGTTCTTTCACCAATCCGGCATCTATGTTGTAGTTGCTATTCGGAATAATAAGAAACCCACTATCCGGAGTGTATGTTCTTGCTTTTATCCGGAATTCGTGTTTCACATGAAATCCGGAATCTCTCAATAACACTCCTTATCCGGAATAAGGTTCAACCCTAATCCAGAATACCCTTTTCCACTTGATATCCGGAATGTGCAACTTGTGTTAATCCGGAATGCTAGTTTATAGTGCTATTCGGAATAACGAATTTTTACCTATATCCGGAATACTAGGGTTTTTAATAAACCTGGATAAGAACTACAATGAGCAAAATGGATAAATAAGCTAAAAACTAATAATCACTTAACCAAAACTTTAACCAAAAAGATTTTAAGAAAAACTAAATAAGCCACAATTCAAAAACTTTAAAAACACAAAATAAACTAAATATTAAAAATCAACTAAAAATATTAATCTACCAAATCAACTTATTTAAAAAAAATAAGAAAAACATAAAAATAAGCAATAAGCACTATAATCTAAAACAATCAAACACATCAAAACCAATAAGCACAATCAATCAAAGATATTAATAAAGCAATAAGCATAAAGATTAAGCAAACTACATGATTATCAAAATTAAACAAGCTTAAAAATAAAGAAATGTAGAATGAGAATGGTTAATGAAAAGCTTGAAATTAAGATTAAGATTAATGATTCAAATACAATATTAATGTAAAAAGCTTGAAAACATTAAGGAAAAGCTAGAGAGAGAAAGTAATATTAAGCTACTCCTAATTACCTTACAAAAATTAAAACTAATAACTACTAGCTAACTAGCAACCTCCTAATGACACATTAGGAGGGTATTTATAGGAGGAGTACATGTGATGATGATTTCTTCTTTCTTCTCGACTTTTCGTCTTTTAAATTCTTCGACTTTCTCGACGTTGTCTTGGGATTTGTCGATATAAATTGAACTCGTCTTAGAATTTTCTTCTTCTATTAGACTTGGTTCTTCGACTTCATTAAACTTCCGTCTTTAGACTTTTTCTTCGATAAATCTTCAGAATAGGCCTTGGACTTCCGTTCTTTTTACACTCTTGATCTTTTGACTTCGTGTTTTGTCTTTTTCTTCGATAAAAGCTCGTGAAAGCCCGTGTTTTCTTCCTTTTTCATCATTTGGTCCTAAAACACAATAAAAACACAAACCACGCATAATTACGACTTATACGACATTAAATATACGTTTTGGCTTGGTTATTATTATAGTTAAGTGGTAAAAGGTTGGGTGTTTTCACCCCTATCACTAAACAAGACACAAGCTTCCAATAAGCTGCTAAGAAGAATAAAGTTAAGAGTAAACATATTATATGAAAAAAAATGAAAATGGAAATGATTTCTTCCAACTTTGTACCCCACTCCTTGAATCTTCCCAAACCACAAGCTTCACAACACCTTGATAATCTCCTTATCAGGGTGCTATGATCAACTTATGATCCAAAAACCTCAAGTGTTTGTACCAAATTTTGGAAAAATCACAGATTTTTGAAAACTTTTGCAAACTGATATGAGCAAAATCTCATATCAATTAATCAACAAATCACCCTAAAAACACATGAGAAATACCTAACTTTTGTGCTATAAAGCGAAATTATGTGGTTTGTTTTGTGTTTGTGCTTAAATAGTTAACATGGATACATTTTTAAGCAAACAAGAAGAAATCAAGCTTATTTGTGATGAAAAAGACAAAGAAGGATCAAAGATGACAAGTCAATTGAAGATGAAGGACCTATCTTGACAACATTCCAAAGTTGAGGGACTTAAAGTGCAATTTGGACAAAGTCAAGATTCAAGTCAAACCTGTTCAAGTCTAAAGTCAACCAAGTCAAAGGGCTAAAATAAACAAGAATGCAAGTTGAAGGACTTAAAATGACATTGGAATGAAGATTATGGCTTATTTTGATATTCTGCCAAAGTTAAGGGGTTGAAAGTGTCAAAACTACTTCAAATTTGGACATGATCCGTGTGTACAAGTTATTAGCCGATGAAATTGCTTGAAAATTAAGACATGGATTGCCAGCTATGTAGCCAGCTCACCGACACATTAAATGGGCGAATCTGCTACAGCAAAGTCCACTATCCATTTTTGAGCCAATCAGGGAACGCCATTCAATAATCCCTTGTATCCAATATGGATAAAAATCCGTGTGACATGATAACAACCAACCACATCAAGACACGTGTCATCTCCTTCTTCATACAAGCCCAGAACGGGGATTTGCCTACAATGCGTTTCATGAAAAAGTTTATACATGAAAAGTGCTCGTTTTGGGATGGAGAATTCAACCATATAAGCCAATTAAGCTGAACATCAAAGGAGAAGAAAATCCCTTTTCATGTTCTTGAGAAGAAATTGCAATTCATCAGAAAAGGACACCTGGCAACCTCTAATTGGTGGGAACACGTCACTGACACTCACCTCACTGTTGATCCCAAACTTAGATCGATTAAGCTTGTGTATACGAGATTAGATCAAGTTATACACGTAGAGAAACCTTTGTATATGTATAAAGTAATCTAAGTGTTATGCGGAATTAACACTTAAACAAGAACACACAAAGATGTAAACAAACTTTCACTTGATTGATAATAACAAACTTGCTTACAAAGAAAGTGTTTAACGTATGAAAAACTTATTTGAAACATAACCTAAAGGTCTTCTTTTATAGACATAAGAAGCCTTGTACAAGAGTCTACGTATCAACTATTCTAGGTAAAGATAATTATAGAAAATACAATGTTGAAATTATCTTTACTAGAAACAAACAAGAAACAATATACGCGTAGACTAAATCTTTCCATCAGTGCTTGTCTTCAATGTATCAACGCTTGACTTCTTCTTGTCAACGCTTGTTCCGTCAGCGTTTGTTTTCTTCCTATCAACGCTTGTTTTACTCTTGTCAGCATTCAAGTGGACTGGCTACATTTTATTCCCAACAATCCTCCCCTAAACTTGATATCTACTCTAGTAATCAAGTTTCTGAATAAACATTAAGAACTAGGAGGAATCTTACAACACTTATCATATTGGTAATAAATATGTCTGATCAAATCTTTGGCCACGTCACTTGAATAATCAATCTCCAGCTGTGTTGTCTTCATCTTCTCCAAAACTTCCTTGGACATGGAATACTGAGCATCTACAAGAAGATACTCAGCAAACTTTCTAGAACTCAAGTAATATACACCAACAGCTGAATACAAACGCCATTGAAGACCACTGAGGTCATCTTCAAGATCCTTCCAAACAGCAGGATCTTCATCTCTTGGTCCACACATTCTCTTGAATGTTGACCACAGTTTTATTCCATTGACTGAAGTAGGAGCTTCAGTCTCATACTTGGCCTCTAACAACCTCCAAAGGTCTACCAAGTCTTCTCTATCAACACTTGCAAAAAGAGATATGAGTGTAGTATAAGTGTGTACCTCTTTCCCATACCTGCCAATCTTCCAAAACCCACATTCATCTTCTTCATAGCTTATAATAGGGTTTCTGGAATCAAGAGGTAACACTTGTACCATATCTGAAGCTTCCAATGGTGAGAGCTTGAGGCTCCTTCTTATAACAGCTTCACTTGGATGCAACCTATCCATATCTTTAGGAAACTCAAGAGGAACTCCCTTCTTCAAAGGTCTGGGAACAATCATTGCCTTCTTAAGCTCCATCTCTTCTGCAAGTTCTTCTTTCCTTTCATCAGAAAGAAATCTTAGAGTGTTTTCTTCCTGCACTCTTGCCCAAATGGGATAAGCCTTGTACTATAACTCTTCAAAGGATAATCCAATCAATTTCTTATAGGTCCATCCTGTTCCATGACATCTAAGTAGCATGTAGTACAACTCCCATCTATCCCTTTTCAGCATTGAGAAAATATTGCTAGCTCTGTGCTTTAGAATTACCTTGCAGTCCTTTTGTACTCTTAAAAGAATCTCCAAACCCCATATTTGGTCTGAAATAGTCAAATCTGGATTCTCCATACACCTATCTTCCCAAGCATGGTACATCTGAACAACTTCTTGCATGTCAAAATCTACTTGCAATTTCAACTCATTCAGCTTCTCTCTTGCCAACTCATCACCATACTCAAGTCTTTCTGGTTGTTCTATTATCATCACACTTGAGTCTGAACTAGCTTCATCACTTCCTTCTTGTTCTTCTGAAGTGACAACAAAAGGTGATTCACCAACCTTCTTTCTTTCTTGTTCCACAAGTTGTGCAACCAACCTTCTATCAAACTCAACCTGTGTTGCATCCTTTGGAACATCTACTTCTACCATGATTCCCTTACCCTTATCTAATGGATCAATGATGGGTAAGGATGATGGTAATACCTGTGAAGAAACTTCTTTGATGATGGACGATGACTGGAATACATCAACCTCATCTGCAGGTCTGTCAACGCTCAAATTTGTCTTGTCAGCGGCCAATTTGCTTTTGTCAGCGCTTGGTGTGTCACCGTTCAAATTTTGCTTGTCAACGCCCAAATTACCTGTCTCAGCGCCTCTTGTAATTTGCTCCAAAATGGCTGCAAAAGACAAGTCTAAATTTGTAGGAGTTACCAGAGATCTAACAAAACCTGGTTGCTTCTTCAAACTAGCTAGGGCTTCAGCAACACCCAAAGATTCACCATCATGTGAGCCCTTATCACTCACATTTATCTGCTCATCCTCCCCTTTGGAAGATTCCTCCATCCCACGCCTTGTGCTAGCATTTTCCAAAACAACAATCCTCTCCCTCAATTGCTTGAGTTCAAGGCCTTGTGTACTGACAATATGTACCAAGTCTGCATTTTGCTTTTGCAAGCTAATGCAGACAGCCGTAAATTCCATTAATGTCATTGGTTCCAATCTGCCCTCCTCTAAAATGGGTATTTGACCTCCCAAGTGAGATTCATGGGGCATGGATGAGGTCTTAAAGATGTTAGGACTGTCTTGGCCTGCATCTAAGCCAGAACCAATAGTCCCAGCCTCATCCATAGCACCAACCACACTTGTGGTGGTGGTTCTCTCTGCTTGTAATACCCAAAAACCGAGGTCACTTATCTTACCCTAAATTACGCCTATTTTTGAAAATTTTAAGAAATTTTATTTACTATATATTTTATCGTTTTGGTTGAAACAAATGTTAGAGGTCGTAATCTTGACGATTGACGATTTAAGAAGAACGATGACGACTACGATCCCGACGGATGCCAAATTTCTATGTTTATTGTCGCTTTATCGATATTATAATTTTTCGAGGATTTTACTTTTGGTTCGTGTTAAGTCGAGTCGGGTGCGTTTTATTTCTTTCCGGGTGCATTTAAATTGTCCTAAAAGTATTTTGGAGTGTTCGAGATGACCCCCGACTCCCGAAAAATTTTCCAAGTCGACTAGTAAGTCATTCCCGCAAACATTTGAGGTCGTTTTTAAACAAGGCCAAAAGAATACTAAAATTGCACACAAGGACCCTACAAATTTACAAAAAGGAAAAGGGGGAAACACACACAACATTTCACACTCAAAATTTTTACTCCCTCTCTTTCTTTTCTCTCTAGGCCGCCGGCCATACCACACCACCACCACCACCACATTCAAATTTTCTTTTTTTGATTAATTCTAATTAAAGACCACACTTTCAAAACCTTTTGTAAGTACTAATCCAAGGTTTAATCCAACATGCATTAACTTGTTTTTCCAAAAATTAAAAGATTTTTCAAAAGTTTGATTTGATGTAATTAAACTTGATGCATGTTTAATTTGGGTTTAGATTATATTAATTCATCAATGAAAGTAACCAAAATTGGTTTGGTTTGGGTGTTTTGATCACCAACAACCCATGGCCAAATGGGGGTGTTTGGTGGATCATGGTGTTTGATGGTTTTTGCTTGTGGGTTATGTTTAAGTTGTTGTTTTAGGTGTGTTTGAGTGGGTAAAACTTGTTGCATGTTTGTTTTGATAAATGGGTTTTAGTATGGATTTGATGTTCTAGGTCTTAAGGACTGATTAGGGTGTTTAGAAATGGTTATGAGTTGTTAAGTTAAGGCTAGGTGTCGTTAAAATGGTTTGGAAACAAGTGTTGAGGTGATTTAGAAGTAGTAATTTTTAGGCAGATTATTTAAGGGTGTTTTGAAAATCCTAAGCTTAGATACAGGTCATGAATATAGAATTTAGTTGTAGGGCTTGTTCTTAGCTACATTTTGGTATAAAGTAGAGCTTACGACTCCTAACGAATCAAAAGTTATGATGTTTTGAAAATACGTGTACCGGGAGATGAGACCCTACATAATCCGAAATTATGTTTGGTTTTGGGTCAAATCCCGGGGACCATAGATAGAGTTTGGTAATTGATTAAAAGTTGATTTTTAGTCTCAAACCTGTATTTGTGAGTCTATTATTAGGCTTAGGTGTTGAACGGGTCAATGGTGTATTTTAAATGGGTCAAACAAGTCCAATAAGGTCAATGTGCAAAATCAGTCCGAAAAATGTATGTCTAGTAATGTGTTGAGTAACGGGTCATAAAAGTGAGAACTTTTAATGGGATTAAAAATGGGTTTTTATAGGTCATGAGGTATTGTTGTGAATTTTCTTAAATTTTATAAAAGGGTTTAAGTCTTAGAAAACAGCCCATACTTTTGGTAAGTATCGGCAAAAAATGTAAAAAGGGTAGTAACGTTAATAACGTAGATGAATCGTATAAAACTAATAACGACTACCTATTTGGTTTTGGGCGTGAGTTTGTAATTATCAAAATTGACTAATATGTACATATTGTACAGTACTTAAAGTTTTATAAATGAGATTGACTCATTACGCGTTATTGCTTGTTAGGTGTACAAAATTTCCCGTGCATCCTCATCATCGTCAGTGATCGTTATTCGTATCGTCGACTACTTCTATATACATAAGGTGTGAATTTGTAGCCTTGCTTACTACTGTTTTAAATTTTTTTTACCCGCGAGGGAGATGCAAGCTAGTTTTATAAAATGAAAATATGTCATTGATGAGACGGCTTTTATACATGGTCTCATCGTTCTTTTTGGGCTTAAAATGCATTAAATATCATCAAAATGCCCAAATATATGCTTGTGTTTGTTGCTTGTGTAATTTAGGTACGGATATTGAGAAAATGACAAAAGATCACAAGAATCACGCAAAAACGAACACGGGAAACGAAGCCGCACGATGAACCAAGCCCTAGTAAGGAATTTTCCAAAGAAAACCCTTGAAGATTTGAAGATTAATCCTCCAAGTTTGAAGAATTGACACTTTATACCCTTGTATCTTCATAATTACAAGTTTGGTTCCTAAAGTTTGTCAAAATTACAAAAAGGACCCTTAACTTTGAAGAATTGGCAAAATTAGTCCCTCATCAAATCTAAATTGTCAAATATGGTCCTCCAAGAAGTCAACCAACAAGTCAAAGCCTTGAAGTTTGAAGATATGGCAAATTCAGTCCTTGGAAAATGAAGAAGTTGCATAAATAGTCCTTGTTTAAAGATTGCAAAAACATTGTGCCAAAAATGACAAGTGTTGAAAGTTGAAAAACAAAGGAAAAGGAGATTTGGCTGTTTTATTACAAGTTGAAGAAGTGCAAAGAGTTGAGGGGCCATTCATGACCAGACAACAAAACTCCCTACACCACTTGCATGCTGACACGTCATCCCTGCCAGTCCACCAAGCTAACTCAACCAGTTCATAACCCATTTTGACCCTATCACAAACCTTTTTGAACCCACTCACTCTTAAACTCATTTAATTAACAAAAAGGAGGTAAATACGTTTTTAAAAACGTAACCCACCCAAATGGGATTAAACTTCACTGTTTATCACCACCCTCACCATAAACCCTAAATTTGATTAACACCCAAATCAAGGGGTTAATCCCCCAAAGTATGCAGATTGCTAATTCCTTCTTGTCTCATTCAAACCCACCTCTCACAAGGATGCCACGTGGCTTGTGGTCCTTCCCCCAACCCTCCCCTGCTACTAAAATCCAAAGAATGCCAGAAGGGAAGACCAAATCGACACCCCTAAGCATTTTTCGTGTTCCCAACGTTTTGATAAACGGCCAAGATCAAAAAGTTCTCTTACACATCACATGGGAACCAAAAACAGCCAAGAACAAATTTCAAATTCAGCATCTTCAAAGAGGATATCCGAATATCCTCCAAGGGC
Organism: Glebionis coronaria; assembly: GCA_025667525.1. NCBI lineage: Eukaryota > Viridiplantae > Streptophyta > Magnoliopsida > Asterales > Asteraceae > Glebionis > Glebionis coronaria. The sequence goes on from CM046880.1 coordinate 80,914,505, forward strand.
ACATTTGGAAGTTAAGAACTAGGGTTTTACCTTCTAGAATTTCTTTGTAAGCCTATAAAGGCATTAGGGTTTTTGCATTTTTGCTTTGTCTCAGTTTTTTTAAGAAAAGCTTTGTAATATTTTTTATGGAATGAAAAAGTATTTTAGTTTTCAAAATTCACTGAGTACCATTTACATTTCAGTTATAATTTATTTTAAGTTCAAGTTTTAAAAAGTTTGTGCAAGTTTTTCTTGGAGGAAGAAAAAGAGAAAAGATATATGCTTTGTGCTTGTTTTCTTCCTGTTTTTCTAATTTGCAGGTTTAAGCTTTGTTGATGACCTTTGTTCAGCATACATCCGGATGTATTTGGAGGAGGATTTTCATCCTCTAGGTTCTTGGATGTAAGAACCTAAGGTATCCTTTCTTTTCTTTGAAAAAGTTCAGAATTAGAAATTTGGTGATTTGCTTGAAAAGGTGTTCTTAGATGTTAAAAGGTGTTTGATTTGTGATCTTGTAAGTGTGTATGCATGTTTGATACATTGTGAATCAGTTTGGATTGATTTAATAGGCTTTTGACTTTAAAATATCTTGTTTTAAAATTTTAAAGGACTGTTTGGTTTAGAGTTTTAGCAGGGTAAATCTTTTGATTGTTTGATTAAAAAAGTGTTAGAAGGATTAAAGTAGGTTGAGATAGGTTGTTAGTTAGATGATAAGTGAGTTTGGACTAGATTGAAACAAGTTTGTACATTAAAAAAGTGAAAAGTGTGCTATAAATCTGCTATTGCACTATTCTGCCAGTTTTGATGATTTTTTGTGCATGAGATCTTGATTACTGGTTAGTTATAGGGTTATTGAGTTATTGAGTTGTTTGTGTAGCTAGCTTGGGCTTTTATGTGCAAAAGATTAGAGTCTAAAACTCATTTGTGTGCATCTAGTGTGTCAAAGAGCCCACAGGTCTAGCATCATTATTTCAGCAACATTCATATGCCTTTTATGCTTGTTTTTTTGATTGAATTGAGTGCTAGGTGTTCTATCTCTTGTGTATTTTGACTCCTTGTGCTCAGAAAGAGCACAAGGGTGCCCTTGTACTCCAAAAACATCCACACAAAACACATCACCAAGTCCTCTTGGCTAAAAAAAAATGCACAAGTGTGCAATTGTCTTTTGTTCATCAGAAAGAGCAACATAACTGGCATCGTTTTTGATTCTTAAAGCTTGTTTAATCTTGGTAAAAAGGTAGTTTGAATCGTGTTTCTAGCTTATACAAGTTGCCTGTTTGGTTTGAAAAAGAAAAAAAAAAAAAGAAAAATTTTTTTACAAAAACCACTAGCCTGGCTTCGAACCTCTGACCTCTCGTTGGAGGGCTCAAGGTTCTTACCAGTGTGCTAGCTTTCATCTTGTGTAAAGAGACACAAGGTTTAATACTTAAGGAGTGGTTAAGTTTGGCTTATATAAATAAGCCGTGGCTTATTTGACTTATTTCAGCTTATTTATTAAGTTTTTTGGACTCCTTTCATTTTTCCTAGGCTATTAATAGGTTCTAGGATTTTTCTGTTCTAAAATATTATTTTTCCTTTTATTTAATTATTTTTTAGGATTATTTCTAGTTTTTAATTTAAAAAGTCATTAAAAAATATTAAACAGTAAGTAAAAAATACAAAAAAATAGTTTTTAGGTTTTAATTCTTATTTTTGAGGTTTACATATAAAAAAGTTTTCAAAAACTTTAATTTTTAATTTTATTTAATTTTAGGATTTTTAAGCAACTTTAAAAATTAATATAAAATTAATTAATAGGTTTCAGAAAATTTGGTTTGCATTTTTGTTCTAGTTACAATATTTAGGATTTTTGGGAATTTTTTAGAATTTATTTGAGGATTTTTTATTTTTTAGAATATTTTAATATTATTTTATTCATTAAAATTCAAAGTTTTATTTTTAACTTTTTTTCATTTTTCCTAGATTCTAGACATTAAAATAGGAACCTTGTCACTTTCCAATTAATTTTTAGGCCTTTCAATTAATTTTTAGAATTAAATTAAGATTTAATACATTTTAATAGTTTTTTTTAGTGTTTAAAAATAGTTTAATTTGGTTTTAAAATTTTTAAAAATAGTTTTTAGCTTAATTAGGATATTTTTGAGGTTTACAAATTATAAAATCTTGTTTAGGGCTTTTTAATAATTAAAAGTGATTTTTAGGGCTTTAATTAGCATTAAAAAGTCATTATTTAATTAATTAAAAGGTTTTAGCAAGTTTGGATTTTTTGTAAACTCTTAGAATTTTATTTGGGATTTTTATGAATTTTTAGGAATTTTTAGGTTAAAATTTTAATTTTCGTCGTTTTTACGGTTTTACGTTTACGCCTTTTTCGTCATAGTTTAATTAGTTTTCGTAACCGTCAATTCTTTCCTTTCTTATTTCTTTTTCAATCAATATAATCTCAAACAAAAAATCAATTCAACACACAACGCACTTGCCTCCTTGGGAAACGAACTTGCTTGGTCATTGGTGCTCGGTTTTCCTAAACCGACACTTAACGCTTACCACTATTTTACCTCCTTTTCCTAAAGGTCGTATTTTACTACAATCATTTTGGCGCCGCTGCCGGGGAGGCGTGTTGTGTTTTGGTTGAACCATTGTTGTTTTTCTTATTAGCCATAATATCTATTTGTATTAATAGCACTCTATTAATACGTATTATCGTTTTTCGATTTTTGTGTGAATATTATTACTATATTGTATACGTAGAACAATAAATTTACAAGTACTCCAAATACGTGAGAAATCACAACCTTGACTTGGGAGGTCATTACCCAATCATTGTATTCGAATCTCAAACCAAAGAAAAAGGCAAAAATAGATAAATACTTTCGTGAAGCTTGATTTTGATAATACAAACTATAAGGTGGGTATAAGGCGGTTGTATTTCACGACCTAAAGGAAAAAGGCTCTTAAGTGCTTCGCGCCGCCTCGTTTCCTCCGCTTGCTTGTGCGTATTTGATTTTGAGAGTGAATCGAGGGTTTTGCCGCCCAAAGTATTACTAAGTATCATATATATTTTCTTGGTTTCAATTGATTAAACCCTCTTGAACGATTTGGTGTTCCACCATCGTTCTAAAGTCATCGAAGGCGTTCACTTCACGTGATCGTTTTCATTCCTTGAGGCTTCGTTAATCAAGAGATTTGATTAGTGAGGAGATTTGTAGATTTTGGTCTACTTAATACATTCCAAAAAATCCAAAAAAAAGTTAAAAACAATCAAAAGCCACAAAAAAATTGAAAAAGTAAAAATACCAAAAAGAATCTTCTTTGCTCGCCTTCTCGTTGTACGTGACGTTTATGCAAACTCGCTCTAAAGCTAGACGTGCTCGTAAACGAAGAAACAAATCACTCACTCCCACTAGTGAGGACTCTCCTATTGACGAACCCATTGTAGTGAAAGAAGCACCCATGGCTAATCGAACTATGATGGAGTTGCTTCAAGCACCCACCGAGGGTTATGGAGAAGCGATTGTGATTCCCGCTATCCTTGCGGAGAATTTTGAGGTTAAGACGGGTTTGTTGTCCATGATTCAAAACAACAAGTTTCGAGGGGACGAAAAGGACAACCCGCATAACCACATTCGCCAATTTAATCGTCTCACCGCCACGTGCAAGTTTAAGGATGTTTCAAACGACTCGATTAAGATAATGCTTTTTCCGTATTCCTTAGCGGGGCCCGCAAAAATTTGGTTAGAGAAAGAGCCACCCAATTCTATATTGACGTGGAAGGATCTCGTTTCAAAATTCGTGAACCAATTTTTTCCGCCCTCTAAGACTACGCACTTGAAAAACGAGATTTCAAAGTTTTCGCAAGAGTTTAATGAGAGTTTTTCAACGGCTTGGAATAGGTTTAAAGAAATGTTGCACGAATGCCCTCATCATGGTTTTTCCGACTTGCATCAAATAGACACGTTTTACAATGGCTTGAACGATCATGAGCGTGATTATCTTAATGCCGCCGCGGGTGGTAATTTCTTGTGTAAGACGGTCGAGGAAGCATTGGTAATTATTGAGAATAGGTCTAAGGTGTATAGTCCTCGTAGCACGTCGAGTGTTCGTAAGGCTTCATCTTCATCTTCACCTAGTTTGTCACACACCGTTGATGCTTGCCAAGTCGAGGCTAATTTGGAAAACAAAATTTTTGACATAGTGAAAGGCTTGTTAGTTGAGTTTAAAGTTGGTGAACAACCCGCTCCCGCTACGATTAAAGCGGTTGAGGTTTCTTGTATGTATTGTGGTGGAGCTCACGATTATTCCGAGTGCATTACCAACGGTGGTAACACTTCGAGTGCCTTCGCGGCCGCGGGAACTTATAACCAAAACGGTCAAGTTCCTCGCACTAATCAATTGACTCCACCGGGTTTTTCACCAAATCAAAATGCTAACAATTATCGAAACAATCAAGTTGGTTACCAAAGCAATCAAAGGAACAATTATAAGGGTAATAACAACTATGGGAATCAAGGGAGTAGTAGTAATAGCCAATTGCAAAATCAAAATCAAAACCGCAATTTTCAAAATGCAAGTCAAGCTCTTCAAAATAACAAAGAACTTCCATTGGAATTTTTGAATTACACTACTTCAAATGATAAGATTATGGAAAACATTCAAGAGCAAATGGCTAATCAAGCTAAGGAAACGGCTAAGAATGCAAAGGAGTTAGCTAATTTCATTAAGGAAAATCTAGCCATGAGGAATGAATTGAAAAATGACTTTGCTAATCAAATTCGAGGTCAAAACAACAAGATAGAGCAAAGTCATGCTAGGCTTGAACAAAGAATTGACCAAAAAGCCGCTAGCCAAGATGTGAAGTTTAATAATTTTGATGCTAAGCTTAATGCAATTTTAGAATGCGTCATGGTGAACAAAGCCTCTACTTCGGGTGGTTTGCCTAGTAACACCGTTTCAAACCCGAAGGGAGAGATGAAGGTGATTACCACACGTAGTGGTAAGGCACTTAAAGAACCGACTCCTCAACCAATTACTCCAACGGTGGAGGAAATTGAGGAAGAACCCGAGGTGGTGGTCGAAAAGGAGCATATTTCAAGCCCACAAAGTACCGCTCATGCCACACCTACGGTTGACCCATCACCCATATTGGAACCCGAGATTCCAAAGGCTATGCCTATGCCCCAACCCACACCACCCTTGCCTTACCCATCGAGACTTAGGAAGGAGAAACGACAAGAGCGCGACAACTATCAATTTGAGCTCTTTTTGAAAATGTTTCGTGATTTGCACTTTAATGTGAGTTTCGCCGATGCCTTGGTCATGATGCCTCGATTTGCCGCTAACTTTAAGAGTATGTTGAACAACAAGGAAAAGTTAAACCAAAAGTCTAGTTGTTCGTCGGTTTATCTTAATCGCATACCTCAAAAAGTCGGTGATCCCGGTAAATTTTTGATCCCTTGTGCAATTCAAGATATGGAAGAATGCTATGCCTTGGCCGATCTTGGTGCTAGCATTAACTTGATGCCACTTGCAATCTACAAGTCGCTCAATCTTCCTAAACTTACTCCTTCACGAATGTCTATTGAGTTGGCCGACCATTCCACGATTCTTGCATGTGGATTGGCGGAAGACGTTTTTGTGAAAGTGGGGAAGTTCTACTATCCCGTAGACTTTATTGTTGTTGACATCCCCACGGACCCTCAAGTTCCTCTTATTTTAGGTCGTTCGTTTTTAGATACGTCTATGGCTTTGATTGATGTGCATGCTAGAAAGATCACCTTACGTTTCAACGACGAGGAACTTGTTATAAACGCAACTCAAAATTCTCAACTTTCTCATGTTTATTCCGTTGCTACCATAAACCTCGTTGATATGATCGACGTGGTTTGCGAGGAATTTTCACAAGAAGTTTTAGGGTTTGGTGATGAAGAAACTAGTGGCAATCCCACTATGTTAGATCCAATTCTTGATAATTCGACACCAACCTTCACTCCTTTCGAAGGTGGTGGTTTTACGTTGGAAGAATTCGATGTTCCACGTACTTGTGACGAAGACCTCGACAACTATGAGGACTTCTCGATTATCAAGGATTTTCTCAACGATTTCCCATTTCCTCCACCCGAGGAGGTTATGAGTATCGAGCCCAAATCTTCACTTGAGGAACCACCTATCCTCGAGTTGAAAGATTTACCTCCTCACCTCGAGTATGTCTATTTGGAGGAGGACGACAAGTTGCTGGTTATTATTGCGAAGGAACTTTCGAATGATGAAAAAACCGCACTTGTCGATGTTCTTAAGGATCACAAAGGGGCGATTGCGTGGAAGTTATCCGACATTAAGGGAATCGATCCCAAATTTTGTACACACAAAATATTAATGGAGGAAGATTTCAAGCCAACAATCCAAAGTCAAAGGAGGGTAAACCCCAAAATTCACGACGTCATCAAAAAGGAGGTCCTTAAACTCCTTGACGCGGAAATGATTTAACCTATATCCGATAGCCCTTGGGTGAGTCCTATTCATTGTGTCCCTAAAAAGGGAGGGATGACCGTTGTGCCAAACGATGCCAACGAGTTGATTCCCACGAGACTCGTGACCGGATGGAGAGTGTGCATTGACTATCGTAAGTTAAATGAAGCCACTCGAAAAGACCACTTTCCCTTGCCCTTCATGGACCAAATGTTGGAGCGCCTTGCGGGAAACGATTTCTATTGCTTTTTAGATGGTTTTTCCGGTTACTTCCAAATTCCCATCGATCCTCGTGATCAAGAAAAAACTACGTTTACGTGTCCATATGGAACGTTTGCTTATCGTAGAATGCCATTCGGACTTTGCAATGCACCGGGAACTTTTCAACGATGCATGATGGCTATTTTTCATGATATGATCGAGAAGACGATGGAAGTCTTCATGGATGACTTTTCCGTGTTTGGTGATTCCTTTACTTTGTGTTTGTCGAACCTTGAGAGAATGTTAAAACGTTGTGAGGAAACCAACCTTGTGCTCAATTGGGAAAAGTGTCATTTTATGGTTAGAAGTGGAATCGTCTTAGGGCACAAGGTCTCGAAAGCGGGGATTGAGGTAGATCAAGCTAAGGTAGACGTCATCGCCAAATTACCTCATCCCAAAACCGTCAAGGGAGTTAGGAGTTTCCTAGGCCACGCGGGCTTTTATCGACGATTCATCAAGGATTTCTCGAAGATTTCTCGACCCATTACACATCTTCTTGAAAAAGAAGCACGTTTTGTCTTTGACGAAGATTGTGTACGAGCCTTTGAGATCCTTAAGAGGAAACTTACCGAAGCTCCCATTCTTGTTGCTCCAAATTGGAACCTCCCCTTTGAACTTATGTGTGATGCAAGTGATTACGCTATTGGGGCCGTTTTGGGGCAACGACATGATAAGCATTTCTTGCCTATTCACTATGCTAGCAAGACGATGACCGAGGCTCAACTTAAATACACTACAACGGAAAAGGAGTTCCTTGCCGTGGTATATGCATTTGAGAAATTCCGACCTTATCTCGTCTTGACAAAATGCATAGTATATACGGACCATTCGGCTATCAAGTATCTCATGGCTAAACAAGATGCAAAGCCAAGATTACTTCGTTGGATTCTCCTTCTTCAAGAATTTGATCACAAAATCGTTGACAAAAAAGGAGCCGAGAATCTAGCGGCCGACCATCTCTCTCGTTTGGAAGATCCTCACCAAAGTGTTTACGAGCCTAAGGAAATCACCGAAACATTTCCACTCGAGACACTTGGTGTAGTGAATTCTAAACTTGACTCTTCTACCCCATGGTTTGCGGATTTTGCAAATTACCATGCGGGGAACTTCATCATTAAGGGTATGACAACTCAAGAAAAACGAAAATTCTTTCGTGATGTCAAGTTCTATTTTTGGAACGACCCTTACTTGTTTCGAACTTGTGCGGATCAAATCATCCGTCGTTGTGTATTTGGCACCGAAGCTTCTAACATCCTTAGAGCTTGCCATGAGGGACCCACGGGTGGTCACCACGGTGCTAATCTCACGGCTAAAAAGGTGTTTGATGCCGGCTTCTTTTGGCCTACTATTTACCGAGATGCACAAGATCTTGTGAAGTCTTGTGATTCATGCCAACGACAAGGAAAAGCCTCACAAAAAGATGAAATGCCACAAAATATCATTCAAGTATGTGAGATCTTTGACGTTTGGGGCATAGACTTTATGGGGCCGTTCCCATCATCTCGTGGTAATAAGTACATTCTCGTTGCGGTTGACTACCTTTCTAAGTGGGTGGAGGCGAAGGCCTTGCCCACCAATGATGCTCGTGTGGTAGTCAAGTTCTTGAAAAGTTTGTTTGCTAGGTTTGGAACCCCTCGTGCGATCATAAGCGATCGTGGAACCCATTTTTGTAATGACCAATTCGAAAGAGTCTTAAGGAAATATGGGGTTACACATCGTCTTTCTACGGCTTATCACCCACAAACGAGTGGGCAAGTCGAGGTTTCAAACCGAGCATTGAAGAGGATCTTGGAGAGATCCGTGGGAGAAAACCGACAATCTTGGTCGGATAAGTTAGACGATGCTTTATGGGCCTTTAGGACCGCTCATAAGACGCCCATTGGGTGCACTCCCTATAAGCTTGTGTATGGAAAAAATTGTCATTTGCCTATCGAGTTAGAACACAAGGCTTATTGGGCCCTAAAGCATTGTAATGATGACATGGAGACCGCGGGAAAACACCGGAAAATGCAATTAAATGAATTGGATGAATTAAGGGATATTGCTTATGAAAATTCATTGATTTACAAAGAGAAAACTAAAAAGTTGCATGATTCAAAAATTAAAAACCGGGTTTTTAACATTGGAGATCAAGTTTTACTTTTTAATTCAAGATTGAAAATATTTTCCGGTAAATTGAAATCCCGTTGGTCCGGTCCATTCACCGTGACTCAAGTGTTTCCTTATGGGACCATCGAGCTAGCTCAAGATGATGGTCCTAACTTCAAGGTGAATGGACATAGGTTGAAGCACTACTTTGGTGGGGAAGTTCCATCCTTGAACTACCTCGACCAAGTCACCTTCCCCAATGATAATTAGTATTGAGGGGATCGAGTCGAGCTCATGACTCGGTAATCAAAAACGAGGTGCCTCGTGGGGGAGTCCCATGCTTATCCTATGTACATATTATCGCTTTCTTAGTCTAATGTAGCTTACGTGTGGGGATTCGTGCCCTTCCAACCTTTGTTCCGTGGTTGTTTGTGATATGTGGCTTTTAGATCATGATCTTCACGATTGAAGCCTCTCGTGTTCGTTTTATGGGAGCACTCGATCGTTTGCTTTGGAGACATTTCTCAATATCCATGATATATCCTTTATTGTTCTAACCTTAGGTTTTTAGCACACTTCATAAACGGCTAAAAATTTAATGGTTACACCCTTTCCATGCTAGATTAGGCATTCGACTACGTCTCTAGTATGGGGGTGTTTGCACCCCTAGACTCGAAACATTGAGGACAATGTTTAACTTTAGTATGGGGGGGTGAATAGATACTTGCCTTGCCAAACCTTCACGCTTTCCAAAGTTTATCGTTTTGTTTATCGTTTTCTTGCAAAATAAGGCTAAAAATGGCCAAATTTTAAAAATTTTCTCATGTTTTATAAGTGTTTGAAGACACGAATGTAGGTTTTCCGATGGCGAGAATAAGAGTAATTTTTGACTCAACCGTGCGTGTTGAGCACTTAGCTTTGATTCCTTAACTACACATTAGGCTAAGTCTCTTAAATGAGGACGAGAAATGATAGAGTTAATTATAAGTTACTATGCTAAACGTAGAGTACTCGTATTCTTTCAAAAACTCATGTGTTCTCGTTGTTTGCTTATTCTCCCTTCGCATGTAAATATTTTTTGCTTAATAAATATTGACTTAGCGGTTTAGTTAGGATTGTTGGGTTTCTAGTCTTTTCTAGTAGCTTCCGTGTAATTAAATTGGGAAGACATTAAGATATCGCCAGCGTCACGGTTTTGAAGTATTGGCACCCTAATAATCGAAAGCTTCACCTAATAATAAGATTTCAAGTGCTCACCTAAATCAAGCAAACAATTTGAAGCCCCACAAGGCCTAAAATCTATGCAAAATTGAAAGTGAATCAAGCCTTAATCTTCGAAGCTTTAAAGATCCAAAATTCGCTTTAGCGTGAGGATATACGTCTTTGGCTAATAAAACCACCGATGAGGCAGATAATAAAAGGCAAGGCAAGACCGAAGTCATAATAAAAGCTTCATGGCGAAGTTGAATAAAAGATGGAGGTAAACCAAAGATAATAAGGCCCTTCCGTTAGGGGGCGTATAAAAGTCTTGGTAATAAGTCTCATGTTCAAAACCGTTATAAAACCGTGTTTATCGATTCTTCTTGTCAACTTAATTTTTTAACATCGTCGTCTATTAGGAGGGGTTATTGATTTGATGGTCTTAGTTACACCGTTAGGACTTTATTTTTAGACCTAAATCTCTATTATCGCATAAGTCAAACAATGTATCCTCGTGAAACATTCAAGACATCATAAAATATAAGAGATACAACTTAGGAATAATGGGAGAATAAGTACGTGATTAGGGCATATGAGTAGTGTTAGCATTACTAACTTATAATGACAATGATCTCGTTGCACGCTTAGCATGGAATTGAAGTGAAAATCGAGGACGATGAAATTATTTCTAACGAAGCATTCACGTGTTCTTATTCTATGAACCTAAACGTCCCATTTTGCGATGAAAATCATACATTATGTCTATAACACAAGTAGTAGTAATAGTAGTAGTGTAGCTAGTTTATCATTTCAATAAAGTGAAATAAAATGAATTTTGGAGGTGCTACGATACTTTATTCTAGCATTGCGTGAGGGCACGGCAATGGTTTAGTATGGGGGAGTGATGAGACGGCTTTTATACATGGTCTCATCGTTCTTTTTGGGCTTAAAATGCATTAATATCATCAAAATGCCCAAATATATGCTTGTGTTTGTTGCTTGTGTAATTTAGGTACGGATATTGAGAAAATGACAAAAGATCACAAGAATCACGCAAAAACGAACACGGGAAACGAAGCCGCACGATGAACCAAGCCCTAGTAAGGAATTTTCCAAAGAAAACCCTTGAAGATTTGAAGATTAATCCTCCAAGTTTGAAGAATTGACACTTTATACCCTTGTATCTTCATAATTACAAGTTTGGTCCCTAAAGTTTGTCAAAATTACAAAAAGGACCCTTAACTTTGAAGAATTGGCAAAATTAGTCCCTCATCAAATCTAAATTGTCAAATATGGTCCTCCAAGAAGTCAACCAACAAGTCAAAGCCTTGAAGTTTGAAGATATGGCAAATTCAGTCCTTGGAAAATGAAGAAGTTGCATAAATAGTCCTTGTTTAAAGATTGCAAAAACATTGTGCCAAAAATGACAAGTGTTGAAAGTTGAAAAACAAAGGAAAAGGAGATTTGGCTGTTTTATTACAAGTTGAAGAAGTGCAAAGAGTTGAGGGGCCATTCATGACCAGACAACAAAACTCCCTACACCACTTGCATGCTGACACGTCATCCCTGCCAGTCCACCAAGCTAACTCAACCAGTTCATAACCCATTTTGACCCTATCACAAACCTTTTTGAACCCACTCACTCTTAAACTCATTTAATTAACAAAAAGGAGGTAAACACGTTTTTAAAAACGTAACCCACCCAAATGGGATTAAACTTCACTGTTTATCACCACCCTCACCATAAACCCTAAATTTGATTAACACCCAAATCAAGGGGTTAATCCCCCAAAGTATGCAGATTGCTAATTCCTTCTTGTCTCATTCAAACCCACCTCTCACAAGGATGCCACGTGGCTTGTGGTCCTTCCCCCAACCCTCCCCTGCTACTAAAATCCAAAGAATGCCAGAAGGGAAGACCAAATCGACACCCCTAAGCATTTTTCGTGTTCCCAACGTTTTGATAAACGGCCAAGATCAAAAAGTTCTCTTACACATCACATGGGAACCAAAAACAGCCAAGAACAAATTTCAAATTCAGCATCTTCAAAGAGGATATCCGAATATCCTCCAAGGGCACATTTGGAAGTTAAGAACTAGGGTTTTACCTTCTAGAATTTCTTTGTAAGCCTATAAAGGCATTAGGGTTTTTGCATTTTTGCTTTGTCTCAGTTTTTTTTAAGAAACGCTTTGTAATATTTTTTATGGAATGAAAAAGTATTTTAGTTTTCAAAATTCACTGAGTACCATTTACATTTCAGTTATAATTTATTTTAAGTTCAAGTTTTAAAAAGTTTGTGCAAGTTTTTCTTGGAGGAAGAAAAAGAGAAAAGATATATGCTTTGTGCTTGTTTTCTTCCTGTTTTTCTAATTTGCAGGTTTAAGCTTTGTTGATGACCTTTGTTCAGCATACATCCGGATGTATTTGGAGGAGGATTTTCATCCTCTAGGTTCTTGGATGTAAGAACCTAAGGTATCCTTTCTTTTCTTTGAAAAAGTTCAGAATTAGAAATTTGGTGATTTGCTTGAAAAGGTGTTCTTAGATGTTAAAAGGTGTTTGATTTGTGATCTTGTAAGTGTGTATGCATGTTTGATACATTGTGAATCAGTTTGGATTGATTTAATAGGCTTTTGACTTTAAAATATCTTGTTTTAAAATTTTAAAGGACTGTTTGGTTTAGAGTTTTAGCAGGGTAAATCTTTTGATTGTTTAATTAAAAAAGTGTTAGAAGGATTAAAGTAGGTTGAGATAGGTTGTTAGTTAGATGATAAGTGAGTTTGGACTAGATTGAAACAAGTTTGTACATTAAAAAAGTGAAAAGTGTGCTATAAATCTGCTATTGCACTATTCTGCCAGTTTTGATGATTTTTTGTGCATGAGATCTTGATTACTGGTTAGTTATAGGGTTATTGAGTTATTGAGTTGTTTGTGTAGCTAGCTTGGGCTTTTATGTGCAAAAGATTAGAGTCTAAAACTCATTTGTGTGCATCTAGTGTGTCAAAGAGCCCACAGGTCTAGCATCATTATTTCAGCAACATTCATATGCCTTTTATGCTTGTTTTTTTGATTGAATTGAGTGCTAGGTGTTCTATCTCTTGTGTATTTTGACTCCTTGTGCTCAGAAAGAGCACAAGGGTGCCCTTGTACTCCAAAAACATCCACACAAAACACATCACCAAGTCCTCTTGGCTCAAAAAAAATGCACAAGTGTGCAATTGTCTTTTGTTCATCAGAAAGAGCAACATAACTGGCAACGTTTTTGATTCTTAAAGCTTGTTTAATCTTGGTAAAAAGGTAGTTTGAATCGTGTTTCTAGCTTATACAAGTTGCCTGTTTGGTTTGAAAAAGAAAAAAAAAAAAGAAAAATTTTTTTACAAAAACCACTAGCCTGGCTTCGAACCTCTGACCTCTCGTTGGAGGGCTCAAGGTTCTTACCAGTGTGCTAGCTTTCATCTTGTGTAAAGAGACACAAGGTTTAATACTTAAGGAGTGGTTAAGTTTGGCTTATATAAATAAGACGTGGCTTATTTGACTTATTTCAGCTTATTTATTAAGTTTTTTGGACTCCTTTCATTTTTCCTAGGCTATTAATAGGTTCTAGGATTTTTCTGTTCTAAAATATTATTTTTCCTTTTATTTAATTATTTTTTAGGATTATTTCTAGTTTTTAATTTAAAAAGTCATTAAAAATATTAAACAGTAAGTAAAAAATACAAAAAAATAGTTTTTAGGTTTTAATTCTTATTTTTGAGGTTTACATATAAAAAAGTTTTCAAAAACTTTAATTTTTAATTTTATTTAATTTTAGGATTTTTAAGCAACTTTAAAAATTAATATAAAATTAATTAATAGGTTTCAGAAAATTTGGTTTGCATTTTTGTTCTAGTTACAATATTTAGGATTTTTGGGAATTTTTTAGAATTTATTTGAGGATTTTTTATTTTTTAGAATATTTTAATATTATTTTATTCATTAAAATTCAAAGTTTTATTTTTAACTTTTTTTCATTTTTCCTAGATTCTAGACATTAAAATAGGAACCTTGTCACTTTCCAATTAATTTTTAGGCCTTTCAATTAATTTTTAGAATTAAATTAAGATTTAATACATTTTAATAGTTTTTTTTAGTGTTTAAAAATAGTTTAATTTGGTTTTAAAATTTTTAAAAATAGTTTTTAGCTTAATTAGGATATTTTTGAGGTTTACAAATTATAAAATCTTGTTTAGGGCTTTTTAATAATTAAAAGTGATTTTTAGGGCTTTAATTAGCATTAAAAAGTCATTATTTAATTAATTAAAAGGTTTTAGCAAGTTTGGATTTTTTGTAAACTCTTAGAATTTTATTTGGGATTTTTAGGAATTTTTAGGAATTTTTAGGTTAAAATTTTAATTTTCGTCGTTTTTACGGTTTTACGTTTACGCCTTTTTCGTCATAGTTTAATTAGTTTTCGTAACCGTCAATTCTTTCCTTTCTTATTTCTTTTTCAATCAATATAATCTCAAACAAAAAATCAATTCAACACACAACGCACTTGCCTCCTTGGGAAACGAACTTGCTTGGTCATTGGTGCTCGGTTTTCCTAAACCGACACTTAACGCTTACCACTATTTTACCTCCTTTTCCTAAAGGTCGTTTTTTACTACAATCAGTCATGAATGATTGTTTGACCCGAATGTTGCCTTAAATTGTGTTGAGTACCTAGTTGCAAAAGACCCTATATTCATGAACTATTAACTATTGTTTAATCCTTGTGTGGATTGAAAATAGCCGCTTATACAATTGATAGTACTATGGGGTTGACGACCCTATCCGAGACGAGGGCTAGTACGTTGAGTACCCCCTGCGGACGGATAACTTGTGATAAGAGATAAGGTATAATTGCAACTAATGCCTTTAGAAGGGGAAATGGTTTCATCTTAATCACGCCGGTAAATTTTACGCGGGTGATTGAGTTAACGGATTAGTGTCATGAGGTTAAACACAATTGTCATAACCTTGATAATAGATTGTTTGAACGACAATTCTATGAATGATCGTGAATGATTTTTATAACACATATGTTCAAAATGAGATTGTAAAACCTATGAATTCCACTCAACATTATTTGTTGACCCAATTTAGCATGTGTTTCAGGTAATCGATGAAGTATAGCATGGAGCATGCAAAGGATGGAAGTTGTGTGTGGCTTGGCGGTCTACTTGTTTTCCACCCATTATTTAACTTGAACACTTTTATTTTTCTGTCATGTGAACAAAAATGTATCTTTTGGGGTTGAGATTCGTGGGGACTAAACGCAAACTCTGTGTTGTATCATCTTGGGATTCGGAAAACCGTAGACTTGTATGTTTTTAACAATGTTTAAATTATGCTTAAACTTTTACGTATCTTTGAGTCGTTTGATATAGCTTGTGTGATGATAACTGCCTAGCACCCAAATGTTGTAGTTCCGTTGCGCATAGCATTTGTGGGGGTGTTAGAGATTGGTAATCAGAGCCATGAGTTATAGAGAACTTGGTCGTTTTGAAAAATCCTAAACTATAAGTTTTGGTGTCGTAAGAAATTGTCCAAGCACAAAAGTATCTTGCATGGCTCCGGTAAGGTTTATTTTTGGTATTGATGGTATAGATGTATACCTTTGAGTTGAAGTAATATATGAGTATTTATTACGTAGATATTGAACTACTATATGTAAACATTGGAATTGTACGTGGAGTACTCGATACCGTAATTCTTGTATTATATATGCATGAGCATCATATTATCGCATTTTTGGCATGTGTACCACCTTTGCATTGCATTTGCATGCATATATTTATAAATATTGAATAATAATCTTACGTACCCTCCAAAATTCTCTGTTATTGCAGAAATGGCCGAGGTACCGCCTAACGGAAATGGAGACGAATACGTCGTAGGACACGAAGGGGGACCGTTTCCTCCGAACCCGCCAAATGGTGACAATGGATGGATAGCTCAAGAAGAAGCGATAGAGCCGGCAAATGACAGTGATGAAAGTGATGTGGACAAATTTAGCATTAGTGACGATGGTGGAGAGGATTCTGAGGAGGAGGAGGATCCGGTGGATGATGGAATTCCAGCAAATACCGTCGGTCAGATCGAGCCCGATTTAGTTCAATCTCCAAATTCACCGAAAGGATATGAAGTGCCTCCAACAGGCCGATATGATCAGCAACCTGTTCGTCCCCCAACGGACATTTGTAAGGATTACCTGAGGACGGTGTCGGGGTTTACTCGGGTAAGTAATGAGTTTGGTGCGGAATCCAGTAATGCAACTAGATCGCGTTCTCTTCACGAAAATGTGGCGAAGGTTTATTTTCCAAGGCCAAGAAACTATTGGGATCCTGAAAATCGTTTGAGAAGGATGGATAGACTGATGTACGAACGGTACGTGGTGGAAACTAGAGTAATCAAAAGGTTTGACGAGAATGAGAGAGCACTCAGAAGTTACTGGCAAGAACTGCAAGGGCTGAGTTCGATGGATCAGCGAATAAGAGTGATATTAATAGTTTGAGATCGATGATAGCAAACCTGAGTACCAGTCTTGAGCGGGTTAAGGAAGATCAGGCTAGGTTGGCTAGGATGCAGAGTTGGGAGCACCGTGTTAGAGCATCCCTGCCACAAGATTGGAGATTTGTAGTTGCCTCTGAGCTGGAGGCTAATGATTTCATGGTCCAGCCACCCGCCAGGGGTGAGTGTGTCACTTTAGGCAATCAGGTAGCATTGGAGTTTGGATCTACTTCTAGAACAAAGAAGGTAACTGAGTGTGAGCCGAGTGATAAGGGGAAGAGGAAGATGGACGAGGAAGAAGAAGACAGTGACGAAGAGCCCGAAGAGGATGAAGAAGAACCACCATCCAAGAGGTCGTGTGGATCACCACGTGACTAGTTACTTGTATTTTATTTTATCTTTTGATCGTTGTAATCGAACTATTTTAGACTCCTGTATGATGGTATTGTGATGAAAACTTGATGACTTTAAGTTTGTTGGTGTATGGTTGTAGTGGCATTACTTGTCATAGATTTTGGTTGATCTATCAATTCAATCCATCTTTACCTTTCATAATCTATGATAAGTCTTTAATTTTCTCTTTTGTGATGTGATTGATGAATATTAGTAACCTTGTAGTGATGTGTTGTTGTACTTATATTATGTCTTGAAAGAGAAATCCATCTTAATATTGATGTGTATACTTACCTTGTTTTCTATTTTCCCTGTCTTTGCAGAGAGGTGTAATTGAGAATTCACCATGCCTCCAAAGCTGACAGCTAACCGTGTGAACACAATGATTCAAGAAGCAATTGCCAATGCACTCGAAGCGGATCGTGCAAACCGAAACCCAGATCAAGGTGGAAATGCAGGAAGACAGCAAGCCCCAAGGGAGTGTTCTTATGCTGGTTTTATGAAATGTGGTCCCACCCAGTTTCGTGGCACTGGCGGAGCCTTAGAACTCCGAAGATGGTTGGAGAAGATCGAAATAACTATTGAAATTAGCGGGTGCTCAGAGGCAAATAAAGTTAAGTATGTAGCTGCTACTTTTCTCGATGACGCCTTAAGTTGGTAGAACAATCAAGTGGCCACTGTCGGATTAGTGGTAGCAAATGGGAGGACTTGGACTGCTACCAAGGCACTCTTGACCAAAAAGTTTCGTCCCGAAGAAGAGCTGGGTCAGCTAGAAGACGAGTTAAGGCATTTGTATTTGAGGAACAACGACATCACCTGATGAGACTGCTTTTATACATGGTCTCATCGTCCAAAACGGACTTAAAATGCATTAAATATCATAAAATATACCAAATATATGCTCGTGTTTGTTACTTGTGTATTTTTAGGTACGGATATTGAGGAATTGACAAAAGATCACAAGAATCAACCAAAAACGAACACGGGAAACAAAGTCGCACAATGAACCAGACCCAAGTTTGGAATTTTGCAAAAAGACCCTTGGTCAATTGAAGATTGGCAACTTTAGTCCCTCATCTTTGAAGAACTTGTCACAAATGACCTTCCAAATGTCAATTGTACAAGTATGGTCCTCCATGTTTGAAGATTATACAAGATCAGCCCTTGAAGAATCCAAGAAATACATTTAAAACCCTTGGATAAAGTTTTGGAAGTTTTTGTGCCAATTATGACAAGCTGTCCAAAGTTGATAAGTGTAAAATAGGGCGTTGATGCATTTTATTACAACATGGAAGAAAGAAAGAAGTTTGGGGACCTATCCTGCCAAACAGCAAAACCACCACCACCACTCACACCCAGCCACGTCATTCAACCCACCCACTTACCCAAACCCATACCATAACCCTACCCAACCCGTCCACCAAGCCCAATGTTTAAAACCAGTTTTAATTTAAAAAGTGGTCAAACCCCCCCAGTCAACTTTCCCCCTTCCCTCCTAAACACCCAATTTAAATCTTTTAATCCCCTTTTTGGATTAAACGACCCTTAATCCCCTTTTAAACCCTAAACACACCCAGCTTCAATCAAACTAATTTCAAAGGGTTTTCTGCTAATCTTGTGCAGATCCCTAATTCACCCTTTTGTCACTTTATCCCACCTCACACAACACCTTCACATGCCATGAGGACCCCACCCCGACCTTCCCCTGCTACATCACTTTCACCCCAATTCCCACACCCGACCAAACCAACGTGTATGATCACACTCCTTGGTCCCCAAGGGATTTTCAACGTCCAAGATCAAACTTCAAAGCTGGCATCTTCACATGATCACATGAATCCGAAATTGACCAAATTTTCAAGACTTTTCAAAGGGCATATTAGGAAGTCCACTTGTTAGGGTTTATGCATACTAGAATGTTCTTGTAGCCAATATATAAGGCACCTTAGCTTAAGCTTTTCAGTTTGTTCCAGATTTTGCTCAAAAATTGTAATTCCTTTTTTAATTAAAATAAAGTTGGTATTTGAAGTTGTCAATTGTAATTCCTTTTATTGTTATTTAAAAGTTTGTGTCTTTTGTGAGTTAAAATCTGTGTTCCATTAAAATATTGCAAAACATTTTATGAAGTTTGGAAATTTCAGAAAAAGGTTTCTGAAATTTGGGGATTTTGTGGTAAATTTGATTCAAGGTTTGATGTTTAAGTTAGTATAAGTAAATTGGTTTAAGTGTTTTGAAAGAAAAACAATTGAGACGTTTAAAAAAGTTTTTGAAAAGATTTTAAAAAGAGGAAGTGAAACAGAAGTGTATATTGCTTGTGTAACTTTCATTTAATCTTAGCAGGTTTGAGTGTTTGTTGTTCAAGAGATCTGCAC
This sequence comes from Glebionis coronaria, assembly GCA_025667525.1. NCBI lineage: Eukaryota > Viridiplantae > Streptophyta > Magnoliopsida > Asterales > Asteraceae > Glebionis > Glebionis coronaria. The sequence continues at coordinate 80,933,792 of CM046880.1, forward strand.
AAACCCGAGTTTGTTTGGAGGTGGTTTTTCAACCACTGTGGGACCTGGATGTGGGTCCCACAAGGTAAATCCTCATTCCTTGTTTAAGTTTTCAACTTTTCAAGTTTTGTGTGCTTTGGTGAAATTTTGTGCAAAGTGGTAAGAGACTGCTTGTTTGTAAGATATTTTTGCTTGAGTAGGAGTTATATGCATGATATGAGTTTGTAAAATCAGTTTGGATAGGGTTCATAGTGTTTTGCTTTGGAAAAAAATCAATCTTGGGATATTAAGGGGTGTTTGGATCTGCTTATTAACTAAGATTTTTGGAAGATTTTGGAAGTTAAATCTGTTAGAATCACTTATCAAGGTAGAAATAGGTTGTAGGTTGCATAGGTTTTTTGTTTGGTGAGGTTTTAAACCAATTTGCATGATAAAAGTTTGAAAACATAGCAAAAATCTGTCACTTTACTTTTCTGTTTGTTTTGGTTGAGATTTGTGCCTGAAATCTTGAAATCTATTAAGAGTTGGGATTAAATAAGGTTGGTGATTGCTTAGATGTCCTTAGGGTGGTTTGTATGAAAGTTGTGAGCTTTTGCAAATCGTTTTTGTGCAAGTATATTGGCAAGTGCCCCCTAGAACTGCTTAAATCATATCAGCAATTCATAAGTGTATATTTTTGGCTTGATTGAGTGTTGTTCTTGCTTGTATTGTGTTTATTTGACTCCCTACACTCCAACTGAGTGTAGGGGTGCCTGATTTGCCTACAAAAACACCACCAAATTCATCAATCCAGGCTCCTCTTGGATTAAGTTCACAAGTAAAGAAATCTTTTTTGCTAGTGTTCTTAAAAAGTTTTAAACTGAACCCGTTTTTGAATCTCTTTGATTAAATCTTGTTAAAAGTGAAATGTGTTTGAGTTTTTGTGGATAAAAGGGTCACTGGATTGAGTGTTAAGAAGTTAAAAAAAAAGAAAAAAAAATAGAAACAAAAAGGACTGGCCAGGACTCGAACCTGCGCCATCCCTTTCACAACACTCACACACTACCACTGCGCCCTTGGGTCTTTTACTGACCAAGGGTGCAAGTTAATTCTACTTAACCACTTTTTAAAGTTAGCTTAAAATAAAAAGCCGTAGCCTTTTAGCTTATTTTTGGCTTATTCATTAAGCAATTTTGCTCCCATTTATTTTTCCTAGGTTCTTATATTCACTTAGGACTTTTCCGGCCAAAAAGTAGATTTTTCCTTTTCTTTATTTATTTTTTATCAATTTTTATTTAGCCGGTTTTTACTAATTGATTAAAAAATAGTTAAAAGTCCTTTTTATTTCTAGAAAAATAATTTTTAGTTTTTAATTTATATTTCTGAGGTTTACATTCACTTTTGGTTTCAAAAACTTTTATTTTTAATTTTATTTGATTTTAGGTTTTTTATTAAACTTTAAAATTTAATATAAAATTAATTAAAAGGTTTTAGGAACTTTAATTTGCATTTTTATCTTAGTCATATTATTCTAGGATTTTAGAAATTTTTTAGAATTTATTTTATAAACTTTTTATTTTTTTGATTATTTTAATATTATTTTATTCCCAAAAATCGAAAGTTTGACTTTTCTACTTTTTTCATTTTCCCTAGATTGTAGACATTAATTTAGGAGTTTTGTCACTTTCCAAATATTTTTTAGGCTTTTCATTTAATTTTTAGGATTAATTTAAGATTTAATAGATTTTAATAGTTTTTAAGTAATTAAAAATAGTTTAATTTGGTTTTAAAATTTTTAAAAATAGTTTTTAGCTTAATTAGGTCATTTTTGAGGTTTACAAACTATAAAATCTTATTTAGGGCTTTTTAATAATTATAAGTGATTTTTAGGGCTTTAATTAGCATTAAAAAGTCATTATTTAATTAATTAAAAGGTTTTAGCAAGTTTTGATTTTTTGTAAACTCTTAGAATTTTATTGTGGATTTTTAGTAATTTTTAGGAATTTTTAGGTTAAAATTTTAATTTTTGTGGTTTTTACGGTTCTACGTCTTAACTTTCTAGTAGTGGTTTTCGTTAATTTTTATTTTTACGTCTTCGTCATTTTCTCTTCTCTTTTCTTCTTAATAAAATCATCAGTCAAAATCAATTCTTACATAACACACGTGCCTCCTCGAGAGAACGATCCCCATTTGGGTCATAACTTGTGGTTTTCCTAAATCACTCGTTAATACTTACCCTAATTACCTTGTTTTCCTAAACAAGTGTATTTCTACAATTATCATCACCGCATATACAAGGAGGTTTAATGAGTTGAGCCTTTTGTGTCCCGATGCCTTTGCTGATGATCACAAGAAAATGAAGCAGTACATCAAGGGTTTGTCAAGCAATATCAAGGGTGAGACAACTTCATCAAAGCCTGGGTCATTCGATGAAGCAGTCCAAATGGCTCACGCACTAATGGATGTCAAGCTGCAAGATAAGAAGGACTACATTGCCGAGGGGAACAAGAGGAAGTGGGAGGCAGCTCAGGGGAATCAATCCCAAGGTCAAAATCGTGGGGGAAACCGTAACAACCAAGGTCATAACTGCAACCAGCAGTTCAACCAGAGAAGAAATGATGGGATGAGAGCTGTCACTACCCCTAGAGGAGCTAAGGTGAATCCTCATTGTGGTCGATGTAATTTGTACCATATAGGGAATTGCCCACCTGCATGTAGCAAGTGTGGAAAAGCGGGTCACAAAGTTGCAGATTGCCGAGCTAAAGGGGTGGCTACTGGAGCAAATGCCACGAAGGTAATGGTTTGCTTTGGGTGTGGAGAAAGGGGGCATAAGCAAGGGAACTGCCCGAAAACTGGGAATAGGCAAGGAGTAAATAATGTTGCTGCTGTGTATCGAGTAGGTACCACTGATAAACCGCAAGGCCCGAATGTGGTTACCGGTACGTTTCTACTTGACGCTCGTTATGCTAGTGTATTGTTTGATTTTGGTTCCGACAAGAGCTTTGTAGATGTAAAATTTAGTCGTCTTATCAATAGAGAACCGGTAATGCTAACGACTAACTATACTGTGGAATTAGCCGATGGGAAGATTGTTAGTACAAATTCTATACTAAGAGGGTGTACCTTGAAGTTAGGGAATTATGCCTTTGATATCGACTTAATGCCTATAGAGCTAGGATCTTTCGACGTGATCGTTGGGATGTATTGGTTAATGGCACATAGTGCGGTAATCGTTTGTGGAGAAAGATTAGTCCAAATCCCGTTGAGGAATAGGGGTTTGACTATGAAGGGAGATGAATGTACTTCTCGTTTGAAAGTAATATCTTGCTTGAAAATGATGAGGTATGTGGAAGACGGATGCAATGTGTTTCTGGCACAAATTTCTAGTGATGGTGAAATAGAGGCAAAGTTTGAAGAGGTGCCTGTAATTCGAGAATATCCGGAGGTTTTTCCTGATGAGTTGCCGGGTTTACCGCCCTCCCGTGAAGTCGAATTTCGAATCGATTTGATGCCAGGAGCCGCACCAGTTGCTCGTGCACCTTATCGATTGGCACCGTCAGAGCTGAAGGAGTTATCTGATCAATTGAAAGAATTGATGGATAAGGGGTTTATTCGACCGAGATCATCACCATGGGGAGCGCCGGTGTTGTTTGTAAAGAAGAAGGATGGGTCGTTTAGGATGTGTATCGACTATAGAGAGCTCAACAAGTTGACGGTTAAGAATCGGTATCCATTGCCGAGGATTGACGATTTGTTTGATCAGTTGCAAGGTTCCTGTGTGTACTCAAAGATCGACTTGAGATCAAGGTATCATCAACTGCGAGTTAGAGAGGAGGATATTCCTATAACTGCCTTTCGTACGCGGTATGGACATTTTGAATTCCAAGTGATGCCTTTTGGGCTAACAAATGCGCCTGCAGTATTCATGGATCTTATGAATCGAGTGTGCAAGCCGTATTTGGATAAGTTTATCATTGTATTCATTGATGATATTCTTATTTACTCCAAGAGCAAGGAAGAACCCGAGAAGCAATTGAGGAAGATATTCGAGCTGTTGAAGAAAGACAAGCTGTACGCGAAATTCTCAAAGTGTGAATTTTGGTTAGAATCTGTACAATTCCTTGGGCACGTAATTGATAGCAAAGGAGTTCGTGTGGATCCTGCCAAGGTTGAGGCAATTAAGGAATGGTCGGCACCGACAACGCCGACTGAAGTTCGGCAATTTCTTGGTTTAGCTGGTTATTATCGGAGATTCATCAAAGGGTTTTCGTTGATTGCAAAGCCGTTGACCAAGCTTACTGAGAAGAATCGGGTGTTTGAATGGGGAGGTGATGAAGAAACCGCTTTCAAGACACTTAAGGACAAATTATGTTCTACTCCGATTTTGTCATTGCCAGAAGGAATCGAAGACTTCATGGTGTATTATGACGCGTCTCGTAAGGGTTATGGAGTTGTGTTGATGCAGCGTGAGAAGGTGATCGCTTACGCATCGAGACAATTGAGGAAGAATGAAGAAAACTACACTACGCATGATTTGGAATTGGGAGCTGTAGTTTTTGCGCTTAAGTTCTGGAGACACTACTTGTATGGGACTAAGTGTGTTGTATTCACTGACCACAAGAGTTTGCAGCACATTTTAGACCAAAAGGAGTTGAATATGAGACAAAGGTGATGGGTGGAACTACTGAGTGACTATGACTACGAGATTCGCTACCATCCTTGCAAGGCGAACGTTGTAGCGGATGCACTTAGTAGGAAGGATATAGAGAAACCTTTGAGAGTCAGAGCATTAGTGATGACTGAGGGTGTTGATTTGACCGAAACAATATTGAAGGCTCAAGAGAAGGGATTAATGAAAGAAAATGTTGGTGCTGAGAATCTGGGAAGACTGCTGAAACCTCTTTTTGTGGTTAGGTCAGACGGGCTGAGATATTTTGAGAATCGGATTTGGTTACCACTATGTCCATCCGAGGAAGGAATTCCTGGAGTACGAGATTTGGTTATGAACGAGTACTCGATACATCCTGGAGCGGATAAGATGTATCATGATCTAAAGAAAGTCTACTTGTGGCCGAATATGAAGGCGGAGATTGCTCGTTCCGTCAGTAAGTGTTTGACTTGCGCGAAGGTCAAAGCTGAACATAAGAAACCGTCTGGGTTGTTGGTACAACCTGAGATCCCAGAATGGAAATGGGAAAGGATCGCTATGGATTTCGTGACGGGTTTACCTAGAACTCCTAGTGGATGTGATATGATTTGGGTAATAGTGGATAGATTGACGAAATCTGCTCACTTTTTACCTATGAAGAAGACGGACAGCATGGAGAAACTTTCCAGTGTGTACGTGAAGGAGATTGTTTGTAGACATGGTGTACCTTTATCGATCATTTCGGATCGCGATAGTAGGTTTACTTCGGAATTTTGGAAATCCCTTCAACGTGCGATGGGCACCGAATTGAGTTTGAGCACGGCCTATCACCCTGAGACTGATGGCCAAAGCGAACGAACTATTCAGACGATGAAGGACATGCTCCGAGCATGCGTGATTGATTTCGGAGGAAGTTGTGAACGCCACTTACCTTTAGTGGAGTTTTCGTATAATAACAGTTATCATGCGAGTATTAAGGCTGCACCATTCGAAGCGTTGTATGGAAGGAAGTGTAGATCTCCTGTGTGTTGGAGCGAAGTAAGAGATAGTCAGTTGACTGGGCCCGAGATGGTTTTGGAGACGACAGAGAAGATTGTGCAAATTAAGAACCGTTTACTTGCTGCAAGAAGCCGACAGAAGAGTTATGTCGATAATAGAAGGAAACCGTTGGAATTTGAGGTCGGAGACATGGTCATGCTTAAGGTTTCACCGTGGAAGGGTGTGATTCGTTTTGGGAAGAAAGGAAAGCTGAGTCCAAGGTATATTGGACCGTTCAAGATTGTTAAACGAATTGGACCGGTAGCATATAAGTTAGAATTGCCGAATGAGCTTAGTGCTATTCACGACACGTTTCACGTATCAAATTTGAAGAAGAGTTTGGCGGATAAGGAATTGGTGATTCCTTTGGACGAGATTCAGCTTGACGATAAAATGCATTTCATGGAGGAACAAGTGGAGATTATGGACGAGAGGTTAAGAGGCTGAAGCATAGTAGAATACCCATTGTGAAGGTACGATGGAATTCTAGGCGTGGACCGGAATACACTTGGGAACGTGAGGACTTTTTCAAGGCGAGATATCCTCACCTGTTCTAGCGGCACGAAATGTGAGTATAAGAAGAGGCAAGCGCCGGGACGTCGCTCTCTTTAAGGAGGGGTGGATGTAATACCCAGAAACCGAGGTCACTTATCTTACCCTAAATTACACCTATTTTTGAAATTTTTAAGAAATTTTATTTACTATATATTTTATCGTTTTGGTTGAAACCAATGTTTGAGGTCGTAATCTTGACGATTGACGATTTAAGAAGAACGATGACGACTACGATCCCGACGGATGCCAAATTTGTATGTTTATTGTCGCTTTATCGATATTATAATTTTTCGAGGATTTTACTTTCGGTTCGTGTTAAGTCGAGTCGGGTGCGTTTTATTTCTTTCTGGGTGCATTTAAATTGTCTTAAAAGTATTTTGGAGTGTTCGGGATGACCCCCGACTCCCGCAAAATTTTCCAAGTCGACTAGTAAGTCATTCCCGCAAACATTTGAGGTCGTTTTTAAACAAGGCCAAAAGAATACTAAAATTTCACACAAGGACCCTGCAAATTTACAAAAAGGAAAAGGGGGGAAACACACACAATATTTCACACTCAAAATTTTTACTCCCTCTCTTTCTTTTCTCTCTAGGCCGCCGGCCATACCACACCACCACCACCACCACATTCAAATTTTCTTGTTTTTGATTAATTCTAATTAAAGACCACACTTTCAAAACCTTTTGTAAGTACTAATCCAAGGTTTAATCCAACATGCATTAACTTGATTTTCCAAAAATTAAAAGATTTTTCAAAAGTTTAATTTGATGTAATTAAACTTGATGCATGTTTAATTTGGGTTTAGATTATGTTAATTCATCAATTAAAGTAACCAAAATTGGTTTGGTTTGGGTGTTTTGATCACCAACACCCCACGGCCAAATGGGGGTGTTTGGTGGATCATGGTGTTTGATGGTTTTTGCTTGTGGGTTATGTTTAAGTTGTTGTTTTAGGTGTGTTTGAGTGGGTAAAACTTGTTGCATGTTTGTTTTGATAAATGGGTTTTAGGATGGATTTGATTTTCTAGGTCTTAAGGACTGATTAGGGCGTTTAGAAATGGTTATGAGTTGTTAAGTTATGGCTAGGTGTCGTTAAAATGGTTTGGAAACAAGTGTTGAGGTGATTTTGAAGTAATAATTTTTAGGCAGATTGTTTAAGGGTGTTTTGAAAATCCTAAGCTTAGATACAGGTCATGAATATAGAATTTAGTTGTAGGGCTTGTTCTTAGCTACATTTTGGTATAAAGTAAAGCTTACGACTCCTAACGAGTCAAAAGTTATGATGTTTTGAAAATACGTGTACCGGGAGATGAAAACCTACATAATCCGAAATTATGTTTGGTTTTGGGTCAAATCCCGGGGACCATAGATAGAGTTTGGTAATTGATTAAAAGTTGATTTTTTGTCTCAAACCTGTATTTGTGAGTCTATTATTAGGCTTATGTGTTGAACGGGTCAATGGTGTAATTTAAATGGGTCAAACAAGTCCAACATGGTCAATGTGCAAAATCAGTCCGAAAAATGTATGTCTAGTAATGTGTTGAGTAACGGGTCATAAAAGTGAGCACTTTTAATGGGATTAAAAATGGGTTTTCTACAGGTCATGAGGTATTTTTTTGAATTTTCTTAAATTTTATAAAAGGGTTTAAGTCTTAGAAAACAGCCCATACTTTTGGTAAGTATCGGCGAAAAATGTAAAAAGGGTAGTAAAAAACGTTAATAACGTAGATGAATCGTATAAAACTAATAACGACTACTTGTTTGGTTTTAGGCGTGAGTTTGTGATAGGTGTGTAAACACCCATCCTTTTACCACTTATTTCTTACTAAAACAAGACCAAAACACGTATTTAATATCATTTGTTTGGAATTATGCGTGGTTTTTGTGTTTATTGTGTTTTCAGAGCCAACCGGATGAATATTGAAAAAAATATGGGATTGCACGGGTTTTATCGAAGAAAAAGACTCAAGACGAAGTTTATTGTCCAAGAGATGCAAAAGATTTGAAGTCATTTGGCCTATTTGAAGATTTATCGAAGAAAAGGACCAAAGATGGAGGATTTACTTAAGTCGAAGAAACTCAAGTCTATTAAACGAAGAAATTAAAAGACGAGTTGAATTTAATCGACGACAAATCCCGAATTAGAATCGAAAACGTCAACTTTTCTGAAAAGACGAGAAGACAAGAAGATAGGGAGAAAGCCCACTCACCAACCAAAAGGAAGACCTATAAAAGGAAATCCCCTCACACAATAGTGGTAGTTTTTTAGTTTTTCTTTTCCCTTCTTTTCCCTTTCTGTTCGTAGTCATCACCAACACCACTAGGGTGTTTGGTGATTTTGATTTTTATTCCAAGATCTTGTAGTTTAATCTTTATCTCTTGTGATTGTTAAAACCTTAATCATTCAATATATCAATCTTTCCATTTCATCTTGTTCATCTTCATCTATTTGGTTAAAAGTTAAAGTTTTTATTTGGTTGATTTGATCTTCAAAAGTTGTTGGGTTTTATGTTTTTATTGATGGGAGTTGTTGTTATTGGTTAGTATATCATTTGAGTTTAGTTTTATTTAAGTTTTGGTTGAAAACTTGGTGGATGTTTGGCTTTAAATCGCATTCCCCTGTTTTTCTGAAACATTACTGTTCTTGAGCATTTCCCAGGTTCCGAATGAACAAAAGTTCCGGGTGAACCAAAAGTTCCGAATGAACAAAAGTTCCGGACGAACCAAAAGTTCCGGATGAACCAAAAGTTCCGAATGAACAAAAGTTCCGTATGAACCAAAAGTTCCGAATGAACAGAAAGTTCCGAATGAATGTAGTTTTCAAAAGTTCCGAATAAGTTTTATGTTAAAAAGTTCCGAATCTTCTTGTCTTCTCGTCTTCCTTTTTGTTGGTGAGTGGGCTTTCTTCCTATCTTCTTGTCTTCTCGTCTTTTCAGAAAAGTTGACGTTTTCGATTCTGATTCAGGATTTGTCGTCGATTAAATTCAACTCGTCTTTTAATTTATTCGTTTAATAGACTTGAGTTTCTTCGACTTATGTAAATCTTCCATCTTTGGTCCTTTTCTTCGATAAATCTTCAAATAGGCCAAATGACTTCCAATCTTTTGCATCTCTTGGACAATAAACTTCGTCTTGAGTCTTTTTCTTCGATAAAACCCGTGCAATCCCATATTTTCTTCAATATTCATCCGGTTGGCTCTGAAAACATAATAAACACAAAAACCACGCATAATTCCAAACAAATGATATTAAATACGTGTTTTGGTCTTGTTTTAGTAAGAAATAAGTGGTAAAAGGATGGGTGTTTACACACCTATCAAATCCCCTACACTTAACCATTGCCATGCCCTCATGCAATGCTTAGTAATAAAGTAATTTTACACTTTTCTCATAATCAATCAACCTTGGCCTTATTAAAATACTACTAAACAAAAATTAGAGTACTAAAAGAATTTAAACTTTAAAGGAAACAAAAGGATTGAAAACCATTTTCACTTGAAAATAGCTACATGGAAATAACTTGCAAAGAAATCAAGGACTTACATTAGGGCTTCGGTGCTGTGAAGATTTATCATCCTCAAGTTTCACGTTCCCTAAACTAAGCTTAAAAACGAGATCATTGTTATTATAAGTTAGCAAATCAAACACTTACACACATGGCTTAATTATATGCTTAAACTCCCTTATTCCTAGGTGTATCTCTTATATTTTATTTTTGTCTTAGAATGATCATGAAGATGCATTTTTGGACTTATTTCGATAGTTTATTTAGGCTGAAAGCATAGTAGGACGATTTGATCAATAATTAGCTAAAGGACAAAATCTCTTAAAACTGCTTCTCGGGATATCAAAAAGTTCATATCTTGGCATAACTCGGTTCACGATTTGAGACCTTTCTCGGGCCAATATTTGGCATGTACTTCATACTTCATATCTTGAGAGACGTGCTTGAGATAATGGTCTTCTCATCGTTCATAGAGTTTCTTCACTTGGAGACTTTTGAGAGGTACTCCAACTTTGTTGACCACGACTTCATAATTATTTCTTCAATCTCTATTTGGGATTTTGAGATACAACGATCCGCCTCCTTTTCAGACTTGGATCTATTTATCCTCATACCTTGTTAGGGTCTTTTCGGATAGACTTCTTCATCATCTTTATGGGAGTTGATTGCTTTTCGTCGTGAGTCTTGATCCTTCATATTGACTTTGGGAATAATGCTTTTCACATCACTTTGGATCTTTAGCAATAAAATGGAATCCTCATGCCTTGTTAGGGCCTTTTCGGACTCGCCAATCTTTGCGCCCCGCTTCATAAGTTATGCCTTGGCTATGAACTCTTATCATTACCGAGCAACTTTTAAACGATCTTGGGCTAGAAGCTAAGTAACTTTTCAAATCGTACGACCTTACTTATTGCAAATAAATTATTAGCAAGTGATGGGAGAATAGGCAAATAATTACACCAAGTGAGCTTGTGCAAGAATACCGACTTATAATTGACTCTATCATTTCTCGTTCTCCACAATTTAAAATCTCAAGTAATGAGACTCGTGGATACTTAGCCTAATAAACCAATTAAGGTCTACATGGTTAAGGATACTAGCTAGAATAAACTTGGATAAGTCTATTCGGGTTGAGTCAAAATAATCGCAACGGGCCTAATATGTCAAAGACTTCTAAACTAGCTACACCACTTTATTAATACTTTTGACTTTATTGCGGGATATATACATATGAAAGTAACGATAAAAATTTAAAAATTATGACTAAATGGCCAAAGTTAATAAAAAATTTGAAAAATGTTGAAAAATATGATTTTCCGGTTAAATGAAGGTATTTTCATGGAAAAGTCCACTTAAAACTTCGATAGAAGTCCCCCCTACACTTAAGATAAACATTGTCCTCAATGTTTAAGCATGTGGGAAAAGTCTCCCCTACACTTATGACATTGTGCACGTTGGTTAACTCAAGTTAAGGAAGAGACGACTAAAGTGATCAATTTCAAATGTGAGTATGAAGAAAATTGAATCACGATAGTTGAGAGATAGAACCGGATTTCGGATAACACGGGAGCACGGTTCTTCAAAGGTTCCAAGAGTGCATTCATCCCTGTAATCACATCAGCACACAAAGACAAAGAACCTATAGAGGCCCCCTTACACTTAGGGGGTTAAACGGAAAAAGATAGAGACTCGGGCTGCCTCCCGAGGAGTGCTTGTTTCTGATAACCGAGTCACGAGCCTGACTCGACCCAAAATTAGTTCATGGGGAACGTGGTGAGGGATGGAATCATCTCCTGAGAGATGTCCTCACCAAAGTACAACTTCACTCGTTGGCCATTCACCTTAAAATTTGGTCCATTAGGTTGAGCGAGCTCGAGAGTACCATATGGAAAAATTTGGGCAATGGTGAATGGGCCGGACCAACGAGATTTCAGCTTGCCCGAAAAGATTTTCAACCGAGAGTTAAAAAGTAAGACTTTGTCTCCAACATGGAACTCTCGGTTCTTAATCTTAGAGTCGTGAATGAGCTTAGTCCTTTCCTTATAGATCAAAGAATTTTCATAAGCCTCATTCCGAAGTTCATTCAGCTCATTGAGTTGGATCTTGCGTAGGTCACCGACTTTGTTGATATCAAAATTAGCCCACTTCAAGGCCCAGTAAGCCTTGTTCTCCAACTCAATAGGGAGGTGGCACGCTTTCCCGTACACGAGACGATATGGTGTACAACCAATTGGAGTCTTGTATGCGGTACGAAAAGCCCACAAAGCATCATCAAGTTTATCAGCCCATGAGGCACGATGCTCTCCCACGGTTCTTTCCAGAATTCGCTTTAATCCTCGGTTGGATATCTCAGCCTGGCCATTAGTTTGTGGGTGGTAGGCTGTGGAAAGACGATGATTTACACCGTACTTAGCCATGACTCTAGCAAATTGGTCATTGCAAAAATGAGTCCCACGATCACTAATAATGGCACGAGGCACACCGAATCTAGCAAATAGCGATTTCAAAAAGTTACAAACCACCCTTGCGTCATTAGTGGGTAAAGCTTTGGCTTCAACCCATTTGGAGACGTAGTCAACGGCTACAAGGATGTATTTGTTTCCTTTAGAGGAAGGGAATGGCCCCATAAAGTCGATACCCCAAACATCAAAGATTTCACATTCTTGTATGAAATTCTGAGGCATCTCGTCTTTATGTGTGATCTTTCCTTGTTTTTGGCAAGCATCACAACGTTTAACCATATTGTGAGCGTCACGATATATGGTGGGCCAATAAAATCCCGAGTCAAACACTTTTTTGGCGGTGTAGTTGGGACCAAAGTGACCACCGGTGGGTCCTTTGTGGCAAGCGACGAGGATTTCTAAAACTGCCGGTCCATCGACACATCGGCGAATAATCAAATTGGCACATTGTTTGAATAGATACGGGTCATCCCAAAAGTAAGTCTTAATGTCGTTGAAGAACTTTTTCTTTTGTTGGGATGTTAACCCTTCCTTAAGAATTCCACCCGCTAAGTAGTTTGCAATGTCCGCAAACCACGGGGTTTCATCAGAATTCGAATTGATAGACATTAAGGTCTCCAAGGGAAAAGAATCATTGATTTCTTTGTTCGGATGATCCCCTTGGTAAGGATCCTCAAGTCTACTGAGATGATCCGCGGCTAGATTTTCTACTCCTTTTTTATCGCGAATTTCGATTTTAAATTCTTGGAGTAGCAAAACCCAGCGAAGAAGTCTTGGTTTGGAATCTTGCTTAGTTAACAAGTACTTCAGCGCGGAATGATCGGTATGAACGATTGTGGTGGAAAGGACAAGATAGGGGCGAAATTTTTCAAAGGCATAGACAACAGCTAAAAGCTCTTTTTCGGTTGTCGTGTAATGCAATTGAGCCCCCGTCATTGTCTTGCTAGCGTAGTGGATTTGTTGGAAGTGTTTATTAACTCTTTGGCACAAAACCGCACCAATAGCAAAGTCACTAGCATCGCACATCAACTCAAAGGGAAGCTCCCAATTAGGGGTAACCAAGACGGGTGCCTTAGTTAGCTTATCCTTAAGCGAGTTGAAGGCTTCAAGACACTCTTTGGAAAAGATAAAAGGAGTATCTTTTTCCAAGAGGTGGGTCATCGGGCGAGCGATTTGAGAAAAATCTTTGATGAATCGACGGTAGAAGCCCGCATGACCCAGAAAACTTCTCATACCCTTCACGGTTGAAGGTGGAGGTAATTTGGCTATGACATCGACTTTAGCACGGTCTACTTCAAGACCGGCTTTGGAAATCTTGTGTCCTAGCACGATGCCTTCTTATACCATAAAATGGCATTTTTCCCAATTCAGAACAAGGCGAGTATCTTCGCACCGCTTAAGCATACGTTCCAAATTGGCAAGGCAAGAAGAGAAAGAATCCCCGAAGACCGAGAAATCATCCATGAAGACTTCCATGGTTTGTTCAACCATGTCATGGAAGATCACTAACATGCACCTTTGGAAAGTCCCGGGGGCATTGCATAAGCCAAAAGGCATTCTTTTGTAAGCAAATGTGCCATAGGGACAAGTGAATGTTGTCTTCTCTTGATCTTGGGGATCGATGGGTATTTGGAAATAACCCGAGAAACCATCAAGAAAGCAGTAATATTCATTACCCGCTAAACGTTCAAGCATTTGGTCCATAAAAGGTAGAGGGAAATGATCCTTTCTCGTGGCACCATTGAGTTTGCGGTAGTCTATACAAACTCTCCACCCAGTAACGAGACGAGTGGAAATCAACTCGTTGTGTTCATTGGGAACAACGGTTATTCCGCCCTTCTTGGGCACACAATGGACTGGACTAACCCATGGTGAATCCGAAATAGGGTAAATCATACCCGCATCAAGAAGTTTGATAACCTCTGTTTTGATGACTTCATGGATTTTTGGATTCACCCTTCGTTGGCTTTGAATTGTGGGCTTAAAGTTGTCCTCCATGAGAATTTTGTGTGTGCATAAGTGAGGATCAATTCCGCGAATATCAGAAATTTTCCAAGCAATAGCCTTCTTATGATCTTTAAGCACAACGATGAGGCGAGTTTTCTCTTCTTCTTTCAAGTACTTCGCGATAATGACGGGCGACTTCTTCTCTTCTTCAAGGAACACGTACTCGAGATGGGGCGGCAACTCCTTAAGTTCTAAATCCGGAGGATTTTTGATGGGAGGCGTTTTTAAAGTCAGAGTATCGATAGCAATAACCGTGGGAGATGGTGGAGAAAGATTGTCTTCGTTGAGAAGGTTTTCAAAGAAATGCATGTCTTCATCCCCATCGGTGGGAGAATCATCATTAGCTAAGTTCACATCTCCCATGGTGGCTTCAAGATCGTTCCAAAACAAATCACTTTTTCCAAATAGAGACAGTGATGAATCAATAGAGGAAACGGTTTCAACATTGGGAAGAGAGGTAGGAATACTTTTACAAGCATCTTTGAAGTGTTCTTCACAAGCCTCATCAAGAACGTCAATACAATTAACACTCTCGTATGAAGAAGGTTGTTTAGACAACTTTCCCATGTTGAAGACGATTTTATCGTCACCCACTCTCATGATAAGCTCACCGGCTTCAACATCGATGAGAGTGCGACCGGTCCTCAGGAATGGACGACCCACGATCAAGGGAACACGAGGGTCCATCTCGTAGTCGACGACGACGAAATCGGCAGGAAAAGTGAATTTGTCGACTCCTACAAAGACGTCTTCGGCTATCCCCACTGGATAAGCAACCGTACGGTTAGCTAATTCCAAAGTCATTTTGGTGGGGACTAGCTCAGGGAGAGATAATTGCTTCCAAACGCTTAGAGGCATTAGATTAATACTGGCACCTAGATCGGCTAAGGCCATGCAGTTCTCTACTCCCGGGAAATTGCAAGGGATTAAGAAACGACCTGGATCACCAAGCTTGGTTGGCAATTTCCTTAAGAGCACTGCAGAGCAATTCTCATTAAGTTGGGTGTTGGCAATATCGAGAAGCTTTTCCTTGTCACTCAGAAGATCTTTAAACATTTTCGCGTACTTAGGCATGTGAGCGAGAGCCTCAGCGAAGGAGATGTTGAAATTCAGTTGTTTAAACATTTTAAGAAAGTTCGAAACCTGAATATCGTCCTTGATTTTGAGCTTCTCTTTCCTCAACCTAGATGGATAAGGTATATTGGAAGAAGAGAAAGGCTTTGGGAGAATAGGATCACTCACATCCTTGGGTGGAGGAGGGGTAGAAGTAAGAGATGGAGAAATTGGGGATGGAGAATGATGAGGATTAGGAGCAGGTGACTCATATCCTTAGTCACAATCACCGGTGGAGGTATAGGAAGCTCGGGTTCCTTGGTACCTTTGCCACTGCAAGTGGTGATTGCTTTCATCTCCCCTCTTGGATTCGCCACGGTGTTACTCGGAAGAGTACCCGAAGAAGAGGGTTGATTACCTTGGAAAAAACTAGCCATCATGTTCTTTAAGTCATTCGTTTGACTATCCAAAGTGTTTCGCATGTCAGCTCTCAGATGTCCTCACCAAAGTACAACTTCACTCGTTGGACATTCACCTTAAAATTTGGTCCATTAGGTTGAGCGAGCTCGAGAGTACCATATGGAAAAATTTGGGCAATGGTGAATGGGCCGGACCAACGAGATTTCAGCTTGCCCGAAAAGATTTTCAACCGAGAGTTAAAAAGTAAGACTTTGTCTCCAACATGGAACTCTCGGTTCTTAATCTTAGAGTCGTGAATGAGCTTAGTCCTTTCCTTATAGATCAAATAATTTTCATAAGCCTCATTCCGAAGTTCATTCAGCTCATTGAGTTGGATCTTGCGTAGGTCACCGACTTTGTTGATATCAAAATTAGCCCACTTCAAGGCCCAGTAAGCCTTGTTCTCCAACTCAATAGGGAGGTGGCACGCTTTCCCGTACACGAGACGATATGGTGTAAAACCAATTGGAGTCTTGTATGCGGTACGAAAAGCCCACAAAGCATCATCAAGTTTATCAGCCCATGAGGCACGATGCTCTCCCACGGTTCTTTCCAGAATTCGCTTTAATCCTCGGTTGGATATCTCAGCCTGGCCATTAGTTTGTGGGTGGTAGGCTGTGGAAAGACGATGATTTACACCGTACTTAGCCATGACTCTAGCAAATTGGTCATTGCAAAAATGAGTCCCACGATCACTAATAATGGCACGAGGCACACCGAATCTAGCGAATAGCAATTTCAAAAATTTACAAACCACCCTTGCGTCATTAGTGGGTAAAGCTTTGGCTTCAACCCATTTGGAGACGTAGTCAACGGCTACAAGGATGTATTTGTTTCCTTTAGAGGAAGGGAATGGCCCCATAAAGTCGATACCCCAAACATCAAATATTTCACATTCTTGTATGAAATTCTGAGGCATCTCGTCTTTATGTGTGATCTTTCCTTGTTTTTGGCAAGCATCACAACGTTTAACCATATTGTGAGCGTCACGATATATGGTGGGCCAATAAAATCCCGAGTCAAACACTTTTTTGGCGGTGTAGTTGGGACCAAAGTGACCACCGGTGGGTCCTTTGTGGCAAGCGACAAGGATTTCTAAAACTGTCGGTCCATCAACACATCGGCGAATAATCAAATTGGCACATTGTTTGAATAGATACGGGTCATCCCAAAAGTAAGTCTTAATGTCGTTGAAGAACTTTTTCTTTTGTTGGGATGTTAACCCTTCCTTAAGAATTCCACCCGCTAAGTAGTTTGCAATGTCCGCAAACCACGGGGTTTCATCAGAATTCGAATTGATAGACATTAAGGTCTCCAAGGGAAAAGAATCATTGATTTCTTTGTTCGGATGATCCCCTTGGTAAGGATCCTCAAGTCTACTGAGATGATCCGCGGCTAGGTTTTCTACTCCTTTTTTATCGCGAATTTCGATTTTAAATTCTTGGAGTAGCAAAACCCAGCGAAGAAGTCTTGGTTTGGAATCTTGCTTAGTTAACAAGTACTTCAGCGCGGAATGATCGGTATAAACGATTGTGGTGGAAAGGACAAGATAGGGGCGAAATTTTTCAAAGGCATAGACAACAGCTAAAAGCTCTTTTTCGGTTGTCGTGTAATGCAATTGAGCCCCCCTCATTGTCTTGCTAGCGTAGTGGATTTGTTGGAAGTGTTTATTCACTCTTTGGCACAAAACCGCACCAATAGCAAAGTCACTAGCATCGCACATCAACTCAAAGGGAAGCTCCCAATTAGGGGTAACCAAGACGGGTGCCTTAGTTAGCTTATCCTTAAGCGAGTTGAAGGCTTCAAGACACTCTTTGGAAAAGATAAAAGGAGTATCTTTTTCCAAGAGGTGGGTCATCGGGCGAGCGATTTGAGAAAAATCTTTGATGAATCGGCGGTAGAAGCCCGCATGACCCAGAAAACTTCTCATACCCTTCACGGTTGAAGGTGGAGGTAATTTGGCTATGACATCGACTTTAGCACGGTCTACTTCAAGACCGGCTTTGGAAATCTTGTGTCCTAGCACGATGCCTTCTTTTACCATAAAATGGCATTTTTCCCAATTCAGAACAAGGCGAGTATCTTCGCACCGCTTAAGCATACGTTCCAAATTGGCAAGGCAAGAAGAGAAAGAATCCCCGAAGACCGAGAAATCATCCATGAAGACTTCCATGGTTTGTTCAACCATGTCATGGAAGATCGCTAACATGCACCTTTGGAAAGTCCCGGGGGCATTGCATAAGCCAAAAGGCATTCTTTTGTAAGCAAATGTGCCATAGGGACAAGTGAATGTTGTCTTCTCTTGATCTTGGGGATCGATGGGTATTTGGAAATAACCCGAGAAACCATCAAGAAAGCAGTAATATTCATTACCCGCTAAACGTTCAAGCATTTGGTCCATAAAAGGTAGAGGGAAATGATCCTTTCTCGTGGCATCATTGAGTTTGCGGTAGTCTATACAAACTCTCCACCCAGTAACGAGACGAGTGGAAATCAACTCGTTGTGTTCATTGGGAACAACGGTTATTCCGCCCTTCTTGGGCACACAATGGACTGGACTAACCCATGGTGAATCCAAAATAGGGTAAATCATACCCGCATCAAGAAGTTTGATAACCTCTGTTTTGATGACTTCATGGATTTTTGGATTCACCCTTCGTTGGCTTTGAATTGTGGGCTTATAGTCGTCCTCCATGAGAATTTTGTGTGTGCAGAAGTGAGGATCAATTCCGCGAATATCAGAAATTTTCCAAGCAATAGCCTTCTTATGATCTTTAAGCACAACGATGAGGCGAGTTTTCTCTTCTTCTTTCAAGTCCTTCGCGATAATGACGGGCGACTTCTTCTCTTCTTCAAGGAACACGTACTCGAGATGGGGCGGCAACTCCTTAAGTTCTAAATCCGGAGGATTTTCGATGGGAGGCGTTTTTAAAGTCAGAGTATCGATAGCAATAACCGTGGGAGATAGTGGAGAAAGATTGTCTTCGTTGAGAAGGTTTTCAAAGAAATGCATGTCTTCATCCCCATCGGTGGGAGAATCATCATTAGCTAAGTTCACATCTCCCATGGTGGCTTCAAGATCGTTCCAAAACAAATCACTTTCTCCAAATAGAGACAGTGATGAATCAATAGAGGAAACGGTTTCAACATTGGGAAGAGAGGTAGGAATACTTTTACAAGCATCTTTGAAGTGTTCTTCACAAGCCTCATCAAGAACGTCAATACAATTAACACTCTCGTATGAAGAAGGTTGTTTAGACAACTTTCCCATGTTGAAGACGATTTTATCGTCACCCACTCTCATGATAAGCTCACCGGCTTCAACATCGATGAGAGTGCGACCGGTCCTCAGGAATGGACGACCCACGATCAAGGGAACACGAGGGTCCATCTCGTAGTCGACGACGACGAAATCGGCAGGAAAAGTGAATTTGTCGACTCCTACAAAGACGTCTTCGGCTATCCCCACTGGATAAGCAACCGTACGGTTAGCTAATTCCAAAGTCATTTTGGTGGGGACTAGCTCAGGGAGAGATAATTGCTTCCAAACGCTTAGAGGCATTAGATTAATACTGGCACCTAGATCGGCTAAGGCCATGCAGTTCTCTACTCCCGGGAAATTGCAAGGGATTAAGAAACGACCTGGATCACCAAGCTTGGTTGGCAATTTCCTTAAGAGCACTGCAGAGCAATTCTCATTAAGTTGGGTGTTGGCAATATCGAGAAGCTTTTCCTTGTCACTCAGAAGATCTTTAAACATTTTCGCGTACTTAGGCATGTGAGCGAGAGCCTCAGCGAAGGAGATGTTGAAATTCAGTTGTTTAAACATTTTAAGAAAGTTCGAAACCTGAATATCGTCCTTGCTTTTGAGCTTCTCTTTCCTCAACCTAGATGGATAAGGTATATTGGAAGAAGAGAAAGGCTTTGGGAGAATAGGATCACTCACATCCTTGGGTGGAGGAGGGGTAGAAGTAAGAGGTGGAGAAATTGGGGATGGAGAATGATGAGGATTAGGAGCAGGTGACTCATATCCTTAGTCACAATCACCGGTGGAGGTATAGGAAGCTCGGGTTCCTTGGTACCTTTGCCACTGCGAGTGGTGATTGCTTTCATCTCCCCTCTTGGATTCGCCACGGTGTTACTCGGAAGAGTACCCGAAGAAGAGGGTTGATTACCTTGGAAAAAACTAGCCATCATGTTCTTTAAGTCATTCGTTTGACTATCCAAAGTGTTTCGCATGTCAGCTCTCAGATCGTTCCCTTGTTTGACCAGGTCTGCTTTCAAGTTGAGCACTTACCGCTGAAGGTTTCCCACGATCACATCGTTAGTCCTCATGTAGGTTTCCACTTCTTGGTGTAAAGCGGTGGGTTGGTTGGCAGGAGCATTGTATGCGGGTGGTTGATAAGCAGGTTGCTGGTAAACTTGGTTGTTTCGTTGAGGTGGTTGTGGTTGTTTGTGAGGTGGTATGTATGGTGTACGAGGTTGTTGTTGTTGTTGAGGAGGGCGATTGAGGTTTTGTTGTTGGTTTGGGTTGTTTGGAGGAAAACCGGGTGGTGAGAGGTAGTTGTTGGAGCGGTAGCTAAGCAAATTACGGTCACCTTGAGGTCTAGCTTGATAAGCAGGTTGAGGATAGGTTCCATAAGCTGCATTCACATTTTCAGAAGGGTAGTCTTGGGTGGCAGTACAAGTGGTGTAAGAGTGAGGACCCCCGCATATCTCGCATGGTTGGCTAACAGCATTGACTTGAGCGTCTTTAGCGTTTCTAGCGTTGATGTTGTTGGTGTTACTGGCGGTTTGGGTAGCGAGCGATTCAAGAAGCGTAGTGATTTTGTCAAGTCGCTTATCGCTGTCACTAGTACTAGCACTAGCAACATTGGTCCGAACACTCTTGGTTTGCACACGAGACTTATTCTCAATGATATCCCAAGCAGCATTGGAAGTCTTAGCCAAAAGATTACCCCCCGAGGCACTGTTTAGTGAATCTTGGTCATTCATGCTTAAACCATTATAAAAAGTGTTAATTTGGTGGACTTTGGTAAAACCATGTTGTGGGCATTTTCTTAAAAGATCTTTGAAACGGTCCCAAGATTCACTAAACGACTCATCGTACTTTTGTTCAAAGTTGATAATTTCATTCCGCAAAGCGGTAGTACGAGAGGGTGGGAAAAAGTAATTGATAAACTTGGTCTCCAAATCCGTCCACGAAAGAATACTCTGTGGCGGTTCCTTAGCAAGCCAATGTCGGGCTTGTCCCTCTAAAGAAAAGGGAAAAAGTTGTAAACGGATTACCTCTTGTGGAACACCATTGAATTTGACTGTATTAGTGAGTTGAAAGAATCTCTTGATGTGGTCATGTGGATAATCAATGGTACGCCCCAAGAATGGTTGAGCAGAGACCATCTGGATAAAGCCGGATTTGAGCTCAAAATTGTTGGCTGCAATCGCTGGTATGACAATTGGATCAGTGTTGCCATCTACATGAGCTTGCAGAAGTTCAATCATCGGGCGATTATCCAGAAGAGGCTCATTGTTGTTGTTATTATTGTTGTTGAAAGGTGGGTTGTTGTTGTTATTATTATTGTTTTGAGGTGGTATGTTGTTGTTGTTTTGTACACCGACCATGTCTAAGTTTTCGAGAGGCTCGGGCTCTTGATAAGACGTTGATCGTGTACGCATGCACCTGCAAAAGAACTAACAAGGCAAAAACAAAGCATAAATATTTTTGGTTTTTATGTTTTTTAATTTTTAGGATTTTTGAAAATTTTATATTTTTTTGTGTTTTTGAAATTTTTTATGGAAAAGTAACGTTCACGGTGAACGGATCCCAAAATCCAAGTTCTCACAAAAAACTGTTGATCTTAACGAGAAGAGCCGGCAGCGGCGCCATTTGATACAAGCGTTTAGTATAGGTTCAGTATTAATCTCAGTATCCTCTCGAATTGATCTCGGTTCTAAGTGGAATGATTTGTTTTTGGTGACAAATAGGGGGTTTGAATTTTTAATCTAATAAAGGTTTAAATGAACTAAAATAAAAAAAACTTAAATTGAAAGAAATTAATTTAATAACACTTAATAAAACTAGAATTAAAATTGAAATATATAAATACAATGAAGAAACAGTAAGTAAGAAGAAACAGAAAGTAAGACTTAAAAATGCTCAAAAGAAAATTGATTCGGAAGTTGACCTTGATTCGGAAGTTCACTCGGAAGTTGGTTCGGAAGTATTGACTCGGAAGTTGATCCGGAACTTTTAAGGAAAATTGATTCGGAACTTTTAAAAATCATTCATTCGGAACTTTGAAAAATCATTCACTCGGAACTTTCGTCCGGAAGTTTATCCGGAAGATTGACTCGGAAGTTGATCCGGAAGTTCGTCCGGAAGTTCACTCGGAACTTGGTTCGGAACTTTTGAAAATAAAACTGATTCGAAACTTAAAGACTGATTCGGAACTTTTTAACATAAAACTTATTCGGAACTTTTGAAAACTACATTCATTCGGAACTTTCTGTTCATTCGGAACTTTTGGTTCATACGGAACTTTTGTTCATTCGGAACTTTTGGTTCATTCGGAACTTTTGGTTCATCCGGAACTTTTGTTCATTCGGAACTTTTGGTTCATCCGGAACTTTTGTACATTCAGAACCTGGGAAATGCTCAAGAATAGTAATGTTTCAGAAAAACAGGGGAATGCGATTTAATGCCAAAAATCCACCAAGTTTTCAACCAAAACTTAAATAAAACTAAACTCAAATG
Organism: Glebionis coronaria; assembly: GCA_025667525.1. NCBI lineage: Eukaryota > Viridiplantae > Streptophyta > Magnoliopsida > Asterales > Asteraceae > Glebionis > Glebionis coronaria. The sequence continues at coordinate 80,956,230 of CM046880.1, forward strand.
ATATACTAACCAATAACAACAAATCCCATCAATAAAAACATAAAACCCAACAACTTTTGAAGATCAAATCAACCAAATAAAAACTTTAACTTTTAACCAAATAGATGAAGATGAACAAGATGAAATGGAAAGATTGATATATTGAATAATTAAGGTTTTAACAATCACAAGAGATAAAGATTAAACTACAAGATCTTGGAATAAAAATCAAAATCACCAAACACCCTAGTGGTGTTGGTGATGACTACGAACAGAAAGGGAAAAGAAGGGAAAAGAAAAACTAAAAAACTGCCACTATTGTGTGAGGGGATTTCCTTTTATAGGTCTTCCTTTTGGTTGGTGAGTGGGCTTTCTCCCTATCTTCTTGTCTTCTCGTCTTTTCAAAAAAGTTGACGTTTTCGATTCTGATTCGGGATTTGTCGTCGATTAAATTCAACTCGTCTTTTAATTTCTTCGTTTAATAGACTTGAGTTTCTTCGATTTATGTAAATCTTCCATCTTTGGTCCTTTTCTTCGATAAATCTTCAAATAGGCCAAATGATTTCAAATCTTTTGCATCTCTTGGACAATAAACTTCGTCTTGAGTCTTTTTCTTCGATAAAACCCGTGCAATCCCATGTTTTCTTCAATATTCATCCGGTTGGCTCTGAAAACACAATAAACACAAAAACCACGCATAATTCCAAACAAATGATATTAAATACGTGTTTTGGTCTCGTTTTAGTAAGAAATAAGTGGTAAAAGGATGGGTGTTTACACACCTATCAAATCCCCTACACTTAACCATTGCCATGCCCTCATGCAATGCTTAGTGATAAAGCACATTTACACTTTTCTCATAATCAATCAACCTTGGCCTTATTAAAATACTACTAAACAAAAATTAAAGTACTAAGAGAAATTAAAACTTTAAAGTAAACAAAAAGATAGAAAACCATTTTCACTTGAAAATAGCTATATGGAAATAAATTGCAAAGAGATCAAGGACTTACATTAGGGCTTCGGTGCTGCGAAAATTTATCACCCTCAAGTTTCACGTTCCCCAAACTAAGCTTAAAAACGAGATCATTGTTATTATGAGTTAGTAAATCAAACACTTACACACATGGCTTAATTATATGCTTAAACTCCCTTATTCCTAGGTGTATCTCTTATATTTTATTTTTGTCTTAGAATGATCATGAAGATGCATTTTTGGACTTATTTCGATAGTTTATTTAGGCCGAAAGCAAAGTAGGACGATTTGATCAATAGTTAGCTAAAGGACAAAATCTCTTAAAACTGCTTCTCGGGATATCAAAAAGTTCATATCTTGGCATAACTCGGTTCACGATTTGAGACCTTTCTCGGGCCGATATTTGGCATGTACTTCATACTTCATATCTTGAGAGACGTGCTTGAGATAATGGTCTTCTCATCGTTCATAGAGTTTCTTCACTTGGAGACTTTTGAGAGGTACTCCAACTTTGTTGACCACGACTTCATGATTATTTCTTACATCTCTATTTGGGATTTTGAGATACAACGATCCGCCTCCTTTTCGGACTTGGATCTATTTATCCTCACCTTGTTAGGGTCTTTTCGGATAGACTTCTCCATCATCTTTATGGGAGTTGATTGCTTTTCGTCGTGTGTCTTGATCCTTCATATTGACTTTGGGAATAATGCTTTTCACATCACCTTGGATCTTTAGCAATAAGATTGAATCCTCATGCCTTGTTAGGGCCTTTTCGGACTCGCCAATCTTCGCGCCCCGCTTCATAAGTTATGCCTTGGCTATGAACTCTTATCATTACCGAGCAACTTTTAAATGATCTTGGGCTAGAAGCTAAGTAACTTTTCAAATCGTACGACCTTACTTATTGCAGATAAATTATTAGCAAGTGATGGGAGAATAGGCAAATAATTACACCAAGTGAGCTTGTGCAAGAATACCGACTTATAATTGACTCTATCATTTCTCGTCCTCCACAATTTAAAATCTCAAGTAATGAGACTTGTGGATACTTAGCCTAATAAACCAATTAAGGTCTACATGGTTAAGGATACTAGCTAAAATAAACTTGGATAAGTCTATTCGGGTTGAGTCAAAATAAACGCAACGGGCCTAATATGTCAAAGACTTCTAAACTAGCTACACCACTTTATTAATATTTTTGACTTTATTGCGGGATTTATACATATGAAAGTAACGATAAAAATTTAAAAATTACGACTAAATGGCCAAAGTTAATTAAAAATTTTGAAAAATGATGAAAAATAAGATTTTCCGGTTAAATGAAGGCATTTTCATGGAAAAGTCCACTTAAAACTTCGATAGAAGTCCCCCTACACTTAAGATAAACATTGTCCTCAATGTTTAAGTGAAAGGATATTAAATATTTAATATAAATATTAAACACCCATCCTCTAAATATTAAATATTAAATATTAAACATTTAATATAAATATTAAACATTTAATAAATATTTAATATTTAATGTTTAATATTAAATATTAAATATTTGTTAGTTCAATTAATATTTAAGTATTTATTAGATTATTTGTTTATCTAGAACCCCATCCAACAACGCTAGTATCAAATGGCGCCGCTGCCGGCTCTTCTCGTTAAGATCAACAGTTTTTTGTCAGAACTTGGATTTTGGGATCCGTTCCCCGTGAACTTACTTTTTCTTAAAAATCTTCAAAAACACTAAAAAATATAAAATTTTCAAAAATCCTAAAAATTAAAAAACATAAAAACCAAAAATATTTTTGCTTTGTTTTTGCCTTGTTAGTTCTTTTGCAGGTGTATGCGCACTCGATCAACGTCTTATCAAGAGCCCGAGCCTCTCAATAACTTAGACATGGCCGGTGTACAAAACAACAACAACATACCACCTCAAAACAATAATAATAACAACAACAACCCACCTTTCAACAACAATAATAACAACAACAATGAGCCTCTTCCAGATAATCGCCCGATGATTGAACTACTGCAAGCTCATGTAGATGGCAACACTGATCCAATTGTCATACCAGCGATTGCAGCCAACAATTTTGAGCTCAAATCCGACTTTATCCAGATGGTCTCTGCTCAACCATTCTTGGGGCGTACCATTGATGATCCACATGACCACATCAAGAGATTCTTGCAACTCACTAATACGGTCAAATTCAATGGTGTTCCACAAGAGGTTATCCGTTTACAACTTTTTCCCTTTTCTTTAGAGGGACAAGCCCGACATTAGCTTGCTAAGGAACCGCCACAGAGTATTCTTTCGTGGACGGATTTGGAGACCAAGTTTATCAATTACTTTTTCCCACCCTCTCGTACTACCGCTTTGCGGAATAAAATTATCAACTTTGAACAAAAGTACGATGAGTCGTTTAGTGAATCTTGGGACCGTTTCAAAGATCTTTTAAGAAAATGCCCACAACATGGTTTTACCAAAGTGCACCAAATTAACACTTTTTATAATGGTTTAAGCATGAATGACCAAGATTCACTAAACAGTGCCTCGGGGGGTAATCTTTTGGCTGAGACTTCTAATGCTGCTTGGGATATCATTGAGAATAAGTCTCGTGTGCAAACCAAGAGTGTTCGGACCAATGTTTCTAGTGCTAGTACTAGTGACAGCGATAAGCGACTTGACAAAATCACTACGCTTCTTGAATCGCTCGCTACCCAAACCGCCAGCAACACCAACAGCATCAACGCTAGAAACGCTAAAGACGCTCAAGTCAATGCTGTTAGCCAACCATGCGAGATATGCGGGGGTCCTCACTCTTACACCACTTGTACTGCCACCTAAGACTACCCTTCTGAAAATGTGAATGCAGCTTATGGCACCTATCCTCAACCTGCTTATCAAGCTAGACCTCAAGGTGACCGTAATTTGCTTAGCTACCGCTCCAACAACTACCTCTCACCACCCGGTTTTCCTCCAAACATCCCAAACCAACAACAAAACCTCAATCGCCCTCCTCAACAACAACAACAACCTCGTACACCATACATACCACCTCACAAACAACCACAACCACCTCAACGAAACAACCAAGTTTACTAGCAACCTGCTTATCAACCACCCGCATACAAGGCTCCTCCCAACCAACCCACCGCTTTACACCAAGAAGTGGAAACCTACATGAGGACTAACGATGTGATCGTGGGAAACCTTCAGCGGGAAGTGCTCAACTTGAAAGCAGACCTGGTCAAACAAGGGAACAATCTGAGAGATGACATGCGAAACACTTTGGATCGTCAAACGAATGACTTAAAGAACATGATGGCTAGTTTTTTCCAAGGTAATCAACCCTCTTCTTCGGGTACTATTCCGAGTAACACCGTGGCGAATCCAAGAGGGGAGATGAAAGGAATCACCACTCGCAGTGGCAAAGGTACCAAGGAACCCGAGCTTCCTATACCTCCACCGGTGATTGTGACTAAGGAGAATGAGTCACCTGCTCCTATTCCTCATCCTTCTCCATCCCCAATTTCTCCACCTCTTACTTCTACCCCTCCTCCACCCAAGGATGTGATTGATCCTATTCTCCCAAAGCCTTTCTCTTCTTCCAATATACCTTATCCATCTAGGTTGAGGAAAGAGAAGCTCAAAAGCAAGGACGATATTCAGGTTTCGAACTTTCTTAAAATGTTTAAACAACTGAATTTCAACATGTCCTTCGCTGAGGCTCTCGCTCACATGCCTAAGTACGCGAAAATTTTTAAAGATCTTCTGAGTGACAAGGAAAAGCTTCTCGATATTGCCAACACCCAACTTAATGAGAATTGCTCTGCAGTGCTCTTAAGGAAATTGCCAACCAAGCTTGGTGATCCGGGTCGTTTCTTAATCCCTTGCAATTTCCCGGGAGTAGAGAACTGCATGGCCTTAGCCGATCTAGGTGCCAGTATTAATCTAATGCCTCTAAGCGTTTGGAAGCAATTATCTCTCCCTGAGCTAGTCCCCACCAAAATGACTTTGGAATTAGCTAACCGTACGGTTGCTTATCCAGTGGGGATAGCCGAAGACGTCTTTGTAGGAGTCGACAAATTCACTTTTCATGCCGATTTCGTCGTCGTCGACTAAGAGATGGACCCTCGTGTTCCCTTGATCGTGGGTCGTCCACTCCTGAGGACCGGTCGCACTCTCATCGATGTTGAAGCCGGTGAGCTTATCATGAGAGTGGGTGATGATAAAATCGTCTTCAACATGGGAAAGTTGTCTAAACAACCTTCTTCATACGAGAGTGTTAATTGTATTGACGTTCTTGATGAGGCTTGTGAAGAACACTTCAAAGATGCTTGTAAAAGTATTCCTACCTCTCTTCCCAATGTTGAAACCGTTTCCTCTATTGATTCATCACTGTCTCTATTTGGAGAAAGTGATTTGTTTTGGAACGGTCTTGAAGCCACCATGGGAGATGTGAACTTAGCTAATGATGATTCTCCCACCGATGGGGATGAAGACATGCATTTCTTTGAAAACCTTCTCATCGAAGACAATCTTTCTCCACCATCTCCCACGGTTATTGCTATCGATACTCCGACTTTGAAAACGCCTCCCATCGAAAATCCTCCGGATTTAGAACTTAAGGAGTTGCGCCCCATCTCGAGTACGTGTTCCTTGAAGAAGAGAAGAAGTCGCCCGTCATTATCGCGAAGGACTTGAAAGAAGAAGAGAAAACTCGCCTCATCGTCGTGCTTAAAGATCATAAGAAGGCTATTGCTTGGAAAATTTCTGATATTCGTGGAATTGATCCTCACTTCTGCACACACAAAATTCTCATGGAGGACGACTTTAAGCCCACAATTCAAAGCCAACGAAGGGTGAATCCAAAAATCCATGAAGTCATCAAAACAGAGGTTATCAAACTTCTTGATGCGGGTATGATTTACCCTATTTCGGATTCACCATGGGTTAGTCCAGTCCATTGTGTGCCCAAGAAGGGAGGAATAACCGTTGTTCCCAATGAACACAACGAGTTGATTTCCACTCGTCTCGTTACTGGGTGGAGAGTTTGTATAGACTACCGCAAACTCAATGATGCCACGAGAAAGGATCATTTCCCTCTACCTTTTATGGACCAAATGCTTGAACGTTTAGCGGGTAATGAATATTACTGCTTTCTTGATGGTTTCTCGGGTTATTTCCAAATACCCATCGATCCCCAAGATCAAGAGAAGACAACATTCACTTGTCCCTATGGCACATTTTCTTACAAAAGAATGCCTTTTGGCTTATGCAATGCCCCCGGGACTTTCCAGAGGTGCATGTTAGCGATCTTCCATGACATGGTTGAACAAACCATGGAAGTCTTCATGGATGATTTCTCGGTCTTCGTGGATTCTTTCTCTTCTTGCCTTGCCAATTTGGAACGTATGCTTAAGCGGTGCGAAGACACTCGCCTTGTTCTGAATTGGGAAAAGTGCCATTTTATGGTAAAAGAAGGCATCGTGCTAGGACACAAGATTTCCAAAGCCGGTCTTGAAGTAGACCGTGCTAAAGTCGATGTCATAGCCAAATTACCTCCACCTTCAACCGTGAAGGGTGTGAGAAGTTTTCTGGGTCATGCGGGCTTCTACCGTCGATTCATCAAAGATTTTTCTCAAATCGCTCGCCCGATGACCCACCTCTTGGAAAAAGATACTCCTTTTATCTTTTCCAAAGAGTGTCTTGAAGCCTTCAACTCGCTTAAGGATAAGCTAACTAAGGCACCCGTCTTGGTTACCCCTAATTGGGAGCTTCCCTTTGAGTTGATGTGCGATGCTAGTGACTTTGCTATTGGTGCAGTTTTGGGCCAAAGAGTGAATAAACACTTCCAACCAATCCACCACGCTAGCAAGACAATGACGGGGGCTCAATTGCATTACACGACAACCGAAAAAGAGCTTTTAGCTGTTGTCTATGCCTTTGAAAATATTTGCCCCTATCTTGTCCTTTCCACCACAATCTTTTATACCGATCATTCCGCGCTGAAGTACTTGTTAACTAAGCAAGATTCCAAACCAAGACTTCTTCGCTGGGTTTTGTTACTCCAAGAATTTAAAATCAAAATTCGTGATAAAAAAGGAGTAGAAAACCTAGCCGCGGATCATCTCAGTAGACTTGAGGATCCTTACCAAGGGGATCATCCGAACAAAGAAATCAATGATTCTTTTCCCTTGGAGACCTTAATGTCTATCAATTCGAATTCTGATGAAACCCCGTGGTTTGCGGACATTGCAAACTACTTAGCGGGTGGAATTCTCAAGGAAGGGTTAACATCCCAACAAAAGAAAAAGTTCTTCAACGACATTAAGACTTACATTTGGGATGACTCGTATCTATTCAAACAATGTGCCGATTTGATTATTCGCCGATGTGTTGATGGACCGGCAGTTTTAGAAATCCTTGACGCTTGCCACAAAGGACCCACCGGTGGTCACTTTGGTCCCAACTACACCGCCAAAAAAGTGTTTGACTCGGGATTTTATTGGCCCATCATATATCGTGACGCTCACAATATGGTTAAACGTTTTGAAAAGTTACTTAGCTAATAATTTATATGCAATAAGTAAGGTCGTACGATTTGAAAAGTTACTTAGCTTCTAGCCCAAGATTGTTTAAAAGTTGCTCGGTAATGATAAGAGTTCATAGCCAAGGCATAACTTATGAAGCGGGGCGCGAAGATTGGCGAGTCCGAAAAGGCCCTAACAAGGCATGAGGATTCCATTTTATTGCTAAAGATCCAAAGTGATGTGAAAATCATTATTCCCAAAGTCAATATGAAGGATCAAGACTCACGACGAAAAGCAATCAACTCCCATAAAGATGATGGAGAAGTCTATCCGAAAAGACCCTAACAAGGTATGAGGATAAATAGATCCAAGTCCGAAAAGGAGGCGGATCGTTGTATCTCAAAATCCCAAATAGAGATTGAAGAAATAATCATGAAGTCGTGGTCAACAAAGTTGGAGTACCTCTCAAAAGTCTCCAAGTGAAGAAACTCTATAAACGATGAGAAGACCATTATCTCAAGCACGTCTCTCAAGATATGAAGTATGAAGTACATGCCAAATATCGGCCCGAGAAAGGTCTCAAATCGTGAACCGAGTTATGCCAAGATATGAACTTTTTGATATCCCGAGAAGCAGTTTTAAGAGATTTTGTCCTTTAGCTAACTATTGATCAAATCGTCCTACTTTGCTTTCAGCCTAAATAAACTATCGAAATAAGTCCAAAAATGCATCTTCATGATCATTCTAAGACAAAAATAAAATATAAGAGATACACCTAGGAATAAGGGAGTTTAAGCATATAATTAAGCTATGTGTGTAAGTGTTTGATTTGCTAACTTATAATAACAATGATCTCGTTTTTAAGCTTAGTTTGGGGAACGTGAAACTTGAGGATGATAAATCTTCACAGCACCGAAGCCCTAATGTAAGTCCTTGATTTCTTTGCAAGTTATTTCCATGTAGCTATTTTCAAGTGAAAATGGTTTTCTATCCTTTTGTTTCCTTTAAAGTTTAAATTCTTTTAGTACTCTAATTTTTGTTTAGTAGTATTTTAATAAGGCCAAGGTAGATTGATTATGAGAAAAGTGTAAAATTGCTTTATCACTAAGCATTGCATGAGGGCATGGCAATGGTTAAGTGTAGGGGATTTGATAGGTGTGTAAACACCCATCCTTTTACCACTTATTTCTTACTAAAACAAGACCAAAACACGTATTTAATATCATTTGTTTGGAATTATGCGTGGTTTTTGTGTTTATTGTGTTTTCAGAGCCAACCGGATGAATATTGAAGAAAATATGGGATTGTACGGGTTTATCGAAGAAAAAGACTCAAGACGAAGTTTATTGTCCAAGAGATGCAAAAGATTTGAAGTCATTTGGCCTATTTGAAGATTTATCGAAGAAAAGGACCAAAGATGGAAGATTTACATAAGTCGAAGAAACTCAAGTCTATTAAAAGAAGAAATTAAAAGACGAGTTGAATTTAATCGACGACAAATCCCGAATCAGAATCGAAAACGTCAACTTTTCTGAAAAGACGAGAAGACAAGAAGATAGGGAGAAAGCCCACTCACCAACCAAAAGGAAGACCTATAAAAGGAAATCCCTTCACACAATAGTGGTAGTTTTTTAGTTTTTCTTTTCCCTTCTTTTCCCTTTCTGTTCGTAGTCATCACCAACACCACTAGGGTGTTTGGTGATTTTGATTTTTATTCCAAGATCTTGTAGTTTAATCTTTATCTCTTGTGATTGTTAAAACCTTAATCATTCAATATATCAATCTTTCCATTTCATCTTGTTCATCTTCATCTATTTGGTTAAAAGTTAAAGTTTTTATTTGGTTGATTTGATCTTCAAAAGTTGTTGGGTTTTATGTTTTTATTGATGGGATTTGTTGTTATTGGTTAGTATATCATTTGAGTTTAGTTTTATTTAAGTTTTGGTTGAAAACTTGGTGGATTTTTGGCTTTAAATCGCATTCCCCTGTTTTTCTGAAACATTAATGTTCTTGAGCATTTCCCAGGTTCCGAATGAACAAAAGTTCCGGATGAACCAAAAGTTCCGAATGAACAAAAGTTCCGGATGAACCAAAAGTTCCGGATGAACCAAAAGTTCCAAATGAACAAAAGTTCCGTATGAATCAAAAGTTCCGAATGAACAGAAAGTTCCGAATGAATGTAGTTTTCAAAAGTTCCGAATAAGTTTTATGTTAAAAATTTCCGAATCAGTCTTTAAGTTCCGAATCAGTTTTATCTTCAAAAGTTCCGAACCAAGTTCCGAGTGAACTTCCGGACGAACTTCCGGATCAACTTCCGAGTCAATCTTCCGGATAAACTTCCGGACGAAAGTTCCGAGTGAATGATTTTTCAAAGTTCCGAATGAATGATTTTTAAAAGTTCCGAATCAGTTTTCCTTAAAAGTTCCGGATCAACTTCCGAGTCAATACTTCCGAACCAACTTCCGAGTGAACTTCCGAATCAAGGTCAAATTCCGAATCAATTTTCTTTTGAGCATTTTTAAGTCTTACTTTCTGTTTCTTCTTACTTACTGTTTCTTCATTGTATTTATATATTTCAATTTTAATTCTAGTTTTATTAAGTGTTATTAAATTAATTGCTTTCAATTTAAGTTTTTTTTATTTTAGTTCATTTAAACCTTTATTAGATTAAAAATTCAAACCCCCTATTTGTCACCAAAAATAAATCATTCCACTTAGAACCGAGATCAATTCGAGAGGATACTGAGAATAATACTGAACCTATACTAAACGCTTGTATCAGTTTGTAATTGTCACAATTGACTAATATGTAAATATTATACAGTACTTAAAGTTTTATAAATGAGATTGACTCATTACGCGTTATTGCTTGTTATTTGTTGAATTTCCCGGGCATCCTCATCATCGTCAGTGATCGTCATTCGTATCGTCGACAACTTCTATATACATAAGGTGTGAATTTGTAGCCTCGCTTACTACTGTTTTAAATTGTTTTTACCCGCGAGGGAGATGCATGCTAGTTTTATAAATTGAACATATGTCATGAATGATTGTTGGACCCGAATGTTGCCTTAAATTGTGTTGAGTACCTAGTTGCAAAAGACCCTATATTCATGAACTATTAACTATTGTTTAATCCTTGTATGGATTGAAAATAGCCGCTTATACAATTGATAGTACTATGGGGTTGACGACCCTATCCGAGACGAGGGCTAGTACGTTGAGTACCCCCTGCGGACGGATAACTTGTGATAAGAGATAAGGTATAATTGCAACTGATGCCTTTAGAAGGGGCAATGGTTTCATCTTAATCACGCCGGTAAATTTTACGCGGGTGATTGAGTTAACGGATTAGTGTCATGAGCTTAAACACAATTGTCATAACCTTGATAATAGATTGTTTGATCCACAATTCTATGAATGATCGTGAATGATTTTTCTAACACATATGTTCAAAATGAGATTGTAAAACCTATGAATTCCACTCAACATTATTTGTTGACCCAATTTAGCATGTGTTTCAGGTAATCGATGAAGTATAGCATGGAACATGCAAAGGATGGGAGTAGTGTGTGGCTTGGCGGTCTACTGGTTTTCCACCCATTATTTAACTTGAACACTTTTATTTTTTTGTCATGTGAACAAAAATGTATCTTTTGGGGTTGAGATTCGTGGGGACCAAACGCAAACTCTGTGTTGTATCATCTTGGGATTTTGAAAACCGTAGACTTGTATGTTTTTAACAATGTTTAAATTGTGCTTAAAATTTTAACGTCTCTTTGAGTCGTTTGATATAGCTTGTGTGTGATGATAACTGCCTAGCACCCAAATGTTATAGTTCCGCTGCGCATAGCATTTGTGGGGGTGTTAGACTGCTACATGGCTAGGACCATTAGAGGAGAACACTCCAGTAGTCCTTTGGCGTTTTTGCAACCTATATTGTGGTGGGGTAGAAGATGATGTGGATTGGGTGGATGTGGGTTGGTTAAGGGGTGTTTGGGTTTGTAAAGGAAATGTGTCAACGTTTGGAATTCTTGTATCAACGCCAACATCTAATGTGTCAGTGTCAAAGGGTTCTTGGTCAATTTGCATGTGTTGTGGTGAAGGTAAAGGTTCTGGTATTGGGTCAAGTTGTGGTTGAGGGTCTGGTTGGGGTTGTGCTGCTGCAATAACAGCAAGCATAGCTTGGGTGAGGGGTAAGTCACGGTGAGGGGGTGAGTTCATCTTTGTAAAAATAGCTTTCTTTTGCACAGGGATCTCATAAAAATCATCATGATCCCTTGTGCAGTAATTTTGGACATCAAAAACCATTTGTAAAAATCTGGGATAAGCTAATGTCATCTTACTCCCTTTGTTTTTACACATGCCATCAAAAATCATTTTAGAATAATTAAACTTTTGCCCACGTGCAATAGCACTAACAATAGATCTGTTAATCTCATTGAATGCAGTACACTTGGGACTCAAACATTGTACGATGACATGTATGAGGTACTTCCAGGCTGGGGGAAACTCCTGTTTATGATATTTGTTTAAAGTTCCCTCATCAGGGAAAGGATAACCCAAATCCCTTAGTCTTCGTTCTATTTCATGAATGGGAAGGGTGGTTATACCATCTGCATCATCAAGATGCAAAGCCTGGCGAACCAAGGATTTAGTAACCACCCATGTGCGCCCATGAACAATAGATGATAATGTAGTCACTTTATTAACCGTTGAGGAACTAACAGTGTTCCCAAACTGTTTAATATGTGTCACAGAGATGAGAGGAGCACGAGAAAGAGCATACCTAATTTGGGATGCATTCAAATACGCCACCATCTGGGTGTATTGGGGAAACAGAGCATCATCAGCGTCTAAATATGCTATCATGTTGTGTTGACTTTTGAATCCCAATACCAAATCACTTGGTTTAAATTTTGGTGCCATTGTTGAAAGCTGTTTGAATGATTGATAAAGATGAAGTATAAGAGAAAATTGTTAGACAAGAATGATAGGTACCCTGTTTAAAAAAAAGCAACTAAAATATAGGGCAAGTGAGCACGACGATTTAGGAAAACCGTGTGTGAATGACCCTAAAAGTGAGTTCAAGTTCGTTCTCGAGGAGGCTAGTGTGTTGTGTGATGAATTGATTAATGTTTGTGATTATATTGAGAAAAGAAGAAAAATAGAAATGAGATTAGAAGAGATTGACGGTTACGGATTAAACTAAGACGAAAAAAGGCGATCACGTAAAACCGTAAATAGTGCAAAAATTAAAATTTTAAACTAAAAATTCCTAAAAATCACTAAAAATCCACAATAATATTCTAAGAGTTTACAAAAAAGCCAAAATTGCTAAAACCTTTTAATTAATCAGATAATGACTTTTTAATGCTAATTAAAGCCCTAAAAATCACAATTAATTATTAAAAAGCCCTAAACAAGGTTTTAAAGTTTGTAAACCTCAAAAATGACCTAATTAAGCTAAAAAGTATTTTTTAAAATTTTAAAACCAAATAAAACTATTTTTAAACACTTAAAAACTATTAAAATTAATTAAAACTTAAATTAATTCTAGAAAATAATTAAAAATCCCTAAAAATATTTGGAAAGTTACAAAATTCCTAATTTAGTGTCTACAATCTAGGAAAAAAGAAAATACTAACTTTCAATTTTTAATAATAAAATAATAATAAAATAATCAAAAAAAATCAAAGTTCGCTAAAAAATTCTAAAAAATTACCAAAAATCTTAAATAATGTAACTAAGACAGAAATGCAATTAAAAGTTTCTAAAACCTTTTTAATAATTTTATATTAAATTTTAAAGTTGGTTAAAAAACCCTAAAATCCTATAAAATCAAAATTAGACTTTTCCAAAACTTTTTTAGCTGTAAACCTCAAATTACTTAAATAAAACCTAAATTTTTTTTTTATAAAATGTAAAAACTATTTATACTATTTTTAAACTAATTAACTAATAACGGGTAAATAAAAAATGATAAAAAATAATTAAGGAAAGGGAAAAATGAAACTTTAGCTAGAAAAATCTTAAACTATGTGACAAACCTAGGAAAAATGAAAACTAGCAAAAAAGCATAACCAATAAGCCTGAAATGGCTTATTTAGCTACGGCTTAATTTAGAAAAGCCCAAACAAAACCCCTTTAAATATATATTGGTTTGAATACTTAGCAGTAAAAGACCCAAGGGCACGCTGGTTAAGTCGTTTGTATGTGGGAGGAGTGGCGCAGGTTCGAGTCCTGGCCACGTCCTTTTTGCCTTTTTATTTTTTTTTCTTTTTAAAACTTTAAAACCCAAAAACAGTAACTTAAACTTACTCTAAATCATAAACCAAATAACAAATAAGCTAAAATCAAGCTAGAAAACCAAAAACGTGCCCAGTTTGAAATGTGTTTCTGATGAACACAAAGGAACAGTTATCTTCACTTGTGCAGATTGGATCAAGAGGACTTGATTTTGGCTTTTGTGGATGTTTGATTGGACAAGAAAGGCACCCCTATACTCAGTTGAGTATAGGGAGTCAACAGTAAACACAAAACAAGCAAGTATCAAGCACAAAATCAAACCAAATGGCATACAAGTTTCTGATAAACTAGATGTAGGTCTGGGGGTAATTTGCTGATTTTATAGGCAAAAATGTGAGATTCAATGGTTCAATTCTTGCAAACAAGTCAACCAACTAGCATATAAGCAATATAAATACCTAAAATAACCTAGTATCTAACAACTTGTAAGATTTGGAGGCTCAAATTTAACAAAAACAGTCAATCAACAAGCATTTTCTGATTATAGCTATTTGTCCCAATTTTTACATGCAAACTTGTTCAAACTTCTACCAAATAGAAACCTAAGTGTATATATCACTTACTATCATCCAAAGAAGTGAGTTTAACCAGGTTTTAAGCAAGTTTCATATCATTAAACCCCTCTTAAACCCTAATCCAAACACCCCTTTTAATTTGAAATCCAATTTTTTTAACACCAAATCTATTTAAAACCTATCAAATCTGATTACAAATGCTTCTATCATGCATACAACCAACTAGTGAGCACTACTAAACACTTAAACAGATACTTGAACAACTTTCATACCAAATCATCAAATCTCATATAAAACTTGAAACTGAAAACCAAAAATGGAAAACAAGGGACTACCTTGTTGGGCCTACATCCAGGCCCAACAATGGCTGCTAGCCATCTCCAATCAGGTCCGGACCTGAGCTGAACCTTGGACAAAACAAGTTCTTAAAACCTGCTAAGAGAAAATGGAGAACAAGGACAATATAACAACTTTCTGAATTTAAAAACTTTTTAAATCTTTTTCAAATGATTTTCTTAAACTCTTTCCTTTCAAAACACTTTAAACAAACAACTTTAACTCCTGAAAATCCAAACCTTGAAGCAAGATTTCACCAAAAGACCCAATATTTCAGAAACCTTCTTTCTGAAAACTTCAAACAATAATGTTTGAAAAAATGATAAATGGAACTCAGTCTTAGCTTTCAATCACATACCAACTTTTAAAAACCATAAAAGGAATTACAATTTTAATAAAAATACCAACTTTATAAATTTGTAAAAAGGAATTACAAATGTTGAGAGCTAAAAACTGGAACAAGGGGTGTGCACATGTTGCACCCTCCTTATATAATACTGAATAGAAGATTCTAGGTACAAAACCCTAATAAACATGAAAATCCAATAATGCCCTTGGACGAAATTTTGAAAAACAGTCAAAGTGGCAACATGTGATGATGGTGATGTGCAAGTTGTGTTAAAATGATCTTGGCCGTTTAGATGGTCCTTTGTGAGCACGAAATTGATGAGAGCTGTTGATTTGCTGGCAAGTCTTGTTTTCTTGTTGAAGGGGAGCATGTGGGAGGGTCCATAAGGTAAGAGTGATGGGTTTTGGGAGTTGGGAATGGTTTAGGGTGGGGTTAATTATCATTCTGGAAAAATAGGGGCAAAACCCCTTTGTTTTGTGGAAATTAAGATTTAGGGTTTATGGGATTAAGGGTGATAACAGGTAAGGGTTTGATTGGTTTTGGTTAATTAAGTTTTTAAATTTTGTGTTAAGTGGGAAATCGTGTTTGACCATTTGACCAGGTTTATTAATAAACCTGGTTGGGTGGGTTACAGGTTTGGTTGGGTAAATGGGTAAGGGTTTGGGTAAATGGGTGGGTTATGGTGACGTGTAAGCTTCTGGTTGGGTGTGTAAGTTTGGCTGTCTGGCAATTTTAGCCCCCCAAGGTTCATACTCTCTTCACTTTGTATAAAATCAGCAACAACTCCATTCCCCTTTATAATAACTTTGGAATCTTGTCATTTTTGGCACAAAATGTTTTCAAGCTTGTAAACAAGGACCTTTAATGCATACTTTGGATTCTTCAAGGGTAAAACTTGTATAATCTTCAAACATGGAGGACCCTTGTTGCCAAATGATGATTTCTTCAAGGGCTTATCTTGCCAAATCTTCAAAAATAAGGGACCAAAGTTGACAATCTTCAATTCTTCAAGGACTATTTTAGAATTTCCAGATTTGGGTCCGGTTCATTGTGCGGCTTCGTTTCCCGTGTTCGTTATTGATTGATTCTTGTGATCTTTTTGTCATTTCCTAAATATCCGTACCTAAAATACACAAGCAACAAACACGAGCATATATTTGGCAGTTTTAATGATATTTTATGCATTTTAAGCCTGATTTGGACGATGAGACTATGTATAAAAGCAGTCTCATCACCCTGTTTAAAAATAGGAGCCAAATATATAGGAGAGAAATATGCATGTGATTGGTAAAACATGAGGCACCTATTTTCAAAATACAATGATGAAAATATTGAAAAGAAAATAAGTTATCTCAGGCATTAATTAAAAGTTATCTGCTCCCAAAATTACGGCCAAAAAATTTGTCAAAAAGTAACAACTGGGTAGGTCCCAATGGGTATCAACGGTAAAAAATAACCCATCAACGCCCAACGGCTATATTCTTGTCAACGTTTGCCAAAGCCATGTCAGCGTCTAAATTGGTCACAACAGCGCTTGGAAAAATACTTGTCAGCGTCCAAAAATAAAAGTTTATATAAATGAAAAATGAACTTAACAAAGTAATTTATCCTAGTGAAGATAACCTATAAGTTGATAATTATTATAGGGCGGCAAGCACTGTCCAGTTATGCACACTTGCTTATGCAAGATAGACATATCAGTCCTCTAGTGTCCCTTGCTAACCAAAACTCTTAACAACTAAGTTATCTCATAAAATTCCTTGTTACTCCCAGGTAAAACCCATGATAAAATCATTCCCAATTCTCCCAACAGACCACAACTAATTCTAGGCCAAAAATGTCTTGGCAGCATGCATAGTAAATCAACTTTGCATGCTACAGTGCCTCATGATTTAGTAAAACTAACTCATACTCACCTGTGGAAACAATCTAGAATCGTGATAAGAGTATCATAAGGATACCCAAAAGTCCTAAAGGTTCCTAAAACCTCCCCTTAAACTGTGATACATATGTTACCAAAAACATGCATGAACATAAAAAATATATGTCAAGATAGGAATAGAAAATTCCAACCATCATCCATAAATAAAAACATGCTCAAATGTTTCTCCAAGGATCCATAATCAACTTTGTATCCAATGGTATAATGCTAACACCACCTGCACATTTAGATTAAAACCACAAAACTAACATTGTTGCTGACAACGTCCCGATAACACTTGTCAGCTCCCAAACATCCTGAATTGCAAATTGGTGAAGCTCATCCTGTATTGCTTCCACCCTACTTGGTTCTTTGAGAGAATCAAAGATCTTCTTGGGTTTCTGTTGTGACAGAAAACAAGCAAACAAACATGCTTTAACAAGAGGGGTATCAACCTTCTTGTGTATATTGGCAATGAATCCACCAAGATTCTGATGAGATCTTCTAGTTTGAACAGGAGTCATAACATCCCCAATAATTTGAGAAGGGGGATGATTCTTCATTGTAGAAGTGAGAACTCCTCCTTCAAAAAGTCTGTTGTCTTCAATCTCATCATCCAAGTTGCCAATATCTTCTTTAGACTCACTTCCATCAATATTAGGATGAACCTCTTTATGTAGATTGGAAGGTTCACCTTGTTCAAAATTAGAAGAGAAAAGATGCTCAAAAGTGTTGTCAACGCTTGAGCCTTGGTTGTCAGTGTTTGGGTTATCAACGCCTGAAATGGTGTTGTCAACGTTTGAGCCATCAACGTCTGAATTTGTCCTGTCAGCGCCAGATTTTCCTTTGTCAGCGCCTGAAGGACCATGCATTTTGTTAACTGGTGGTACTTGGGGACCACCACTATCCTTTCCAGCAGCAGCAGTAGCAAAAGCATCTGTCCATATGGGAATTGTAACATACTCTTGTATGGGAGATGTCTTTTCTGCTTGTGATCCAACCTCTTCATTAACCTGTGTACCTAAAACATCAACAACTTGTTCTTCCACAACATTTGAAGTTACCTTCACAATGTATGGATTAGTGACAGGCATATAATTTAAAGTCCTAGATAGAGGTTCCAAGTCAAACAACCAATTTGTACCACTTTCAGGATCACTAGGTTTACTCTCTAAAAACCTAACATGTACTCTTTCAAGTATATGTTTTTCCTTTTTAAGGTAAACCCTATATCCATTGCTCTGCACTGAATAACCCATGAAATAGCCTTCATCAAATTTTGCACTAAATTTACCTAAGGCATCACTAGTATCAAGTACAACTACATGACAGCCATAAGGTAAGAAAATCAATATTAGGTTTCCTTCCCCAAAGTAATTCATAAGGTGTTTTGTTCTGTATCTTGTTGACCAATGCTCTATTCTTAACATAACAAGCTGTATTCACAACCTCAGCCCAAAAAGCTATGGGGAAATGAGCATCAGCCAACATAGTCCTGGCTGCTTCAATTAGGGTTCTATTCTTCCTCTCAGCAACCCCATTTTGCTGTGGGGTCCTGGCAACACTAAACTGCCTAGTAATCCCTTTCTTGGCACAAAAATCATCTAAAAGCTTATTTCTAAACTCACCACCATTGTCACTTCTAAGCATTTTAACTTCATTACCAGTTTTCTTCTCTATATGAGTTATAAAGTCAATTAATGTTTCAGCAGTGTCACTTTTCATAGCTAAAAAGAAAGTCCAAGTAAACCTAGAAAAGTCATCTATGATGACAAAGCAGTATGATTTACCATTCAAACTCTCTATATTAGTTGGACCAAATAGGTCCATATGCAGCAAGTGAAGTGGTCTAGAACTAGAGTGCACCTGTTTAGACTTAAATGAGACTGTTGTGCTGCTTGCCTTTAAGACATGAAACACAAGAGTGGTCATTGTGGAAAGCCTTTTCAGGCAAACCATCAACCAAGCCAAGTCTCACAAGCCTGTTTATATTCTTAAAGTTTATGTGCCCTAGTCTCCTGTGCCATAGATTACTCTCATCTACTGAAGCTTTAGCATAAAAACATGACATATTATTATTCATCCTAATCCCATTAAGATTCACATTATGGATGTCTTTATGTCTAGGTGTTCTATAGTCAATATATTTCTCATCTGGGATTTTATAATCCTTGCTTAACACCAAGCATTAAGTATCAGTAAACAGAACTTTATTTTTGTTATCACAAACTTGTGATACACTAAAAAGATTGTAATCAAGTTCCTTTACCAGAAACACGTTTTAAAAACGCAAGTTCTTGGTGAGAAGTGTTCCTTTGCCTGTGATAGTTCCATATCCGCCTCCAAAGTAAACCTTATCACCATCCTTAATGGGAGTGAAGTTAGTAAGATAATCTTCCTTCCCAGTCATGTGCCTAGAGCATCCACTGTCCCAATATCCATAATCATTGACCTGTTTTTGAATGCCCTACACATAAAGAAAACAAATTAGTTTTCTTTGGGAACCCAAGCCTTAGCAGACTCGGATTCATCTGGTTGTTCAACAAGAACATACTTAGTTCTCATAACAACCCCTTGTTCATCCCTTTTTGGATGAAATACCTAATTAATTCCAATTGGTTTTGTAATGACCTTTGAAATATAATTAAACCTATTGTAGGTCATAGAAAGCCCATTAGAATTAGGGTTTTGATCTTGCTTAGGCCTCCATGTCAAGCTTGACGAAGCTTGTAGAATATTGATAACCTATGAATCTATGAAGTGGGTTGAAGATTCCTAGAGAGAGAAACTAGAGAGAGAAAGTGAGAGAGAAACTATGTGTATTTTTATTCAAATGAATTAAGGAATGAACAACAACCAACCCCTTTCCATGGTGGAAAGGGGTATTTATATCCAAGGCCCTTATTTGGGCTTGGGCCGACCCATGACAAGCCCATGGGTCGGTTTCTTACTTAACTTAATAAGTAACATTAACTACGAGCTATTACAACATTAATACTATTGTGGAGTGACCGATACTTCTAATATACGTTAAAACGTATTTCTAACAATCTCCCCCTAAGGGAGGTCACTCCACGTTACAAAGTTCTAAACCTAGCATACTATACTAAGTCTTCGTTCTTCAGCTCGTAGTCTTTTCTTCTTTCTTTTTGTTGTGAATATGTTTATTTGATCTTTTAGGCTTTGGCTTTGAGAGCATTGTTCTTTTGACCAATCACGTGTGATCTTTACCTTCTTGTGAATCTGGCCTCCTCGTGACTCCATGTTCCACACACTTATGTCTTTTTGTTGAATTATCGAAAGCTTCAGAGTTTGGTACAGCATAAGACTTCATTTTGCACTTTCTTGAATTTTGTTGAGCTTTGATGCAGAAAAACATAAGCATGTGGGAACGAATTCTATAGGTACACCGCAACACCACCGTCTTCAACTGGTACACAGCAACGCCACCGTCTTCAACAGGTACACAACAACGACACGAATAAAATGGCTTTGACATTTTATTCTAATTCGGTAGAATTTTACCTCCGGTCGGTGAAGACCGTAGGACGATATTAGATATCGTACCCGTGACGGATAGTTTCAATTAAGTAACTTCCTGACAGGATTTCGCGGGTAAACCCGTTCTCTTTATTCGACCGTCCAAAGCTGACTGCGAACATAAAGAGTGAATCACTTGGATAAATTATCCTTGTGATTTGAAGCCGTCAATTCATGAAACCTGGAACAAGTGAATTTCAATTAAGATTTTCACCATCGTTGCTTTCCAGTTATCACGAGCTCAATTCATAAAGAATCTTGCACGTCACCTACCAAGTGCTGTTTGATGTTAACACTAGAAGGATTTCCACTCGTCACTGTGATCAATAAAGAGTCACTCTAAGTGTTCTGGCAAGATTATATGATAATGCGTAGAGGCCTGGAACGAGTTTAAGTTCAATTAAGAATTAAACTACTGTTTCTTTCCAGTTTTTCACAAGATTGGTTCTAAAAGAACCGCACATGTAACCTACCATGAGCTTGTTTGATGTTGGCTCAAGCAGGATTTCCATCTTCATTGTAATACTTGCGTATTACTCGGATGTTCTGGCAATATTACAAGAATACTGCGTAGGACTCATGAAAATCTCTTACTTTTCACAGTGTGTGAGAAAGCAAGGAATAAATGGAAAGTGTCCTAATGAGACTTTTGATGATCTCGTGGCTCTAGACTCGATAGTGCGTTTTGATTTAGTGAGCGATAGCTGGAGAGGAGTGCCACCTTTTCAATATCAGTCTATTCGGAGTGAATAAACTAATAGATAACGTGTTGATCTCCGTGTGATTAAAACAAATACCTTTTGAGAGATATTTGAGTTAGCTGGGAAGGGTTGTGCATTGCATCACTGGGTCCATGATGTCTTTCTTCAATATCGAGAATCATTAACAAAAATGATCTCAATAGCATATGTATTGACCCGGTTTCTGCCTAAAGTTGTAAGGAGGGCTTCTTTTTTACACCCTTTATCTTTACAATTCTTTTTCATTCTTCAACCCCTTCAATGCTTACCAATACGTCATAACTAGCACCTTGTTGTGATTGTTCCAGTGCTAACTTAAGTACTTGGTCGGCATTCAGCTACGTTCACAATCTTTCTCCAACTTTCCTAGGACTTCTAATTCTATCTAGGGAATTGTCCTTGGGAAGATTCCATCGGCTCTGACGAATCATTGGACTAAACCTATTCCTACCACCCTTTTGTCACCACATTCGTCGTGAATTAAGCGTGTTTTAGGAAAGTATAGCCACCATGAAAAATCCTTGAAAATCACCTAAGGTACTTGTGATATTGAAATCAAAAGTTTGTACCTTAAGTGTTTTGTTCATCAAAAACGCTCCCCCTTAACACGTGCATTACACATATTAAGTTGGATAAGTCTTTTTCATCTTTTAGCCAAGTATCATTTAAGTCTCCTTAATCCCATTTTCTCCCCTTATCCAAAATGTTAACCATTAATATTTGGGATATTGAATGGATTAACCGGTCTTTGGGTAAAAAATGAAATCGATGTTTGGCCATAGAACATGTTAATGCTCCCCCTTAAATTAATAAGGGATAGTTGTAGTGCTTTAGTATGATATATTTTGAAAGATTTAGAATCTCGTGAGAAATTCTTGAAAAATTATCATACCTTAACACTACATCAAGCCGTAAAAGCACAATATTCACAAATTTACATATTCATAATTAAAAACCAATATAGAGTAGACCTGAAATGTACGAACCATTAGATGGATCGTTGCAGTAACTTGTGGTGCACTCCATATGGTCTTCCACCAACGAATCTTTCTAAGCTCCTCATCAATCTACGTTCACGGAGCTTTTGATCAATCTTCTTGATCACATACTTCGCCATTTACCGATAACCCTGATGCCAATCCTCAGTCATCTCTGGTAAAGACCCACCCAAATTGAGATGATCCAACTTTCCTCTGACGTATATGAGAGTCCCATCACTGTACTTATAAAGCTCACCCACCCTCATAAACTTCATTATCCCACGGCTGTTCAAGTAGAAAATCCCGTAATTCGGAACAGAAATGCCGGTATAGGGACATCTTGTGACATGTTGAGGTAGAACTTGGTTCATTGGACGGGTGAGGTTAAGCTTCCTTTGGTAGCTTTCGACTCCAAATTGAAGATCTTCAACTCGTTTCTTGATAACAACGCTTCGTGTGAACATACGAAGTGCTGTATTCAAGGCAATGATGTCTTCACGAGGAATATGTGTGAGTTGATCCCGGGTCATCATAAGCAACATGTCTTCGATATCCTCAAGGCGAATGATAGAAAAATCTCCCTGCTGGATTTTGTATTCTCTGTCATCCTCCCTTTTCAGACGAATCTCCGTCACATGATAATAGCCATTCTTGGCTTCAGTTTTCAGCCCTAAAATACTGGAGATGCGGATATCGGATCTAACGTTACTTCCTGAATTGGCTAAGCAGCAACCCCTGTACGCCCTTTGGACTCGTTTGTCCCAATGAGATGCACCTATAGCAGCATACATATCATAATTACGAGTTACCCTTGGGACCCAGAGTCGGTTTACCTTTTCCTCGATCCAGGGTATTGTCCCCCAGTTGGCAGCTTTCAGCAAGGTCAGGGAGGTTGCGTACTTTGATGAACCCTTCAGAAGATACTCAAGATCATAGGTGACGAAGAAGTCGAGAGCAATTTGATTATCTTGAGAAGGATCAAGTGGAGTTAGAGCTCTTTCTGATTCATGGAGGCCTGGCCTTTGAACGGTGTTAAGAGCTTTCAGGACCTCGTCAGCATAATACTCGAACTCATTCGGGTTAACCTGGTTTTGGCGCGAATTCTCTTATCCTTTAGCGCTCTCTTCACCAAAGACGGAGTAACCGAAGTCTTATACTCATGAGCCAGAAATGCACACAAGTCTATCGGTCTACAGATACGGAGATATAGAACATCTCTGTCAGCGTCTATGATTGGATCATATTGAGCCGCTGCCGTGATCCAAGCTTGTGGTGGTGCAGTCTCGTCAATCTCCAACGTGTCTGCCCAGTCCCGTGTGCTTGACTCAGGAACAGTAGATTGTGGTTCTTGATGTAGAGGAGTAGAGACATGAACACGTGCTGGTTCTGATTCAGGCATCTCGGCAGTGTCAAGAACAGGCGAGTGTTGTGTTGCTTCAGGTTCAGTTACTGACTCTGCAATCACAGGAGCAACAACAGAACTAACAGGGTTAGTGGTAGCAGGTATAGACACAGCAATAGATGTACCGAGAATCGTTGACGCTGTAGTAGCATTCACATCATGGCGACACTTGGATCGTCTTGATTCCGTTGAAGTAGATTTTTCCTTCTGCGCAGCAACTTTTTGAGACTTGGTACCAGACTTAGATGGTCTCTTTGTGCTGGCTACCTTGTCCCCCTTTTAGGCTGTTTACCATCATCATCCTCATCGTCACCCTCGTTGCTTCCCTTAGCACTCTCCTCATTTCCATCACCACCATCATCACCATCATCATCATCATCATCATCCTCATCATCATCACCACCATCGTCACCATCATCATCATCTCCTTCTTCTTCTTCTTTTCCTTCTTCTTCCTCTTCTTCTTCACTAGTACCCTCTTCCTGTTCACTTTCTTCCCTTTCTTCCTCAGGCAGAATGTGGTAAGGTACCACACTTCCAAACGTTTTAAATAGCCGATCATCCTCCATAATAGCATCATTTAGTGACTTGTAGAGAGTCCGTTGAATCTTAGATTTATCAAAAGATCCAAGTTCCCTCATACGAGCTTTGAGGATCTTCTTTAATTCAAAATCCGTTAAATCATAGGCAATTTTGTAGGCGGATTCTGAAGGATTGGATGACTTGATCATCAAGTTATCAGCCGCGAGTGTGTTCAACTCATGACGCAGTTTTGGCATAATGGACTCAATGGATTCTTTAACTCTCTCTTCAACAGAAGCTTCAAGTGTTACTTTCTGCTCCTTGTATTTATCCCTCATGGCTTGAAGTCTCGTGATTCGTGCAGCATGCTTATCAGCTTCAGCCTGCTTAACCTGAGCTAGTTCTTCTTCATGAGCTTTACGTGTCATCTCCATCTCTGCAGCGAACTTAGCAAGCATCTCTTCTTGTGCTTTCTTTGAGGCTTCTTCACTTTGCACTCTTCTAAGTAGCTCTTCTCGAAGTTCATTCATCTCTCTTCTATGATTATCCGTGTGTTTATCCAACATCTCTGCCATTACAAATGCAGCCATTGAAGATGATGCAGAGCTACTCTGGGTTGGTTGAAGAGGCTCGGTTGTAACCACAGTACTGAGGATGGGAGTTATTGGAGGTGGAAGGAATGGTGTTGAAACCGGTCGGGTTGGTAAGGGTTGTATTGGTGGAGGTTGAGTTACTAAAGGCTGAGTAGGTACCATGATTGTAGGAGCACCGGACTCCTTTTCAACACTTGCTGAAACAGGGATGGATGTCTCCTTCGAAGTAGAATACCTTTCAGGTGATCCAAACTCATCAATATCCTCTGGCTCCTCGTACTCTTCTTCAACATTCATTTGTGCACCCGAACCACTACCTCCCGTGTCTTTCCTACTCCTTTCAATAGCTATATTCATTAATTTTCTCTCAGCCTTGTCAAGAGTAGGATCGTCAACATTTTCTTCGTCACGCAGAACAAACTCATCAGCAGTGCCTTTTCCCTTCTTAGCCTCAGTCTTCTTCTTCTTGGTTTCGGGTTCAGGTAAAGCAGCTGGTTGCTTGTGTTTACCTTTACTCTTGACCATAGTAGACGAGTCTTCTACTGTCTGAAGACTTGCTTTTAGCTTCTTGATTTCTAGCAGCAGTAGCTTGTAATCAGCTGAAGCTTTAATTCTATCCGTCAGAAGATAATCGGGAATAAGACCAGGAATCACAGCACCAGATGGTCCTTCATGCCTTAGATCCACAGTGTGATCAGCCTCTTCAGTGTGATGACGACTTGCTGCACGCCTATCAATAGTAACATCATTCTTCATAAAATAATTAATGATAAGCTTGATAAACCGAGGGTAAGGAAAGAAATTAGTCTCCAGCTTCTTGTTTTGGAAGAGTTGAAAGGTGAATTCTTCCCACAACAATAATGCATAATCTGCATTTGCGCCTTTGTACATTCCATGGAAGATGTTCATAATTGGACCACGCAAAGCATCATGCCCACTTGTTTTCGGTGTAAGACATCTACTGAGAATACCCAATATTGCTCTCCAAGGTTGACCTACTTTAGCGGTGGTAAACTCGGACACAACTCGTATGTCAGGACATCCAAGAGCATCGAACATCTCCATGAGTTCGTCTTTGGTAGGATCCCTCGAAAATGCCATACCTTTGGGTGTATCCCGAATGCCAAATATCTTACGGAAGTCTGAAACAGTAAGTGTCTGCTGCTTGTTGTCGAGGGTGAAGGTGATCTTGTTTGAAGTACTCTCCTTGGTAGCCCATAACTCAAACATGTAATCATATGGCACCGAGTCAGTACTCCTTAAAGCATTCTTAAAGTGAGAGTGATCAAGGATTGCTATGGCGACTTTAAATCCATGGTGAGTGGATTTTGAGACTTGCTTCAGCCGGTAATTGTTTGGTATGAACTTGAGGGCTCTTGCTTCAGCAATTGCGGCTGCTCTAGAGTCTTGGATTGCTTGTACTGTTGGATTAGTCATCGTATCTGCTTAAGATAAGACATGAAAGGTTGATGCACAAAAATATATAGACATGTATTATTATTACTTCTAAGCATAACACATTTCAACAAGTAATTATAATATGCAAACAACTATTAATCCAACAACTCTTCATCCGGAACTTTCCTTTATTCGGAACTCTTCATTCGGAACTCCTTCATTCGGAACTCCTTCATTCGGAAATCTTCATTCGGAACTCTTCATTCGGAACTCTTCATTCGGAAGTCCTTCATTCGGAACTCTTCATTCGGAAGTCCTTCATTCGGAACTTTTCATTCGGAAGTCCTTCATTCGGAACTTCTTCATTCGGAAGTTCACTCGGAACTTCTTCATTCGGAAGTTCATCCAGAACTTCTTTCATTCGGAAGTTCATTCGGAACTTCTTTCATTCGGAAGTTCGTTCGGAACTTCCTTCATTCGGAAGTTTGTTCGGAACTTCCTTCATTCGGAAGTTTGTTCAGAACTTCCTTCATTCGGAAGTTTGTTCAGAACTTCCTTCATTCGGAAGTTTGTTCAGAACTTCCTTCATTCGGAAGTTTTCAAGCTTTGTTCATCCGGAAGATTACAAACGCACCTATGAAAGATTATTCTAAGCTCGATAGTGAGTTTTAAGGCAATCTAAGGCAACTTAACATCTCCTAATGATATTCCGAATAAAACCCACCAAAAACCCTAATCAATTAATCCCTAATTAGGAAAACGAACCCTAATTTTGATAAAGTTGATTACCCGAATCAGTTAACTGGATTTAATGAAGAATTAGACGATTTATAAGTTAAAGAGTCGATGTTAGTACCTTTTAGATCGAATGAAATGAGTTGAGTGATTGAAAATAAGATTTCTTGAAAGCTTGTGTGTGTTTATCAATGGCGGCAAAACAATGAAGAATAATGAACATACGCAAAAAGGGGGGGGGGGTTTGGTTTTGACTTAGGTCAAATTTTGCAACTTTCACAAATAGTCATTTTTTAACCCTTCACTTTTCTTTCCTTTTCCCTTTGTATTCTTTATCTAGACATGTCCGATTTCGACGAAACTTGGTGACAAACTCACACATAATATGAATAAGACTCAGTTTAAATTTCACTCAAAAATATTACTTCTAAGACCTTCTGCCCGACACACCTTCGTGTTGCAAAAACCGGACAGTTTTACGTCTTCGACTTGTAAAACCATTTTGACTTATTTAAACAATTCCGTTTGCAAAACCGACACTCGGGTTTGAAAATAGACTCATGACCTGAGGTTTATCAACTTACAACAGCCCTTGAACATTTTTAAAACTCATTTTATAGTCCCCGAGATTCGTTCCAAATATCGACAACAATTTTCGGATTGTGCCGATACCCGTCTCCCGATACACAAATACTAAAAGTAGCATAACTTTTCGCTCGTAATGAGTTAGAAGCTCTACTTTAGCTCAAATCGAAGCTAACGAAATTCTATACGACCCTATCTTATTAGTTTACCAAGTTTATCACAGTAACAATTTCAAAAACGGACTTAAAGTTACTGCCCAAAATAGCCTATCTAAAAATCATACCAAATCAAATTTTCAACCCATTCCAACAATTCCTATGGTCCTAATATCATCCTAATATCATACTAACACATCTAACTAACCCATAAAATCCTCAAATTTAATCTTACAAAAATAAAATATATAAAAATCTTACATGCAACCAAAACCCACTATGAATATAATAATATTAACACCATTCATCACCATAAAAGTGGATCAAACATGGTGTTCATCATCAAAAATTGAAATAAAAATTTAGTGAATGCATGTAGAAGAAAATTATACCAATAGAAAGCTTATGAAATTTCCAAGATGGGTCTTCTTTTAGATTTGGATGAATCAAAGTGGATCAAAAATTTTTGAAGGGTATTTGGTTTGGGGTTGGACGGCAAAAATGGAAGAAAGAGAGAGAGATTGATTTTTTTTTTTGAAAGTAAAAAGTGTGTATGTGTGTGTTTGTTTTTAAATTTTAATTAGTTAGTGGGGTGAGGACCAAAGTGCAATTTGGCAAAAGTTTTGGTCCAAAAGTGCAAGTAAATAGTTTACAAGGTAGTAAGTGTAAATTGTAAATTTTAAAAATATTTACGGGGCTCGGGTTTCGTAAAAATACTTTTCGAAAGTTAAAACGCTTCAAAATAATAATAATAAAGCTTCGACACGACTTAAAACGCAATTAAATCGAAAACGTCGAAAATATACAATATCGAGACAATCGATAATAAAACGTAAATTTTTGGGCATCCGTTGGTATCGCGATCACTAATAGTTATCGTCATTCGTTAAAACGTAAAATACGAGAAATAAAGATTAAATATAATAAAAATCATTTTCATGATTATTTGAGAGTATAATATCGATACCTAACATATTCCTTGTCGGTTTTCATCTAATCGACATTCTTACGCTAGTTTCAAGTCATAACCTTCTCGGTTAGTCGATAAATAAAAATTCTCATTAAGGTAAACACGTAATACGTAATAGTCGAGATTAAAATAACGACCTGAAATTGACGGGTTGTCACATCATCCCCACCAAATTAGGATCTTCGCCCTCGAAGATCAACTTGCGTTCTTGCCCGATCGTTGTTGAAATCAAAGAGATGAGGGTAATTCTTCCACATTTGGTCTTCTCGTTCCCAAGTAAACTCCGGTCCTCTTCGAGAGTTCCATCGAACTTTGACAATAGGTATTCGGCTTTGCTTCAGTTGCTTGACCTCGCGATCCATGATCTCGACCGGTTCTTCAATAAAATGCAACTTTTTATCAACCTTAACCTCGTCTAACGGTATAACGAGTTCTTCATCGGATAAACACTTCTTCAGATTCGACACGTGAAAAGTTTTATGAATCCCATACAGTTCTTGTGGTAGTTCAAGTTGGTATGCCACGGGTCCTACTCTAGATGTAACCTTGAATGGTCCGATATAACGAGGACTTAACTTCCCACGTTTTCCAAATCGTACAACACCTTTCCATGGTGATACCTTTAGCATAACCTTATCTCCCACGTTAAACTCCAATGGTTTTCTTCTCACATCCGCATAACTCTTCTGTCGGCTTCGAGCAGACAACAACCTATTCTTAATTTGCACAATCATATCCGTCGTCTCTCTAATCAAATCTGGTCCAGTGAGTTGGGCGTCACCAACCTCACTCCAGCTAACGGGTGATCTACATTTTCTCCCATAAAGTGCTTCAAAAGGTGCAGCTTTAATACTCGCGTGATAACTGTTATTGTACGAGAATTCGGCCAAATGTAAGTGCTTATCCCAGCTACTTCCAAAGTCTATCACACAAGCACGTAGCATAACCTCCAAAGTTTGGATTGTTCTTTCGCTTTGCCCATCGGTTTGTGGATGATAGGCTGTGCTCATATCCAAATTGGTTCCTAATGACTTTTGAAGTGATCTCCAAAATCCAGAAGCAAAACGACTATCTCTATAGGAAATGATTGAAATAGGAACACCATGCTTGCACACGATTTCCTTCAGATAAATATCGGCAAGTTTCTCCAAACCGAACCTCTCGTTGATTGGAATAAAATGAGCGGATTTAGTTAAACGATCGATAATAACCCAAATTGCATCGAACCCAGACGGTGTCCTTGGGAGTTTTGTGATGAAGTCCATCGTAATTCGCTCCCATTTCCAGACTGGAATTTCAGGTTGGACAAGTAATCCTGACGGCTTCTGATATTCAGCTTTCACTTTTGCACATGTTAAGCATTTCGCGACGTATGTTGCAATATCAGCTTTCATATTCGGCCACCAGTATAACTTTTTCAAGTCTTGGTACATTTTGTCCGATCCAGGATGAATAGAATACTTGGACTTATGAGATTCTAACATAATCAAGTCTCTCAGTCCACCAAAGAATGGTAACCAAATTCGACCTCTCAAACATCTGATACCATTGGCTCGCGTCTCAAATGTTTCACCGTCTCCTCTAAATCTTTCGGCAGCAATATTTTCCTTCTTGCATGCCTCGACTTGTGCGTTCCGAATCTGCTCAGGTAAGTTGTTATGAACGGTCACCACCAAAGCACGCACTCGAATCGGTTTCTCCCTTTCCTTTCGACTTAACGCGTCAGCTACCACGTTCGCCTTTCCCGGATGATAACGAATTTCGCAGTCGTAATCACTTAATAGTTCAACCCATCGACTTTGCCTCATATTCAACTCCTTTTGATCCAATATGTATTGTAGACTTTTATGATCAGTGAATACTGTACACTTCGTACCATACAGATAATGTCTCCAAAGTCGCAAAGCGAAAACCACAGCGCCCAATTCCAAGTCATGGGTAGTGTAGTTCTCCTCATTCTTCCTTAATTGTCTAGAGGCATATGCGATCACCTTTTTGCGTTGCATGAGAACAACACCGTATCCTCTGAGAGATGCATCACAATAAACAACAAAGTCTTCACTTCCTTCAGGTAACGATAAAATCGGCGCACTACAAAGTTTCATCTTCAGGGTTTGGAAAGCTTCTTCTTCATCATCGCCCCACACATACGGTTTATTCTTCTGAGTCAGCTTCGTTAATGGTTTCGATATCAAAGAGAATCCTTCAATAAACCTTCGGTAATAGCCAGCCAAACCTAGAAATTGTCGCACTTCAGTTGGAGTAGTCGGAGCACTCCAATTCTTGATGGCTTCGATCTTTGCAGGATCAACATGTACACCACTTTTATCAACCACGTGTCCGAGAAATTGTACAGAATTAAGCCAAAAATCACACTTTGAGAACTTAGCGTATAACTTTTCGTTCTTCAACAAGTTCAAGATAATCCTTAAGTGCTCGGCATGCTCTTCATTGCTCTTGGAGTAGATTAAAATATCATCTATGAAAACGATCACGAATTTATCAAGATACGGCTTACAAATGCGATTCATTAAGTCCATGAATACAGCAGGTGCATTAGTCAAACCAAAAGGCATAACCAGAAACTCATAATGACCATAACGAGTTCTAAACGCCGTAATAGGAATATCTCCCTCACGTATGCGAAGTTGATGGTAACCAGAACGAAGATCAATCTTGGAGAAAACACGAGAACCTTGAAGTTGATCGAATAAATCATCAATTCTTGGAAGCGGATAACGATTCTTGATCGTTAGCTTATTCAACTCTCGGTAATCGATACACATACGAAACGAACCATCTTTCTTCTTAACGAATAAGACAGGAGCTCCCCAAGGTGACGAACTCGGTCGTATAAAACCTTTATCAGACAGCTCTTGCAATTGCACAGATAACTCCTTCAGCTCGGATGGGGCTAAACGATATGGCGCACGAGCCACGGGTGCAGCACCAGGAATTAGATCAATTTGGAATTCTACTTGCCTTGGAGGAGGAAGTCCAGGCAAATCTTCCGGAAACACTTCAGGAAAGTCACGGATAACAGGTACATCTTCAGCACGTTTCTCCTTCGATTCTTTCTCCACTACTTTAGCTAGGAATAACTCACAGCCTCTTTCGATATACTTACGAGCCTTAATGCACGAAACGATTTTTAGTCGTGAATTACGTTGATCACCTTCGATAACCATGGTCTTGTCGTCTAAAGGAATCCTAACTTTCTTTTCTCCACACAAGATAGACGCGTTATACTTGGATAGCCAATCCATTCCGATAATAATATCAAAACTTCCCAATTCAACAATCATCAAGTCTATCTTAAAAATATGGTTCAAGAGATTAAGAGAACATCCTAGGAGCGCACGATTGGTACTCACTAATTTACCATCAGCTAGTTCTACCTCATAACTTGCGTCTAATTCGACCGGTTTGATATCAATTAAGGTACTAAAACTTGTAGACACAAAGCTTTTATCCGCACCAGAATCAAATAAAGCTGTAGCATAACGGTTGTTCAGTAAAAACGTACCAGTGACAACTTTTGGGTTTTGCTTCGCTTCGACTTCTCCCAATTGATAAACTTTTCCTTGGTTATCTCCACCACGTGCATTCTTCGGAGGTTGAGGGCATTGGTTCCTCATGTGTCCTTTACCTTGGCAGTTAAAGCACGTCACTCCCTTCTTTCCTGGTCCCCAACAGTCTTCAGTCTTGTGACCTAACTTGTTGAACTTTCCACACTTAGCACATTCACCAGTATGAGACTTCTTGCAGCGTTGACATCTGGTTACCTTATCAGCAGTTGTAGCTTCAGTCATCGCATTAGCGTTACCCCTCCTTCGGTTTTGATTTCTGTTGTGAGATTGACGGTTATCACCACGATCATCATTGTCATTTTCAGCTCTTCTTTTGTTGCCTTCAGAAACACCATCAGCCTTGTCTTGGATGATTTGACCCATTAGTTGGTAAGCCATACGAACAGCTTCATCTATGTTGGCAGGTTTAGATGAG
The DNA here is from genome assembly GCA_025667525.1 of Glebionis coronaria. Lineage (NCBI taxonomy): Eukaryota > Viridiplantae > Streptophyta > Magnoliopsida > Asterales > Asteraceae > Glebionis > Glebionis coronaria. The sequence continues at coordinate 80,988,771 of CM046880.1, forward strand.
GTCACATCCCCACGGATGTTGGTAGATAAGCCTCGAATATACTGCTCCACCTTCAAGTATCCTGGGTTAACTTTGTTCGGACAAAGTAGAGCAAGTTCATGGAATCTGTTTGTGTATCCATCGATGTCGGTACCCTTCAGTCTCAACTGATATAATTCCTGTTCTAACCTTTGAATAACACTCCTTGGACAGAATTCCTCAGTCATCCACCCTCTTACTTCTACCCAAGGTGTAGCGTAAGCAGCATCCATACCCATTGATGCCATTCTTCCATTCCACCAGGTTAATGCTCGCCCTTGAAGAGTAGCAGAGGCAAACATCACTTTATCTCCTTCCTCACTTCCACTAAATCGAAACACGGATTCTAATTTCTCAAACCATTGCATTAACCCAACAGCGCCTTCGGTACCCTTAAAAGTTGGAGGTTTGCATTTCATGAACGAGGTATAATTGCACTTCTTGTTTTCAGGAATCACTGGTCTATCCGCATCACCAGTTCCAGCACCAGTAGCGCCAGTTCCAGTAGCGCCAGCTCCAGTAGCGCCAGCTCCAGTAGCACCAGCTCCAGTAGCGCCAGCTCCAGTGTTGCCAGCTCCAGTATCGCCAGCTCCACCAGATCCACCAGCTCCACCGGATCCACCAGCTCCACCGGATCCACCAGCTCCACCAGATCCACTAGCTCCACCAGATCCACCGGCTCCATTATTCAAGTTTGCCATAAATGCATTCATAGATATCTGAAATTGATCAGCTACTATAGCACGTAACTGAGTCTCAGTCAACTGTTTTGGCGGCATGATCCTGTTACACAATTCACATCAAAATGAGTATTCATTCAACGCTTGTGATAACAAAACATGAATAACACAGAATAAGAATAGATAGATGAAAAGAAACAAGAATGGATGATAGAACGAAGAATAGAATTTAGACAAGGAACGAAGATTTGCGAGGAATGAGTCAAAAGACAGGGATTTCTATTGTGACAATCAGCGTCGTTTGTATATCACGTATTAGTATTATAATAGTCAAATAATAGATATTTATAAATAAATAAATGTAATCCATTATGCTTTAAGCATAATTAATAATTAAATATGTATAACATATATATATACTTTGCTTGTTCTCGTCCATTGGCAACTCGGAGGTTTCGCTTGCAGATGTTATAGTCAAAAGATTTCAAAATTATATTTTTGGAAAATCTTTTCGTTCTCTATAACTTGAGCTCTGATGCCAATCTGTAACACCCCCAATTTCATGTCATAGCAGCGGAAGGGTCATTGGGTGTTACTATCATGGTTCAACCTCAATATCATAGGAAACGCCTCAAAATGAGTCGTTTTAACAAAACATACGTCCATTCATTTGTTTAAAGATAAAACAGTTTACACACGGTCCCAAATAGTTTTAAGTTTACACAACCAACCAAACAATAAAATTTCTTAGAATGGACATAGTTTAGTAAAGCGGGCCAAAACATTTTAATTTAGCAAGCTGCGTGAAACCGCCTTCCTTGAGTGCCTTCATCATGGACCTGAGATAAAACATGCTATAAAGTCAACAAAAATGTTGAGTGAATCTATAGAGTTTAAATTAAATAAACGAACACAAGTATTCTGAATAAACCTTCCGTGGTTGACAATCATGTGGATCAAACATAATTATCGTTGTTATTTCTATTTGCCTCGTGAAATTGAACGTTAACATATATATTTCAGCCCAACACACCTAGCCAAGTGCGTATATTTCTCTTATACAATTGCATCCGATGTTTCATTACTGGTGCATCACAACACCACGCGAGAGCTACTCGCGACCGGACTGGGTGTCACCCCGATAGATCTATCCCATAGTATTAGCGTTCCTTCGATTAACAATTCACGATTCATGGGTCTTTTGAGGCTAAAACAAACTTACATAACAACTTTCATCTAAGCATACAATCGGGTCCTTTGTGTTCAATTTTTAAAAGAAAGAGGGTTCACCACAACTTCTCGTTGTACCCTTCGTTTATCAATAAATGTTTTTCCAATAATAAGGGTTTCCACAACTTCTCGTCGTACCCCTTTTATTTTAGTAAAACAAGCATGTTATCCCCCTCGCGGGTTTTATAAAACAAGTAAACATGTTAAAGCGAGGCTATAGACTCACCTTGGTACGATAGTAGTGACGTGACGATCGCCGACGATTTGTGATGCCCGTTAAACACGAAGACCGCAACCTACCAAATAAGGCGCGTTCGTTAATAAACGACTCAAGTATATTTAATACTTAAATAATATGAAAGTCAATTTCAAATGATCATGAAAATCCCGAAAAATAACAAAAATATAAGTGTACTTCTATACCCTTTTACTCAACACTTACTCTTTTAAACACTTACACCCTCGACATTGACCCGTCATATGACGCCAAGTCAACTCAAGTCAAACCTTCATTTTACTTCCCTCGGACCAGTAGCTAATTCATTTATATAATGACTTAACACTCGAGTAAGTCACTATGTCCAATAGTGAATACTCAACTCACGCCATACAAGTATTGAACTACGTGTCCAAAATACCACTCAGCATATACACTCCAAATGTACACACCAATCTAACCTATCTAGACATGTCCGATTTCGACGAAACTTGGTGACAAACTCACACATAATATGAATAAGACTCAGTTTAAATTTCACTCAAAAATATTACTTCTAAGACCTTCTGCCCGACACACCTTCGTGTTGCAAAAACCGGACAGTTTTACGTCTTCGACTTGTAAAACCATTTTGACTTATTTAAACAATTCCGTTTGCAAAACCGACACTCGGGTTTGAAAATAGACTCATGACCTGAGGTTTATCAACTTACAACAGCCCTTGAACATTTTTAAAACTCATTTTATAGTCCCCGAGATTCGTTCCAAATATCGACAACAATTTTCGGATTGTGCCGATACCCGTCTCCCGGTACACAAATACTAAAAGTAGCATAACTTTTCGCTCGTAATGAGTTAGAAGCTCTACTTTAGCTCAAATCGAAGCTAACGAAATTCTCTACGACCCTATCTTATTAGTTTACCAAGTTTATCACAGTAACAATTTCAAAAACGGACTTAAAGTTACTGCCCAAAATAGCCTATCTAAAAATCATACCAAATCAAATTTTCAACCCATTCCAACAATTCCTATGGTCCTAATATCATCCTAATATCATACTAACACATCTAACTAACCCATAACATCCTCAAATTTAATCTTACAAAAATAAAATATATAAAAATCTTACATGCAACCAAAACCCACTATGAATATAATAATATTAACACCATTCATCACCATAAAAGTGGATCAAACATGGTGTTCATCATCAAAAATTGAAATAAAAATTTAGTGAATGCATGTAGAAGAAAATTATACCAATAGAAAGCTTATGAAATTTCCAAGATGGGTCTTCTTTTAGATTTGGATGAATCAAAGTGGATCAAAAATTTTTGAAGGGCATTTGGTTTGGGGTTGGACGGCAAAAATGGAAGAAAGAGAGAGAGATTGATTTTTTTTTTTTTGAAAGTAAAAAGTGTGTATGTGTTTGTTTGTTTTTAAATTTTAATTAGTTAGTGGGGTGAGGACCAAAGTGCAATTTGGCAAAAGTTTTGGTCCAAAAGTGCAAGTAAATAGTTTACAAGGTAGAAAGTGTAAATTGTAAATTTTAAAAATATTTACGGGGCTCGGGTTTCGTAAAAATACTTTTCGAAAGTTAAAACGCTTCAAAATAATAATAATAAAGCTTCGACACGACTTAAAACACAATTAAATCGAAAACGTCGAAAATATACAATATCGAGACAATCGATAATAAAACGTAAATTTTTGGGCATCCGTCGGTATCGCGATCACTAATAGTTATCGTCATTCGTTAAAACGTAAAATACGAGAAATAAAGATTAAATATAATAAAAATCATTTTCATGATTATTTGAGAGTATAATATCGATACCTAACATATTCCTTGTCGGTTTTCATCTAATCGACATTCTTACGCTAGTTTCAAGTCATAACCTTCTCGGTTAGTCGATAAATAAAAATTCTCATTAATGTAAACACGTAATACGTAATAGTCGAGATTAAAATAACGACCTGAAATTGACGGGTTGTCACACTAGGGATGCTCAATATCTCAAAGCCTGTGGCTTGATATTAAATGTGTTCATTAAATGATTGATTCTATATTAAATGTTTTATTAAATGTTTTTCACATGAAACTAGGTAGTTACTTACCAAGTAAATGCAAAAAACATTCTCACATATTTAATCATTTATTTTTCGGATAACGAGGAGACAAACTTTTTGAAAGGTCAAGGGGACCCGCTTGAGCAGTCATTTTCGCCCTTGCATTTAATACGGTTGAATAACTGTTCACTTAAGTTTGAATATATATTGTCTTCTTTCTCTTCTCACCCACCACCATTCTAAAATCAACTTCTCTCTCTAAATTCTTATCTCTCTCAACCATCCGCCATTTTCACTCACCTTCAACCTCAAATCAATGGCGTTTCCCGTTCCAAAAGCCTCCAATGTGAACTTCGAGATCAACGAGAGCATCATCGCCTCCAACAACGCCATTGGATGGATTAAGGGACCAAACAGCACCTATTCAGATATGGTAAATTTCATGCAGAATTGTGACCTAAATGAAGCCTTCACCAAATCTCCATCCACTTTTTACCAAGAATACCTTAGGGAATTCTGGTATTCTGCTGAAGTAGTAGAAGACACCATTACATTTAGCCTCTCATGCAATGAACATCCTTTTGCCTTTTCCCTTAACGACTTTTCTAGTGTGGCCGGACTAAAACATGGAGATGAATGCTTAAAGACTGTTGACAAAAAGGCTGTTAAGGAAGCCCTGGCCACACTAAACCCTTGCCATGATGTTAACCCTGCCCTTACTCTAGCTGAGGTCCTCGCCAAATCGCCTCTGAAGATTAAGTATTTTACTCCTATGTGGCGTGTCCTCTTCACCCACATTGTGAAGTCCCTGGGAGGAATGCAGGGATCACAGGATCAGATGTCATCCAAGCATCAGGCTATTGCGTATGGATTAATCTGGGGAGCTGATGTCGACTTTGGAAGCATCCTGTTCTCAAACCTGGTAGAACAACTGAAGGGAACGAATCAGGTCAGGGAAAAGAACATCTGTTATGTGCGCTTCCTGTCCCTGATCTTTGAAAGTTTGCTGGGAGATAAGTACCACAACAAGGCCTTGACTGCTCTTAAGCCCTATCGCATCACAGGCGCCATCTACAAGGAGATAGGAGTTGAGGATATCCCTGTCACCGCCCACATGCTGAACGTGGCCAACCAGGTACCCAACGCTGAGAAGCCCTTGCTCCCTTCCTCTAAGAAGGTGAATACTTCTAGTGTCGCTGGCAAGTCTACGTCTTTGACCTCTGGGCAGCACACTACTAAGTCCAAGGCTTCATCTGGCCAACAGCCAAAGAAGAAGAAAATCCCCTCTTCTTCCCACTCCAAAGCTGTTACTAAGGCCAAGGAAAAGAAGACTGACACCGCCTCTGGTCCAGATACTCGTATGGATTCAGAATCTTTGGCTGACAAACAACAGGAGTCTAGTGTCTCTAGGTCAGCAGAGACAACAGGAAACCAGCCAAACCTAGCTGATATCTCACAGGTAATCAGTGTACATTTTTAGAGGTTCACAAGCAACCACTCTCATTTGTCTGTAGGAGAGAGTGGTGAAGTTAGGGTAATCCTCGACCCATAGAAGTCTGTCATTACACATAGAATACTTTAAGACTTCTGTACACCCTGTCTTTGCACCAAGGAATGATTCATTTGTGTTTATAAAGCACCCCGATGACCCTGAACCCTCTAGACAGTATTCAGGCTAACAACAACCTGAATACACTAATGTCTCAACCTTGATCAGCTGTACTTCACACAGCCTCTTGGTTCCCTTCATTAAAAGAGTCCCAAAGGATTTATCCTTTCAGGGGGAGCTGAATCATCACCCTCAGCTTTCCTAGGGGCAGCGTAACAGGCGACCTACAACAACATATGTTTCACTCTTAAAAGAGTCCCAAAGGTTTTACCTTTTGGGGGGGCTGAATAATCACACTCAGCTTTCCTAGGGGCAGTGACTGGCGATCATTAAACAACATATGTTTCACAATCAAAAGAGTCCCAAAGGTTTTTTACCTTTTGGGGGGGGCTGAATAATCACACTCAGCTTTCCTAGGGGCAGCGAATGGCGACCATTAACCACAATTCATTCACACTTAAAAGAATCCCAAGGATTTATCCTTTGGAGTGGCTGAGTAATCACCCTCAGCCTCTCTGGGACAGCGAAATGGCGACCATTCACCTTATATTTTTCCCTGTTACTAATTACAACAAACTTGCAGGCTGAAATTGTACAGCCAGTCCAAGAATCTCAGGTACACGAAAAGGAGGCTGAAACAATAACTCAGGATAAACTCAATACTGAAGAGCTTGTGTTAAATGTTGATGAAGAAATGCTCTCAGTAGAAGATTATGTCTCTGAATTTGAGCCCATGCCTGAAGATGAATTCCCTGAGGGAATGTTTGATGAAGAGGATGAAGAAGATGAGGATGACCAGCTGTCAGCCTCTCCTCGTAAAGAAGATGACAAGACTTCTCCTCTCAAGGAAGCTGTTGACACTCCAAATTCTGCTACATCTGCAACAACAGTCTTCCAAAGACCAACATATGATCCAACAGCCGAATTCCTCATGTTTGATCATCCTACCCAGACCAACTTCGACTTAATTCCAAGGGGGGATGATTTTGCTCAGCAAAGCCTCAATATCAAGAATCTTCAGCCCGTACATCATCAATCTGATATTGAGCGCTTATCAAGGAAGCTGGACGTGATCAAGTCAGAGATGCACAATTTTACTGTCACTTTTCCAAGCATTATAAAGAAGGCTGTGACTGAGGCTGTCACTGAGCCAATTCAGGAGGGTGCAAGAAAAGGTGTGGCCCAGGGATTAAGTCATCTCTCGACACGAATCAAGGATGCCATTGACTCAGTTGTCCCTGCTATGTTCCATGATCAAGAAAACAACATGAACAGGCACTTCAATGCGGTTCGCAACAGGCAATACAACCATGCTGGCTTTATTGTCAGGCGTGTTCAGGCAAATACTAATGCCAATGCCAACCTCTTGCTGAAGATTGCCAGGGCTTCAAGAAAAAGACAACGTGCCATGGCTGCCTCTGTGGAGCAGATTGCAAGACGATTTCAGGCACGTTCATCCAAGCATCAGGGAAGTAAGGATGAACGTGAGGGGGAGAAGAATACTATACTCAGCCTTGCATCTGCTGAACAAGGCTCATCATCAGCCAATCCCTCAACTACACCTGTTCCTCTACAAGTCATCACACTAGTTATAGTACATGATGATGAGGATAATACTTAGGGGGAGCAACAAACACAAGATGGAGCTGACTCATCTAAATCCATGATCTTAGTTAACATCAGCAAGCCTGAGGATGAGGATGAGCCAGCGGCCAAGAAACTAAAATTCACTGTGAGCTCTCTCCCAAAATCTATTCAAACTCAGGCTCAGACAGCGTTTCTCAAAAGAGCTGATGATTTGAAAAACATAAGTGTGGAATCCTCTGTCTCGAAGAAAGGGAAGGAGATAGTTTTGGTTGATACTGACACCAAACTTAAGAAGATAGCTGCGATGCTAGAGACAGGAGGATCCACCACAGACCTTTCCCACTTTTCAACCTTTACACCTTCCGATGAGAGTCCTTTAACTCCTGAAGAAATAGAGCAACAGGATGAAGAATTCAAAAGACTAAATGAGCTTAAGACAGCCAAAGAATTAAATGAAGCTACTCTGAGGAAGATGACACCACCTGAAAGGGAAAAACAAAAACAAAGGTTGAGGGAAATGGAACTAAAACGCGCTAAGGCCTTAAAGAAAGTCAAAGCTGACTATGATGCCTGCGTGAACAACAGGTATGCTTCTGGCAAGATAACCAAGTTTAAATACACCATTCACAAATCCACAAATACCTCACAGATGATCTTATGGAGGGAAAACCAACAGAGGAATATGGATGTATTTGACAACTTCAGGTTAAAGACACTTGGGTTATCAGAATGGTTTGAACTCGAAGCCTTAGCTGCCAAAAAGTCTGGACAGGCAAATTTCCTTCTGCTTAAAACTCTTAAGGCTAAGTTTAACTGGATCAAGGAAACAGCTGCCAAACTCAAGATTGATCCCCCACCACAGCTTTTCGAACAAGAACCCCCAAAGACAGGCAACAAAAGAAGAAGAATTTCACAAATTGTTGATGAAACTTTTGTTACTGAAGATGTTCGTGTGGATGGTATGCACAGGGATTTGATCCTTCCAAATGGTATTGTTGGCCCTGTTGATGGTCAGACATACTCAATGCCTGAAAGAGGAATGGCATTTATGAACAAGGTTTGCCAGTATGCTTTTCAGAGGGAAGATGAGCTGTGCCTGGCTTCAACTATTCAGCTACTCTGTCACAAGAAGTGTCTCAAGATCAACACAGAGTATTCCAAGAAGTTTGCAAAGACTTTGTAGGATGAAATTGATAACAGATTAGATGTGGCCGAAGCTGAAGAAAGAATAAAAATGATGACTATTGAAGATGGTGTCAGCCCTTTTTACCTTCATCTTTTTATTTTACTTATGTAATGAACTTGTAATTTTCTTTAAGTCTTAATAAAATCATGAGGTATGTTTGTTTTGTAAGAAGAAGCTGTTAAACTCACTTACCTTAACTTAGTTAGATCTAGCATTATTTATGTTTAAATAGGGGGAGATTGTTGGGAATCTAAACTTGTTAGATTCCCTGATCATTGATTTAAACATAATTAGGCTGGTAGATAGTCCCTTGCCTGTGCCTAGGAGGCAGGCAAGTTTCGCAAGACTCACAGAGATCCAAGTCTCTGTGAGCAACCTCATAGGAGTCCATGTCAGAGACATTGTCAGGGAAGTCGAAGATTACCTGAAGACATACTCCTTGGCTGTGATGGATAACAGCCAAGATGTATTAGGGACTCTGAGGGGTTGAGAGTTAACAGGGGTGGCAATACCCTGATAACTCTCAGCACACTTTGGACATGCCATTTGTATGTTCGAGAATATGAAGAATAAGGAAACTGTTTTTGACAACTGTTCCTTAAAGCATAATGGAAGACTACCAAGAATAGAAGGACATCATGTGACTGATGTGGGAACTTGTAAAAGCTTGTGTAGTCGACATCAAGTACTGTTTAAGTCAAACTCGTAACACTATAAATATGATGTGTATTGATTGTAGAGTTTTACTACTCTTTAGGAAAAGAGCGTAAATAGCGGTAAGTATTAAGTACGACGGTTTAGGAAAACCGTGCACAAATGACCCACAATCAAATAAAATGAGAGAAAAGAGTTCGTTTCCCAAGGAGGTATGGTGTTGTGAATTAACTTGTAGGTATTTGAGATTAATATTGAGAAGAATGGGGATGAGAGGATGAAAAGACGGATACGTTAAAATTAAACTACGACGAAAAAGACGAAAAGCCGTAGAAAAACCACAAAAATTAAAAATTATTAAAACCAAAAACAAAATATCAAAAAGGCTAAAAACAAGTCTAAAATAATATAAATAAAGTTAAAAATCCAACAAAGATATTTTAAAACCTTTTATTAATTAAATAATTAATTTTAAATGCTAATTAAAGCCCTAAAATTAAATTTAACTAATTCAAATGTCTAAAATATGATTTTATTGAATAATCACTTAACTTATATTATTATATGACTAAAAAGTAATTTTCTAAAAATTAAAACCTATTAAGACTATTTTTAAAACTCTAAAAATGATTAAAAATGATTAAAAACTAATTAAACTTAAAATAATTATAAAAATAAATCTAAAAGTTATAAAAATATTCTAAAAATGGAAAAGGTCCTAATTTATGATAAAGAACTTAGGAAAAATGAAAAAGAAAGAAAAACAAAATTTTGAAAATTAAATAATAAAATAATAATAAAATAATGCTAAAAATAAAAAGTTACTAAAATTTGAAATAAAAATTTTCTAAAAATCCTAAATAATATAACTAAGAGAAAAACACTAATTAGAGCTTCTAAACCTTTTTTTAATAATTTTATAAAAATCTTTAAAGTTTATAAAAAACCTTAAAAAATTATAAAATTAAAAATAAATGTTTTTGAAACCAAAATTAGATGTAAACCTCAAAAATATATTTTAAAAACTAAAAACTATTTTTCCTAAAAAATTAAAATCTTTTTGGTATTTTTTATTGATTTTCTAAAAACCGGATATAAAATAAATGATAAAAATAATATAATAAAGAGAAAAATATGAAAATGGTCTAGAAAAATCACAAATGCTAATATTAACCTAAGAAAAAATAAAAAGGACAAAATCAGCTTAATGAATAAGCTTGAAATAAGCTTAAAACCTACGGCTTATTTAAAAAGTAAGAAAAAAGAAACTGGTTAAGTAAAAAACAAAACCACACCCTAGCAGTCAAAGACCCTAGGGCGCAGTGGTAGTGTTGTGTGTGTGTGAGCGTAGTGATTGTGGGTTCGAGGCTTGCTAACCCCCTTTTTCACTTTTTATTTTTTTATTTTTTTAAACTTTATCCAATCAATCAGCACACTTGTTAAGCTTAGAAACCAACTCAAATTCACTTTTTACAATGAGATTAAACCAAATGATTTATAAAAGCGTGGACAGACTCAAACTATGAACACAAGCAGATAGCTTTGTGTTGTTGTTTATCTCACAAGTTTCAAAAGACCAAAGGAGTTGGCCTTGTGGCTTATTTTGGTGTTAGATTTTGGACAATAGGCACCCTTGAGCTTATTGAAGCTCAAGGAGTCAGCAAATAAGCAAATACAAACACCTAAGCACACAAGAAAAGCAGATCAAGCACACTCTAGCCTATGACAGGTTGCTGTGATGAAAAAGCTAGAACAGTGGACTCTTAGGCTAAAAACTTGCTCCCTAGTGAACTACAAGGCTTCAAATTTGGCACACACATCAACCAATTAGCATACTAGCAATAGCAATCAAACAATCACCCAATTACTCAACAGGTTGACAAATTCAAGCTCAAAAATTAATGAAAAACCAAGCAGAATTGGCATACACAGATTTTAAGACTACTTTTCTTCTTTTAATCACTCAAATCTTCCACAAACTTGCACCAAATGTTGACAAAACAAGCAAGCAACCTAACTCTACCTAATCCAATTCATCTAACACCTTTTAAAACATGATTCAACAACTATTGCCCTGCTAAAACCCTTAGCCAAACACCCTTTAATAATTTTGAAAAACGATTTAACAAATCAAATCCTCACAAAACCTAAACAAACTGATTCTAAAATCTCAAAACATGCAAAACAACTTAAAAGAACCAAAATCCAGTAACTTATAACACACTTAAGCACAAAATCAATTAGGATCAAACAACTTGCTATTTTTTTGAGATTTCCAAAGGTAAAGGAAGATTACCTTAAGGTTTTACTTCCAAAACCTTAGAGGATGAAAATCCTCCTCCAATCCAACTCGGGTTGGAGCAGAACTGAAATCAAAAGCCTTCTTCACCTGCTTAAAATCAAAATCAAAGAAAAAGGATAAAACAAGCAATATAATTTTTTTTTTTTCTGTTTTCTTTTCTTTTTAAAACTCTTCCCAAAACTTTTCCAACTTTTCAAAAACGTTTTCTAAACCTCTAAATCACCATTAACATGAACACTAAAGACCAAATCCTTGTGACAGATTCTCAAAAATTTCTCAAATCTTCAAACCTTGAAACAGATTTTGAAACACAAATTACTTAACCAAAATGAAACTTGGAACTCAGAATCCCTCATTAACAACACCAACTTTAAATAAATAATAAAAAGGAATTATCTTGCTTTAAATAACAAAAACCAACTTTTATATTTAATAAAAGGAATTACAAGTTTAAAATGAGGAAAACTGGAACAAGGGCTCTCCCACAGGTTGGGGCTCCTTTTATAGCACTCTTAGAACATACTAGAATCAAAAATACAAACCCTAATCCTATGAAAATCTCAAAAATACCCCTTGACACGTTTTTGGGAAATTTTTCCTTTCTTGATCTTGGCCGTTTAATTTTGTGTAGGGAGGAAGGATTAAAGCGTGGCTGTTGATATGGGACACGTCAATTGTCTTGGGGACCAAGGAATGCTCCTATTGGTGGATTGGAGAATTGGGGGTAGGGACCACGTTGGTGGGATTGGTGTTTTTAGGCGTGGGAAAGGTTTGTATACGTGTGAATTAAACGTGGGTGCGTTTAATTGAGTTTTACCCAAGTAAAAGTGGTGGTGAAATCTGGGTGGTAAGAAAGATGAACAGTAAACTGTTGAATCCGAAATTAGGGGAAACTTACATGTTAAGCGCCCTTTTTTGAGTTTAAAAGTTTCAATTGCCACTTTTGGTCCTTGTAACTTGAGATTTTTGCCATTAAAGGTTTTCAGCCCTAAAATTCGTCTTCCTTTGCAAATAAGTTTCCAACTTTTGCATTTTTGGCACAATACTTTGTAAAAAGTGTTACAAGGATGATTTTTGACACTTTTGAATATTTCAAGGGCTGTTTTTGGACAAAGTTGATCTTCAAAGGTCTTCATTGTGTCTTTCTCTTCATGAGGGACCATAATTGGCAATTTTCAATTGTTGAGGGACTAATCTTGCCATTTCTTCATAGTTGAAGGACCTTTTTGTAATTTTGACAAACTTAAGGGACCAAACTTGTAATTATTATTATACAAGGGTTTTAAGTGTCATTTCTTCATTGAATGAGGATCAATCTTGCTTGTCTTCAAGTCTTCAAGGGTGTTTGATGAGAATTCCATGATTAGGGCCCGGTTCTTTGTACGGCTTCGTTTCTCGTGTTCGTTTTTCCTTGATTCTTGTGATCTTTTGTCTTTTTCACGATATCCATACCTAAAATACACAAGTAAACAAACACAAGCATATATATGGTATTTTATGACATTTTTATGCATTTAAAGCCCGAAAAGAACGATGAGATCATGTATAAATGCCATCTCATCACTCCCCCATACTAAGCCATTGCCGTGCCCTCACGCAATGCTAGAATAAAGTATCTAAGCATCACCAAAGTTCAATTTTATTAACCTTTATTGAAGAGTAAAAGACTTGCAACATACTACGAGAATGTGTAAAGACATAATGTATGATTTTCATCACCAAAATGTGACTTTTAGGGTCAAAGAATAGAAACAAGTTAATGTCCCTTAGAGTAAATTTCGTCATCCTTGATTGTCATACATTCCATGCTAAGTGCAAAAACAAGATCATTGTTGGTACAAGTCACAATGCTAACACTACTCATACGTTCAAATTGTGTAATACTTTTTCTCCCCGCAATCCTAGTTATTATAAAAGGAAATGGGTTACTAGCATTTTTTATCTAATTGTCATGGATCACAAGTGATTCATATTGACTTATTTGAGTAGTTATTAGTCCGAAAGCAAAGTAGCACGATTTGATCAATAGTTAGCCGAAGGACAAAATCTTTTAAAACGGCTTCTCGTGTATCTCCTTAAGTTCATATCTTGGCATAACTCGTTTCACGATTTGAGACCTTTCTCGGACCGATATTTGGCATGTACTTCATACTTCAAATCTTGGGAAGACGTTCTCGAAATTATGGTCTTCTCTTCATATATTTGGAATTTCTTCACTTGACGTTTTTGAGAGATTCTTCATATAGGACCACGACTTCATCATTTTTCTTCAATCTTTACTTTGGATTTTGATATACAACGATCCGCCTCCTTTTCGGACTTGGATATATTTATCCTCATACCTTGTTAGGGTCTTTTTGGATAGACTTTCTCCATTCTTTAGGGGAGTAATTGCTTCTCGTCGTGTGTCTCGATCCTTCATATTGATTTTGGAACAATGATACTTCACATCATCTTTGGATCTTTAGCAAAAATAGAGCTCCTCATGCCTTGTTAGGGCCTTTTTGGATAATCGCCAATCTTCGCGTCCCGCTTCAATAAGTTATGCCTTGGCTATGAACTCTATTCAACCCCGAGCAACTTTTAAACGATCTTGCGCTAGAGGCTAAGTAACTTTTCAAATCGTACGACCTTACTTATTGCAATTATGTTTTATTCCTAATGCATTGATCTTATGGGAAGAAAAAGCCACAATTAAAAACATATGAGTTTTTGAAAGAACATTTTCATGTTCTACGTTTAGCATGATCACTTGTCTAACTCTATCATTTCTCGTTCTTCACTATTTAAAGACCTCTAATTAAAGAGACTCGTGAATACTTAGCCATGCAAGTCAAAATTAAGCCAAATTTGGATTAGCTTTCATTAAGACTATATCAAATCAAAGTTTTGGGTTTTCAAGCCACCTATAGGATCTTGCACTTTCTTGGACTTTTTCAAGTTTAGAGAATGCGTTTTTAAAGTTCCCTTGATAAGTGACTTTCTAGAATCAATTATAGGAACTTGCGAAAAGTTCTTGTTCTTAACCCGAATGAATTAAGACTTTCGCGTTTTAAAGCTCCCTATATAAAAGTCTAGCAAAACTTGAATTGAGCGGGTTAAGGAATGTAAATGGCTCCAAATGCCCATCAAGTCAAAAATTAACTCTTATTCTACCCATCGGAAAATATACATTCGTGTCTTAAAAACACTTATGAAAACTAAGAAAAATTTTAAAATTTGGCCATTTTTAGCCTTATTAGCAAAACAAAACATTGAAAGTTGGAAAACGTGAGGGCGTAGCAAAGCAAGTACCTATTCACCCCCCCATACTAAAAGTAAACATTGTCCTCAATGTTTCGAGTCTAAAGGTGGAGCACCCCCATACTAGAGACGAAGAGTCGAATGCTTAGGATCTAGCATGGAAAGGGTGATCAACAATATATCTAAAGCCATTTATTAATTATGCTAAGAGATAATTGTTAGAACAATAAAGGATATGTCATGGAATCGTGAAAAACTTCTTCAAACGAACGATGGAGGCTCACGTAAACGAACACGAGAGTCTTCAATCGTAGACGATGATGATGATCTAGATAACACAATCACAAACAACCACGAGACAACGAGTTGGAAGGGTACAAGTCCCCTTATTAGTGAACATAAAGCATAAAGATAAGCATGGGATCTCCCCCACGAGGCACCTCGTTTTTGATTACCGAGTCATGAGCTCGACTCGATCCCCTCAAAATGTGAACATTTAGGGAAATTCATGGTGTGGTCAATTTTTTGATGGGGCTTACATGATAAACAAGGCCCAAAAAGCAACCGGTAAAAAGGACTAAGTCCTTAGATGATACAAAATACCGGGTTCGAAAATGGCGTTCTCGTTTCCATTGGAAAAACAAATTAACGCCACTTCATCACGTGCCATAAACTCAAAGAGTTTGAAGAAAATAGATGAGAAGTAGAAGGGTGAGACAATTGGTAAGACAAACGTTTGAGCTACTCGAGGTAGACTCGCACCAAGCAAATAGATATAGTTTCCATTTATTGCATCGGTGGAAGACCGAGATTTCCCTTTACATGAAATTCTGGGATCGAATATCTCGTCCTCGGTGGACAAGGATGAGGGAACATAAGGGGCTTCCCCCATACTAGAACCACACAAAACATCGTCAAAAGGAGTAGACGAGTTTGTAGTACTCAAATCACGTGGTGATGACGGAGTTAGATTTGTAGAAAAATCAATTAAATCACATTTAAGATCTTTTTCTTTGTTATCTTTTAAACTCTCCTTATGAAAACCCTTTTTGATTATGTCGAAAATATTTGGTGTTTCTAAGACGATGTTAGTCACACTAAAAATTCTCACATTTTGAAACCGTTTTGGTTTTGGTGGTGGCAAGTTCTCAAAACGTTTATCGACGAAGAAAACCTCCCCATCGGGGCCAACATATTCATCATCCGAAAGATCTTCCGTAGAAACCGGCAACTTATCAACACTTTTCAAGAATGAATGTTCGAGATGAGGCGAAGGATTTTTCGATTCAAGTATTGACGGTTTCTTCTTTGTAGGCTTAGCACTCATAACCTCCACCGGCGGAGGAAATGGTAAATTGTTTTTGGAGACATTCCCTAAAACTCTTGGTGAAAATTCTTTGCAAACGACATTGGTCGAGTCACCATGGTTTAAAGTTGCAATAGAATATACATGAGAAAGATTGGAGTTTTGTGTTGCATTGATGACAAGTTCTTCTTCATTGAAACGAAGGGTGATTTTTCGAGCATGAACATCGATAAGTGCTCTTGATGTATCCAAAAATGAACGACCCAAAATGAGAGGAACTTTTCGATCGATGGGAATGTCTACAACGATAAAGTCAACGGGATAGTAAAACTTTCCGACTTTAACGAAAACGTCCTCGGCTACTCCACATGCCATAATCGTAGAATGATCGGCCATCTCGATGGACATGTTCGAAGGAGTAAGAGCCGGAAGCGAAAGCGATTTGAAAATCTCGAGAGGCATTAAATTAATACTAGCGCCAAGATCGGCCAAGGCGTAGCATTCCTCCATATCTTGAATAGCACACGGAATCAAAAATTTACCGGGATCACCGGCTTTTTGTGGTATGCGGCTTAGAAAAACCGATGAACAACTAGACGATTGTTGTAACTTTTCTTTGTTGTTTAGCATACTTTTGAAGTTTGCGGCGAATCGAGGCATCATGATTAAAGCATCGGCAAAACTTATGTTAAAATGTAGATCACGAAACATTTTCATAAATAGCTCAAATTGATAATTGTTCCGTTCTTGTGCTTTCTCTTTGTTTCGTCTCGAAGGGTAGGGTAAAGGTGGTGTGGGTTGGTCATTAGGCAACGGCCTTGGAAACTCGGGTTCCACAATTGGTATTGGTGTAACCGTAGGTGTGGTTTGAGCGGTACTTCGTGGGATCGTAATGTGCTCCTTTTCGACCATCACCTCGGGTTCTTTCTCGATTTCCTTCTCCGTAGAAGTACTTGGACGAGAGATTGGTTCCTTGAAAGTTTTACCACTACGAGTAGCAACAACCTTCAATTCTCCCCTCGGGTTGTTAATGGTATCACTAGGAAGACCACCCGAAGAAGAGGGCTTACACATGATAGCTTCGAACATCTTACCCATTCGGTCCTCAAATTTTGATTGCCTAGCATCCGCTTTCAATAACTCTTGCTTAATCTCATGTTGTCCTAATTCCATCTTTTGTTGGTTTTGTTGAAGACGTTGGACATTTCCTTCCATTTTATTTGCATGAGTTTTAAGTTCATTAGCAAGTTCATTTTTAAGCTCGTTTTTCAACTCGGATCTTAAGCTAATCATCTCACGTTGCATATTATCAAATTTAGCATCATTTGCTTTTGCATAATCTAAAAATTCTCCTTGCAAATTTTTAGTGTG
Source organism: Glebionis coronaria (assembly GCA_025667525.1). Classification (NCBI taxonomy): domain Eukaryota; kingdom Viridiplantae; phylum Streptophyta; class Magnoliopsida; order Asterales; family Asteraceae; genus Glebionis; species Glebionis coronaria. Next base: position 81,006,245 of record CM046880.1, read on the forward strand.
AGCATTTTGAAAACCTTGTGTAGTGTTTTGAAAATCACGGTTTTGGTTTTGATTAGAGATTTGTCCATTCCCACTTTGATAATTCCCTTTGTTGTAATTGCGTGTGTTGCCTTGGTAATTACCTTGGTTGTTGTTTCGATAATTGTTAACATTTTGATTTGGTGGAGCTTGATTTGGACGAGAACCTTGGCCGTTTTGGTTGTAAGTTCCCGTTGCTACATAAGCACTCGAAGTGTTACCATCCGCGGTAATGTACTCGGAAAGATCATGAGCTCCCCCACAAGATAAACAACTCTTAGCAACCGCTTTAACCGAAGCGGAATTGGAAGCTTCTTGAGCCTTCCAATGGGACATTAGATTAGCAAATCTATCAAAAAACCGATTTTCCTCATTAGCTTCATCATGTAAGGCGTTAATGCTACGAGACGATTGTGACGAAGATGACGAACCCATATTGGCAACACTCGGTGTGTTACGAGGGCTATAAACCTTAGATCGATTTTCAATGATTTGTAAAGCCTCATTTGTCGTCTTGCACAAAAAATTACCACCCGCGGCGGCATTCAAATAATCTCGTTCATGATCATTAAGCCCATAAAATGTATCAATTTGATGCAATTCCGAAAAATCATGGTGAGGACATTCATGCAACATCTCTTTAAATCGTTCCCATGCCATTGAAAAACTTTCATTGTTACGTTGCACAAATCGTGAAATCTCATTTTTTAAGTGTGTTGTTTTCGATGGTGGAAAGAACTTGTTCACAAACTTAGAAACGAGATCGGCCCATGTCAAAATCGAATTTGGCGGTTCTTTCTCGAGCCAAATTTTTGCGGGTCCATCCAACGAATATGGAAACAACATCATCTTAATGGCGTCATGTGGAACATCTTTGAATTTGCTAGTAGCGGTGAGACGGTTGAAATTCCTAATGTGGTAATGCGGGTTGTCTTTCTCATGACCTCGAAATTTGTTTACTTGTAGCATCGACATTAAACCCGTCTTAATCTCGAAATTCTCCGCAAGGATGGCGGGAATAACAATTGCCTCTCCAAAACCCTCGGTGGGTGCTTGTAGCAACTCAATCATAGTACGATTAGCCATTACGACTTCTTGTTCTACAATAGGTTCAACAATTGGAGGTTCTTCAACAATCAACGATCCTTGATTTGCTTGCTTTTGAAGTCGTTTACGAGCTCGTTTAGCTTGATTACGAGTGATTATAAACTACACGAAGAATGGGAGGTGAGCAAAGAAGATTCTTTTTGGTTGTTTTGTGGATTTTCAATTTTTTTGTGTTTTTGATGATATTTAATTTTTTTTGGATTTTGGTGTATCTTCGTAGACAACAATCTACAAAATCTCTCCTCGAATCAAACTCTTGATTAAAGAAGCCTCAAAGGAATGAAAACGATCACGTGGAGTGAACGCCTTCGAATGACTTTAGAACTTTGGTGAAAACCAAATTGTTCACGAGGGTTTAATCACAAAGAAAACCAAGCAAATATAGTATACGTATTAATACTTTGGGCGGCAAAACCCTCGATTAGCCTTCAATGTCAAAATACTCACAAGCAAGCGGGGAAACGAGGCGGCGCGAAGCACTTAAGAGCCTTTTTCCTTAGGGTATATTTTATAATAGCAGCCTTATACCCACCTTATAGTTCGTATTTTTCAAAATCGAGCTTCACGAAAGTATTTATCTATTTTTGCCTTTTCTTTTTGTTTGAGATTCGAATACAATAATTAGGAGATCAAATCCCAATTAAGGTTGTGTTTTCACACTTTTGGAGATATTGTATATTGATTGTGATACTTAATACAATATATTAATAATATTCACAAAGAAAAACCAAGAAAACCGATAATACGTGTTAAGGGAGTTCCACTTAACACAAATACTATTTATGGATAATATCAAAAACAAAAGCTTCCAAATTAAAGCACAACACACCTCCCCGGCAGCGGCGCCAAAAATGATTGTAGTAAATTTACTACTCTTTAGGTAAAGAGCGTAAATAGCGGTAAGTATTAAGTACGACGGTTTAGGAAAACCGTGCACAAATGACCCACAATCAAATAAAATGAGAGAAAAGAGTTCGTTTCCCAAGGAGGTATGGTGTTGTGAATTAACTTGTAGGTATTTGAGATTAATATTGAGAAGAATGGGGATGAGAGGATGAAAAGACGGATACGTTAAAATTAAACTACGACGAAAAAGACGAAAAGCCGTAGAAAAACCACAAAAATTAAAAATTATTAAAACCAAAAACAAAATATCAAAAAGGCTAAAAACAAGTCTAAAATAATATAAATAAAGTTAAAAATCCAACAAAGATATTTTAAAACCTTTTATTAATTAAATAATTAATTTTAAATGCTAATTAAAGCCCTAAAATTAAATTTAACTAATTCAAATGTCTAAAATATGATTTTATTGAATAATCACTTAACTTATATTATTATATGACTAAAAAGTAATTTTCTAAAAATTAAAACCTATTAAGACTATTTTTAAAACTCTAAAAATGATTAAAAATGATTAAAAACTAATTAAACTTAAAATAATTATAAAAATAAATCTAAAAGTTATAAAAATATTCTAAAAATGGAAAAGGTCCTAATTTATGATAAAGAACTTAGGAAAAATGAAAAAGAAAGAAAAACAAAATTTTGAAAATTAAATAATAAAATAATAATAAAATAATGCTAAAAATAAAAAGTTACTAAAATTTGAAATAAAAATTTTCTAAAAATCCTAAATAATATAACTAAGAGAAAAACACTAATTAGAGCTTCTAAACCTTTTTTTAATAATTTTATAAAAATCTTTAAAGTTTATAAAAAACCTTAAAAAATTATAAAATTAAAAATAAATGTTTTTGAAACCAAAATTAGATGTAAACCTCAAAAATATATTTTAAAAACTAAAAACTATTTTTCCTAAAAAATTAAAATCTTTTTGGTATTTTTTATTGATTTTCTAAAAACCGGATATAAAATAAATGATAAAAATAATATAATAAAGAGAAAAATATGAAAATGGTCTAGAAAAATCACAAATGCTAATATTAACCTAAGAAAAAATAAAAAGGACAAAATCAGCTTAATGAATAAGCTTGAAATAAGCTTAAAACCTACGGCTTATTTAAAAAGTAAGAAAAAAGAAACTGGTTAAGTAAAAAACAAAACCACACCCTAGCAGTCAAAGACCCTAGGGCGCAGTGGTAGTGTTGTGTGTGTGTGAGCGTAGTGATTGTGGGTTCGAGGCTTGCTAACCCCCTTTTTCACTTTTTATTTTTTTATTTTTTTAAACTTTATCCAATCAATCAGCACACTTGTTAAGCTTAGAAACCAACTCAAATTCACTTTTTACAATGAGATTAAACCAAATGATTTATAAAAACGTGGACAGACTCAAACTATGAACACAAGCAGATAGCTTTGTGTTGTTGTTTATCTCACAAGTTTCAAAAGACCAAAGGAGTTGGCCTTGTGGCTTATTTTGGTGTTAGATTTTGGACAATAGGCACCCTTGAGCTTATTGAAGCTCAAGGAGTCAGCAAATAAGCAAATACAAACACCTAAGCACACAAGAAAAGCAGATCAAGCACACTCTAGCCTATGACAGGTTGCTGTGATGAAAAAGCTAGAACAGTGGACTCTTAGGCTAAAAACTTGCTCCCTAGTGAACTACAAGGCTTCAAATTTGGCACACACATCAACCAATTAGCATACTAGCAATAGCAATCAAACAATCACCCAATTACTCAACAGGTTGACAAATTCAAGCTCAAAAATTAATGAAAAACCAAGCAGAATTGGCATACACAGATTTTAAGACTACTTTTCTTCTTTTAATCACTCAAATCTTCCACAAACTTGCACCAAATGTTGACAAAACAAGCAAGCAACCTAACTCTACCTAATCCAATTCATCTAACACCTTTTAAAACATGATTCAACAACTATTGCCCTGCTAAAACCCTTAGCCAAACACCCTTTAATAATTTTGAAAAACGATTTAACAAATCAAATCCTCACAAAACCTAAACAAACTGATTCTAAAATCTCAAAACATGCAAAACAACTTAAAAGAACCAAAATCCAGTAACTTATAACACACTTAAGCACAAAATCAATTAGGATCAAACAACTTGCTATTTTTTTGAGATTTCCAAAGGTAAAGGAAGATTACCTTAAGGTTTTACTTCCAAAACCTTAGAGGATGAAAATCCTCCTCCAATCCAACTCGGGTTGGAGCAGAACTGAAATCAAAAGCCTTCTTCACCTGCTTAAAATCAAAATCAAAGAAAAAGGATAAAACAAGCAATATAATTTTTTTTTTTTTTTCTGTTTTCTTTTCTTTTTAAAACTCTTCCCAAAACTTTTCCAACTTTTCAAAAACGTTTTCTAAACCTCTAAATCACCATTAACATGAACACTAAACACCAAATCCTTGTGACAGATTCTCAAAAATTTCTCAAATCTTCAAACCTTGAAACAGATTTTGAAACACAAATTACTTAACCAAAATGAAACTTGGAACTCAGAATCCCTCATTAACAACACCAACTTTAAATAAATAATAAAAAGGAATTATCTTGCTTTAAATAACAAAAACCAACTTTTATATTTAATAAAAGGAATTACAAGTTTAAAATGAGGAAAACTGGAACAAGGGCTCTCCCACAGGTTGGGGCTCCTTTTATAGCACTCTTAGAACATACTAGAATCAAAAATACAAACCCTAATCCTATGAAAATCTCAAAAATACCCCTTGACACGTTTTTGGGAAATTTGTCCTTTCTTGATCTTGGCCGTTTAATTTTGTGTAGGGAGGAAGGATTAAAGCGTGGCTGTTGATATGGGACACGTCAATTGTCTTGGGGACCAAGGAATGCTCCTATTGGTGGATTGGAGAATTGGGGGTAGGGACCACGTTGGTGGGATTGGTGTTTTTAGGCGTGGGAAAGGTTTGTATACGTGTGAATTAAACGTGGGTGCGTTTAATTGAGTTTTACCCAAGTAAAAGTGGTGGTGAAATCTGGGTGGTAAGAAAGATGAACAGTAAACTGTTGAATCCGAAATTAGGGGAAACTTACATGTTAAGCGCCCTTTTTTGAGTTTAAAAGTTTCAATTGCCACTTTTGGTCCTTGTAACTTGAGATTTTTGCCATTAAAGGTTTTCAGCCCTAAAATTCGTCTTCCTTTGCAAATAAGTTTCCAACTTTTGCATTTTTGGCACAATACTTTGTAAAAAGTGTTACAAGGATGATTTTTGACACTTTTGAATATTTCAAGGGCTGTTTTTGGACAAAGTTGATCTTCAAAGGTCTTCATTGTGTCTTTCTCTTCATGAGGGACCATAATTGGCAATTTTCAATTGTTGAGGGACTAATCTTGCCATTTCTTCATAGTTGAAGGACCTTTTTGTAATTTTGACAAACTTAAGGGACCAAACTTGTAATTATTATTATACAAGGGTTTTAAGTGTCATTTCTTCATTGAATGAGGATCAATCTTGCTTGTCTTCAAGTCTTCAAGGGTGTTTGATGAGAATTCCATGATTAGGGCCCGGTTCTTTGTACGGCTTCGTTTCTCGTGTTCGTTTTTCCTTGATTCTTGTGATCTTTTGTCTTTTTCACGATATCCATACCTAAAATACACAAGTAAACAAACACAAGCATATATATGGTATTTTATGACATTTTTATGCATTTAAAGCCCGAAAAGAACGATGAGATCATGTATAAATGCCATCTCATCATGTATCCATGCATTAATGTTTAACACTTTGAGATATTAAGAACATTAGTGTGTATAACTTAGTGAATCAAACAGCTACGACTGTATTCATAAGTTAAGGTTTATTGTTGTTCAAAGTGTGCACAACACATTGTCATCAAACGGTGTTATCCATAACACTTGTAATTCTTTATTATACAATAATAAGATTACGTTTGAAAAGTAATACCTTGTGTTGATTAAGTTAAGATTAGGGTTTCTTGCATTGATTAGGGACTTTCAATATCCATAACTCGAAATGGAAGAATTGTTCGATCATTTACAAAGTTTTTGATCCTTAGCATGGTTATCATCAACTTCGCATCTGCGAAAGAGATTATCTATTCCAATCACTACATCCGGTGCTTGTAATGAACATTATGAGTTCCACGTGATGTCGTTTGGATTGACCAATGCACATGTAGCATTCATAAATTCGGTGAATCACGTGTGTAGGATGTAATTTGATAAATTCATGCTCGTGATCATTAAGGACTATATGTTTGTTTATCAGAATAAGATTGAGTTAATAATTATTTATAAATTGCCCTGAATTGGCCGAACAGTGTAAACCTGAACCTTGAATAATTAACACGTGATTAAAGACTTAATACTTTACATGATTTATCTATGTAATTAAAAGGATAATGGAATATAAATTGACTCTTCAAAAATTAAGAGCCCTTTTAAGACTTTGGATTTTACCAAAAAGAAATGGAAATATGTTTTGACAAATGTTTTAACAAAGGATTTTAAGGGATTATTCCCTTATACACAAACCATTTAACTAAACTTCTGTTTAGGGGTAAATGTTTGTGTATACCTCAAGATAACTTAAGAAGGATTGAGGAAACCATTTGAACCATGATTTGAAATTTGAAACGACAATTTTTACTTTTCAAACTATGAAAACTTTGACCAAAGTATAAACAAAGGTTTTTCGAACATTTACGAATCTTATTAATTATTTTCGATAAATCAACGAAAATCTTGTTAATTAAACTCAAATTTATTTTGAACATTTTATATAATTGGTTGAACTAAGAAATTTAAAACTTTTACGTTTACGCTTCATAAAAATTAACTAATAAATATTTAATTAATTATAATAATTATCGACGCTTTAGACGACGAATTGAGTAAAACGGATAAAAATGATAGTAAAGACGAAACTAAAACATAGAAGATATGAAGAAAGAATTTTGAATAAATACGGTTGTGATATTTATTTCATTAGGAAGGTGAACGTAATTACTGACGCATAATATAGAAAGAATATCTGAGTGAATTATGGACATGATAATTATATCATCATGAGAAGTGAATATAAATACCAACGCATTATATAAAAAGGATAAAGAAACAATTAGGACATGATCCTTAATAATGAACGTGCAAAATAAATTGCCGAACGATATAAAAATAAACGATGTTTGTAAGAAGAATAATATAGATAATAAAAGGGGTTCGCGGCTAATGTGAACCATCAGAATTGAGAAGCCGATAGCGTTAAATATTTTAAAAGGCCGTTTATTGTTGCCTAAATAAGGAAAATTGTGAGATATAGTTATGATTGAATTTGTAAGTATAAGTATTATATGTATGTCATTTATGACTAAAAGTATCTTTGTCTGAATAAATTGTACTGATGAAAATTATGAAGGCAGACATCGCCTCATACATTAGTAAACGTCTAGCAATTGCAAAGGTCATCATTTGAATTTGATTCGATTTGGGTCATCGTCGATTGACTGACCAAATCTGCTAATATCATTCCCGTTAATGATAAATGCAAAGGAGTTAGGTAAACATAGTGTGCCTGTATCGAACATCTATATCAAGATCCTCGCTTCGCATCGAATTTCTAGAGATTTGCTCAGAAATCATTGAGAACGAACCTTGATAAGAGTACTATGTACGATCCCAAATCGAAGGGACGAGGTAAAGTAACGATACAAGGTAATATAAGTGTTGTTTTATGTTTGAATGAATGACCTTTGGTAATAGACCGTAAATTCGTTTTCCTTTGGAGAGATTATCATTGATAATCATCGTGTTAGGATTGAGATCGAATCTTGTTAGGATCTATGTTAGAGCATCTGTAAGCAAGAGTTGAGATGATGACATCCGACATACACCCATTGTGAGTTGGACATGTCTTTCAGGTTTAAGGTTTCCTATGATGGCGAACCTAACCTTGCAAAATACTCGAACCGCGAAACCTGAAATGATTGTTGAAATTAAGATTTGATTATTAACTGCCGATAGTGGGCAGGAGGTTATGTGAATATGAAATGTAGATCTTGAAGTGCCAAATGGGTAGCGAAGTTATGCCATAATTTTTAACCTTGGAAAAAATGAATTCATGATCTGACAAATCATGGGATATAAGTCCCCGTTGTATGGGACCATTAAGATGATGTAAAAGTTGGGATTGAAAGGCATATAAGCTGGATCTACCCTAGGACTTCAAGAACCGCGTGAATTATGTTTCGAAAATCGAACTTGATGGAACATCTATCAAGCGAGAATCTGATTATCCTTAGTAGAGCTTAGATCGGCGAAAAGTTGCATTCATCAAAAACCCGTGAATATCATGGATAGAGAAAGTAAGTCAACATTAAGCCTGATCTTATTCCCGTAGTTATGTTTGATGAAACTCACGTATTATAATGAATTACACTTGTGAGAAAAGACCGAATGTGGAGGAAATACCCACATGGCTTAAACTCTATAAGAAGCGAGTAGTAAGGTAAGATGATCTTTGAGGACAAAGATCCTGTTTAGGGGTAAATGCTGTGACAATCCGTCAATTTACGATTGATATTTTATTCTCAATATTTATTTGAAAATATTATTCTAATGATACAATATGAACTCACTTATTTTTGGGAAGTAATTTGGATTTACGTCTTGAAGTAGCATCGACTACGTCTAAACCGGAGGATTCAACGTTACGTGCTTACGTTTACATACACCGTCCTTGGTGACAGTCCGATATTTCAGAAAATAAATTTGTCCATGAATATTATTTTGGAGTTTTAAATTTGTGTTGGTTCATAAACTCACAAATTTACGAGAAGAGATTAGGACTTACGATTTTATTTTAACGTCCTTTACGACTAAACCGGAAACCTTAGGATTACGTATTTACGTTTTCGAACTCCGTTTTTGATGAAACAATTTTTATTGGATTCGTTTTGTGACGTCGATTCATAATTTATACAAACTTTTTTCGTAAAACGACCCGAGGGCACACAAATCGAGGAAACTAGAATCGAGGAGTACCCGTAAATAAATGGGATGAGACAAGTGGGACACTTGTCCCACCCCACACTTCAAAACCGGCTACAACCACTCCACCAAGATAACTTGGTGTCAAGTTATCACTTAAACTAGCTACACATGTCATTTTAGCTTCCACTTGAAGCTAAGTTCCATCAAAACCACTCACCATACCATTAGCTCTCATTTGTTACATGCAAACTAGCTAAAATTCTCTCTCTCTAACTCAAACATGCCGTCCCATATTCACCATCCATAACCACCCTTTGATCTTGATTCAACCATGAAATCTTATGTTATATACACATATGTTGAAGCCACTTTGAAACCCTATTGATTGGTGGTGCTTATGACATCCAAGGAGAAGTTTTCATAGAGTAGGAGGGCTGATTTTCCACAAGTTTTCTAGGAAGAATGGTGGTCATGAAGGTGGTCTTGGTGCATCATAAGTTTCTCCATCCAAAACCATGCCAAACTCATAACCTACATCAAGTTGGTGGTATAAAGATTGTCCTCCTCAACTTCTTGTTATTTTGATTATGTAAACATGTATTTTATTTCCTATTATATATATTTATGATGATTATATGATGATAAAAATGTTATGTGGGGATTTGTTGTTGATAATCATGGATAAAAAGGTGAAAAACCATAAGAAACAAGGTTAAAATCTTGGTTAAATTTGATGGCTGTATAAAACAGTAAAGAAGTAAGTCATAAACTTATAAAATGATGAAGTGGAATAGATTTACAGTAAGCTATGGGTCTTGTACACATGTGAGAGTTGGCCATGCAATGGAATCAAAATAATGAGTGAGATATGATCAAAACAAGTTTAGGGTATAAATCTGAAGTTACTGTTTTGGACGATTTTTAGAAAATACTTAAAGGATGATTCAACAGTAGCTATAGAAGAGTTAAATGTAGAACATATCATCTAGTTTATGTGATAAAAATTTGAGCTTCTATCTCCGTATAGAACTCCAGATATGGAACTTTTGGTGAAAATGAAGTTAAAAATCAGATTTTTGGAAATTAAAGAATAATACTATTATATAAGCACTCACATTTTAATATATAAAATGTAAAATAAAAACCCACTAACTTATAAAACTTATTTATATAAATATATATATAAAAGTTAATCAAATGTATGAATTATATAAATGATGGTGAAATAATGTTTATAAGTAATAAAAACTATAAACATGATTTTTACGACTTTTTCAGCTATTGCCGTAAAATTAACGTTTTTGTTAAATAAAACTTAGATGGTTGGACCCGTCTAATGAAAAATTTATAAAACTTATAGACTAATATATAGACATTTATAACAAGTAAAAACCGATAAAACCCGAACTATAGGGCATACGGACATTAACAAGTTAAATAAACATATTGGACTAATAAATGGACTAAATAGGATAAAAACTTGTAAAAAGAATCTATTGGGCTTAACCCATTTAGGCCCAACTTGGAAAGCATACATACTGATAATATAGGTACAAGATGGATTAAAATAAGTTAAATAACTTATAATAAGCTTATTGGACTTAAGACACGTAAACGGGTAAAACTAGTAAACTAATACAAAAGTTATCGAAATATAACACTAAAAGGAGTAAACGAGAATATGTAAACCCACTTGATCATCGTATATATATAATCATCATATGTATACATAGATGTTATTTTTATAAAGTCATTGGACAAACGTCTAAGACCGAGTATTATTTGTCTAGGTTTCCGTGATTGAAGCACGTACCGTACGTCCGAATTGCCGATAACCCGCCTTCCCACATCAACGTGAGTTCATAGCCTCGCACTCTTTTAAATGTTTTATAAATGTTTTATAAACCCGCGAGGGAGATAACATGTTAGTATTTTTATAAATTAGGACACCATTTGTCCCGATTGTTTGTTTATTGATTTGGACCCGAATGATTGAATGACCCGATTGTATGACCCGATAAATGATTAAAGGACCCGATAGATACAAATAAAAATGGATTATTAAAGTTAGGTTATGTCACTAAAAGTCCCATTAGCATGAATTGTGAACTACCGGGAGTTGGTAGACGCTTATGCATTTAATAGTACTATTTGGGGACGATCACCCCAGTTCGCGCCTTGACGGTTGATCCCCGTCGTGCCACATTGATTGGTAAGCGAATTTATGTATGAGAAGATTTCCATAGCGTGACCTTTGTGACGACACGCTACTTTAGATGGGCAAAATTGGTATCGGGTTAGCTACCCGTTTTGGTTTAGTAAGGTAACAATGTCATGCGGCTTATAATAATCCAAAACTAACGAAATACTATTAGACGCTTCGAATTACGATGTATTGCCTGACTAGCAATACTGGGTCATACTATTGATATTATGATTGTATTTTGGTTTTCATAACCATATTCATATAACGGTTTTTATTTGATTTTTTACAACGTCATAAGACGTATTGTATGATGTTTTTACGACATTGGCTCGTATATTGATTTTAAGGCAAATGCCTATATTATGATTTCGATAAGGATTTATATAAAATGATTTTGGCTATTTTATGGCCTATTATAAAGATTTGTATAAAATGATTTTGGCTATTTTACGGCCTATTACAATGATTTGTACGAATTGATTTTTGGTACTAATTTAATACCAAAGTTATATTGATGGAATTTATTAAACTCTATGAATTCACTCGGCGTTATCGCTGACCTTTTCTTTTAACATGTTTTATCTCAGTTACTTGAAGGTAATTCTCGGGAAAACGACAAGAATTCATGGCCCGCACTTAAACAATATTTTTCCATTCAAACACTTTGTAAAACTTTTGTATGCAATGTAATGACTTGGGACCGATGTAACTTTGTTGTTTATGAATGGAAATGATTTAATATTAAACGACGCGATTTTTATGCGTTGTCTATGATGTGAGTAATGTGCTATCCCGTAACACCAACTAGTCTTCCGCTGTACTGAGTTGTATAAATTTGGGGGTGTTACAATATCCTAGGCCAATCCCTTCATTCGGGAAGTTTTTCTTCATGCGGAATAAAACACCGTCGTTCGGAATATGAATTGATCCGGAATAAATGATAAAAAACCTTGATTCAGAATAACACTGATTCAGAATACTTTGCTTGATCCGGAATATTTGGTGATTCGGAATACTTTCTCACTCGGAATAAAAAATTGAATCGGAATAACTTAAACAAGAAGCTTCATTCGGAATAACAAAAAAACTGATTCGGAATATTACTACTCATCCGGAATATTGATTATTCCGGATGAACACCTGATAGGTGTGTAAACACCCATCCTTTTACCACTTAATTCGGGCTAAAACGAGACCAAAACACGTATTTAATATCATTTGTTTGGAATTATGCGTGGTTTTTGTGTTTATTGTGTTTTCAGAGCCAACCGGATAAATATTGAAGAAAACATGGGATTGCACGGGTTTTACTGAAGAAAAAGACTCAAGATAAAGTCTATTGTCCAAGAGATGCAAAAGATTTGAAGTCGCTGGGCCTATTCGAAGATTTATCGAAGAAAAGGACCAAAGATGGAAGATTTATATAAGTCGAAGAAACTCAAGTCCATTAAACGAAGAAATTAAAAGACAAGTTGAATTTAATCGACAACAAATCCCGAATCAGAATCGAAAACGGAAACTTTTCTGAAAAGACGAAAAGACACAAAGAACGGGAGAAAGCCCACTCACCAACCAAAGGACAAGACTATAAATAGCCTTTCCCTCACACATTTTAGACTAGTTAATTTTTTTCTTCCTCCCCATTCTTTCTCCTGGTTCGTAGAACACCATCACCACTAGGGTGATTGGTGATTTTTATTTTTAGTTCTTTAATCTTGTAATTTTAATCTTTGTTTCATCTTGTCAAAACATCAATCATTCAATACTAAGTTCTTGTTTTAATCTTTCATTTCATCTTGTTCATCATCATCTTTATCTTCAAGTTTTTAAGTTTTTATTTTCTTGATTTGATCTTCAAAAGTTGATGGGATTTGTGTTTTTATTAGTGGGATTCGTTGCTCATGGTATCTAAATGATTTGTGTTTAATTTGGTAAAAACTTTTTAAGTATTTGGTTCGATTTTGATCAAAATTCGTGTCCCTTGTTCTTCGCGATACTGTTACTGTAACTGGGTTTCCAGATCTTCCGAATCATGACAAAAAGTTCCGAATGAAGTAGTCATTCGGAAGGTTCCGAATCAGTCTTTAAGTTCCGCATCAAGTCACTTTCATTCGGAAGTTTCAAACTTCCGAATCAACCTTTTCATTCGGAAAGTTCCGAATCAACCTGAAGGTTCCGAATCAGCAACTTCCGATCCAGCAAGTTCCGAATGAACATTCATTCGGAAAGTTCCGAATCAGCCATTAAGTTCCAGATGAGTATGTTCCGAATGAGCAAGTTCCGGATGAGTGAATAGTATCTTCCGAATCAGTTAGTTCCGAATCAAGGTTTAAAGTTCCGAATCAGTTATTTTTGAGTACTTTAATGTTACTGTTTTACTGTTGATTAATTTACTGTTTCTTTACTCATATTTCACAATTTACATGTTAACTTTAATTTCAATTTGAGCTTTAAATTTTCAACAAAGTTTTTGTTAATCATAATTAAAGTAATTGCCTTTGATTTAAACTTTCATTTCCACTTTTTATTAGACAGAAAACCCAACTCCTTTATTTAGTAACCAAGAACAATCATTCCACTTAAGACCTAGATCAATTCGAGAGGATATCGAGAGAAAATTGAACCCATTGAAAAAGGATTGTATCAAATGGCGCCGCTGCCGGCTCTTCTCGTTAAGATCAAAAGTTTTTTGTGAGAACTTGGATTTTGGGATCCGTTCCCCGTGAACGTTACTTTTTCATAAACATATTCAAAAACACAAAAAAATATAAAATTTTCAAAAAATCCTAAAAAGTAAAAAAACATAAAAACCAAAAATATTTTTGCTTTGTTTTTCTTTGTTCGTTCTTTTGCAGGTGTATGCGCACTCGATCCACGTCTTATCAAGAGCCCGAGCCTCTCGCTAACTTAGACATGGCTGGTGTCCAAAACAACAATAGCATACCACCTCCGAACAACAATAATAACAACAACAATCCACCTTTCAACAACATGAACAATAACAACAACAATGAGCACCTTCCGGATAATCGCCCAATGATTGAATTGCTGCAAGCTCATGTTGATGGCAACACGGATCCAATTGTTATACCACCAATTGCCGCCAACAATTTCGAGCTAACGTCAGGCTTTATCCAGATGGTATCCGCTCAACCATTCTTGGGACGCACCATTGATGACCCACACGACCATATCAAGAGATTTCTACAACTCACCAACACGGTCAAGTTCAATGGAGTTTCACAAGAAGTGATAAGGTTACAACTTTTTCCCTTTTCTTTAGAGGGACAAGCCCGACATTGGCTTGCTAAGGAACCGCCACAGAGTATTCTCTCGTGGACGGATTTGGAAACAAAGTTTATCAACTACTTTTTTCCACCCTCTCGTACTACCGCTTTGCGGAATGAGATTATAAACTTTGAACAAAAGTACGATGAGTCATTCAGTGAATCTTGGGATCGTTTTAAAGATCTTTTAAGAAAATGCCCACAACATGGTTTTACCAAAGTACATCAAATAAATACTTTTTACAATGGTTTAAGCATGAGTGACCAAGATTCACTGAATAGTGCCTCAGGGGGTAATTTATTGGCTAAGACTTCCAATGCTGCTTGGGATATCATTGAGAACAAGTCTCGTGTGCAAACCAAGAGCGTTAGGACCAATGTTGCTAGTGCTAGCACTAATGACAGCGATAAGCGATTAGACAAAATCACTACGCTTCTTGAATCGCTTGTCACCCACACCATCAGCAACAACAACAGCAACAACACCAAAAATGCACAAGTGAACGCTGTCAGCCAACCTTGTGAGATATGCGGTGGTCCCCACTCTTACACAACTTGTACCGCCACCCAAGATTACCCTGCTGAGAATGTGAATGCGGCATATGGCACCTACCAACAACCTGCTTATCAAGCTAGACCTCAAGGTGACCGTAACTTGCTTAGCTATCGATCAAACAACTATCTTTCACCACCTGGCTTTCCACCAACCAACACAAACCAACAACAAAACCTTAACCGCCCTTCTCAACAACAACAACAACCTCGACAACCATACATCCCACCTCACAAGCAACAACAACAACCTCAACGTAACAATCAAGGCTACCAACAACCTGCTTACCAACCACCTGCATACAATGCTCCTTCCAACCAAACCACCACTGCTTTACACCAAGAGGTCGCCACTTACATGAGAACCAATGATGTGATTGTGGGAAATCTCCAAGAGGAAGTACGCAATTTGAAGGCGGATTTGGTCAAGCAAGGAAATGATTTGAGAGCTGACATGAGAAACACGTTGGATAGCCAGACTAATGATCTGAGGAACATGATGGCTAGTTTCTTCCAAAGTAGTCAACCCTCTTCTTCGGGTACTCTTCCGAGTAACACCGTTGCTAACCCAAGAGGGGAGATGAAAGCAATCACTACTCGAAGTGGTAAAGGTACCAAGGAACCCGAGCTTCCTACACCTCCACCGGTGGTTGTGACTAAGGAAAACGAGTCGCCTGCTCCCATTCCTCATCCTTCTCCTTCCCTAATTTCTCCACCTCTTCTTTCTACCCCTCCTCCACCCGTGGTTGTGAGTGATCCTATACTCCCAAAGCCTTCCTCTTCTTCCAATATACCTTATCCTTCTAGGTTGAGGAAAGAGAAGCAAAAGAGCAAGGATGATATTCAGGTTTCGAATTTCCTTAAAATGTTCAAACAACTGAATTTCAATATCTCCTTCGCTGAGGCTCTCGCTCACATGCCCAAATACGCTAAAATGTTTAAAGACCTTCTGAGCGACAAGGAAAAGCTCCTCGACATTGCCAACACCCAACTTAATGAGAACTGCTCTGCAGTGCTCTTAAGGAAATTGCCAACTAAGCTTGGTGATCCGGGTCGTTTTCTTATCCCTTGCAATTTCCCGGGAGTAGAGAATTGCATGGCCCTAGCCGATCTAGGTGCCAGTATTAATCTCATGCCTCTAAGTGTTTGGAAGCAATTATCTCTCCCAGAGCTAGTCCCCACTAAAATGACTTTGGAATTGGCCAACCGTACGGTTGCTTATCCAGTGGGGATAGCCGAAGATGTTATTGTAGGAGTCGACAAATTCACCTTCCCTGCTGATTTTGTTGTCGTCGACTACGAGATGGACCCCCGTGTGCCACTTATTGTTGGTCGTCCATTCTTGAGGACCGGTCGCACTCTTATTGATGTTGAAGCCAGAGAGCTTATCATGAGAGTGGGTGACGACAAAGTAGTCTTCAACATGGGAAAGTTGTCCAAACAGCCTTATTCGTATGAGAGCGTTAATTGTATTGACGTTCTTGATGAGGCTTGTGAAGAACACTTTAATGATGCTTGCAAAAGTATTCCTACCTCTCTTCCCACTGTTGAGACCGTGTCCTCCATTGATTCATCGTTGTCTCTATTTGGAGATAGTGATTTATTCTGGAACAATCTTGAAGATGCCATGGGAGATGCGAATTTAGCTACTAATGATTCTCCCACCGAGGGGGATGAAGATATGAGTTTCTTTGACAATCTTCTCACCGAAGACATTCCTTCGCCTCCATCTCCCACGGTTATTGCTATCAATGCCACGACTTTGACAACGCCTCCCGTCGAAAATCCTCCGGATTTAGAACTTAAGGAGTTGCCGCCTCATCTCGAGTACGTGTTCCTTGACGACAACAAGAAGTCGCCCGTCATTATTGCAAAGGATCTGAAAGATGAAGAGAAGACTCGCCTCGTTGCTGTGTTGAAAGCTCACAAGAAGGCTATTGCGTGGAAAATCTCGGATATTCGTGGAATTGATCCTCACTTCTGCACGCACAAAATTCTCATGGAGGACGACTATAAGCCCACTATTCAAAGCCAACGAAGGGTGAATCCAAAAATACATGAAGTCATCAAAACAGAGGTTATCAAACTTCTTGATGCGGGTATGATTTACCCTATTTCGGATTCACCGTGGGTTAGTCCAATCCATTGTGTGCCCAAGAAGGGCGGAATAACCGTTGTTCCCAATGAACACAACGAGTTGATTCCCACTCGTCTCGTTACTGGGTGGAGAGTTTGTATAGACTACCGCAAACTCAATGATGCCACGAGAAAGGATCATTTCCCCCTACCTTTCATGGACCAAATGCTTGAACGATTAGCCGGTAATGAATATTACTGCTTTCTGGATGGTTTCTCGGGTTATTTTCAAATACCCATCGATCCCCAAGATCAAGAGAAGACTACATTCACTTGTCCCTACGGCACTTTCGCTTACAAAAGAATGCCTTTTGGCTTATGTAATGCGCCCGGGACTTTTCAAAGGTGCATGTTAGCTATCTTCCATGACATGGTTGAACAAACCATGGAAGTCTTCATGGATGATTTCTCGGTTTTCGGGGATTCCTTCTCTGCTTGCCTTGCCAATTTAGAACGTATGCTAAAGCGGTGCGAAGACACTCGCCTTGTTCTAAATTGGGAAAAATGCCATTTTATGGTAAAAGAAGGCGTCGTGCTTGGCCATAAGATTTCGAAAGCCGGTCTTGAAGTAGACCGTGCTAAAGTTGATGTTATAGCAAAGTTGCCTCCACCTTCAACTGTGAAGGGTGTGAGAAGTTTCTTGGGTCATGCGGGCTTTTACCGTCGTTTCATCAAAGATTTTTCGCAAATCGCTCGCCCGATGACCCACCTCTTAGAGAAAGATACTCCTTTTATCTTCTCCAAAGAGTGTCTTGAAGCCTTCAACTCGCTTAAGGATAAGCTAACTAAGGCACCCGTCTTGGTTACCCCTAATTGGGAGCTTCCTTTTGAGTTGATGTGCGATGCTAGCGATTTTGCTATTGGAGCGGTTCTTGGACAAAGAGTGAACAAACACTTCCAACCGATCCATTACGCTAGCAAGACAATGACTGGGGCACAATTGCATTATACGACAACCGAAAAAGAGCTTTTAGCTGTTGTCTATGCTTTTGAAAAATTCCGCCCCTATCTTGTCCTTTCCACCACCATTGTGTACACCGATCATTCCGCGTTGAAGTACTTGTTGACAAAGCAAGATTCCAAACCAAGACTTCTTCGCTGGGTTTTGCTGCTCCAGGAATTTAAAATCGACATCCGCGATAAAAAAGGAGCAGAAAACCTAGCCGCGGACCATCTTAGTAGACTTGAGGATCCTTACCAAGGGGATCATCCGACCAAAGAAATCAATGATTCTTTTCCCTTGGAGACCTTAATGTCTATAAACTCGAAGCCGAATGAAACCCCGTGGTTTGCGGACTTTGCAAACTACTTGGCGGGTGGAATTCTCAAGGAAGGGTTGACGTCCCAGCAAAAGAAGAAGTTCTTTACCGACATCAAGACTTACTTTTGGGACGACCCTTACCTATTCAAACAATGTGCTGATCTGATAATTCGCCGATGTGTTGATGGACCGGCAGCGTTGGACATCCTTGATGCTTGCCACAAAGGACCCACCGGTGGTCACTTTGGTCCCAACTACACCGCTAAAAAAGTGTTTGATTCGGGATTTTATTGGCCCTCCATATACCGTGATGCTCACGATATGGTCAAACGATGTGATGTTTGCCAAAAGCAAGGCAAAATCACACATAAAGACGAGATGCCTCAGAATTTCATTCAAGAGTGTGAAATTTTTGATGTTTGGGGTATCGACTTTATGGGGCCATTCCCTTCGTCTAAAGGAAACAAATACATCCTTGTAGCCGTTGACTACGTTTCAAAGTGGGTTGAAGCCAAAGCTTTGCCTACTAATGACGCAAGGGTAGTTTGTAACTTTTTGAAGGCTCTATTCGCTAGATTCGGTGTGCCTCACGCCATTATTAGTGATCGTGGGACTCATTTCTGCAATGACCAATTTGCTAGAGTCATGGCTAAGTACGGTGTAAATCATCGTCTTTCCACAGCCTACCACCCACAAACTAATGGCCAGGCTGAAATATCCAACCGAGGGCTGAAGCGAATTCTTGAAAGGACCGTGGGAGAGCATCGTGCCTCATGGGCTGATAAATTGGATGATGCTTTGTGGGCTTTCCGTACTGCTTACAAGACCCCGATCGGCTGTACGCCTTATCGTCTTGTGTACGGGAAAGCGTGCCACCTCCCCATTGAGTTGGAGCACAAGGCTTATTGGGCCTTGAAGTGGGCTAATTTTGATATAAACAAAGCCGGTGACCTACGCAAGATCCAACTCAATGAGCTCAATGAACTTCGGAATGAGGCTTATGAAAATTCTTTGATCTATAAGGAAAGAACTAAGCTCATTCACGACTCTAAGATCAAAAACCGAGAGTTCCATGTTGGAGACAAAGTCTTACTTTTTAACTCTCGGTTGAAAATCTTTTCGGGAAAGCTCAAATCTCGTTGGTCCGGCCCATTCACCATTACCCAAATTTTTCCATATGGTACTCTCGAGCTCGCTCAACCTGATGGACCAAATTTTAAGGTGAATGGCCAACGAGTGAAGTTGTACTTTGGTGAGGACACCTCTAAGGAGGTGATTCCATCCCTCACCACGTTCCCCATGAACTAATTTTGGGTCGAGTCAGGCTCGTGACTCGGTTATCAAAAACAAGCGCTCCTCGGGAGGCAACCCGAGTATCTATCCTTGTATGTTTTAATCCCCTAAGTGTGGGGGGGGGACTTCTATATGTGTTTGCCTTTTTGTAGTGATGTGATTACAGGTATAATTGCACTCTTGGAATCTTTGAAGAACCGTGCTCCCGTGTTTATCCGAAATCCGGTTCTATCTCTCAACTATCGTGATTCAATTTTCTTCATATTCACCTTTGAAATTGATCACTTTAGTCGTCTCTTCCTTAACTTGCGTTAACCAACGTGCACAATGTCATAAGTGTAGGGGAACTTTCTCCCACATGCTTAAACATTGAGGACAATGTTTATCTTAAGTGTAGGGGGGACTTCTATCGAAGTTTTAAGTGGACTTTTCCATGAAAATGCCTTCAATTAACCGGAAAATCCTATTTTTCAACATTCTTCAAATTTTTTATTAACTTTAGCCATTTAGTCGTAATTTTTAAATTTTTATCGTTGCTTTCATATGTATATATCCCGCAATAAAGTCAAAAATATTAATAAAGTGGTGTAGCTAGTTTAGGAATCTTTGACATATTAGGCCCGTTGCGTTTATTTTGACTCAACCCGAATAGACTTATCCAAGTTTAGTCTAGCTAGTATCCTTAACCATATAGACCTTAATTGGTTTATTAGGCTAAGTGTCCACGAGTCTCATTACTTGAGATTTTAAATTGTGGAGGACGAGAAATGATAGAGTCAATTATAAGTCGGTATTCTTGCGCAAGCTCACTTGGTGTAATTATTTGCCTATTCTCCCATCACTTGCTAATAAATTATCTGCAATAAGTAAGGTCTTACGATTTGAAAAGTTACTTAGCTTCTAGCCCAAGATCGTTTAAAAGTTGCTCGGTAATGATAAGAGTTCATAGCCAAGGCATAACTTATGAAGCGGGGCGCGAAGATTGGCGAGTCCAAAAAGGCCCTAACAAGGCATGAGGATTCAATTTTATTGCTGAAGATCCAAAGTGATGTGAAAAGCATTATTCCTAAAGTCAATATGAAGGATCAAGACTCACGACGAAAAGCAATCAACTCCCATAAAGATCATGGAGAAGTCTATCCGAAAAGACCCTAACAAGGTATGAGGATAAATAGATCCAAGTCCGAAAAGGAGGCGGATCGTTGTATCTCAAAATCCCAATTAGAGATTGAAGAAATAATCATGAAGTCGTGGTCAACAAAGATTGGAGAACCCCTCAAAAGTCTCCAAATGAAGAAACTCTATTATGATGAGAAGACCATTATCTCAAGAACGTCTCTCGAAGATATGAAGTATGAAGTACATGCCAAATATCGGCCCGAGAAAGGTCTCAAATCGTGAACCAAGTTATGCCAAGATATGAACTTTTTGATATCCCGAGAAGCAGTTTTAAGAGATTTTGGCCTTTAGCTAACTATTGATCAAATCGTCCTACTTTGCTTTCAGCCCTAATAAACTATCGAAATAAGTCCAAAAATGCATCTTCATGATCATTCTAAGACAAAAATAAAATATAAGAGATACACCTAGGAATAAGGGAGTTTAAGCATTTAATTAAGCCATGTGTGTAAGTGTTTGAATTGCTAACTTATAATAACAATGATCTCGTTTTTAAGCTTAGTTTGGGGAACGTGAAACTTGAGGGTGATAAATCTTCGCAGCACCAAAGCCCTAATGTAAGTCATCGATTTCTCTACAAGTTATTTCCATGTAGCTATTTTCAAGTGAAAATGGTTTTCTAACCCTTTGTTACCTTTGAAGTTTCATTTCATTAAATTTTTGTTTAGTAGAATTTAAATAAGGCCAAGGTTGATTAATTATGAGAAAAGTGTAAGCTTGCTTTATCACTAAGCATTGCATGAGGGCATGGCAATGGTTAAGTGTAGGGGATTTGATAGGTGTGTAAACACCCATCCTTTTACCACTTAATTCGGGCTAAAACGAGACCAAAACACGTATTTAATATCATTTGTTTGGAATTATGCGTGGTTTTTGTGTTTATTGTGTTTTCAGAGCCAACCGGATAAATATTGAAGAAAACATGGGATTGCACGGGTTTTACTGAAGAAAAAGACTCAAGATAAAGTCTATTGTCCAAGAGATGCAAAAGATTTGAAGTCGCTGGGCCTATTCGAAGATTTATCGAAGAAAAGGACCAAAGATGGAAGATTTATATAAGTCGAAGAAACTCAAGTCCATTAAACGAAGAAATTAAAAGACAAGTTGAATTTAATCGACAACAAATCCCGAATCAGAATCGAAAACGGAAACTTTTCTGAAAAGACGAAAAGACACAAAGAACGGGAGAAAGCCCACTCACCAACCAAAGGACAAGACTATAAATAGCCTTTCCCTCACACATTTTAGACTAGTTAATTTTTTTCTTCCTCCCCATTCTTTCTCCTGGTTCGTAGAACACCATCACCACTAGGGTGATTGGTGATTTTTATTTTTAGTTCTTTAATCTTGTAATTTTAATCTTTGTTTCATCTTGTCAAAACATCAATCATTCAATACTAAGTTCTTGTTTTAATCTTTCATTTCATCTTGTTCATCATCATCTTTATCTTCAAGTTTTTAAGTTTTTATTTTCTTGATTTGATCTTCAAAAGTTGATGGGATTTGTGTTTTTATTAGTGGGATTCGTTGCTCATGGTATCTAAATGATTTGTGTTTAATTTGGTAAAAACTTTTTAAGTATTTGGTTCGATTTTGATCAAAATTCGTGTCCCTTGTTCTTCGCGATACTGTTACTGTAACTGGGTTTCCAGATCTTCCGAATCATGACAAAAAGTTCCGAATGAAGTAGTCATTCGGAAGGTTCCGAATCAGTCTTTAAGTTCCGCATCAAGTCACTTTCATTCGGAAGTTTCAAACTTCCGAATCAACCTTTTCATTCGGAAAGTTCCGAATCAACCTGAAGGTTCCGAATCAGCAACTTCCGATCCAGCAAGTTCCGAATGAACATTCATTCGGAAAGTTCCGAATCAGCCATTAAGTTCCGGATGAGTATGTTCCGAATGAGCAAGTTCCGGATGAGTGAATAGTATCTTCCGAATCAGTTAGTTCCGAATCAAGGTTTAAAGTTCCGAATCAGTTATTTTTGAGTACTTTAATGTTACTGTTTTACTGTTGATTAATTTACTGTTTCTTTACTCATATTTCACAATTTACATGTTAACTTTAATTTCAATTTGAGCTTTAAATTTTCAACAAAGTTTTTGTTAATCATAATTAAAGTAATTGCCTTTGATTTAAACTTTCATTTCCACTTTTTATTAGACTAGAAAACCCAACTCCTTTATTTAGTAACCAAGAACAATCATTCCACTTAAGACCTAGATCAATTCGAGAGGATATCGAGAGAAAATTGAACCCATTGAAAAAGGATTGTATCAACACCTGATTCGGAATAACTGAATGAAATCTGTTGATCCGGAATCTTTTGCTTGACCCGGAATATATGCTGGTTCGGAATAAATGCTTCACCCGGAATATTAATTATTCCGAATGAAGACACTGATCCGGAATAACTAATGAAAATTCTTTGTTCGGAATAACATGTACTGACTCGGAATAATTAAAACAAAAGCTTCATCCGGAATGTTTGGAACTCATTCGGAATCTGGGTAGTTTGAAGACGCGAAGAACAGTAACAATACAATAAGATGAATTTAAGCCAAAATCAACCAAGTTTTTAACCAAATATTAAACAAAACTAACCAGTAATCATTTCCTAATGATAAACATCAAATCAAAACAACAAAAACACAAAACCCACTTACTTTTGAAGATCAAAACCAATAAAATAAAGACTTAAGACTTTAAATCAAAAAGAGAAAGATGAACAATATTGAAGGAAGGATGATATTGATTGATTAAGGTTAAGTAAATAAAAGGGAAGATTAAAAACTTACAAGATCTTTGATTCAACAAAAATGAAAAATCACCAACACCTTACTGGTGTTGGTTACCCTACGAAACAAGAAAAGAAAAAAACTGGAAATGAAAAAAACTAATCTAATGTGTGGGAAAGGATCTCTATTTATATTTCCTTGGGCTTGGTTGGTGAGTGGGCTTTCTTCCTTTCTTTTCGTCTTCTCGTCTTTTCAGTAAAGTTGACGTTTTCGATTCTGATTCGGGATTTGTCGACGAATAAATTCAACTCGTCTGTTAATTTCGTCGTTTATTAGACTTGAGTTCTTTGACATATGTAAATCTTCCATCTTTGGTCCTTTTCTTCGATAAATCTTCAAATAGGCCCATTGACTTCAAATCTTTTGCATCTCTTGGAGTATAGACTTCGTCTTTTCGTCTTTTACTTCGATAAAACCCGTGCAATCCCATGTTTTCTTTAATATTTATCTGGTTGGCTCTGAAAACACAACAAACATACAAACCACGCATAATTCAAAACAAATAATATAAAATACGCGTTTTGGTCTTGTTTTAGCAAGAAATAAGTGGTAAAAGGATGAGTGTTTTCACACCTATCAAATCCCCTACACTTAACCATTGTCATGCCCTCATGCAATGCTTAGTGACAAAGCAAATTTACACTTTTCTCATAATCAATAAACCTTGGCCTTATTAACAATAACCACTACTACTAAAGAGATATATAAAAGCTTGAATGAAACAAAAGGGATAGAAAACAATTTTCACTTGAAAATAGCTATATGGAAATAACTCGCAAAGAGATCTAAGACTTACATTAGGGCTTCGGTGCTGCGAAGATTTATCACCCTCAAGTTTCGCGTTCCCCAAACCAAGCTTAAAAACGAGATCATTGTTACTATAAGTTAGCAAAACAAACACTTACACACATGGCTTAATTATATGCTTAAACTCCCTTATTCCTAGGTGTATCTCTTATATTTTATTTTTGTCTTAGAATGATCACGAAGATGCATTTTTGGACTTATTGCGATAGTTTATTTAGGCTGAAAGCAAAGTAGGACGATTTGATTTATAGTTAGATAAAGGACAAAATCTCTTAAAGCTGCTTCTCGGGACCTCAAAAAGTTCATATCTTGGCATAACTCGCTTCACTATTTGAGACCTTTCTCGGGCCAATATTTGGCATGTACTTCATACTTCATATCTTGAGAGACGTTCTTGAGATAATGGTCTTCTCTTCGTTAATAGAGTTTCTTCACTTAGAGACTTTTGAGGGATACTCCAACTTTGTTGACCACAACTTCATCATTATTTCTTCAAGCGTTAATTGGGATTTTGAGATACAACGATCCGCCTTCTTTTCGGACTTGGATCTATTTATCCTCATACCTTGTTAGGGTCTTTTCGGATAGACTTCTCCATGATCTTTATGGGAGTTGATTGCTTTTCGTCGTGAGTCTTGATCCTTCATATTGATTTTAGGAATAATGCTTTTCACATCACCTTGGATCATTAGCAATAAAATGGAATCCTCATGCCTTGTTAGGGCCTTTTCGGACTCGCCAATCTTCGCGCCCCGCTTCATTAGTTATGCCTTGGCTATGAACTCTTATCATTGCCGAGAAACTTTTAAACGATCTTGGGCTAGAAGCTAAGTTGTTCAATAAAATCGTACGACCTTACTTATTGCAGATAAATTATTAGCAAGTGATGGGAGAATAGGCTTATAATCACACCAAGTGTGCTTGTGCAAGAATACCGACTTATAATTGACTCTATCATTTCTCGTTCTCCACAATTTAAAATCTCAAGTAATGAGACTCGTGGATGCTTAGCCGAATAAACCAATTAAGGTCTACATGGTTAAGGATACTAGCTAGAACAAACTTGGATAAGTCTATTCGGGTTGAGTCAAAATAATCGCAACGGGCCTAATATGTGAAAGACTTCTAAACTTGCTACACCACTTTATTAATATTTTTTACTTTATTGTGGGATATATACATATGAAAGCAACGATAAAAATTTAAAAATTACGACTATATGGCCAAAGTTAATTAAAAATTTGAAAAGTGCTGAAAAAGATGATTTTCCGGTTAAATGAAGGCATTTTAATGGAAAAGTCCACTTAAAACTTCGATAGAAGTCTCCCCTACACTTAATATAAACATTGTCCTCAATGTTTAAGCATGTGGGAAAAGTATCCCCTACACAATGTTTAAGCATGTTGGACCAAAGTGACCACCGGTGGGTCCTTTGTGGCAAGCTTCAAGAATGTCTAAAGCTGCCGGTCCATCAACACATCGGCGAATAATCAAATCAGCGCATTTTTTGAAGAGATACGGGTCATCCCAAAAGTAAGTCTTAATGTCTTTAAAGAACTTTTTCTTTTGTTGGGATGTTAACCCGTCAATGAGAATTCCACTCGCCAAGTAGTTTGCAATGTCCGCAAACCACGGGGTTTCATCAAAATTCGAGTTGATAGACATTAAGGTCTCCAGGGGAAAAGAGTCATTGATCTCTTTGTTCGGATGATCCACTTGATAAGGATCCTCAAGTCTACTAAGATGATCTGCGGCTAGGTTTTCAGCTCCCTTCTTATCACGAATTTCGATTTTAAATTCTTGAAGTAGCAAAACCCAGCGAAGAAGTCTTGGTTTAGAATCTTGTTTAGTTAACACGTACTTCAACGCGGAATGGTCCGTGTACACTATGGTAGTGGAAAGGACAAGATTGGGGCGAAATTTTTCAAAAGCATAGACAACAGCTAAAAGCTCTTTTTCGGTTGTCGTGTAATGCAATTGAGCCCCTATCATTGTCTTGCTAGCGTAATGGATCGGTTGGAAGTGTTTATTCACTCTTTGGCCCAAAACCGCTCCAATAGCAAAGTCGCTAGCATCGCACATCAACTCAAAAGGTAGCTCCCAATTAGGGGTAACCAAGACCGGTGCCTTAGTTAGCTTATCCTTGAGAAGGTTGAAGGCTTCAATATACTCTTTGGAAAAGATAAAAGGAGTATCTTTTTCCAAGAGGTGGGTCATCAGGCGAGCGATTTTGGAAAAGTCTTTGATGAATCGACGGTAAAAGCCCGCATGACCAAGGAAACTTCTCACACCCTTCACGGTTGAAGGTAGAGGTAATTTGGCTATGACATCAACTTTAGCACGGTCCACTTCGAGACCGGCTTTGAGATTTTATGTCCTAACGCGATGCCCTCTTTTACCATGAAATGGCATTTTTCCCAATTTAGAACAAGGCGAGTGTC
Organism: Glebionis coronaria; assembly: GCA_025667525.1. Lineage (NCBI taxonomy): Eukaryota > Viridiplantae > Streptophyta > Magnoliopsida > Asterales > Asteraceae > Glebionis > Glebionis coronaria. The sequence continues at coordinate 81,033,229 of CM046880.1, forward strand.
TTCACACCGCTTAAGCATACGTTCTAAATTGGAAAGGCAAGCAGAGAATGAATCACCATAAACCGAGAAATCATCCATGAATACTTCCATAGTTTCTTGAACCATGTCATGGAAGATAGCCATCATACACCTTTGGAACGTCCCAGGAGCATTGCATAAGCCGAAAGGCATTCTTTTGTAAGCAAATGTTCTATAAGGACAAGTGAATGTGGTTTTCTCTTGGTCTTTGGGATCGATGGGAATTTGAAAATACCCGGAGAAACCGTCTAAGAAGCAGTAATAGTCATTACCCGCTAAACGCTCGATCATTTGATCCATGAAAGGAAGAGGAAAATGATCTTTTCTCGTGGCATCATTGAGTTTGCGATAGTCGATACAAACTCTCCACCCAGTAACGAGACGAGTAGGAATCAACTCGTTGTGTTCATTGGGAACAACGGTTATTCCGCCTTTCTTTGGCACACAATGGACGGGACTTACCCATGGCGAATCCGAAATAAGGTAAATCATGCCGGCATCAAGAAGTTTGATAACCTCTTGTTTGATGACGTCATGAATTCGAGGATTAACCCTTCTTTGGCTTTGGATTGCGGGTTTAAAGTCATCTCGCATGGTAATTTTGTGAGTACAAAAGTTTGGATCAATTCCGCGGATATCGAAATTTTCCAAGCAATTGCCTTCTTATGACCTTTAAGCACGACGATAAGGCGAGATTTTTCTTCTTCTTTCAAGTCCTTAGCGATGATGACGGGTGACTTCTTCTTGTCTTCAAGGAACACGTACTCGAGATGGGATGGTAACTCCTTAAGCTCTAAATCCGGAGGATTTTCGATGGAAGGCTTAGTCAAATTCGGTTCATCGATAGCAATATCCTTGGGAGATGGTGGAGAAATATAGTCCTCATTGAGAAGTTTCTCAATGGTACGAATGTATTCATCCCAATCGGCGGAAGAATCGTCATATTGTAAGTTCACATCTCCCAAAGTGGCTTCAAATTCTGTCAAAAGGAAATCACTTTCTCCAAATGGAGTTAGTGATGGAGCAAGGGAGGCAACGGTCTCAACATTGGGAAGAGAGGTAAGGCTACTTTTACAAGCATCTTTAAAGTTTTCTTCACAAGCCTCATCAAGAACGTCAATACAATTAACACTCTCGTATGAATAACGATGTTTAGAAATCTTACCCATGTTGAAGACAATTTGATCGTCACCAACTCTCATGATAAGCTCACCCGCTTCTACATCGATGAGAGTGCGACCAGTCCTCAAGAATGGACGTCCAACGATTAATGGATCACGAGGATCCATCTCGTAGTCAACGACAACAAAATCCGCCGGGAAGGTGAATTTGTCAACGCCAACGAAAACATCTTCGGCTATCCCCACTGGATAAGTAACCGTACGGTTAGCTAATTCTAAAGTCATTTTGGTGGGGACTAGCTCAGGGAGAGATAATTGCTTCCAAACACTTAATGGAATTAAGTTAATACTAGCACCTAGATCGGATAGGGCTATGCAATTATCTACTCCCGGGAAGTTGCAAGGATTAAGAAGCGACCCGGATCACCAAGTTTGGTTAGCAATTTCCTTAAGAGAACCGCGGAGCAATTCTCGTTAAGTTGGGTATTAGCGATATCAAGAAGTTTTTCCTTGTCACTAAGAAGATCTTTAAACATCTTCGCATATTTAGGCATGTGAGCGAGAGCCTCAGCAAAGGAGATGTTGAAATTCAATTGTTTAAACATTTTGAGAAAGTTTGAAACTTGAATATCAACCTTGCTTTCGAGCTTCTCTTTCCTCAACCTTGAGGGATAAGGTATATCGGAATAAGAGGAAGGCTTAGGAATAGTAGGATCACTCAAATCCTTGGGTGGTGGAGGGGTAGAAGTAAGAGGTGGAGGAATTGGGGAAGTAGAAAGTTGAGGAATATGAGTAGGTGACTCGTTTTCCTTTGTCACAATCACCGGTGTAGGTATAGGAAGCTCGGGTTTCTTGGTACCTTTTCCACTGCGAGTGGTGATTGCTTTCATCTCCCCTCTTGGATTAGCAACAGTGTTACTCGGAAGAGTACCCGAAGAAGAGGGTTGATTACCTTGGAAGAAACCAGCCATCATGTCCCTTAGGTCATTCGTTTGACTACTCAAAGAATTTCGCATATCGGCTCTAAGATCATTCCCTTGTTTCACCATATCGCCCTTCAAAATAATAATCCCGGTCTGCAGATTCTTCACCAACACATCATTCGTCCGCATGTACGTTTCGACCTCGTGGTTGAAAACGGTGGGTTGAGTAGGAGGAGGTGCTTGATAAGCAGGTGGTTCGTAAGGAGCGGGTTGGTAAACTTGAGTAGGATTTTGAGGTGGATATGGTTGTCTTTGAGGTGGTTGGTAAGGTGCTCGAGGTTGGTTTTGGTTGGTCCGGTTAAGGTTTTGTTGTTGGTTTTGATTGGTTGGAGGAAAACCGGGCGGTGAAAGAAAGTTGTTTGAGCGATAGCTTAACAAGTTACGGTCTCCTTGAGGACGAGCTTGAGAACCGGCTTGAGGATAGGTACCATATGCTGTGTTAACATTCTCTCAAGGATAGTCTTGGGTGGAGGTACAAGTAGTGTAAGAGTGAGGACCCCCGCATCTTTCACATGGTTAGCTTACAGCATTGACCTGAACGTTTTGAGCGTTGATGCTTTTGGTGTTGTTAGCGGTGTGGACAGTAATCGATTCAAGAAGCGAAGTAATTTTGTCAAGTCTCTTGTCGTTGTCACTAGTTCTAGCACTAGCGACATTGGTCCAAACACTCCTGGTTTGCACTCTAGACTTATTCTCAATAATATCCCAAGCGGCATTAGAACTCTTAACCAAAATATTACCCCCGAGGCACTATTTAGTGAATCTTGGTCATTCATGCTTAAACCATTGTAAAAAGTATTAATTTGGTGCACTTTGGTAAAACCATGTTGTGGGCACTTTCTTAAAAGGTCTTTAAAACGGTCCCAAGATTCACTAAAACTCTCATCGTACTTTTGTTCAAAATTAATAATTTCATTCCGCAAAGCGGTAGTACGAGAGGGTGGGAAAAAGTAGTTTATGAATTTGATCTCTAAGTCCGTCCACGTCAGAATACTTTGTGGTGGTTCCTTTGCAAGCCAATGTTGGGCTTGTCCCTCTAAGGAGAAAGGAAAAAGTTGTAAGCGGATTACCTCTTGTGGAACACCATTGAATTTGATCGTATTCGTGAGTTGAAGGAACCTTTTGATGTGGTCATGAGGATCATCAATGGTACGCCCCAAGAATGGTTGAGCAGAGACCATTTGAGTGAAGCCGGATTTGAGCTCAAAGTTGTTGGCTGCAATCGCGGGTATGACAATAGGATCGTTGTTGCCCTCTACATGTGCTTGCAAAAGTTAGATCATAGGACGATTGTCCGGTAGAGGTTCATTGTTGTTATTATTCATGTTGTTTTGAGGTGGATTATTATTGTTGTTGTGTACACCGGCCATGTCTAGGTTATCGAGAGTCTCGGGCTCGGGATAAGACGTTGATCGAGTGCGCATACACCTGCAAAACAACTAACAAAGCAAAAATCTTTTTTGTTTTTTATTTTTTTTTTGTTTTCTGTATTTTGGAAATTTTATATTTTTTTAGGATTTTTGAAATTTTTTTATGAAAAACTAACGTTCACGGCGAACGGATCCCAAAATCCAATTTCTCACAAAAAACTGTTAACCCTTACGAGAAGAGCCGGCAACGGCGCCATTTGATACAAATGGTTTTGAATGGGTTCAATTAAGTTCTCGGTATCTTCTTGAATCGATCACGGTTCAAAGTGGAATAGTTGTTCTTGGTTACTAAAAAGGGTTTGGTTTTCTATTCTACTAAAAAGATTTAAATGTGCAAAGATATAAAATTAAACTAAAAGCAGTTAATAAAATAAAGCTTAAACTTAATTAAAATTAAACAGTAAAACAAAAACAGTAAAATACCCCTTACTGAAAAATGCTTGATTCGGAATGTAAAGCTTGATCCGGAATTAACCTTTATTCGGAATATATTAGATAAAAACCTTCATCCGGAAAATCCTAGGCCAATACCTTCATTCGGAAAGTTTGGCTTCATGCGGAATAAAACACCTTCGTTCGGAATATGAATTGATCCGGAATAAATGATAAAAAAACCTTGTTTAGGAATAACACTAATTTGGAATACTTTGCTTGATCCGGAATATTTGGTGACTCGGAATACTTTCTCACTCGGAATAAAAAATTGACTCGGAATAACTTAAACAAGAAGCTTCATTCGGAATAACAAAAAAACTGATTCGGAATATTACTACTCATCCGGAATATTGATTATTCCGGATGAACACCTGATTCGGAATAACTGAATGAAATCTGCTGATCCGGAATCTTTTGCTTGACCCGGAATATATGCTGGTTCGGAATAAATGCTTCACCCGGAATATTAATTATTCCGAATGAAGACACTGGTCCGAAGTAACTAATGAAAATGCTTTGTTCGGAATAACATGCACTGGCTCGGAATAATTAAGACAAAAGCTTCATCCGGAATGTTTGGAACTCATTCAGAATCTGGGTAGTTTGAAGACGCGAAGAACATTAACAATACAATAAGAAGAATTTAAGCCAAAATCAACCAAGTTTTTAACCAAAGATTAAACAAAACTAACTAGTAATCATTTCCTAATGATAAACATCAAATCAAAACAACAAAAACACAAAACCCACTTACTTTTGAAGATCAAAACCAATAAAATAAAGACTTAAGACTTTGAATCAAAAAGAGAAAGATGAACAAGATTGAAGGAAGGATGATATTGTTTGATTAAGGTTAAGTAAACAAAATAGAAGATTAAAAACTTACAAGATCTTTGATTCAACAAAAATGAAAAATCACCAACACCTTAATGGTGTTGGTTACCCTACGAAACAAGAAAAGAAAAAAACTGGAAATGAAAAAACTAGTCTAATGTGTTGGAAGGGATCTCTATTTATAGTGCCTTGGGCTTGGTTGGTGAGTGGGCTTTCTTCCTTTCTATTCGTCTTCTCGTCTTTTCAGTAAAGTTGACGTTTTCGATTCTGATTCGGGATTTGTCGACGAATAAATTCAACTCGTCTTTTAATTTCTTCGTTTAATAGACTTGAGTTCTTCGACATATGTAAATCTTCCATCTTTGGTCCTTTTCTTTGATAAATCTTCAAATAGGCCCATTGACTTCAAATCTTTTGCATCTCTTGGACTATAGACTTCGTCTTTTCGTCTTTTACTTCGATAAAACCCGTGCAATCCCATGTTTTCTTCAATATTTATATGGTTGGCTCTGAAAACACAACAAACACAAAAACTTCCAAACAAATGATATAAAATACGCGTTTTAGTCTTGTTTTAGCAAGAAATAAGTGGTAAAAGGATGGGTGTTTTCACACCTATCATGCTTGCTACTTGTTTATGTGCTCGGTACCAGACTAAGCCAACCGAGAAGCACCTCAAGGAGGTTAAAAGGATCTTTCGTTATCTCCGGGGGACCATTAACATGGGTCTCTGGTATACGAAGGATTCTGGTTTTAATCTCACTGGTTTTTCAGATGCCGACCATGCAGGGTGTCATGATACATTAAAGAGCACTTCCGGTGGGGCACAATTCTTAGGCGAGAAGCTAGTGAGCTGGTCACCAAGGAAACAAGATTGTACGGCGTTGTCCACCGCGGAAGAAGAATATGTGTCTTTATCCGTGTGTAGTGCCCAAGTCCTTTGGATGAGAACACAACTCACGGATTATGGATTTTACTTTAACAAAGTCCTTATTTATTGTGATTCACAATCAGCCATATCCATATCCTGCACCCCGGTCCAACACTCCAAGACCAAGCACATAGCTGTCCGATTCCATTTCATAAAGGAGCATGTGGAAAAAAGAACGATCGAACTATTCTTTGTCAAGACGGACTACCAACTAGCCGACATCTTCACCAAAGCTCTTTCTCAAGATAGATTTGAATTCTTGGTTCGTCGACTTGGTATGCGTAGTTTCACACCTGATGAACTTGAACGTCTTGCACATTCGCAGTAATCTTGTATATATTTATCAGAAAATCAAAATACAAAAAAATAAAACCTATAAAAACAAAATATAAAAATGAGAAAATCTTTCAAAAAATATTCTTCTCCGACATGTCTCTCAGCATCGATAATATGGACGTACTTAGAAATGTTGTTTAATAACGACACGGGTACGTACATAAAGTTCGAATGAGAGTTCAAACATTTTCAAAACATGTCTTTTCTACTTTCTTCTCATAATGGCTTATAGTCACATGTCAGACTATAACCCGGTCCCTAAATAAAGGAAAGTCTTTGACTTATCCTCAACAACGAGAAATTCGTTTTTCTCGATCCTGAGCTTATATCAAAACATTCAAAGTTTTAAGCTCATGAACACAATTTTTTCGTACTTTTGAGCATAATTTTTCAAAGTATTTCAAAACAATGTGCTCATATACATTTTTTCCAAAGTTTCATGACACATTATTCTCTCCATGTTTCATCACTAGGTTCACAAAAATTTCAATTTCATGCAATTTTTGAGGGGGAGAATAGTGATTCTTGGATAAGATCTTTGATAGAAGTGCTTTCTCTTCCTAATATGTGCAAAAACCTTTCTTTTTTTGATGCACATATGTAGGGGGAGCGTTTTGGGTGATATAAAAAACCTTCAAGGTGTGAACTCTGATTTCTTCAACACCTTGATTGCTTTTTCAACAAGTTTTTCTGGTTACGATATCTATACCCTTCAACACATTAATTCACGACAGTATTGGTGTCAAAAGGTGGTTAGGTATTCGTCATATGATCCAACCAGAACCGGAGGGATCATCCCAGGGAAAATCTAGTAGAACTTAGAAATCCTTAGGAAAGATGGAGTAGTTGAGTGTACGAGAATAATGCCGACTAATGACTTAAGCTAGCAATGGAACAATCACAACAAGGTGCTAGTTATGACGTCTTGGTAAGCATTGAAGGGGTTGCAGAATGAAAAAGAAATGTAAGGATAAAGGGTGAAAAGAAATAGCCCTCTATACAACTTAGGCAGAAACCGGGTCAATACATCTACTATCAGAATCATGCTGATGATTTCTGGTATTGAAGACAAAGTATCATGGACCCAGTGATGCAATGCACAACCCTTCCCAGCCTACTCAAGCTTCTCTCAAAAGAAGTTTGTTTTATTGTCACGGAGTTCAACTCATTTCTATCGACTTTGTCACTCCGAGATAGTAGATATTGAATAGGTGGCAGTCTGCTCCAGCCTCCGATCACTAAATAAACGTGCACTTATAGAGTCTAGAGCCAACGAGATTCATCAAAAATCTCATTAGGACACTTATTCCATATATCAATTGTCGTTCATCACAAGAACACATGCGATAATTTATAGAGTCCTACGCTCTATCCTTGTGGTATTGCTAGAACATTCAGAGTGATACTCTCTAGTATTCACAGTGATGAATGGAAATCCTTCCAGTGTTAACATCAAACAGCACTACGGTAGGTCATATGTACGATTCTGTTTGAATTAAACATTTGCTAACTGGAAAGCAACAGTGGTTTGATTCTTAATTGATTCAAACTCGTTCCAGGTCATGACGCAATATCTTTATGATCTTGCTAGAACATTCAGAGTAATACTTTTCAGTATTTACAGTGACGAATGGAAATCCTTCTAGTGTCATCATCAAACAGCACTGCGGTAGGTAACTTGTGCGATTCTATATGAATCAAACTTGTGTCAACTGGAAAGCAACGATGGTTTGATTCTTAATTGATTTAAACTTGTTCCAGGAAATTGAATTGACGACTTAATTAGCAGAATGGAACTGTATGATTCACTCCTTACAATGAATTATCTTTTGATAAATCCAAGTATTGAGAATGGCTACCACAGCCGGAAACCCTGTCAAGGAAGTTCTTTGAACTTACCTAATCACAGGTATCGTATTCTTACTGTATAACGGGAGGAATGCAAACGGTGGCGTAACTTCAAGAAGTCGTAAGTCAAGACCACATGCTCATATAAATGAACTAAGCTCAAGAACATCTAAAGACAAAGACTTACGCTTCTCTGATGATCAAAGGAGATTGTTAACAAGCTTTTAAGTCAACACAAAACATGAGTATGTGGAGAAAGACACAAGAGCACAAGCTGGCAAAGTTACAAGATCAAGTCAAGGCAAAGATCAAAGATCCAAGATCACAAGTCATGAAAGTAATTATGAAGAAACTCTCAAGACATCGAGCTTCAAAGTCTGCAACAACAAAGAAGTGAAGTCACATATTACATGACCACCCCTTAGAGGGAGATTGTTAGAAGTAATTAAAGTGATGGTCATATAATATATCATTGCGAAGCTCGTGAAAAATTTTATTCAATGATGTCGAGAGTTTTTAGTTATTATTGTTTTATGAAACGGGATTTAGTCCCGAACACACAAATGAGGAAGGCCTCCTAAGCATTTGTTAGTTAGTATAAAAGGCTTCCTAATCCTCATTTGTGTGTGTGCTTTCCATTTTTGATTAGTTTTAGAGAGAGAAAGGTGTTTGTTTCTCTCACTAGGAAAAACACCATCTTTGTTTTTTCTTTTTCCTTTCTTAATCTAATCTTTCTTTTTTAGTTTAATCCTTGCTTAATCTTCATCTATTTCAACATCTTTATTAGTTCTTCATCATCAATATACTTGTTCTATTATCTAGTTCGTCATCTCTTCATTTTGATTCATAAAGTTCAAGACTTCACGTATTTGGTTTGTGTGTAAACGTCCTACAGTAACCATCATGCATGTATAGATCCGGGGTAGATCTACACGTTTTACTTTGATGCATATATAGATCCGGGCTAGATCTACATATTTTACTTGATGTTACCATCATGCATGTATAGATCCACCACGGAAATAAAAGAAAATCTTGAAAGTTGACACATGTAGGAGATTTTCATACCAAAATGTAGATCTTGAGATTTCCAAGATGGGTCTTTGATTAGATTTTGAAGATTCAAGCTTGATCATCAAATTTTTGATGATCAAAGGTCTTTGATTAGATTGTGTGTGTGTGTGTTTTGTGTCACACCCCCAAATTGACCGCAGCGGAAGACTTGCTTTGGGGACTTGTGACTTCATGAGTAATAGAGAGCTTGATCCGAGAACGACCTCTACATGCCAAAAACCACAAAGTAGACTCCAAATAATCCACATAGTCAAGTACCTGAAATACATGCTTAAAATGTCCACATAAAGTTGGTGAGTTCATAAGTTTGTTTTAAAAAGTTTATGGAAAATTAGAGTTTTACCGACCACTGCACCTTGCAGTAAAATATAAGAGTTTAAAAATCACAGTTTCTGTTAAATAAACTTTCTTTGTTAATTTCAAAGTGTATTGATAAAGACAGAGTTTATTTATAAAAGCCGAGAGTTTACTGATATAACAAAGTTCACTAAAATAAGTAGAGTTTCTGATAAGACAAAGTTCGCGGAAAATAAATTGAGTTTTCTAATAAAACAGTATTCACATGAAATAAATAGAGTTTATAGATAAAACAGAGTTCACAGATAATAGTTAGCGTATTCTGATAAAAGCAAAGCTCACTGATAAATAATAAAGTTTTCCAATAGAATAAAATTGTTTAATGAACCACAAGATTTTCCAACCACTTGGTGACAATATAACAAATACAAAGTCACTAAATAAAATAAGGCATTTATTATTGTCTAAGCTCATGACACCGAAGCGTTAACAACACCGGTAGTATAATCATATAATGTAGCCCCTACGGATGCCTAACCCACGACATCCGTCCTCAGACTCAAATGAAATTATGCCCGCTTGTCCTCTGTTGGACCAAGCCGGACAGGGGCGTCAAACCCGATAGATCTATCCATAACATTCGCGCTTTCGACCGGTCATCCGGTCTGAAATTAACGGTCCATGATAATGGGCCAAAGTGATTGGGTTAAAGTGGGACTTAGACTAATATATAAATCGGTAAATGCACTTGTGTTCATACGTTAAATCAAGCAATGTCTCACCCCAAAAAGCAGTAAAAATAGTTAAACATGGGGCTATAAACTCACAATAGAAATTTTAGTATCAGCATTCATAGGTATAACAATTAGAGGAATTGACCACTCAGCACTTAACAATTAAACCAGTTTAAAGATAGTTTATGACCAACCAAGTAAGCTTAACATTAGCTTATGACAATCAAGTAATTTATAAACAGTTATAGACAACCAAACAAGTTTAATATCAGTTTCTGACAGACAAGCAAGTTTATAAGTAGTTTATGACCAAGCATGTACCTCCCCCAAAGAGCAATTATAAAACATTTATAACTCAATTCAAAGCAAGAAAAGGTGGGGTATGAACTCACCTCGACAAAGTAGCGCGAATAATAGTGATGCTAACAATACGCTCAGTAGAAACGGAAATCGATACGGCTCGGTCATGGTGTTGTGGTTTAACTAATCGGCTAATCCCAATAACTAAAAAAATGTGTATTTGAGTTCTCGATAAATATGTACATCAACGCGACCCGTTGATGAAATAGTTAAGTTCTAAATTATAATAGTTCGGTGGTTGGTTAGATAAAATTAATAAATTAAGCACACACAAAATATGTAATGTATTCCGTACACATTACGTATAACCAGACGATGATATAATTCTTACATTGAATTATATAATAGAGACAAACATCTTACAAAGTAAATCAAAGTATATATTTATTATGTATACAGTATAAAGATTGTGACAAAATAATTAGACAACATAGTCCGACATATTTTAAGAAAATCATCACGTAATTAATAATTGTCACTTTTGAGTAAAACTATACTTTTATCAGTTTACATAGTATTTATTTATTTTATCCGTTTACAATCATAATAGTGTTTATTTATTTTATCGGTTTACAATTATAATATTCTTTATTTATTTTATCGGCTTACAAATATAATAAATTTATCGGTTTACAAGAACAATAGTAGTTTGTAATGAACAAAACGTAAAGTATTAAACTTTGTAGAAAATTTCGGCATAACCCATTCATTTATACACGTTTTCCCATATTTACCAATTCTCAATATTATCTATTTTTCAAAACAATCTACGTTACCCTAGTCGCATTTTAACATATATCCAACTACTAAATAAATCACTATAATTAAGTAACAACCGAACACAACCTATGCGTTGTAAATCAAAAAGCCAAATGCCCGATGTGAGCTACTTAGACACATATTTAAATGTATAATCATTTTCATAGTTCTCGTAATAATAGTAGTATCCGACATATTTATTTAACCGATAAATATATATACCACCATTTTAATCCACTTTAATACTTAATAAAATTAGATATGTTATTAGCCGATCCTAAACCACAACCAACCATGAGCTAAAATCACGCCGGCACTTCTAAACCCTTGGCATCTCGCGTCCAAAAACAAAATAATCAGCAACCCAAACTCCCCCTCATAACTTTCTACAAACCTAACCGCGCCCCTACACTTTCTGCCGCAATCCCAACGCTGCTCCATTACACTCTCGCTACTAGTTCCAAGCGCACCCGTATAGTCCTACTGCTATCCCAAACGCCCCAGCTATTGCAACACATCGAGCCAAACGTTACCTGCTGTTCATAAACAGCAAACAAAACGCCACCTTGCAGCAGTTATACAGCGAACCAAACGCCCCTCCTGTGTTGCTGTCGTAAACAAACACACCCTCCACTACTGTTTTCCCCCTAAATGAATGCACCCTTCTGTTTGTCCAAAACACAGCCTTCTGCTGTCGGTGACTGAACAAGGTCGAAACAAACACTACAGGGTGTGGTGATGGGTTATAATCGGACCAAACACCCCTAAATATCGGTACCACTTTAGTGGCTATTTGACAAACAGATCTGATGGATCTAATCATATAGTGGCTAATTATATACAAAAACAAACACCCTACTGATGGGAAACACCACAACGCCGCAGATGGTTCGGAGATGGTGGTGGTCCGTGTAGTAGCTGACGGGATGGATGTATGGTGATGATATTATGATGGCGCGGCACAAGATGACGGTTGTGGTGGCTGATAAAAGTGGCGGTTGGAGTATATAGTGATGATGGATTTGGTGGCTGTGACTGGTGGTGTTTAGTTGGTGGTTACAGTGGCGGCTGGTGGATCCAGCGAGAGTGGCTGTCGGTGGGTGTAGTGACAACAGGGGTGGTGATATGGTGATAAGAAGATAGATTAGTTGATCATAGTGGTGGAGGTAGACGATGTCGTGAGTGGTGGCGGCAGCTTTCCGGCGGCCGGAAAAGATGGAGGCGCCGGAAAGTATAAGGAAGGTAGCTAGGGTTTTATGTGTGAAAAATATTTAGGGTTAGTGTTATGTTTTTATGAAATGGAAATAAGAAAATTTCCTATTTATACAAAATAGGAGTGTAAAATTATATAGTTGAGGGTCTAAAGCGTAGATAGTTTACTAACTTTCCTTTTATCTCGTTTAGACGTGATTCGGGACTAAATCGAGCTAGATAAAATTTGATTCATTTTCTAAAATTCGCACCATTGATTTTAAAATGGTTTTTCTAATAAGGTGGAGTATTTACTCGACCAATTTTCGTAATCGTTTACCTTTTTATTTTAAATAGTTATTACTTATCGGTTATCTCGAATAATTCGCGTTCAAAGAAAATATAGCTCAATACAAATGTTCTCGTTTTCAACGTTCGTTATTAAAACTAAAAATAAAAGTGTCAGATAATTTAATAGATATTTTTATCAATATTTATGAATAATTAAATAAACATTTAATTTGTATCGCGTCAGTTCTCAGATTTGCGCAGTCTTTTACAGTATGTAAAATAAACTCCCGTTTTCGAATCAAATGACTTTGATATCTCACGAAAACGAATTTCTATTAATAAATAATACAATTTATTATTATTTAAAGTCTTGAAAATTCCCGGTTATCACAGTACATCCGTGTTATTTGGAGTTCGTCCTCGAACTCAATCGTTGTTACCCTAATAAAAGTGTAGACAAAATGATTTTGGGGTTCTACCCTAGTGTTATACCGAATATACTTTGATCTACTCACAGATAATTCTGTCCGAACTTTTAAAATCGTGTTATCCACCAATAGTTAATTAGGTAAGCAATAGGTAGAAGATGAATATATCTTAGCGGTTCTAAATGTCAATCTGACAAAGCGGTCATCATTATAACGATAAGAGGAAACAATTCGAGGTGAACAGTCTAGAAAACTCGATCGCTCTTAAAAGTCTACAATGGTTCACCACCACCAGCCCGTTAGGTTCACGTCGATCAATATATATTCAAAAGAGATTCTCGTAACAATTCGCGAGTCAAACGAAGTTTAAAAAAAAATCACTCGTCAAAATATCGTAATAATAAGATAACAAGACAAAATACGATATATTCGTATGGATGAATCCTGAGTTAAAAGAAATGCACTCCAAACTGGAATACTAAATCAATACCACAAGTATATAGGGTCACGTCGGATATCCTTAAGCCCACTCATTTAAAATCTCACATTTGCATACAAAAGCGTCCTAATCTATGCAAATATGTCATTATAAACTTACGGTTCGGTGATTTATGATTTCTTTATTCAAATGCAAAGGCGTCCCAATCCATTTCAATAAAGACCTCATAAACCATCCTACTTAAGTGTCACCTACAAAATACCCAATTTAAAATCGTTACTCTCTAAACGATATTATTCAAAATCACCAACGCAAAGAGCATGAATATATAACAAATCGTCTTTCATAAGTAGACTTTTCGAACGTACCGGATCGAAGAACATAAGTGTCGATAGGCGATAAAGCAGTCGTAGACGTATATCAAGTAAAGAAACTCACGGTTATAAGTAGGATACGTATATAGTAGTCGGTTATAGATAAGCAATTATCCAATCACACAATATTTCCCATCCTCGAGGCAGATTCATCAAACACTAAGCTGAGTAATAACTTATCATAACCCAACCTCGAAACTCACTCACAAAGAATGGCCCCGGGTTTTGTTATGAATTATTACACATCTCAACCTTTCGATGACTCAACTCGACTATGAAAATACAACACATTCCACATTAACACGTAATACTACAAGTCTTACCCACCCCCGAGGTAATTCATCAAAAATCATAGGTTCTGTAACGTCTCATACTTAATTCCATCTCGCACTCAATCAAACATGAGGCCCACTGAGGCATCTTTAAGTATTGTTACACCTCTCAACATTTTTGAATGAATTAGCTCGAACCTAGGGATTACTCACGACCAATCGTGAACCAAAATCACATAATACCCATACGTTTGATTCTAAAAAGGTCTGTGGACCATTGTGTAACTCACAATGCCCAATAATGTTCTACCGTTCATATATAAAAGTATATTATATGTCTAAGTACACTAATCAAGCAAGCGAACTCATGTAGACAAGTAATAACATGACAGGCAACGAGCAATAACAACCATGCATTGCAATTATTCATATAGCAGCGGAATAAGTATGATGTGATGAGTGTTACTCCTAGATAAATCTGAGAGCCGTTTATAGTCTAGAGTTACTAATGCAACCTAGTTCTCTATAACCAAAGCTCTGATACCAATCTGTCACACCCCCAAATTGACCGCAGCGGAAGACTTGCTTTGGGGACTTGTGACTTCATGAGTAATCGAGAGCTTGATCCGAGAACGACCTCTACATGCCAAAAACCACAAAGTAGACTCCAAATAATCCACATAGTCAAGTACCTGAAATACATGCTTAAAAATTCAACATAAAGTTGGTGAGTTCATAAGTTTGTTTTAAAACGTTTATGAAAAATTAGAGTTTTACCGACCACTACACCTTGCAGTAAAATATAAGAGTTTAAAAATCACAGTTTCTGTTAAATAAACTTTCTTTGATAATTTCAAAGTGTATTGATAAAGACAGAGTTTATTTATAAAAGCCGAGAGTTTACTGATATAACAAAGTTCACTAAAATAAGTAGAGTTTCTGATAAGACAAAGTTCGCGGAAAATAAATTGAGTTTTCTAATAAAACAATATTCACATGAAATAAATAGAGTTTATAGATAAAACAGAGTTCACAGATAATAGTTAGCGTATTCTGATAAAAGCAAAGCTCACTGATAAATAATAAAGTTTTCCAATAGAATAAAATTGTTTAATGAACCACAAGATTTTCCAACCACTTGGTGACAATATAACAAATACAAAGTCACTAAATAAAATAAGGCATTTATTATTGTCTAAGCTCATGACACCGAATGTAACACTCTCATTTTTCGTATCGGTACAGCGGAAGGGTCTTTCAGAGTGTTACGGGATAGCACAATAACTCCAATCATAGACAACACATAAAAATGGTTGTACAAGGTTTAACAAACATTCATTCGATAAAAAGTTTCAAAAGTGTACAACAGGTCCCAAATTATACAGGTCATTAAGTTTACAAAACACAGATCGAATGAACATTTTTAATATTAAGTGTGGGCCATCAGAGTCGATCTCCATCCGGATTACCTTCAAGCACATGAGATAGAAAACATGCAAAAATCATATCAGCGAATGCCGAGTGAATTCATAGAGTTTAATGAAAACCGTTATATAAAACAATCATTTACATTCATTTAAAATCAGAACACAAGTATAATATCGGAAGTAAGTCCACATATTGCTAGTCAGGCAATATATAAATCAAGCATACATCTGAAACCGTCCATGAGACCGTAGTCTCTATATTACCATGATAGGTAATATATTCATCGTAATAGCGTCGTTATCGTTTATTATTTATGTCTTATATTGTATTAGGATACATGGTATCTGAATTAGGATTATTATTAGCCGCATGACATTGTTACCTTACTGTGAAAACAGCAGGCCGCGAACCCGACAAATAATTTGCCCATCTAAGTTAGCGTGTCGTCACAAAAATCACGCTATGGAATCTTCTCATACATAAATTCGCTTACCAATCAATGTGGTACGACGGGGATCAACCGTCAAGGCGCGAACTGGGGTGATCGTCCCCAAATAGTACTATCAAATGCATAAGCGTCTACCAAAACCCGGTAGTTCACAATTCATGCTAATGGGACTTTAAGTGACATAACCTAACTACTAATAATCCTTTTAGTCTCGAATATAGGGTCATAGCATCATTCGGGTCCATCTCATTAAGCATACAATCGGGACTACTTGTGTTCTATTTTTATAAAAATCTAGCATGTTATCTCCCTCGCGGGTTTACAAATCATTTTATAAAACATTTAAAAGAGTGCGAGGCTATGAACTCACGTTGTTAATGAAAGGCGGATTATCGGCTACGGGCGTGCTTCGGTCACGGAAACCTATATAAATAATAATCGGTCTTAGACTCGGTCCAATGACTTTTATCAAAATAACAATATACATATATATGATTATTGTACATATGATGATGATCAAGTGGGTTTATAATTCCTCATTTACTCATTTTAGCGTTTACGTTTTAGTATCGTCTTACTAGTTCACTAGTTTTACCGATTTTACCTATTTTAAGTTCTTTTACTTGTTTTTACCCATTATATACTTATATGATCAGTATATATACTTTTCATGTTGGGCCCTATTGGGTTAAGCCCAAATAATTCTTTTACAAGTATTTATCTTATTAAGTCCAATTATTAGTCTAATATGTTTAGTTAGCTCGTAATTGTCCGTAATTCTTATAGTTCGGGTTTTATCGGTTTTTACTTGTCTTAGTTACTTATACATCAGTATATAACTTTTATAAACTTTACATTAGACGGGTTTGGTCGTCTAAGTTTTATTTGATGAAAAACGTTAATTTCACGGCGATAGCCGAAAAAGTCGTAAAAATCAAGTTTATAGTTTTTATTTCTTATAAATATTACTTTTACCACCATTTATATATTTTACCCATTTAATTAACCTTTTATACATTTATATAAATAAGTTTTATAAGTTAGTGGGTTTATACTTTACATTTTATAAATTATAAAGTGAGTGCTTATATAATAATAATAAACATTATTTCCAAAATCTGATTTTTAACTTCACATTCACCATTTTTATCATATCTAGAGTTCTACAATGACTTAGAAGCTCATTTTTAGATGACAACTTCTTCATAATATGTGCTAAATATAACTTAGTTATAGCTACTGCCCATTTTGAGTTTAAGTTGCCTTAACAGTCCCTACAAAACTGCTTATTCAGATTGTACCACCTAACTTGTTTTGATCATATCTCACTCATTATTTTGATCCCATTGCATGGCCAACTCTCACATGTGTATAACATCATCTACTTTACTGTAAATAGATCAAACCATGCATTTTTATCAGTTCTTAATTTAGTTATCTACTGTTTTTATACAGCCAACTAATTAGTCATGATTTTAGCTTCATTTCTTATGGTTATCATCATTTTTAAGCATGTTTATCAACACTTGATCCCCACACAACATTTTTATCATCATATATACATCATATACATATACAAAATGAAAGAAAATACATTTGTTCTTTACAAAATAATATGAGAAAAATGTAGAGGATGATCTTCTTTACCAATCCAAGTGGATTTCTTGTTTTAGGAAGGAAAGAACTTGATGAACACAACAAGTATCTCCAAGACCATCAAATATCAAGATCATATGTTGGAAAATCAGCCCTAGGACACAAGCAAATCACCTCCAAAGTTGGTTATATGGCCACCAAATGATCAAGGTTTCAAGGAAACACCTTAATAGGACTAGTAAACATGTGGTTTGTAGTTAGAAAAGATCAAAGATGGTGTTTGTTGTTTGAATTGGGATGGCACAAGGGAGGAAGTAGAGAGAGTTTTGAGAGTGAATTGCATGGGTGAAATGGTGAAATGAAAACCATTTGTTGGTTTTGGTTAAGTTGGTGGAAGTTTAGCTTAAAGTGTAAGCATGAGCTTACACTTGTATAAACAAGTTAAGACTTGTGCCACCTAAGGGTGGTGAGTCATTTTGGCCGTCCCATGTAAGCTAGTGGGATAGGGCAAAGTGTTTTGTCCCATCTCACTAGTTTACGGGTATTTCTCGATTCTAGTTTTCTCGATTTGCGTGCCCTCGGGTCGTTTTACGAAAAACGTTTTTATAAATTATGAATCACCGTCACAAAACGAATCCAATAAAAATTGTCTCATCGAAAACGGAGTTCAAAAACGTAAATACGTAATCCTAAGGTTTCCGGTTTAGTCGTAAAAGACGCCAAATTATGCACGTAAGCCCAAATTTAAATCCGTAAATTGTGAGTTCGTCAACCAACATAAAAATAAGTTTCAAAATATTATACGAGAAAATATTTAACTACCTAAAAATGTTAGATTTGTCACAGCTTTTCCTCCTAAAAGGGATCAACGTCCTCGTGATCCATTTCATTTGGATGTCCGTTTCTTATTGAAATCGAAGAGGTGCGGATATTTCTTCCACATTTCATCCTCTCGTTCCCAAGTATACTCCGGTCCATGCTTTGAATTCCATCGGATCTTGACAATAGGTATCCGATTTTGTTTCAGTTGCTTTACCTCACGGTCCATAACTTCTACGGGCTCTTCGATAAAATGCAACTTCCCATCTATTCGAACCTTACCTAACGGAATTTTCTCATCACTCACTGCTAGACATTTCTTCAGATTAGATACATGGAATGTGTTGTGAACACCATGAAGTTTTGGGGGTAACTCTAGTTTGTAAGCCACCGGACCTACTCTAGATAGAATCTTAAAGGGTCCAATATAACGGGGATTCAATTTTCCTCGTTTTCCAAATCTTATAACGCCTTTCCATGGCGATATTTTCAACATTACTCGGTCACCCACTTCAAACTCCATTGGCTTCCGCCGCACATCCGCGTAACTTTTCTGTCTACTACGGGCAGTCAACAACCTCTTCTTAATCTGAACTATCATCTCCGTAGTTTCCCGGATCAATTCCGGTCCCGTGAGCTGGGTATCCCCAACTTCACTCCAACATACAGGAGATCTACACTTCCTACCATACAAAGCTTCAAACGGTGCAGCCTTAATACTAGAATGGTAACTATTGTTATATGAAAACTCTGCTAACGACAAATGTTTATCCCAATTTTTACCAAAGTCTAACACACAAGCTCTCAACATATCTTCCAGTGTTTGTATCGTCCTTTCACTCTGCCCATCAGTCTGGGGGTGATAAGCAGTGCTCATGTCGAGATTCGTTCCCAAAGATCTTTGGAGAGATTTCCAAAAATTCGATGCGAATCTAGGATCTCGATCTGAAATGATCGATACAGGCACTCCATGCTTGCATACGACATTATCCAGGTATATTCGAGTCAGCTTCTCCAGTGAGAACTGCTCCTTAACCGGAATGAAGTGTGCTGATTTGGTCAGTCTATCGACAATAACCCAAATCGAATTGTTTCCAGATGATGTTCTAGGAAGCTTGGTGATAAAGTCCATCGTAATTCGCTCCCACTTCCATTCAAGAATCTTTGGTTGTTGAAGTAGTCCTGATGGCTTTTGATGTTCTGCTTTAACTCTAGCACAAGTCAAGCATTGAAGAACATACATAGCTATGTCAGCTTTCATATTCGGCCACCAATACAACTTCTTCAAATCATGGTACATCTTATCAGATCCCGGATGAATGGAATACTTAGATTTATGGGATTCTAACATAATCAAATCTCTTAAGCCTCCAAACTTAGGTATCCACATACGACCTCTTAAGCATTTCACTCCATCAGCTCTAACCTCTAAAGGATCTCCTTCTCCTCGGAACCCTTCATTAACAAAATTCTCCTTCTTACAAGCTTCTATTTGCGCATTTCTAATTTGCTCAGGCAAATTATTGTGCACGGTCAAGACTAGAGAACGCACCCTGATAGGCTCTCTATCTTTCCTACTCAACGCATCAGCAACAACATTGGCTTTTCCTGGGTGATACTTTATATAACAATCATAATCACTCAACAACTCTATCCATCTTCGTTGCCTCATGTTCAACTCTTTCTGGTCGAGAATATACTGTAGGCTTTTGTGATCGGTGAATACCGTACACTTGGTGCCATACAGATAATGTCTCCACAACCTAAGAGCAAAGACTACAGCTCCTAACTCAAGATCATGAGTAGCATAATTCTCCTCATTCTTCCTCAATTTCCTAGAAGCATAAG
Source organism: Glebionis coronaria (assembly GCA_025667525.1). NCBI lineage: Eukaryota > Viridiplantae > Streptophyta > Magnoliopsida > Asterales > Asteraceae > Glebionis > Glebionis coronaria. The sequence continues at coordinate 81,053,523 of CM046880.1, forward strand.
CTATCACTTTCTCTCTCTGCATCAACACAGCTCCATAACCTCTAAGAGATGCATCACAATACACTACAAAATCTTCACTCCCTTCGGGTAATGATAAGATTGGCGCACTACATAATTTTTGCTTCAATGTCTGAAATGCTCCATCTTCATCACTTCCCCAAACGAAAGGTTTATTCTTCTGAGTAAGCTTAGTCAAGGGTTTAGCTATCAAAGAAAATTCTTTAATGAATCGCCTATAATAGCCAGCCAATCCTAAGAACTGTCGCACTTCCGTTGGCGTTGTCGGTGCAGACCAATTCTTAATAGCTTCAACCTTTGCAGGATCAACATGAATTCCATCTCTGTTAATCACATGACCAAGAAATTGCACAGAATCCAACCAGAAATCACACTTCGAAAACTTAGCATACAACTTTTCATCCTTCAGCAACTTCAAAACAATCCTCAAATGTTCTCTATTCTCATCTTCATTCTTAGAATAGATTAGAATATTGTCAATAAACACAATCACAAATTTATCCAAGTAGGGCTTGCACACTCGATTCATTAAATCCATGAAAACCGCAGGTGCGTTAGTTAACCCAAATGGCATTACTTGAAATTCATAGTGTCCATAACGAGTTCTAAATGCAGTTATAGGAATATCTTCTTCACGGACGCGAAGTTGGTGATATCCTGACCGCAAATCTATCTTAGAATACACACTAGATCCTTGCAGTTGATCAAACAAATCATCAATCCTAGGTAAAGGATATCGATTCTTAATTGTCAACTTATTCAGTTCCCTATAATCAATGCACATACGAAAAGATCCATCCTTCTTCTTAACGAACAAGACTGGAGCTCCCCAAGGCGACGAGCTCGGTCGAATAAAACCTTTATCAGACAACTCCTTAAGTTGCTCTGATAACTCCTTTAATTCAGAAGGGGCTAATCGGTAAGGCGCACGTGCCACCGGTGCAGCACCAGGAATTAAATCAATTTGAAACTCTACTTGCCTTATCGGTGGAAGTCCTGGTAAATCTTTAGGAAATACCTCAGGAAATTCACAAATAATAGGTACATCTTCCAATCGTTTCTCCCTAGACTCATTCCCGGTCACTTGAGCTAAGAATAACTCACAACCGTTCCTGATGTACTTTTGGACTTTAATACATGAAACGATTTTCAAACGGGATTCACCTCGGCTACCATCAATTACTAACGTCCTATTCCTAAGAGGAATCTTAACCTTCTTCTCTCCACATAAAATAGTAGCATTATTCAACGACAACCAATCCATACCAATAATAATATAAAAACTACCTAATTCTATCAACATCAAATCAATCGGAAAGGAATGGTTCAAGAGATTTAGAGAGCATCCTTCTAATAGCTTATTAGTTTTCACTAATTTACCATCAGCCAATTCCACCTCGTAACTGGTACTTATCTCAACAGGTTCAATATCAATAAGGGCACTAAATTTAGTGGATACAAAGCTCCTATCGGCACCCGAATCGAATAAAGCAACAGCATAATGATTGTTGAGTAAAAACGTACCGGTAACGACATTCGGATCCTCTTTCTTCACCTCAATTGTTCCAAGTTGGTAGATACCACCCTGGGGGTTTCTTCCAGGTACAATTGCTTTCAACTTGGGGCATTCCGATTTCCTATGACCTTCTTCATTACAGTTGAAGCAAATCGTTCCCTTCTTACACCTTTCAACCTTGTGTCCAAGCTTTCCGCAATTTCGGCACTTCCAGCAGTCGCCAGGATGCCTCTTGTTGCCACACTTAGGACATCTATCATCGTTGCGCGGTGCATTGTTGGTAATAGCATTTGCATTCCCCTTTCTCTGGTTCTGACGGCGATTGAAATTCTTCCTATTATCACCTCTATCTACATGCTCACCGTCTCCCTTTCTTTTCTCACCTACACGGGCTTCATCTTCCTTATCCTGAATTATCTGTCCAATGAGTCGGTAAGCCATTCGAACAGCATCATCAATGGTCAGTGGTTTCGATGATGTCACGTCCCCCCGGATATTCTTGGTCAACCCTTTCACATATTGCTCAATTCGGATCTCTTCGGGTTCAACCAATCGAGGACATAGCAAGGCCAACTCATGGAATCGGTTCGTGTAACTATCAATGTCCACACCTTTCATTCTCAGATGAATCAACTCCTGTTCTAACCTAATGATCACACTACGAGGACAAAACTCCAAAGTCATCCACTTCTTGATTTCAGCCCAAGGAGTAGCATTAGCAGCATCAAGACCCATGAAAGCAATTCTCCCGTTCCACTAAGTCAACGCACGACCTTTAAGAGTAGCCATAGCAAAAGTCACCTTATCTTCCTACTTACACTTACTAATCCTAAACACCGATTCAATCTTCTCGATCCACTGGCTTAGTCCTACAGCACCTTCAGTTCCATTAAAAGGTAGAGGTTCACACTTCATGAACGTCACATAAGTACAACCACCAACTTCAGGTGCATTAGTTCCAAGTCCTCCTACATTTCCTCCAGCATTAGCATTCACATTATTAGCATTCACATTCACATTAGTACCGCCAATTCCACTACCGCCAGCTCCACTACCGCCAGCTCCACTACCGCCAACTCCACTACCGCCAGCTCCACTACCGCCAGCTTCATTTCTAGCATTTGCCATAAATTCAGTCATAGATGCGATAACTTGCTCCGTAATAATCCTACGTACATCATCCTCAGTCACAGCCTTCTTGGGCGGCATAGTTCTATAATTCCACAATTTCAAAGTATTAAGCATTCATCCAACAAAGGATTCATATAATATGGATCGAATTCATAATCAAGATACAAATAAGGCACAATATGGAATTCAAGACAAGATACATATTTCATTCGATCTGTAACAAAAGTATTGTCTTAGTACATCCATATCAAAGTCCTAACACTATAAACACTCAAAATTCGTGCCAAGTCTATTACTAACAAGTCGGTTCAGTCAAAGCTATAAACACAAAAGATCTAAAGGTCACTACTAAACACAGACTGGTCTACTGAGAACCGCCAGATGGTCCATCATCCATCATCTTTTGAATCTTCGCCGGACGATCACTAGACTCATCTTCAGCTGGGCGCTTACGGATTACTCCTCTTTCAACCATGTCGGCATAAAATCTACTGTTCCAACCCACGGATACATTCAACTCCTTTTCGGCTTTCTCACGCATCGCACGAGCCACACTCAACTGAATCTCCAAAGAATTCACATTTCTCTTCATAGCAGCATACTCACCACTTTCCAATACCGATAACCTCCTAAAAGCCTCATTCAAACCACGTTCTACATCACTCAAATCCAGACTAAGCAATTCTCGCTCTTTCTCTCCAATCTTAGCCTTCGACTCCAAATAAGCAACCTGAGTCTGAACAACACCTAATCCAACCTCTGTCACACAACTCTTAACACGGGAAGCATCTAGATCACGTCTCAAGGCCCATGGTGCAAGACCATCAATATGAGTAGCCTCTCGAGTACTAGACGACTCTCCTATCTCACGTCTACGAGTAGCAATACCATCAGTACCGTCAGGTGCATCGTCATCCTCATCCTCCTCTGATTCAGAATCAGATTCAGACGACTCAGACATTTCATCCCTAGGTAACTCATCCTCGGAATCAGACAAACAAACTGGTGGGGGCAAAGGCTCGCCCTCTGGAACATCATACGGATATATAAGCTCAGCTTCCTCATCGTCATCAACCTCAACATCTATACCTACATCCTCCTCGACATCCTCGTCGTCAATCTCATCATCTAACTCATCTAACCCAATCTCATTCTCATTCTCAATATCAGCATTCTCAATATCTACGTCCTCATTACCCACATTCTCAATCTCATTCTCTACTAAGTCAACCTGAGGGGCAATCTGATCTCCTAGTCCTAACTCGGGCTCGGGATCCTCAAATGGTTCCTCCTCGTCATCAATATCAAAATCTACTAAGTCTAAATAAGGATCATCTTCTATATTAGGTTCGGGAATAGCATGGTTTTCTACAGGAATATTAGGGTCAGCCATGACAATCTGCATTTATATATATTTATCTCGTATTAGGATAACATACTAGTTAAACAATTACATAATGAAATCACGATATATACATATATATAAATTAAATTATATATATCAAAATATATATCTTCTCAATAGGGCTTGTTGGTAACGTCGGAGATCTCTGGCACCGTTATAGTCAAAAGATTTTTCAAATATTTTCTCAAATGTTCATTGTCAAAAGATTTTGAAAAGTTTTGTTCAAAACCTTGGTTTTTAAAATCTTTTGTTCTCTACAACGAGAGCTCTGGTACCAAACTGTAACACTCTCATTTTTCGTATCGGTACAGCGGAAGGGTCTTTCAGAGTGTTACGGGATAGCACAATAACTCCAATCATAGACAACACATAAAAATGGTTGTACAAGGTTTAACAAACATTCATTCGATATAAAGTTTCAAAAGTGTACAACAGGTCCCAAATTATACAGGTCATTAAGTTTACAAAACACAGATCGAATGAACATTTTTAATATTAAGTGTGGGCCATCAGAGTCGATCTCCATCCGGATTACCTTCAAGCACCTGAGATAGAAAACATGCAAAAATCATATCAGCGAATGCCGAGTGAATTCATAGAGTTTAATGAAAATCGTTATATAAAACAATCATTTACATTCATTTAAAATCAGAACACAAGTATAATATCGGAAGTAAGTCCACATATTGCTAGTCAGGCAATATATAAATCAAGCATACATCTGAAACCGTCCATGAGACCGTAGTCTCTATATTACCATGATAGGTAATATATTCATCGTAATAGCGTCGTTATCGTTTATTATTTATGTCTTATATTGTATTAGGATACATGGTATCTGAATTAGGATTATTATTAGCCGCATGACATTGTTACCTTACTGTGAAAACAGCAGGCCGCGAACCCGACAAATAATTTGCCCATCTAAGTTAGCGTGTCGTCACAAAAATCACGCTATGGAATCTTCTCATACATAAATTCGCTTACCAATCAATGTGGTACGACGGGGATCAACCGTCAAGGCGCGAACTGGGGTGATCGTCCCCAAATAGTACTATCAAATGCATAAGCGTCTACCAAAACCCGGTAGTTCACAATTCATGCTAATGGGACTTTAAGTGACATAACCTAACTACTAATAATCCTTTTAGTCTCGAATATAGGGTCATAGCATCATTCGGGTCCATCTCATTAAGCATACAATCGGGACTACTTGTGTTCTATTTTTATAAAAATCTAGCATGTTATCTCCCTCGCGGGTTTACAAATCATTTTATAAAACATTTAAAAGAGTGCGAGGCTATGAACTCACGTTGTTAATGAAAGGCGGATTATCGGCTACGGGCGTGCTTCGGTCACGGAAACCTATATAAATAATAATCGGTCTTAGACTCGGTCCAATGACTTTTATCAAAATAACAATATACATATATATGATTATTGTACATATGATGATGATCAAGTGGGTTTATAATTCCTCATTTACTCATTTTAGCGTTTACGTTTTAGTATCGTCTTACTAGTTCACTAGTTTTACCGATTTTACCTATTTTAAGTTCTTTTACTTGTTTTTACCCATTATATACTTATATGATCAGTATATATACTTTTCATGTTGGGCCCTATTGGGTTAAGCCCAAATAATTCTTTTACAAGTATTTATCTTATTAAGTCCAACTATTAGTCTAATATGTTTAGTTAGCTCGTAATTGTCCGTAATTCTTATAGTTCGGGTTTTATCGGTTTTTACTTGTCTTAGTTACTTATACATCAGTATATAACTTTTATAAACTTTACATTAGACGGGTTTGGTCGTCTAAGTTTTATTTGATGAAAAACGTTAATTTCACGGCGATAGCCGAAAAAGTCGTAAAAATCAAGTTTATAGTTTTTATTTCTTATAAATATTACTTTTACCACCATTTATATATTTTACCCATTTAATTAACCTTTTATACATTTATATAAATAATTTTTATAAGTTAGTGGGTTTATACTTTACATTTTATAAATTATAAAGTGAGTGCTTATATAATAATAATAAACATTATTTCCAAAATCTGATTTTTAACTTCACATTCACCATTTTTATCATATCTAGAGTTCTACAATGACTTAGAAGCTCATTTTTAGATGACAACTTCTTCATAATATGTGCTAAATATAACTTAGTTATAGCCACTGCCCATTTTGAGTTTAAGTTGCCTTAACAGTCCCTACAAAACTGCTTATTCAGATTGTACCACCTAACTTGTTTTGATCATATCTCACTCATTATTTTGATTCCATTGCATGGCCAACTCTCACATGTGTATAACATCATCTACTTTACTGTAAATAGATCAAACCATGCATTTTTATCCGTTCTTCATTTAGTTATCTACTGTTTTTATACAGCCAACTAATTAGTCATGATTTTAGCTTCATTTCTTATGGTTATCATCATTTTTAAGCATGTTTATCAACACTTGATCCCCACACAACATTTTTATCATCATATATACATCATATACATATACAAAATGAAAGAAAATACATTTGTTCTTTACAAAATAATAAGAGAAAAATGTAGAGGATGATCTTCTTTACCAATCCAAGTGGATTTCTTGTTTTAGGAAGGCAAGAACTTGATGAACACAGCAAGTATCTCCAAGACCATCAAATATCAAGATCATATGTTGGAAAATCAGCCCTAGGACACAAGCAAATCACCTCCAAAGTTGGTTATATGGCCACCAAATGATCAAGGTTTCAAGGAAACACCTTAATAGGACTAGTAAACATGTGGTTTGTAGTTAGAAAAGATCAAAGATGGTGTTTGTTGTTTGAATTGGGACGGCACAAGGGAGGAAGTAGAGAGAGTTTTGAGAGTGAATTGCATGGGTGAAATGGTGAAATGAAAACCATTTGTTGGTTTTGGTTAAGTTGGTGGAAGTTTAGCTTAAAGTGTAAGCATGAGCTTACACTTGTATAAACAAGTTAAGACTTGTGCCACCTAAGGGTGGTGAGTCATTTTGGCCGTCCCATGTAAGCTAGTGGGATGGGGCAAAGTGTTTTGTCCCATCTCACTAGTTTACGGGTATTTCTCGATTCTAGTTTTCTCGATTTGCGTGCCCTCGGGTCGTTTTACGAAAAATGTTTTTATAAATTATGAATCACCGTCACAAAACGAATCCAATAAAAATTGTCTCATCGAAAACGGAGTTCAAAAACGTAAATACGTAATCCTAAGGTTTCCGGTTTAGTCGTAAAAGACGCCAAATTATGCACGTAAGCCCAAATTTAAATCCGTAAATTGTGAGTTCGTCAACCAACATAAAAATAAGTTTCAAAATATTATACGAGAAAATATTTAACTACCTGAAAATGTTAGATTTGTCACACCGAAGCGTTAACAACACCGGTAGTATAATCATATAATGTAGCCCCTACGGATGCCTAACCCACGACATCCGTCCTCAGACTCAAATGAAACTGTGCCCGCTTGTCCTCTGTTGGACCAAGCCGGACAGGGGCGTCAACCCCGATAGATCTATCCATAACATTCGCGCTTTCGACCGGTCATCCGGTCTGAAATTAACGGTTAATGATAATGGGCCAAAGTGATTGGGTTAAAGTGGGACTTAGACTAATATATAAATCGGTAAATGCACTTGTGTTCATACGTTAAATCAAGCAATGTCTCACCCCAAAAAGCAGTAACAATAGTTAAACATGGGGCTATAAACTCACAATAGAAATTTTAGTATCAGCATTCATAGGTATAACAATTAGAGGAATTGACCACTCAACACTTAACAATTAAACCAGTTTAAAGATAGTTTATGACCAACCAAGTAAGCTTAACATTAGCTTATGACAGTCAAGTAATTTATAAACAGTTATAGACAACCAAACAAGTTTAATATCAGTTTCTGACAGCCAAGCAAGTTTATAAGTAGTTTATGACCAAGCATGTACCTCCTCCAAAGAGCAATTATAAAACATTTATAACTCAATTCAAAGCAAGAAAAGGTGGGGTATGAACTCACCTCGACGAAGTAGCGCGAATAATAGTGATGCTAACAATACGCTCAGTAGAAACGGAAATCGATACGGCTCGGTCATGGTGTTGTGGTTTAACTAATCGGCTAATCCCAATAACTAAAAAAATGTGTATTTGAGTTCTCAATAAATATGTACATCAACACGACCCGTTGATGAAATAGTTAAGTTCTAAATTATAATAGTTCGGTGGTTGGTTAGATAAAATTAATAAATTAAGCACACACAAAATATGTAATGTATTCCGTACACATTACGTATAACCAGACGATGATATAATTCTTACATTGAATTATATAATAGAGACAACCATCTTACAAAATAAATCAAAGTATATATTTATTCTGTATACAGTATAAAGATTGTGACAAAATAATTAGACAACATAGTCCGACATATTTTAAGAAAATCATCACGTAATTAATAATTGTCACTTTTGAGTAAAACTATACTTTTATCAGTTTACATAGTATTTATTTCTTTTATCCGTTTACAATCATAATAGTGTTTATTTATTTTATCGGTTTACAATTATAATATTCTTTATTTATTTTATCGGCTTACAAATATAATAAATTTATCGGTTTACAAGAACAATAGTAGTTTGTAATGAACAAAACGTAAAGTATTAAACTTTGTAGAAAATTTCGGCATAACCCATTCATTTATACACGTTTTCCCATATTTACCAATTCTCAATATTATCTATTTTTCAAAACAATCTACGTTACCCTAGTCGCATTTTAACATATATCCAACTACTAAATAAATCACTATAATTAAGTAACAACCGAACACAACCTATGTGTTGTAAATCGAAAAGCCAAACGCCCGATGTGAGCTACTTAGACACATATTTAAATGTATAATCATTTTCATAGTTCTCGTAATAATAATAGTATCCGACATATTTATTTAACTGATAAATATATATACCACCATTTTAATCCACTTTAATACTTAATAAAATTAGATATGTTATTAGCCGATCCTAAACCACAACCAACCATGAGCTAAAATCACGCCGGCACTTCTAAACCCTTGGCATCTCGCGTCCAAAAACAAAATAATCAGCAACCCAAACGCCCCCTCATAACTTTCTGCAAACCTAACCGCGCCCCTACACTTTCTGCCGCAATCCCAACACTGCTCCCTTACACTCTCGCTACTAGTTCCAAGCGCACCCGTATAGTCCTACTGCTATCCCAAACGCCCCAGCTATTGCAACACATCGAGCCAAACGTTACCTGCTGTTCGTAAACAGCGAACAAAACGCCACCTTGCAGCAGTTATACAGCGAACCAAACACCCCTCCTGTGTTGCTGTCGTAAACAAACACAACCTCCACTACTGTTTTCCCCCTAAATGAATGCACCCTTCTGTTGGTCCAAAAACACAGACTTTTTATAGTCCAAAACGCGCCCTCCTGTTTGTCCAAAACACAGCCTTCTGCTGTCGGTGACTGAACAAGGTCGAAACAAACACTACAGGGTGTGGTGATGGGTTATAATCGGACCAAACACCCCTAAATATCGGCACCACTTCAGTGGCTATTTGACAAACAGATCTGATGGATCTAATCATATAGTGGCTAATTATATACAAAAACAAACACCCTACTGATGGGAAACACCACAACGCCGCAGATGGTTCGGAGATGGTGGTGGTCCGTGTAGTAGGTGACGGGATGGATGTATGGTGATGATATTATGATGGCGCGGCACAAGATGACGGTTGTGGTGGCTGATAAAAGTGGCGGCTGGAGTATATAGTGATGATGGATTTGGTGGCTGTGACTGGTGGTGTTTAGTTGGTGGTTACAGTGGCGGCTGGTGGATCCAGCGAGAGTGGCTGTCGGTGGGTGTAGTGACAACAGGGGTGGTGATATGGTGATAAGAAGATAGATTAGTTGATCATAGTGGTGGAGGTAGACGATGTCGTGAGTGGTGGCGGCAGCTTTCCGGCGGCCGGAAAAGATGGAGGCGCCGGAAAGTATAAGGAAGGTAGCTAGGGTTTTATGTGTGAAAAATATTTAGGGTTAGTGTTATGTTTTTATGAAATGGAAATAAGAAAATTTTCTATTTATACAAAATAGGAGTGTAAAATTATATAGTTGAGGGTCGAAAGCGTAGATAGTTTACTAACTTTCCTTTTATCTCGTTTAGACGTGATTCGGGACTAAATCGAGCTAGATAAAATTTGATTCATTTTCTAAAATTTGCACCATTGATTGTAAAATGGTTTTTCTAATAAGGTGGAGTATTTACTCGACCAATTTTCGTAATCGTTTACCTTTTATTTTAAATAGTTATTATTTATCGGTTATCTCGAATAATTCGCGTTCAAAGAAAATATAGCTCAATACAAATGTTCTCGTTTTCAACGTTCGTTATTAAAACTAAAAATAAAAGTGTCAGATAATTTAATAGATATTTTTATCAATATTTATGAATAATTAAATAAACATATAATTTGTATCGCGTCAGTTCTCAGATTTGCGCAGTCTTTTACAGTATGTAAAATAAACTCCCGTTTTCGAATCAAATGACTTTGATATCTCACGAAAACGAATTTCTATTAACAAATAATACAATTTATTATTATTTAAAGTCTTGAAAATTCCCGGTTGTCACATTTTGTGTAAGAGAAATGAAGGGTATGAGTAGACAAAGCCCTTATATAGGGTGGGAGGAAGTGTGACAAGTGACACTCACCAAGGAGTGGCCCAATGAGAAGCAAAAAGGTGGGTGGACATGATGGACATGTGTCACCAACCTAGAGTTGGTCCAATGGGGAAGTGAGGTGTGTTGGTGGCTTGTCTAGTGGGCCAAAAGAGTTGTTGGGCTTCTTAAAACCTCTTATTGGGCTTATTAAGCCCGTTACTATCCAAGGTTTAAATAGTTGGGCTTATAAGGCCACAAGTGGGCCTAAAGTGTAACTTATATTACAACTTTCGTTAATACACGGTTCGAGTCACGTTTGAGGTTTATGAATTTTTTATGCATCTTACGAGGATTTCGTAACTTATCCAAAAATCATTTTTCCAATAAGATGGAGTATTTATATGACGTATAAATACGAAAAACGTGTTCGTTTATTTAAAAGACAAGTATTTGTCATTTATCTTTTGTATAATGTAAGTATCGTTTTAGTAGAAATACTTCTCATTTAATCATTTTGTAGATAAATTTAATATTAAACAATTTAATCAAATTGTTTATCAAGTATTTCTCGACAATAATTTATATACTTAAATTATTGAATTGTCGGTACGCAGTTTTATGGCTTTTGTCAAATTTTCAAATCCGATGATTTTAGTATGGTTCAAAAAGGGTTTTTGAAACATACTCCATTATTATTTAATGAACGAAAAATCTCGGGTTTTACACCATCCACATGCCACCTTGAGTTTTGTCCTCGAAATTCCATTACTATTACTAGGTTGAGAAATGATCTAGGATCGTTGAGTAGATTTTTATTACATTATTCTCATGGTAAAATCATGGATTTTACATAAAAATCTGGGCTAACCAAAGTTTGAGGAAGTGCGATTTTTGAACACCTCTGGTCGCGGTTCCATATCGACCAGCGGTTCCTTATCGATAAGGAACCCCCCATCCTAGATAGGGAACCACTGGCTACTGTGTCCGACAAAATCTTTGCTTTACACTATTTTCCTTAATCTGTGTAAACCTTGCTTGATTCTTTGCAAAAACCTGCACATTTCCTAAACTAGGTTACCTAAATTCATTATTCACATAAAATATTTTTAACCCATTACTAGTTTGGATCATCCCCTCACCCTTTTAAACCCAACTTGTTAGCCATGTTGTTCACACATCAAACCATTCATCCTTAACCCTTAAACCACTCATTACAACCATGGTTTCTACAAGAACCTCAAACTCATCCAAAACCTCCACTTCAAAGAAAAACCTTAAGATTAAGATTAAGTTGCCCAAACTTAACTCTTCACCCTTTCACACACCCAAGAATGAGATTGTTCCAATTCTCATCTCTTCATCACTCTCACAACCTCTTGCTCCATGCAAGACTACCTCAACCCATGGTACCAACCATTCTCATGGTTCTACCTCTTCTTTATTCCAATCTAGAATGAATGAGTTAACCTCACCCTTCACTCCAAGTACTCTCTTGGATGTGACTACCCAACATCAACCCATCCAAAGAATTCCCATTGTGAATGACTTTGTTGATACCTTGATGACTTCACCTTTTACCCCTCCAAACTCACCCACATCACCCATTTCACCCTTGGAGAACATACCTCCACACTCACCCACATCACCCTTGGAGAACATACCTCCTCCACCTCCACCTCCCTCAAACACTCCAATTTTGGGTGTCCCACTTCCCCTATTTATGGGTGATCCTTACTTCTCTGGGTTCCTAGAAGCTCATGGTTCTCATTGTCCATGTTGCCTCTACAAAAACTACATCATTCACAACCTTAGGATGGAGATGTTTGGACTTCATAGGAGGTTGCAAGATTTCTTTCTCACCTTGTTTAACATGCCTTCTCCTAGGAGATGAATGATGATTTTCTTTAATAAGTGTTTTTCAAGAAAAACCAAGCCAAGGAAGACTACTCATCAAGAACTAGTTTTAAGCTAACTTTGTTTTAGTTACTTGTTTTCATTTCCTTATTGTATTTCCTTCCCTCCATGAGTTTTTCATGAGGATGATTTATGGATTTAGCTTTATATGTCTATTTTTATGTGCACATTAATCTACTTTAATTTTAAATTAAAATTGAACCTAAATCTATCACAACCTCTAAAACTTGACTAAAATTGGTTCAAAATGTTATCTAAATATTATGTCACCCTTAGTCAAGACATTCTTTGTGAATGTGTTGCTTTTATGCAACCATAGCATAATTTAGTGCTAATATAGGTAAAATTCCAAGATTTGCAATTTTTTGAAAAAGTCTTAGTTTTTCTCAGAACCCTGAAAAATCATGGTTCTACGTCCACTATATGCGGCTCATTAAGTCGCGCGGTTCTTAAGTGCTAAGGAACCGCCGGTCCCTATAAGGAACCGCGGACTGATAGCCAATTTTTGGCTCGTTTTTGGTCTTTCTTCATCACCCTATCCCCTGTCAAGATTCCATGTTTACTCAATTTGGCTAAACATTCCTTGACACTTCACATTTTATTTTCAAATCTTTGCCTTGTCTACTTTCTTCTTATACCCCCACCTGGAGATTTCATTCTCACACCTCAACAATGCCTAACTCCTCTTTTCGTAACCTTGACATTTCATTGTCACAAACCTCCTCACCTAAAGCTTCCTCATCCAAGCTTTCTAAGAAACCGAAGATCTCGGTTCGACCTATTTGGATCAAGAAAAATGAACCCTCTTCTTCGAAACCACCCAAGAACCCCACCTTCTCTCCAATAAAGTATTGGAATGAGACCTACTCCATTAACCCCATCACCGGAGAAAAGGAAAATGTTCCCCCGCCACCAAAACCTTCGACACCCCTCAACATAATGACCTTTCAACCTTACCAAACCTCACAAGGCATTGTGAAAACATTTCCGGCCCACTCTCCTCACCACCACCAAACCCTAGGTTTGATGGCCTTCCCCCATCAATCGAATTTGTTTTGCATCATGGATCCTCATGTGCTTGTTGTCGCTTTCAACAAATTAAACTTTCTCATGTGTATGAGAAGTTAAATTTTCTTGAATTCCTCCTCACTCGACCTCCTCTCAAAGTTTTCATTCCCGTGGACAAAACTTCGAATGATGCCTTGTCGTCTTATTTTTCCAACTAAAGGATTAAGCACTCTTGGAGTCAATAATACTTTAGTTGTTTTGGAGTCAATAACATTTTAAGCAATCATGGAAAATTATCACTATTAGAGTAGCTTATGCTTTGTGGTTTATTTTCCCTATTTTTTGCTTTAGATACTCATATTGTGTGTATGACTATCTACCTTGTTTGTTTCTTTCATATTTTTGTAATATGAAACCTTTGTGTTGTTTTTGTTTTCTTTCTTTGATTATTCTCTCTTTTTCTTTTGAGTTGATCGTGGTTAATCTTTACAATTGATTATGGGTGATTCCATTAATTCTAAACTTTAACCCCTTGACAAATTTATCATCTTCATTGGTTGGATGTTTCTTTTCTACCTCCATTCCACCAATTGAACTTTGATTTTGTCATTTACCTCTTTGGACATACTTAGCAATACTTGCTTCTAATTTGAGATTTCTTCTCCTTCTCCCTCTCAAGTTACTTAGTAGGTAGTGATCATATATACATTGGTGTTTCTTTTCTTTCTACTAACCTTTGTGTAGCATGTCACCTTAGCTCATACACTTGGTGCCCCAAGCAAGGGGGAGCAACCACCAAGGGGGAGCTACTATCAAAGTCCGGTTTTCTTCAAAGACTTGTGCTAAACTTTTTGCTACGACAAAGGGGGAGAAATGATAGTGATAAACTCGTTAATAATTCGATATTTTATGTTTCTACGTAAATGAGTTTATAGTTTGTCGTAATCAAAGAGGGGGAGATTGTTAATGCAAGTGATGCCTAAAAACATTATTAGTGTTAACTAATATTTCTTGGTTTTGGTCACCACAAACTATACAACACATTTAGTGTAAAACACAAAACGAATTATTTAACTAACGCTATCATCAAGGTAATAATCATATCACTAACTTTTCTTAATCATACTTAGTGATCATCAAAGTGATTATCCTTAAAACTCACTTTTGTTAATATGACAAAAGATTTTTTAATAAACTTTCTTTTTAAGAAAATGTTTTATTAAAATGGAAAATGTAAATTTCAAAATGGCATATTCCATATGCCATAAGAATATCCTTTGAAGGTTTAAAAAACCTCAAATATTCCTACCCCACTAAAAGAAAAAATCGGAGCGTAGTCTACTGGGCGGTCCTTTAAATAGCTAGGCGGTTCTCTAGCGATAAGGAACCGCCGGGCTAGATAAGGAACCGCGCCCAGCTAGCCGTTGCACTTTGTCTCCTATAAGTAGTGGATCAAATCTCATTTTCCAACAACCCTTTTTGGACGTTTTTCTCAGCCCCCTTTCTCTTTTCTATAGCATAATCATTAGTAAATGATCACTTAATGTGTTAAGTATGTTTACATATGATTATCCTCTTGATCCCCTCCTTTATCTTGTCCAAAGAGAAGATCACTCACTCACTAGTGTTGTGATAAAGATGAATCCATAAATTAGTCATGTTCATCATGTTAGCCTTTTTGTTTTATGTTAATCCATTGTATTTATGACTACTTGGACTAGCTGTATTTATCCAAGCTATTTGTGAATACTTAGATTTGTTGGGTACATCCATTGCATATGTGTTTGCTTGGATTTATGTTGTGTAGATCCAAGCTACATGTGTGTACTTGGATATGTCTAGTTGAGTTGTAATAGATTTTGTAGTAGTTTTCACTAAACTTTAAAGTGATGTGGTTATGTCTTGTGAGTTCTCACTAACCTTGAAAGTGATTAGTAGTTGTGTTGTGTGAAGTTCTTACTTAGCTTCAAAGTGAAGAGTCGTGAAGATTGGTTCTAGCTTTGGATTAGAACTCGACATCTAGCCTTGTGTCGTAAAATGGTGAAGTAGGCAACGTCGTGAAGATTGGTTCTACCTTGAGATTAGAACTCGACATCTATCCTTGTGTCGTTAAATTGTGAAGTAGGCAACGTTGTGTAGATTGGTCCTAGCTAAAGATTAGGTCTCGATATTTAGCTTAGTGTCGAAAAATAATGTAAGCGACGATGTAAGGTTTTCTACGCAAAGAAGAGAGCTTGTGGATATAGTGGAAATCTCGAGTAGGTGTACTCGAGGAGTGGAGTAGAAACGAGGATAGAGTCTCGTTGTCGAACCACTATAAATCTTGGTATCTTCTCATTAGGTTGTCTCTTTCCTTACTCTTGACTTATTTCATTATCATTACACTTACCTATTACCATTGCTAATGCATTTGAATTGAACCTAATCATTATGCAACTTAGCTTCAAGTAAAAGATAGTTTTGATACAAACCTAATTGAAAGTAATTTTAATTAGGTGACTAATCGAAGAGAAACTATTCAACCCCCCCCCCCCCCCCCCCCCCCCCCCCGTTCTAGTTTCTACACAATTTTCAGACTTTAAATCAAACAAACAAACAAACTAGACCTTCTGATATGTTTGACCTTGTTTTAAGCATAAAATTGGTTAACATGCACTATCTTTGTTATCTGTTTTCAACACTTAGCATATGACAAGGAACACTTAAAATGAACAACCAAATGCAACAAGAACCAAAGAACAAAAGGCCAAAGGCCTTAAGCCCTAACAACAGTCAAATCCAAACAACACTTAAACCTACTGCTTTTAAAGCAATTTTTGATTTTAACCTTGTAACATGCAAGCATGTATCACTGATGTAGGGATTTTACTACCCTTTAGGAAAAGAGCGTAAAAATGGCAAGTATTAAGTGTCGGTTTAAGAAAACCAAGCACTAATGACCAAGTTAAGTTCAAGTTCGTTTCCCAAGGAGGAAAGTGTGTTGTGTAAAGAAATGATTAACTTTGAGATTATATTTATGAAGAAAAGAAAAAGAGAAAGGATGACGGTTACGATTATGAATTAAATTAAGACAAAGTCGTGCACGTAAAACTGTAAAAAGTGACTAAATTTAAAAAATTAACCTAAAAATTCTTAGAAGATTGCAATAAATCCTAAAAAATGTAATTAGACTTTACAAAAAATCAAAAATCACTCAAACCTTTTATTTAATTAAATATTAATTTTTTAATGCTAATTAAAGCTCAAATAATCAATTTTATTAACACCAAGCCCAAAATGAGATTTTTTAACTTATAAACCTCTAAAAAACTAAACTAAATTTAAAACTATTTTTGAAATATTTAAAATTAATAATAAATATTTAAAAATGATTAAAAACTATAAAAACTTAAAATAATTCTAAAAATTAATCTAATGACACTAAAATTAATCTAAAAATTGTAAAATTCCTAACTTAATGTATCTAAACTAGGAAAAATGAGAAACTTGCAAAAATCTAAAATTTAATAATAAAATATAATAAAATATTAATAAAATCCAAAATTTATAAAAAAATTATAAAAAGTTGCAAACTAGTTTATTTTGACCTAATAAACACAGAAATTAACTTGAAAGTACGAAAATACCCCTATTTGGCCTAAAAATAGGCTAAAATAAAAAACAGTCCCTTAATGGGCTTGAAACTGGCCCAATAAGAAAAAGTCCACCAAATAAGCCCAAAATCACCTACTTGACTCAAAAACTGATTTTAAACACAAAACTAAGTAGCAAAAGCTGAAAATGTGCTTATCACAGCTTAATAAGTCAACAGCTTATTCTTAATGGGCTTTTTGGCCTATTAAGCCATATGTTAATGCCATAAACTCTAATTTGACACACAAGCTTCTTTTGAGTTACCAAAGAGATCTATGAAAAGAAATTTTGAAAAAGCACAAGAAATAAACCTGAAATAAGCCAAAGCTCTCTATAGAAAACGACAAAATAGTCGTTTTTGAGTTCTAGGCTACCTCAAGTGCTGATTCAAGTTGCAAAAGGTTTTAAATGACTTAATTAATCAAAATAATCAAAAAGTTTTCAAATAAGCACAAAGAATAAGCTGGAAAAAGCAATAAGCACTTATGTTAAAAGTGAACTTGTTTGGTTTTCTAGTCAAACCTAAAAGTCAAACCCTAATATGCTCCAGATTAGTTCAATGGATCAAGTAAGGAAGATCTTTCACAAAAAATAAGTTGTTGCAAGTCTGGATAAGCCAAAATGGCGTATGAATAAGTTGTTGATCAAATAACACTAGTAGTGGCTATCAACAGGAGAAAGGAGTTCCCATTGCTTGACTTTCTTGACTTTTTGTCTTATGTGACTTTTTGTTGGATTCAAGTTAAGCAAAGGCACCCAAGTAATCAGTGGATCACAAGGAGTCAATAACAATAATAATATCACAAATTCACAAAGCCAATTAGTACAGTTTGTTGATCCCAAACTTAGATCGATTTAGCTTGTGTTAACGAGATTAGATCAAGTTAAACACGTAGAGAAACTTTGTTTTATGTATAAAGTAATTTAAGTGTTATGCGGAATTAACACTTAAACAAGAACACACAAAGAATGTAAAACAAACTTTCACTTGATTGATTGAATCGAACTTGCTTTCAATGAAAGTGTTTAACGTATGAAAAACTTATATGAAACAAAACCTAAAGGTCTTCTTTTATATACATAAGAAGCCTTGTACAAGAGTCTACGTATCAGCTATTCTAGGTAAAGATAATTATAGAAAATACATTGTTGATCCTATCTTTACTAGAAACAAACTAGAAACAAAATATGCGTAGACCATATCTTTCTATCAGTGCTTATCTTCAACCTATCAACGCTTGACTTCTTCCTGTCAACGCTTGATCTGTCAACGTTTGTTTTCTTCTTATCAACGCTTGTTTTCTTCTTGTTAGCGTTCAAGTGGACTGGCTACATTTTATTCCCAACAATCCTCCCCTAAACTTGATATCTACTCTAGTAATCAAGTTTCTGAATAAAAACTAAGAACTAGGAGGAATCTTACAAATCTTATAATATTGGTAATAAACATGCCTAATCAAATCTTTGGCCACGTCACTTGAATAGTTAATCTCCAGCTTTGTTGTCTTCATCTTTTCCAAAACTTCTTTGGACATGGGATACTCAGCATCTACAAGTAGATACTCAGCAAACTTTGTAGAGCTCAAATAATACACACCAACAGCTGAATACAAATGCCATTGAAGACCACTGATATCATCCTCAAGATCCTTCCAATCAGGATCTTCTTCTTCTTGTGCACACATTCTCTTGAATGTTGACCAAAGCTTTATTCCATTGACTGAAGTAGGTGCTTCAGTCTCATACTTGGCCATCAACAACCTCCAAAGGTCTGCCAAGTCTTCTCTATCCATACATGCAAAGAGAGACATAAGAGTAGTACATGTGTGTACCTATTTCCCATATCTGCCAATCTTCCAAAACCCACTTGCATCTTCTTCATAGCTAATGATAGGGTTTCTGGCATCAAGACGTAACACTTGTACCATATCTGAAGCTTCCATGGGTGAGAGCTTAATGCTCCTTCTAAGAACAGCTTCACTGGGAACCACTTTATTTAGATCTTTAGGAAAATCAAGTGGGACTCCCTTCTTCAAAGGCCTTGGAACAATCATTGCCTTCTAAATCTCCATCTCTTCTGCAAGTTCTTCTTTCCTCTCATCTGAAAGAAGTCTAAGAGTGTTCATTTCCTACACTCTTGCCCAAATGGGATAAGCCTTATACTCTAATTCTTGAAAGGATAATCCCTGCAATTTCTTAAAGGTCCATTCAGTTCTATGACATCTGAGTAACATGTAGTAAAGCTCTCTTCTATCCCTCTTCAGCAGTGAGAAAACATTGCTAGCCTTATGTTTCAGAATGACCTTGCAGTCTCTTTGAACTTTTAGAAGAATCTCCAATCCCCAAATTTGGTCTGAAATTGTCAAATCTGGATTCTCCATTATCCTATTCTCCCAAGCATGGTACATCTGAACTACTTTTGGCATATCAAAGTCTACTTGCAATTTTAACTCTCTAAGCTTCTCTCTTGCCAAGTCATCACCATATTCAAGTCTTTCTGGTTGTTCAATTATCATCACACTTGAATTTGAACTTTCTTCATCACTTCCTTCTTGTTCCTCAGAAGTGACAAAAAATGGTGATTGAACAACCTTCTCCATCTCTTGTTCCATAAGTTGTGCAGCCAACTTTGAATCAAACTCTACTTGTGCTGCATCCTTTGAAACTTCTACTTCTACCATAATTCCTTTACCCTTATCTAATTGATCAATGATGGGTAAGGATGATGGTAATACCTGTGAAGACACTTCTTTGATGATAGCTTATGACTGGAATACATCAACCATATCTACAGGTCTGTCAACGCTCAAATTCCTTGTGTCAGTGTCCAATTTACTCGTGTCAGCGCTTGGTGTGTCAGCGCTCAAATTTTGCTTGTCAACGCCCAACTTACTTGTCTCAGCACCTCTTGTGAACTGCTCCATCATAGCTGTAAAAGAGAAGTTCAAATTTGTAGGAGTAACCAGAGATGTATCAAAACTTGGTTGCTTCTTTAATTCAGTGAGGGCTTTAGCAACACCCAAAGATTCTCCATCATGTGAGCCTTTGTCACTCACATGGATCTGCTCATCCTCCCCTTTGGAAGATTCCTCCATTCCACGCCTAGTGTTAGCATCCTCCAAAATGACAATCCTCTCCCTCAATTGCTTGATGTGAGAACGCGGATTTTCGGTAATTTTCTTTTACTTGTTATGTGTGCCTATTCACACTTTTACCATATTCCCCATTTTTTTTACAGTGGTTACGTGTCATCCTCGAAATTTTAGTTAAATACAAAATTCTATGGATTTCGCTAATTTACGATACTATTTGGCGAAATGCCCAAACTTTATATTTGTAATTTCTACGAGGTTTCATCACATTTTATATGACTTATTATTTACTCTTTGCCTGAAAGATAATGAAAAACGATATCTTGAACAACTACGGACGCAATGGTAAACTTTTACATTTTTACATTTTCAGGCTGTCGGACTGTGTTTTCGGGTACGAACGTCGCAATAAAATTTATTTTTATGTGACTTATAGTTATTCTTGACTCCTTGATCCAACTTAGTGAAATCCAGGCCAAACAAGGGTTTACGAGTAATTTTAAAGAAATTTTTTTTAAAGATAAACGAGTCTCGGTTTTCGTCGTAAACGACACATTATTTAAACCCGTAAAATTTCGAGAGTTAAAAAAAAACCAAAAATCTTGGGCCTTTCCTTGGGTATTCGGCTGGACTAGGCCTAAGGAAGCCCAAATTTGACTTGTTGTCCCATGATTAGACCCATATTTTGAAAATCTAACACACAGTACACTTTTTACCAAACAAAAAAAAAAGTTGCTCCCCCTTTCTCTCCTGAGGCCGACGAAACAATGAAACACACCCAAACCATTGACTTTTTTTTGAATTAAGGTAAATTAACACTAATTCCATGTTTAATCTTTTATTCTTATTAATACCCATGTGTTAATTACAACATGCATTAAGTTTTTGTATGAGGTCAAAAATCATCAAATCTTATGATTTGATGCTGTTTTTGTAAAATCCCATGTTTGTTTTTGTTGTTCCAATGCATAAAACCTTATTATGTTGTGAAAAATTTTGATTTGGGTATGTTATGATGACCTAGGGCCACGAAATTTCTAGGGATCAAGGAGGAGGAATTGTTTAATTTGCGTGTTTGGATTAATCCCTACTTGTTGTGAAGTCCTAGCATTTTAGTTTTGATATTGCTAGTATTTTGATTCTTCTTGTTTATGTATTTTGAACTCCTTGGGTGAAACCCACTGATATTTTGATAATTAGGTCATATTAGGACTTAGGACACTTGCGTGGCGATTTGGTATAGCTTAAGTGTTGCTTGATTAAGGTTAGGTAGCCGAATGGAGTCGTTTTCGTAGTATGGAAATTATCACAGAAACAAACAGGTTATGGCAAAATTTTCTTAAAAATATGACTGTGTTTTTATTTGAAAATTTGATACCCACTGATGTGCTTTACATGTGGTGATTTGGTTGGGAGCGGGAAGTGTCCGGATGAGCCCGGAGCGGTCGTTTTACTAAACTAGGTCAAATCTGAGTGGTAGGCTTAAAACGTGGGTTATTTGTCTTGGGTAAAAAGAGGTAATATAGGATTTTATAACTTTTTACAGTAGGTAAAATCATAATACAACTTCTCTTTTTGGTTTGGTGTCAAACTATTTTACCATTTAGGATTTATGCCCAAATTACCGTAGGCTTCCAGAGTCGATTTCAACTTCCTGTTTTGATAGCCTGTCACTAAAAATGGATTTCCCGTTGATTGGTAATAGCTATAGGTTTGTTCTTGCCCAACTTAGAAAGGTAAGAGAATTTCCTACTCATGTCAAGAAACCCCACTTTCTGTGCTATTATATATTTTTAGTTATGTCCAAATCTTCACAGCCTTTTTTAGAAAACTGAATGCAGTCCCTTGTTTTGGTTTTTCAAACCGAGTCTTAAACATGTTCGGAACCCACACATAAATATTTGGACCATCATACAAGGTTGATATTAGGTTATTACAGTAGGTTCAAGTTGTTGGGTTAAAATTTCAACTTAAGCTTAGGTCTCGCCATCGCACGCAAGTTACCTAGTCATACTATGTCCCGCCACTTCTAAAACGTTATTGCTTCATTGAACGCATTCTTATTACGCGTCACCATTGCGTAGGTCCGTGAAGACTTCTTTTTGCTCAGCCCCTTTTACCTTGTGATTACTTACTAAAGGTGAGTTCATAGCCCCTTTTCTTATATACTTGTTACAAATTGCGGGGTGAGAATAAAATGCGTGGAATAAAATCATTTAAAACTTTTAGTATGCTATTCAAGAACGGTATGCTTTCCCAGATTTTACATTTACTTATTGCATTAGTACCTTAGTCAAAAAGTCCCTACATCATGAACCGTTAATTCACATTTTGCAAGCGCGAATGTTGTGGATGGATCCATCGGGATTAACAATCCCCGTCCCGATTACCTTGACGCACTTACATTTAATTACCTAAGTATTTTGACTAGATACTTACTAGGGGTAAAGCATTTATGTTAAATCTTCAGTGTCGTGAGCTATTGAAATAAATAAATATAAATGATTTTGTACGACGGTACTAAATCATATCCTGTTGCTATTTTATAAAACTAATGTTTGTATTTCACATTACCACTTATTAAACCTATGAATTGCACTCAGCTTTATGTTGACATATTTACATGTTATTTCTCAGGTAATGCTAATGCTTAATTTTGCTAAGGATGGGAGCCCGCGGGATCCGGCAACTGGACGATTCCGTGTCATTATTGGTTGAAACTTTTGGGAAAACTACTTATGCCATGTTAATCATGCCAAATAAATGTACTTTTATGCACTAAGACTATTATGAGTATGTTCGTAAAAATATGTGACTTTTGTTGATGTCATATTATGCAAATCTGGGACCATATTTATAAAACTTTATTCCGCAGCTTTTGAAGAAATTCGTGAAGTGTGTCATTTTATTTGCTCTGTCTTTTATTTACCTTATTGCCATGTATGTTGTTATCATGATGTGGGACCCCACAGTGCTTACCTGTCCCGTTACCAGATTTTTTGGGGTCTTACAGATTGGTACTAGAGCCATGGTCATAGTAAATTGAGTCGGTTTAAACTTAATATATGACCAATATTTTTTTTTCAAGAAAATCCTATGAGTCTTAGTGTCAAACATGGAATCTGCACAGATGTTCGGTATCTGCGCGGGTAACTCTCTAATCCTCATTATTTACTTTAAATTATCGTTGTAGTATTTCATCTCTTGAATACATTTTGGAATATCACCTTATCCTAATGATAATAATTACTACTACCTATCTCTTTTCAAAGTCTTTGTGCTCAATGAATTATCATTAGATATTACTGTGATTACATCTGCCCTTACTGAATTTCTTGAATTCTTGTTCATGTAAACTTGATCTTGTTACCATGCTTTTAATTTGTTATCATATTTCATACTTGTATTCGGAGTGCGTATGCTGCCGACTTTTCATACTAACTTTTTTGAATACTATTGCTATCTTGTTTATGCGTGATACGACTGACCTCATATACTTGTTCGTTTTGAACCGTCTGTTTTTCTTGACTCACTGTTACATGTTGTGTGCATTATCGTGATACCATTTACCAGGATTAAGTAAGTGCCGCTCTCGATGAAACTTCTGATTTTCATATTACTACAATTTGTGCTACCTTCATTGTTTAACTCTTTAAGATATATAATTAGATATCCAGTTTGTTTTCCAACCTTTCGTGATTAGATGTCTAGTCTAGACCTTTGGCTCAGTGTGTCCCCGAAAAAGACTAAAGGACATCGTGTAAGTCACACATCTCGAAGCATTGCTTGAGTCCGTGTTGAATAAAATCATGGGTTTTCGTAACCTTGATTGACCTTTACGTCACCGTCTTACACGACACTCGTATATCGATTAAATATTATTTCATTGATAATCTTCTTTGTAAATTTCCACCTCTATTGTAAGATTTCTTATCTTGATCCAATTTCACTTTAATCCTTATTTTTATTGATGGGTTTTCTATTTTTGATGTTCTTAGGACGATTTATGATTAATGGTATGACACTAGGATGGTATTAGGATACATGAAAAGCTAAGTTATGTTGTTGAATTTGATGTTTAAAGGTGTTTCGATGTGACCATTTTAGGTCAGCAGGTTTGGTGTTTATTTCGGCAATTTAAACTTTTCCCAAACTGAGTTTTTAAGGTCTTGGTTGAAAGGTAATGTCACATGGTTCGTTTCGGTTTAAAATTCGCTTTCTATCTCTTTAAAATGAGAAATTTATGACCGATTTATTATTTGATTTTTATGTGGTAAATTTCTGCATATGAACACACTTGCTGTCCAGATTTTGGGTCTAAGTTTTAGACAATTTAAAATATCATGACCTGAGATTTTTAAAGTTTGTAGTGATGATGTTTGTCCTTACGATCATTTTGATATAAAATTCGGGTTATAACTCATCCGAACGAAGAAGTTATGGCCGAAATAAGAATTTAAGCTCAAGTTTGAAAGTGCAGACTTGTTTAGTGTTTTACAGCACCTTAGAACCCTAAACTTGAAATTGAAGGTTATGAGGGCTTGTTAGGACTTATAACTTAAGTTTTGCCGCTGACATTGCGTTAATAGCTGATAGGTGTGAAAACACCCATCCTTTTTACCACTTAATTACAATAATAACCGGACCAAAACGTGTATTTTATGTCATTTATGTCGGAATTATGCGTGGTTTGTGTTTTTTTGTGATTTAGGACGAAAAGGTGAAAAGTGGAGAAAACACGGGCATTTACAGGCTTTTATTGAAGAAAAAGATGAAAGACGAGGTCAAGAAGTCAAGAGTGCAAAAAGAACGGAAGTCCAAGACCAATTCTAAAGATTTATCGAAGAAAAAGTCAAAAGACGAAAGTTTACTAAAAGCCGAAGAACTCGAGTCTTATTTATTGAAGAATTAAAAGACGAGTTTTAAAGAAATCCCGAGCCATAAGTCATTAAAGTCCAAGATTAACAAAAAAATAAGAAGGGAAGGACTTAATGGTGCAATTAAGAAGAAATGAAGGAGGGGAGGAAGCTTCCTAATACTCCCCTATATATAGTCATTAGGATAGTCATTTTCACTCTTGTTGGCTAAGGTGACAATTAGTCTTCCACCCTTTAATTACTTGCTCTTTAAATACATGTCGATTTAAATACTTGTCTTGCACAAATACCTTTTAATTTCCAAGTAAGTGTTCTTTAATTTTCTTGTTTTAATCTCTCATTATACCTTTCTTTCTTTGCTTGATCTTTATGTTTATGTGATTGTTATCTTGCTTATTTGATTAAAGATTATGTTTTTATGCTTTTGATTGTTTTGGATTATTGATTTTTATAGCTTATTTGAGTTTATTTTCAAGTTTCTAAAGTTTTTATAAAAGTTATTTTTATATAAAAGTTTGTTTTTCGTAAACCTTTTTCATTTTGTGTTTTAAAAGTCTTTAAATTGTAGCTTAGTAGCTTTTTCTTATACGTGTTTGCTTAGGATTTTAGACTTGTGCTTATTTGATTTATAGCTTATTTGTTTAGCTTATTTTTCATCCCTTTTACTGTATTCCGACCATACAGGTCGGAAAAGGGTTTATTATTCCGACCATAGCTCATTGGCTTGGTCAGAAAACGGTTTACAACATTCCGATCAAGGGTAGTTTAGTATTCCGATCAGGGATTTGGTTCTTCACATTCCGATTGGAGGGTTTGACGTATTCCGATCTAGGTAAGTTGGTTATTCCGATCTGAAAAGGTGACATATTCCGATTGGGTATTCCAATCTTCATTCCGATCAGGGTAGTCTTTTGAACATTCCGATTGGGAGGTTTATGATATTCCGATTGGACCTCATTCCGATCGGGAGGGTTGTGTACATTCCGATTAGGTGGTAAGTCTACATTCCGATCATCATCTGATCGGAATACATTCCGATTGGGTATTATTTTTATCTATTTAACTTTGTTTATTTTTCTAAGTTTACATTTTCATATTTTGTCTAATTTTAATTCTCGTCACGTTTTTATTTTATCATCATTTAGTTATTTACTTTTCAAAGCTTTACTATTGCACCCATTTACTTTTAATTAGACTTAGGTTTATTTAACGTCATTTATTTTAAATTAGTTTTAGTTTTATTTTAACGCCCATTTTACTTCTAAGCCATTTTACTTTAACGCCATTTACGTTTACGTTTTGCACTTTTAAATTAATACTACAACGGCACCACTTTTGTTTCACCAAAGAACGACTGAGTCACATAGTTAAACCAGATCAATTCGATTAGACATACTTAAACGCTTTAACTTTAAGTCATTTATTTTAATTGTTTTGCACATTTTATTTTAAAACAACCAAAAATATTTGTTTCACCAAAAACAATAGAGTCGTACTTAGAATCAGAAATCAATTCGTTAAGATACCGAGAACACGAACTTAACTTTTTACATACACAATCGAGTTATTAATAGCCATCACCAATTGAATTTTATGACTAAACGATGGTCGCCAATTTTATAACCAATTTTCTAAAGTTTTAACTTTTCTCTAAGATGGATTTTTTTTCATTTGAAAACCTGAGATAAATTCATATAGCTAGTAATGTCGGGTATGAGAATACCTTTTCGATGGTATAAGGTTCATCGTCTATCTCTTCATAACGAATAAATGGCGGGCATTTTAGAAACTAGTCTAATAAGGACCAACCGACTTAAACTAGCGTTTGGTTTAACGTGTTTGATATGGGTATCGAGTGTTTAGCCAAGATTTCTCACTTGAAACATTTGAGAAACATATAATGATGACTTTTGATGCAAAGTTTTAGTGCCCGTTAGCTACCTTTAAGTTTTTGACACATAAGTGGGTATTGTTGACTAAATTGAAAAGTTACGAAATTTTGATTATATAGCTGCTGTCATAGGTATAACTATGTCGTAAAAGTGTTTTCAGCCTTCGGATAAAACTACAAAGTTGTCCGGAATGATGTTTTTAGTCACGCATGCGGAAACGGAAGCTTTAAAGTGGGCATTTGACCCTCAAAAATGTAAAATACAGACTGTAATGTTTGAGTTTTTCGCGCAGAATGCGTTTTGGTTTTTATTTTTAAAATGGTATCTAGACTTCAAAACTTTTCTTAAAATTCACCAGATATTAACTACATGATGTGTATGACTTCTCAGAATTTTTGTAGAATTTTTCCAAGATTCTAATTAGGATTTTTAAGCCTCGCGAAAAGGAGTTTTCTACACTTTTTTATTAAGCGAGCAAATGACTAGTTCATTACCCAATCGTCCCTTAATCAAGCCTAAACCTTATGGAATGGATTTGGGATTATAGGTACTGATTCTTAGGATGTTTAACATCATAATTGAAGTGAAATTGAGGTCTAATGATTTGTAATTCGCCTCAAATCGGAAAAGCCAAAAGTTGACTATTTTCTATACGGTTAGTCAAAACTTATAAAAATGAGTTCTAAACTATATAGCTTGATGAAACAAGTTTGCAAGACCATATTTTGTTGTATTCCATTAACTTACATGTATTTTTACAACTTTTCATTATTGAGTCATACTCGGGTCATACTTTGACTTTTATTGACTTTTTACGTGTTAGGTCGCGGATAATTCTTAAAGTATTACTATTGCCTTTCTTCAGTCGGATCTCTATCTGCACGCGTATGGATTTCCTTTATCCTTTCTCTTATACATGACTCATTTGTCATTTCATTTTATCTTTATTTTCTTCTATCGCACCACTGATTTGGGTCAAGGTTTGAAGTTCTTGTTTTCACATCATTCGTTATCATCTCGACACGTGTTTCATGGTGATTCTGACTAAACCTTTTGAAACTTATCAAGTTGTAACCATTTCATTGATTGTCTTGAACTACTCTTTATTACCCTCATGTAAGCCACTCGCTATTTTATAAGTTGCTCTATAAATCCAAACTGGCATTGTTTGCGAATCATTTTATAAAATGTTCCACTTGGGCCTTATTAAATATTTGAATGTTATCTTATAAAATTAATGAATATTAATTTTACAATGTATTTTCACAAATTTTTCAACAATTGGTCTCGTAAAGAATTCTTGTAACAATAAAATTGTTGATTTAAACATCTAGCCATTTAGTTATTGGCGAAAAGTTTCATATATTATTTTGATTCCATATGCATATTTTAAATCATATGATATGTAATACTGGTTTGACGAAGCTGAGCATGGCATTGCTAGTCCTAAATTATGCATGACCTGATCACCTATGCGTAATTTAGAAGGAGCCATGCGAGGCCAAAATCACCTAAAATATCTTGTTAAAGAACTTTTACTTGTGTTTCTGAAAATTTAGATAAAATAAAGTTTAGAAAACTTTTACATATTATGCGAGTAGCACCCGTTTGTAACTTATGCACATGTTTTCTTACCTCTTTCTTGAAAGAATTATGTGCCTACAAGTACATGTTTCTTTACTCAATGATATATGTTCTACTTATTATCACTCGTCTAATTACCGACCATTAATACCAGACTTGAAAGTTTCAATGTTGTTATGCTTCTACATCGACCAACCCTTTCTATCTATTACGTAGACCTTCGAAACATCTCCGGACGCGAATAGTTTTTTATAACTGTTAGCGAACGATGATTTCGCGTATTTTCATGATGTGTGTTTGACTCTATCGTCTCGAAATCCATTCGTGTGAACCATGTGTTGACTCCGCTCTCTCGTTGCTAATGTTGTTCATTTTACTAGAATTACTCTCAAGTGACTTCTTAATAATTTTCTTTGATTCGGAAATTTATTGTGGGGCTTTTCTCTTTCGATGGTGTATCGACCATCGAGAAAAAAAAGGGCCGTCGTCGGTGACGCCAACCACACTCGTGAATTAATCATTCCTAAATCCTTAATTTCTTATTTTTCTTATCATCGATGCATCTATCCTATCATGTTCATTAAGAAAATTGATACGAATTATGTTTTATCCCCTCGTACTATTACTCGTATACTAATTTTTGATTGTTATTCGATTCATACTCATTTGCTATCTTGTCACATTTTGAAAACTCGGATATGTCACATGTTTACCATTTGAGACATTAAACACTTATATGGATTTCTATAAATTATTCTAAACTTTAAGAACGTTTTACACACTTTATCAAGTGTTTAAATTACCAAAATACCCGTTTCAAGTTAACTATAAGATCTATACGTCCTCTTTGGTAGAATTTTTATTAGTGTTTAAAAGGATGTCAAGTTGTATCTTTTAAAGTATTTGATTGTATCATACTTTACTTTCAACCTAATGAAATTATCAATTTAATTTATAAATTCTAACAATGATATAAAAAAATTGAAAATTTGATTTTTCTCTAATGGTAACGATAAACCTGAGTTTTTAACAATAATTTCATACAGTCGTCCAAAAGCTCTTAAGCGGATTGAAATAATTATTTGAACTAAGTTACTTTTACTCCGAAATCCTGATCAAGAAAAGATATAGTAACTGGTTACTCACTAAATATATATAGTTTGATTTCACATCACTAAACCTTGTAAAATTTTCTTTTAATCAAGAATATACTTAAGCCAAAATTTGAAAGTAATACTAAATCCTAGACAAATAGTTGTGACAACCTGTAATCCAAATGTCTATATGTAATTCATATTTCCCCTCTATTTTGCTAATAAGTAAATTGTCATGCTTTACAGTTGCGTTATTTGCGATTCCTTGTTGATTAACCATCTTGGCTCATTTTAGAGCGCTTTTTCCGTTTAAGCACTTCTTGTGTTCATGTTATCTTTTGATATTTCTCCGTACTGAAAGGTCATTATTTTAATCCAAGTTTGAAATTATCGAACGTATTGGCCCGATGGCTTATCGTTTGAGCTTACCGCAAGAACTAAGTGGCATTCATAACGTGTTTCACACTTCCAACCTTAAGAAATGTTTGGCCGAGTCAGACGTTCAGATTCCGCTAGAGGAGATCAAAGTCGACGACAAAATGTATTTCGTTGAAGAGCCGATCGAAATTGTGGACCGACAATTCAAGAAGTTAAGGCGCAGTTGGTTCCCAATCGTTAAAGTCCGCTGGGACTCGCGTCGTGGCGCCGAATTCACTTGGGAAAGCGAAGAGAAATTTAAAGTCCAGTATCCTCATCTTTTTTCGTCACCTACTGCCTCTAGTTAAACTCTGAGGGACCAGAGTTCCTTTAGGGGGGAAGACTGTGAGAACGCGGATTTTCGGTAATTTTCTTTTACTTGTTATGTGTGCGTATTCACACTTTTACCATATTCCCCATTTTTTTACAGTGATTACGTGTCATCCTCGAAATTTTAGTTAAATATAAAATTCTATGGATTTCGCTAATTTACGATACTATTTGGCGAAATGCCTAAACTTTATATTTGTAATTTCTACGAGGTTTCGTCACATTTTATATGACTTATTATTTACTCTTTGCCTCAAAGTTAATGAAAAATGATATCTTGAACAACTACGGACGCAATGGTAAACTTTTACATTTTTACGTTTTCAGGCTGTCAGACTGTGTTTTCGGGTCCGAACGTCGCAATAAAATTTATTTTTATGTGAATTCTAGTTATTCTTGACTCCTTGATCCAACTTAGTGAAATCCAGGCCAAACAAGGGTTTACGAGTAATTTTAAAGAAATTTCGTTTTAAAGATAAACGAGTCTCGGTTTTCGTCGGAAACGACACGTTATTTAAACCCATAAAATTTCGAGAGTTAAAAAAAACAAAAATCTTGGGACTTTCCTTGGGTATTCGGCTGTACTAGGCCTAAGGAAGCCCAAATTTGACTTGTTGACCCATGATTAGACCCATATTTTGAAAATCTAACACACATTACACTTTTTACCAAACAAAAAAAAAGTTGCTCCCCCTTTCTCTCCCGAGGCCGACGAAACACAGAAACACACCCAAACCATTGATTTTTTTTTAATTAAGGTAACTTAACACTTGTTGAGTCCAAGATCTAGACTCCTCTGGGATATCATGATCATGATTGTACATGCACAGCAGAATCATAATAAACCCAATCATAACCAAGAACAAGGCTTTCACTAATAAAGATTACTATTAATAATGCTACTAACTACTACTCCTGGTGCCTCATAGGCTTGACACCAGAAGAACGCACACACACCTATGGTTTACATTGTTTGTGAATGAATGAATAACCATGTGTGCCTAACCCTCTTTATATAATAGAGGTACTAGGGTTACATCACAACCCTAGCTTACTTACTAAGCTAACTATTTATTATTAAGTCCTTCATCTTGTTTTGTCATATCAACTCAAGATCTCTAAGTCCCAACAATCTTCCCCTAGTTGATTTGACAAAACCAGTAAGCACAAGCTTCCCCTGAAGCTAATATAGATGAAGGCTAAGCTTCCCCTCGATCTATGCATTCTTCCCCTTTTTGTCACATCAACTCAAAAAGGATCGTCTTCCCCTTAAGAAGTGCACGGCAAATCAAATAGGCTCCATGGAGAGATCACTGATGAAGAAAATCAAGTATAACGAATTTGATGAAGAAGTGGAATCTCCCAAACTTGTGTCTTATGTCTTGCACTAACCACGTGACGTCGAGCTCGAACAAAATCCTCAAATAAATGAGACACTGAGCACAATAACGTAACCCCTTCAAGCGATAGCAAATGTACGCATAGAGCAAACGATCTGAAAAAGTTGCTACTCCTTTTAAGATATGAATAGATCGTACCCCTTCGCTAGATATGTCAAGTCTTCGTCCCCATAAAAACCAAGCAAGTTATCTTAAAAGGTACTCCTTGCCTTTTAAGATATGATTAGAACACAAAACCTATGAAAATCAACTACAACATAAAATCAGTGATAATCAAATGTCTTCTTCAATGAATCTCCACAACAAAATGATGATGGTTGAGAACTCCTCCTCTAGTAACAGTAGTGACATCAGACTAGTCACTAAAACAGAGTAGTATCAATCTTACTCGACTAGAAGGAACCAAAACCGACCAAAGAAAGTTAGTATACAACAAGCCAGCAGGAACCAAAATCAAGGCAACAAGAACATACACCTAGCAGTAGGAACAAACCAGTAGGAACCGACCAGTGGTACGGACCAGTAGAACCCGACTAGTAGCAACCGACCTGTAGGAGCTGATGATTCAACCAGAAGGAACCATCGAATATTACCAGGAGGAACCGAGAGCA
This sequence comes from Glebionis coronaria, assembly GCA_025667525.1. Taxonomy (NCBI): domain Eukaryota; kingdom Viridiplantae; phylum Streptophyta; class Magnoliopsida; order Asterales; family Asteraceae; genus Glebionis; species Glebionis coronaria. Next base: position 81,086,152 of record CM046880.1, read on the forward strand.
CAACCAACATGAGTAATATATGACCCGTAGGAACCATAGCTCACCAGTACCATAACGAAAATCTACCAGTAGCATCTTAAAACCCTTTTTCTTTTCTTTCTTTTCAATTTTTTTTTTTAAAAACTTCTGTCACCCTTGTCGCCAAAGCTGTTACTATTATCAAACAAATCCTTCCCTTCATACTGCCCAATCACAAAAGTCCATGTAGCCGTGTGTATCCAGTCCATATCAAAACAGTCCATATCCCAAATCCACGTCTTGCCATAATTAACAAAGGAGACGAAATCAAATTTGAATCCCTAAGAACCAAGGATTTATAGACCACATCTTGCCCATGATAATAGCAATCACATATATGAATCATACGTCAAACATAATCCTCATAAAATAGGTAACTTCCACACGACTGCTTTTCATCCAAAAGAAAATAAATCCCTATAAAAAAGGTTTTTTTATTTTCATAACTCCTTCCATATTTGTATACATAATACATGCAGCCCATGAAAACCCGTATGACATAATCAAGATATCTTTTCCCATTATTTTCAATAAATCAGGAATAATCACCCCGATAATTTTGGCAGTCATATTAAACACACGTTTATGAAGTGAGAACACACATACCATATTTGTTCAACAAAAAATCTCGGACCCCATAATCCCAAATATTGAGACCATGTATTGACATCCCTGAAAAGTAGGCATAATACATGCAACCTACTGTGTCAAACATATCACGTCCAGAAGAAAATGCTCCAATAAAATTTTTTTTTAATGCACAATCCCATCCAAAAAAAAAATAGAGCATTTGATTATTTAAGTAAATCCCTAAAAATCCGTAGCCAAATGTTTGACCCTGTCACATCACTTATCCATCATGGTTTCCTTAAATCACGCAGGCACATTCAATACAAGATAAATATGGAAGTCATAAAGTAAATCCTCAACTTTAAGGATTTCACGTCATGAATTAATCCCATATTTCACGTATCTCATAACTGCCTTATAACCCACCTTACGTTTTGACTTCTCTCATCACATCCAAAAATAACTTGTAGCCCATAAAATCAATATATTATTTAAAATCAGCAAGTTATAGTATGAATATCTCAAACCTGTTTTGGAACTACGCGTTTCGAGCAAGTGATATCGTGAACAAAATCATGGACCACAAATATGACCCGTCCCTTTCCCACTGTGTCAAGAGCATACATTTGGAACACATCAAAACACATTCCAACCAGTTTTGTCCTTTGTGCATAACATAAACCGTAACACGTGATGTTTTGTGAACGATATATTTTGGACCATACAACTTTCTCTCATCTTTAGTCGACACATAGTACAGAAACATCCAAAGCATTCTCACGTGGGCTCTCTCATGTGAATATACACATTCAGACCTGCTTAACCAATGTGTAAGTATCACATGCATGTCTTACCTAGGACCACTTGAGGTTCTGTTTTCTTTCACGTGCATTAAACACCTCCAGGATCCCAGTAACACACGTCCATGTATAAGAGCCATCATCACAAGCAAGATCCATACATCATTATTACTGACCATGAACAAGAAACATGATATGTGTTTCAAATATACAGTATCTCAACAAGGGTTCATCATCAATCAAAGTATTGACTCACCAATGCAAGTAGAGACATCAACCATTTTTTTTCTTCAGAATTAGGGTTTGTTGGAGAAACCCGAATATCAACACACATGAGCAGAATCAAGACCAAACATTAGACAGCTTCAATGTAATAGCAGCAACATGATAGATCAATAGCAACAGAACAACGAATCATCTAGGGTTTGTTGGTAAAAACCTAGATCAGCAACTTTATTTATATAAAAACAAAAAAAATACTAACGAAAACCTTGTAGATCAACTAGATCGAGAGCCAACAAGCTCTGATACCACTTTTTGAGTCCAAGATCTAGACTCCTCTGGGATATCATGATCATGATTGTACATGCACAGCGGAATCATAATAAACTCAATCATAACCAAGAACAAGGCTTTCACTAATAAAGATTACTATTAATAATGCTACTAACTACTACTCCTGGTGCCTCATAGGCTTGACACCAGGAGAACACACACACACCTATGGTTTACATTGTTTGTGAATGAATGAATAACCATGTGTGCCTAACCCTCTTTATATAATAGAGGTACTAGGGTTACATCACAACCCTAGCTTACTTACTAAGCTAACTATTTATTATTAAGTCCTTCATCTTGTTTTGTCATATCAACTCAAGATCTCTAAGTCCCAACAACACTAATTCCATGTTTAATCTTTGATTCTTATTACTACCCATGTGTTAATTACAACATGCATTAAGTTTTTGCATGAGGTCAAAAATCATCAAATCTTATGATTTGATGATGTTTTTGTAAAATCCCATGTTTGTTTTTGTTGTTCCAATGCATAAAACCTTATTATGTTGTGAAATATTTTGATTTGGGTATGTTATGATGACCTAGGGCCACGAAATTTCTAGGGATCAAGGAGGAGGAATTGTTTAATTTGCATGTTTGGATTAATCCCTACTTGTTGTGAAGGTATATTCCCTCCTAGCATTTTAGTTTTGATATTGCTAGTATTTTGATTCTACTTGTTCATGTATTTTGAACTCCTTGGGTGAAACCCACTGATATTTTGATAATTAGGTCATATTAGGACTTAGGACACTTGCGTGGCGATTTGGTATAGCTTAAGTGTTGCTTGATTAAGGTTAGGTAGCCGAATGGAGTCGTTTTCGTAGTATGGAAATTATCACAGAAACAAACAGGTTATGGCAAAATTTTCTTAAAAATATGACTGTGTTTTTATTTGAAAATTTGATACCCAATGATGTGCTTTACATGTGGTGATTGGTTGGGAGCGGGAAGTGTCCGGATGAGCCCGGAGCGGTCGTTTTACTAAACTAGGTCAAATCTGAGTGGTAGGCTTAAAACATGGGTTATTTGTCTTGGGTAAAAAGAGGTAATATAGGATTTTATAACTTTTTACAGTAGGTGAAATCATAAGACAACTTCTCTTTTTGGTTTGGTGTCAAAATATTTTACCATTTAGGATTTATGCCCAAATTACCGTAGGCTTCCAGAGTCGATTTCAACTTCCTGTTTTGATAGCCTGTCACTAAAAATGGATTTCTCGTTGATTGGTAATAGCTACAGGTTTGTTCTTGCCCAACTTAGAAAGGTAAGAGCATTTCCTACTCATGTCAAGAAACCCCACTTTCTGGGCTATTATAGATTTTTAGTTATGACCAAATCTTCACAGCTTTTTTCAGAAAACTGAATGCAGTCCCTTGTTTTGGTTTTTCAAACCGAGTCTTAAACGTGTTCCAAACCCACACATAAATGTTTGGACCATCATACAAGGTTGATATTAGGTTATTACAGTAGTTTCAAGGTGTTGGGTTAAAATTTCAACTTAAGCTTAGGTCTCGCCATCGCACGCAAGTTACCTAGTCATACTATGTCCCGCCACTTCTAAAACGTTATTGCTTCATTGAACGCATTCTTATTACGTGTCACCACTGCGTAGGTCCGTGAAGACTTCTTTTTTCTCAGCCCCTTTTACCTTGTGATTACTTACTAAAGGTGAGTTCATAGCCCCTTTTCTTATATACTTGTTACAAATTGCAGGGTGAGAATAACATGCGTGGAATACAATCATTTAAAACTTTTAGTATGCTATTCAAGAACGGTATGCTTTCCCCATATTATACATTTACTTATTGCATTAGTACCTTAGTCAAAAAGACCCTACATCATGAACCGTTAATTCACATTTTGCAAGCGCGAATGTTGTGGATGGATCCATCGGGATTAACAATCCCCGTCCCGATTACCTTGACGCACTTACATTTAATTACCTAAGTATTTTGAATAGATACTTACTAGGGGTAAAACATGTATGTTAAAGCTTCGGTGTCGTGAGCTATTACAATAAATAAATATAAATGATTTTGTACGACGGTACTAAATCATATCCTGTTGCTATTTTATAAAACTAATGTTTGTATTTCACATTACAACTTATTAAACCTATGAATTTCACTCAGCTTTATGTTGACATATTTACATGTTATTTCTCAGGTAATGCTAATGCTTAATTTTGCTAAGGATGGGAGCCCGCGGGATCCGGCAACTGGACGATTCCATGTCATTATTGGTTGAAACTTTTGGGAAAACTACTTATGCCATGTTAATCATGCCAAATAAATGTACTTTTATGCACTAAGACTATTATGAGTATGTTCGTAAAATTATGTGACATTTGTTGATGTCATATTATGCAAATCTGGGACCATATTTATAAAACTTTATTCCGTAGCTTTTGAAGAAATTCGTGAAGTGTGTCATTTTATTTGCTCTGTCTTTTATTTACCTTATTGCCATGTATGCTGTTATCATGATGTGGGACCCCACAGTGCTTACCTGTCCCGTTACCAGATTTTTTGGGGTCTTACACTTGAGTTCAAGGCCTTATGTACTGACTATTTGTACCAAGTCTGCATATTGCTTTTGCAAGCTAATGCAGACAGCCGTCAATTCCATCAATGTATATGGTTCCAATCTACCCTCCTCTAGAATGGCAATTTGACCTCCCAAAGTAGAGTCATGGGGCATGGATAAGGTCTTAAAGATGTTAGGACTGTCTTGGCCTGCATCTAAGCCAGTACCAATAGTCCCAGCCTCATCCATAGCACCAACCACACTTATGGTGGTGGTTCTCTCTGCTACATGGCTAGGACCACTAGAGGAGAACACTCCAGTAGTCCTTGGGCATTTTTGCAACCTATATTCAGGTGGAGTAGAAGATGATGTGGATTAGGTGGTAGTTTGAAGGTTAATGGGTGTTTGGGTCTGTGAAGGAAAGGTGTCAACGTTTGGATTACTTGTGTCAACGCCAACATTTAATGTGTCAGCGTTGAATGGTTCTTGGTCAATTTCCATGTGTTGAGGTGAAGGCAAAGGTTCTGGTATGGGGTCAAGTTGTGGTTGTGGGTCTGGTTGGGGTTGTGCAGCAAGCATAGCTTGGGTGAGGGGTAATTCACGATGAGGGGGTGAGTTCATCTTGGTAAAAATAGCTTTCTTTTGCACAGGGATCTCATAAAAGTCATCATGATCCCTTGTGCAGTAATTTTGCACATCAAAAACCATTTGCAAAAATCTGGGATAAGCCAAAGTCATCTTATTCCCTTTGTTTTTACACATGCCATCAAAAATCAGTTTTGAAAAATTAAACTTTTGCCCATTTGCAATGCACACAATTGCACTAGCAATTGATCTATTAATTTCATTGTGTGAATTACATTTGGGACTCAAACATTGAAGGATGACATGTATGAGGTACTTCCAAGCTGGGGGAAACTCTTGTTTATGATATTTGTTTAAAGTACCCTCATCAGGGATAGGATACCCCAAAGCCCGAAGTCCTTGTTCTATTTCATGAATGGAAAGGGTGGTTATACCATCTACATCATTAAGATGCAAAGCCTAGCGAACCAAGGCTTCAGTAACCACCCAAGTACGCCCATGAACAATAGCTGATAATGTAGTCACATTATTAATTGTTGAGGAACTAACAGTGTTCCAAAACTGTTTAATATGAGTGACAGGGATGAGAGGAGCATAAGAAAGTGCATACCTAATTGGATATGCATTCAAATACGCCACCATCTGGGTGTATTGTGGAAACAAAGTATCATCAGCGTCCAAATAAGCAATCATGTTGTGCTGACTCCTGAATCCCAATATCAACTCACTTGGTTTAAACATTGGTGCCATTATTGAAGAAAGTTGTTTGTGAATTATTGAGAAAGATGAATTATAGGAGAAAAAGTGTTAGACAAGAATATGAGATACCCTGTATAAAAATAGGAGCCAAATATATAGGAGAGATAGGCACATGTGATTGGTCAAAAATAAGGCAAGAATTTTCAAAATATAATGATGAAAATCTTGAAAAGAAAATAAGTTATCTTGTGCATTAATGAAAAGTTATCTACTCCCAAAATTATGGCCCCAAAATTCGTCAAAAATAACAACTGGGTAGGTCCCAATGAGTGTCAACTGTAAAAAATAACCCATCAACGCCCAACGGCTATATTCTTGTCAACGTTTTCCAAAGCCATGTCAGCGTCTAAATTGGTCATAACAACGCTTGGAAAAATATTTGTCAGCGTCCAAAAATAAAAGTAATAAAAATGAAAAAGGACCTTAACAAAGTAATTTATCCTAGTGAAGATAACCTATAAATTGATAATTATTATAGGGCGGCAAGCACTGTCCAGTTATGCACACTTGCTTATGCAAGATAGACATAACAGTCCTCTAGTGTCCCTTGCTAACCAAAATTCTTAACAATTAAGTTACCTCATAAAATCCCTTGTAACTCCCAGGTAAACCCATTATAAAGCATTCCCAAGTCTCCCAACAGACCACATCTAATTCTAGGCCAAAAATGTCTTGGCAGCATGCATAGTATGTCAACTTTACATGCTACAGTGCCTCATGATTTAGTAAACTAACTCATACTCACCTGTGGACACAATCTAGAATTGTGATAAGAGTATTATAAGAATACCTAAAAGTCCTAAAGGTTCCTAAAAACTCCCCTTAAACTGTGATACATATGTTGCCCAATAATATGCATGTAAATAAAAATTTATGTCAAGAAAGGAATAAAGATATTCCAACCATCATCCATAAATTGAAACATGCTCCAATTGATTCTCCAAGGATACATAAGCAACTCTGTATACAATGGTACAATGCTAACAATGCCTGCACACTTAGATCAAAAACCACAAAACTAACATGTTGCTGACAACGTCACGATAACACTTATCAGCGTTAAGATAACCTTTGTCAGCGTTAGACAAATATAGTGGAAAATCTAACTTTTCAAAAAGACCAATAACAATGCATATCCTGTACATACTTTTACAAAAAGATCCCAAAACACATATTAAGTGAGTTTGTTCATTCCAATACTTGTTACCAAGTATTGGAACCTTCCAGTATCAAAAGGTTTAGTTAATAAATCAGACACATTTTCTTCTGTGTCAACCATATCTGGTTGTATTAAAACCTTTTCAAAACAATCTCTTATTAAATGATGTCTAATTTCTATGTGTTTTGTTTTAGAATGATGTAGAGGATTTTTAATAATGCATAAAGTACTGTTAATGTCTAAAAAAATCTTGGTATGCATGAAATTATACCTATAATCCAACAGGTGGTTCTGAATCCATAAAACTTGTCCACAACAAGCAGCTGCAGCTACATACTCTGCTTCAGTTTTAGAATTGGCCACCACTGTTTGTTTCTTGCATTGCCAAGATATCAACCTACTCCCAAGAAACTGACATCCACCAGTTGTGGATTTTCTATCAAATTTATCACCACCATAGTCACTGTCTGAATATGCAATAAGCTCCAATGGTGAATCTTTTGGATACCATAATCCTAGATCTGGATAACATCGAAGGTACCTAAAGATTCTCTTGACAGCATGAAGGTGACACTCTTTGGGAGTCACTTGATGGCGTGCACATGCACATACAGCAAACATAATGTCAGGTCTTGAGGCTGTGAGATACATAAATGAACCAATCATTGATCTATAGTGCCTGACATCCACATCTTTTCCATCTCCAACTTTTCCCCAAGGGTGTTCTCTATCCATAGGAGTACTAGCCCATTTTTCATGTGGAGAAAAGCCAAACTTCTTCAAGATTTCTGCTACATATTTATCTTGAGAGATGAAGATACCATCTTCTTTCTGCTGAACTTGTAACCCTAGAAAGAAGTTCATCTCCCCCATTGCACTCATCTTGAATTTGTCTGTCATAAGCTTGGAAAAGTCTTCACTCATCTTTGGGTTTGTGGAGCCAAAGATGATATCATCCACATAAACCTGAACAAGTAAGACATCCTTACCAGTCTTCTTTGTAAATAAGGTCTGGTCTATGGTGCCCCTTTTGAATCCATTTTCCACCAGATAGGTGGACAATGTGCCATACCATGCTCTTGGGGCTTGATGAAGTCCATACATAGCTTTCTTGACTCTATACACCTTGTCTAGATGCTCTGGATCTTCAAAACCAGGAGGCTACATGACATATACCTCCTCAACAATTGTGCCATAAAGGAAAGCACTCTTCACATCAATTTGATAGACAGTGAAGCCCATGCAGGAAGCATAGGCTAGAAATATCCTTATAGCCTCAATCCTTGCAACTGGTTCAAAGACCTCCTCATAGTCTATCCCTTCCTCTTGTGTATATCCTTGAGCCACCAAACGTGCCCTGTTTCTGACCACAATGCCTCTTTCATCTTTCTTGTTTCTGTTGTCCCTAATATATGAATGATATAATATGAATTATTAAGAAAGAAAGGTAGAAATGAGAAGAATTCTAGAGAGAGAAAGTAGTGAGAGAAAGTGAGAGAGAAATGGTTGGAACTAGGTGAATGTTAGATTAAGGAATGAGAATACAAATGAACCAACCACCCTCCTAACATGCTAGGAGGGTAGTATATATAGTCCACCCACATGCGGGCTTTAATGGACTATATATTGGGCCGGGCTTGTATTTTGGACTCTAATTAGTTTAAATCCAAGCCCGTGAATCACGACTAAATAACTACTTATTACAACGTTCTAATAAATAATACAATAGAAACCTATGACCGAACATTCTTGTTTGACTCAATATTTTGAGGCTAACAATCTCCCCCAATGTGAGGTCATTCCTCTTTGATATTTGGATTCCAATGGAGATTTATGAATTTCGTCATAAATGAGTCTTGAACGTGTAACAGTAGTTTTGTTCCTTCATGCTGTGATCTTTGAGCCTTTGTCGTTGTCTTTCGACTTTGTCTTTAAGTCTTGAGATCTTCAAATCATTCTTGACTTGTCTTTGCCATCTTGTAATCTTGTGTCTTTATCCACATGCTCACACTATCAATTGTTGGATAAGTCTTTGGGGCATGAATATGTTGTTGTGTATATCTGACTTTGCTGAGTACACCGTGACGCCACCTTCTCGAGACAAAACATAGACACGGACTGAATGGCTTTGACATTCGTCCTAAATCGGTAGCGTTTTACCTCCGGTCGGTGAAGACCGTTATACGATATTAAATATCGTACCTGTGATCAGGTAGATTCAATTAAGAATCTCCTTGACAGGGTTTCGCGGCAGTACTAGCCGTTCTCTTTACTCGACCGTCTCAAAGCAAGATTGCGAACATAAAGAGTGAATCAATTGGATAAATATCCGCTTGATTAAAGTCGTCAATTCAAGTTCCTGGAACAAGTTTGATTCATAAAGAATCTTACCATTGTTGCTTTCCAGTTGACACAAGTTTGATTCATAAGAATCTCACAAGTTACCTACCGTAGCACTGTTTGATGTTGACGCTAGAAGGATTTCCATTCGTCACTGTGAATATTACTAAATATCACTTTGAATGTTCTGGCAAGACCATAAAGATATTGCGTAGAAACCTGAAACGAGTTTGAATCAATTCAGAATCAAACCACTGTTGCTTTTCAGTTTTACATATGTTCAATTCATAAAGAATCTTGCATATGACCTACCGCAGTGCTGTTTGATGTTAACACTGGAAGGATTTCCACTCATCATTGTGAATACTAAGTAGTATCACTCTGAGTGTTCTAGCAATATCACAAGGATATAGCGTAGGACTCTCTTGATCTTCATCCGTGTGTCCTAACGAGATTTGATTTATCTCTTGGCTCTAGACTCGATTTGTGCACTTTTAGTGGTCGGAGGCTGGAGCAGATGCCACCTATTCAATATCAACTATCTCGAAGTGAGAAATTCAATAGAAGTCATGTTGTTCTCCGTGACAATAAAACAAACTTCTTTTGAGAGAAGCCTGAGTAGCTAGGAAAGGGTTGTGCTTCACATCACTGGGTCCATGATGAGTTTGTCTTCATGATGAGTTGACCCGGTTTCTGCCTAAGTTGTATGGAGGGCTTCTTTCTTTACACCCTTTATCCTTACATTTCTTTTTCATTCTTCAACCCCTTCAATGCTTACCAAGACATCATTACTAACACCTTGTTGTGATTGTTCCAGTGCTAGCATCAGTACTTAGTCGGCATTCAGCTACGTTCACATTCTACTCCATCTTTCCTAAGGACTTCTTATAATCTATTGGATTGTCCCTGGGAAGATCCCTCCGGTTCTGGTTGGATCATAGGACTTAAACCTAACCACCCTTTTGACACCAATAACGTCGTGAATTAAAGATGTTGTGGGTATTTGATCGTAACCATGAAAACCACTTTAAATTCTAACAAAGTGTTTGAAAAACATTTAACACCTTGCTAGTTTTGTCGTTTTAGAAATGCTCCCCCTTCACAAGTGCATCGATAATCGAAAGTGTTTCGCACATGTAGGTAAGAGTTAAAGTGCTTGAGTCTTATATTAGATCACATTTTAATCACATTTTCTCCCCCTATCTCTAATATATAAAACCTTTTGATATTAGAGATACCAAATTTGATTAAAATATATTTTGAAAAAATAGTCTTGAAATCTCTGGGAGAAAGATGTGTTAATCTTTTGCATGAAGTTTAAAATGCTCCCCCTCAAAAATTGATCCAATTGAATTGTCATTATGAGGATATGATCCACATTTCGCTTTTTGAGGATGGGAGTTGTTGAACACACAATTTTTGAAAGATTTTGAATAATCATTGAGAAATTCTTGAAAAAATTGTGTTCAACGCTTTTTGAAAAATCCTATTTCTTTTTGTCGAAGAGGTTTTTCTAAAGCATAAACTTGAGTTCATAGACTTCGAATGTCTTGACGAATCCACTCAAGTGTAAGAAGATTTAACTTCTTTTGCTAAGGGTAAGAGCACGAAATCGTACACTCCCCCGTGAATATAGTTCCGGGTTGCAATCTGAAAGTAATTACAAGCCATTGTGTTGAGCTCAAAACGTTGAATGTTTTGTGACAAGCTCAACCCGTGATAGATTGCTCTACCCGTTGTTTGGAAATATTTGTCCAAAATAGACAATTTCCTTTATTAAAAGAAGAAATGACATGTTTTGAAAAATATTTACAACTTTCATTCGAGCTTTATGTACACACCCGTGTCGTTATTGAGCGACATTTCTAGGCACGTCCATATTATCGATACTGAAAGACATGTCGAGAAGAATATTTTTGGATTTTGAAAGATTTTTTAATTTTGTGTTTTGCTTTTATGTGTTTTATATTTTTGTATTTTGCTTTTTCAAAGATATATACAAGTTGATGTTTGAAAGATAAATCAAGCAGGCACCTTTGCCAGAATCTCCAGGTCTGCTGGAGTCAAACATCTCATACCAATTTGCCTAACGAGGTACTCAAACCTATCTTTCGACAGAGCTTTCGTAAACAAGTCGGCTAATTGGTAATCCGTTCCAACAAAGTATAATTCAACGATACCTCTTTCAACTTGTTCCTTTATGAAGTGGTATCGGACATCGATGTGCTTCGTGCGGGAATGCTGTACCGGATTGCAGGAGATGGCTATGGCCGACTTTGAGTCACAGTACATAGGTACTTTATCAAAGTGGAAGCCATAATCCGTGAGTTGTGTTCTCATCCAAAGAACTTGAGCACAACACGCAGATAGAGACACATACTCCGCTTCGGCTGATGAAAGTGACGTGCAATCCTGCTTCTTGGAAGACCATCCCACAAGCTTATCTTGACCTAGAAATTGTGCACCACCAGAAGTACTTTTTCGTGTATCAAGACACCCTGCATGATCAGAATCTGAATAGGCCGTTAGAAAGAAACCGGTTTCCCTCGGATACCAGAGTCCCAAATGAATGGTATTCTTAAGGTACCGAAAGATCCGTTTAACCTCCTTGAGGTGCTTTTCAGTGGGTCGTGCTTGATATCGTGCACAATAGCATGTAGCATGATGAATATCTGGTCTGCTTGCTGTCAAGTACATGAGAGACCCGATCATGGAACGATATCTCGTTTGATCTATGGGTAATCCCTCCAAGTCAGCACCTAGCGATGTGGTTGATAATGGTGTCCCAACGGGGTCACATGAAGTCATACCATGCTTTTTGATTATCTCTTGACAATACTTAGCTTGGTTTATAAAGATACCACTTGGGGATTGATGAACTTGAATTCCTAGAAAGAATTTTAGTTCGCCCATCATAGACATTTCAAATCTGCTGTGCATTACTTTTTCAAACCATTTTGAAAGTTTTGGGTTTGTAGACCCGAAAATAATGTCATCAACATAAATTTGCACAAGCAGAATGTCATCCCCATATTTATAAGTGAACAAAGTTAAATCAATGGAACCTTTTGAGAAACCTTTGGAGACCAGAAATTTCGAGAGCTCGTCGTACCACGCCCTTGGAGCTTGCTTGAGTCCATAAAGTGCTTTGTGGAGACGATACACCTTGTCAGGATAATGAGGATCGACGAATCCTTCCGGTTGCGTAACATAGACTTCTTCCTTCAAAGGACCGTTAAGAAACGCCGTCTTTACGTCCATTTGATATACGATGAATCCCTTATGTGCAGCATAGGCAAGGAAAATCCTGACCGCTTCCATTCGAGCTACTGGTGCAAATGATTCTTCAAAATCAATACCCTCTATCTGGCCATACCCCTTAGCCACTAGCCTAGCTTTGTTCTTGATGATCGTATTTTCTTCATCCATCTTGTTTTTCCAGATCCAACGAAGATTTAAAGGAGTCACATCGTATGGTCTGTCAACAAGTTCCCAGACTTTAAGTCTTTCAAATTGTTGAAGTTCATCCGTCATCGATTCAATCCAAGCATGATCAGCCATGGCTTCTTTGATGTTTTTTGGTTCAGCAGTACTCACGGCGAGTGCGAACATACAAACATCGCCATCGGTTGCTAGTTGTCGTCTTGTACGAACAGGCTGTGAAGGGTTTCCAATTACGTGAACCAAAGGATGATCTCGGGTCCAATGATGTGTTGACGGATGTCGTTGATAGAACGTATGCATATTTGACGGATCAACATGGCGAGTAGAAGACTCTCCAGTTTCGTGTACAGGTGTACCGAATGGGTTGATAAATTCGTCATCGTCAGATAATGCACCGTCTGCTTGATTAGTGTTCTCTAGAGCAATGACAGTTGTTGTGGATGTTGTAGGATCGATTGTTGAAGTGATATTCTGAGGAAGTAAATCTGCAACAACCCGTGTTGAAGTAGATGAAGTTGTATCCTTTTGTTGATGATGATCGATATCATCATTCGTATCATGAGTGACAGCGGAAGACTTCGATACAACTTGTTTCTCCACCGTGAAGTATTCATCATACATTGGTCCATACAACATTTCTAACTCTTCAATAGTCGTGTCGACTGTCATAGCAGCTCTAGGAACATTTTCTGGGACCAGCGTTGAACTTGACGGTTCATTGCTGTGGTCTTGAGTTCCGAGTTCCGTGCGGTTGTGAACGAAAGTCGTTTGTCGTTGTGGATCGGGACTTAAACTGTTTTGTTCAAGTGCCATTTCTTGAGATTCATCAAATCGGATGTGAATTGTCTCGACAATCAATTTTGTTCTTTTGTTGAACACTCTATATCCCTTAGATTGAGTTGCATATCCCACAAGAATACATGCATCACCTTTCTCTTTCATTTTATCCAAATTTTCACCATCTCGAATAATGTAGAAAGTACATCCAAAAACATGAAGGTGTTTGAGTGAAGGTTTTCGATCATGAATTATGTGATATGGTGTCTTTTCGTGTCTTGGGATAATTAAGGATCGGTTTTGTGTGTAGCATGCGGTTGACACGGCTTCGGTCTAAAAGTATAGTGGAAGCTTTGAAGCGGATAATAATGTTCGAGCAGCTTCAACCAAAGTACGGTTTCGTCTTTCAACAACGCCGTTTTGTTCGGGTGTTCGAGCAATAGATGTTTCATGTTCAATCCCTTCGGCTTCAAAATACTTTCTCAGATTTGAATTCAAAAATTTTGTACCTCTGTCAGTACGAACCACTTTAACTTGAGCTTGAAGACCATGTTGTATCAATTTAAGGAAGCTGATGAGAACGTCGGGTGTTTCATCCTTGGACATCAAGAAGTGAGTCCATGTGTACCTTGAGTAATCATCGACAATTACCAGAATATATTTCTTTCCATTGATACTCTGAACACGCATGGGACCACATAGATCCATATGAAGAAGATCTAACCGTCCTTTAGAGCTTGGTGTGGTCTTTGTTTTGAAGCTACTTCGTTTAGCTTTACAAAGTTCACAAGAAGAACAAAGATGATCTTTGATGAATTTCAAGCTTGGAAGGCCTCTCACAATATCCTTCTTGGAAAGCAAGTTAATGGTATCAAAGTTGAGATGAGAAAGACGTTGATGCCATAACCATGCCTGAGTCGTTGAAGCTTTAGCCATGAAGCAAATTGGAGTTGATGAAGTTGTGTCTTGTAGTGAAATTGTATAAAGATCAGTACCCCGTGTACCGGTAAGTAAGTCATTCCCATCATAATCACGAACAAAACATGTCTTCTTTCTGAAAGCAACTTCCAAATCCGCATCACAGAATTGACCGACCGAGAAAAGATTGTGATTGAGCCCTTCGACGTAGTATACCCTTTTAATCGTGATATTCCCCTGAACCAAATCTCCATATCCTAGGATCGGTGCAAATTGATCATTTCCGAATCGGACCGTACCTAGGAACTTCTCCACGAAGTTAATTAGAAGCTTGAGATTCCCCGTCATGTGCTTCGTGCATCCGGAGTCCATTATGAAGAGAATTACTTGTATCACCTGCAGAAGAGTTAGAACACGATGGAGCATTTGCTAAATTGGATACCACAGTAGTTGTGATAGTAGAATCATTAGTGTCCTTATCAACATTTAAAGGCAAACTAACACTCGTTTTCACATTTTCTGTCCTAACTTTAGGCATCCATTTATATCCGGGAGGACATTGATTAGCAAACCACCATTTCCAAGACTTACTGGCAGACTCATATAATTCCTTAATTTTGCTTCTAGGATTCTTAGTAGTGGAGTCTGATGCAATACTTTTCTTAGTGGGGGTAGCACCAGAATGGTTCACTTTGCGTTTGGGTTTACTAGCACTAATAGGCATCACAGTTTGCTTCTTAGTTCTAGTTTCTACGCCTTTAACATTATTCATAGCACACATAGAATGATTAGCATTAGCACACTTGCCACATTTGACACAAACAAATTTCACATTCATAGCATTCAAAGTTGAATCATTCAAATCGTCATGACACGCGATTACAGACGTTTTATTCTTAGAAACATTGAAAATCCTAGGGTGTTCTTCTACTTGCTTTATCTTCCCTTGATTCTTGTGTTTCCAGACCTTATCATTCTCTTGAGTGCTCTTAAGCTGAAGCCGGATAACACTAGTAGTGGAGACTATTCCTGTAGTAGAAGACACACGAATATTAGTGTTTCTAGAAGTCTGAGGCAAGTGAGTATCTTTGTTTGTAGGCTTAGTGGGCATTCTATACATCCCTGGTTTAATCACATTATTGTGCTTAACGCTTGGTGCTACAGGATTCCTTATGGGTTGAGCTTGTGGTAACCTTTCCTTTCCATCCATCTTGGGGGCAAACACAGGTTTTGCAAATGAGGAATTAGATAAAGCAGATGGTTTTCCCAAGATAGAGGATCTATTCTCTTTAGAGGCATTGGGTTGTCTAACAACATTTTTCTTAATGCTAGGTTCCATAATTTTCCCACCCATTTTAGCAATAAGTTTCTGCAACTCAGCTATCGCTCTGTCCCTGTCTTGTAATTGAGCTTTCAACCCTTTAATTTCCAAATTTTGTTCATTCATTTCTCGAAATGTTTGCGAAAGTTTTTCTTGCAATTTATTATCATGTGGAAAACGACCAACATCTTTTTGCAAAGCAAGTTCAAGTGAATGACAATGTTTTTGAAGGAAATCAGTTTTGTGTTGAAGTAACTCAAAGGCCTTTTTGTCAACATTTTCTTTACGTTTCGAAAGCTCAATTTCAAGACGTTCACATTCTTTGAGCTTATCAAGATATTGGCATGCAACTTCAGAATATTCATCAATATCAGCACAAGATGTAAAATAAGCACACATAATATCTTTAGAAACGCATTCTTGCAAGAGTAAATCATATTCATCAGAAAAAACGGACTTGTCCATTTGAAGATCATCAATTGCTTTCTCAAGAGACTCAACATATTGTAAATCATCAAACATTTCAGACCGAATTAAGCTTTCGAATTTAAGAACATTTTCTTTTAGTGTGGCCGCGTTCGGTATTAAGATTTGTTTGACAAGCACAGTTATGTCTTGAGGAATTGGTTTCTTCCACTCGTCATTTTGTCGTTGTTTCCAATCATTATCAATAATGGACTTAATATTATCTATGTAATGAGTAAGAAACCCAAATATCTGCCTACTCTTGCTTTTAGAAGCATCTAGGGGCAAGTAGTTGATGAACTTAGAAACGTTTGTTTTCTTAGTGGCAAACGCTTTCTTCCATTGAATTCTCTTTTCCCTGCATTCTAAAAATACTTCCTCACGAGATTTCTGAGTTTGTTTGTGGAACAAACCATAAAGACTATTCTCATAAGCATAATTATATGGTTTCACAAACTCCTTATTAACTGATGGTTGACTATCAGCATCCCAAAGGGCAGTCTCTTCACTATTGGCACTTAGAGGCATGCAATCAAGATCTATCCTTTCAGTCTCATCAAGATAAAGATGCGGGTTCGCAGCTTGAGCTTTGGCAAGGTTCTCAGGACTTGCAAAGCTAGCTTGACCCTTAAACATCGATGGAGGTGCTAGCATTCTTACGGATTGAATAGAATCATGCGTTTTATAAACAACGTTCTTCAAAAAGTCGACTTGTGCTTCTAGTTTCGTAACTTTTTCGGTTTCTTTATCATATCTACTTTTGAAGTCTTGTTTTAACGCATCTACCTCTTGTTTCTTATCCTCTAGAATTTTAGCAGAATCAGTAGTGGTCATAGAGAGCTTTTGTTCAAGTTCATTAACTTTGGTATTGGCAAGGTACGTTTTTTGACGTTCATCCATTAAGAAAACATTATATTGACGCTTTTCTTTAGCTAATAACTCAAGAGTGGTATTATATTTGTTTTCAAAATCGTCCTTTTGACCTTTTAACGCACTTCCCTTGTACCCCTCAAGCTCTTTGGTTTTCTGAAGGAGCTCATCTCTATAGCTTTCAGTCATCTCAGTAGATTTGATAAGAGCAGCTTTGCATTCTTCAAAACTTTGAGTGAGCGTAGCGTTTGCCTTCTTTAATTGCTTTTGACTCTTTTTATTTTCAGTGACATCTTTTTGTAAAGTAGCAATTAAATTAGCAAGCGCAATACGTTCCTCTTCATCATATTCATTTGCATGTTGATTATCCTCAGACTCATTATTGCACATGTCTGATGAATCGGGTGTGGTATTACTATCAACCGTTTCTATCATACACGTGTCATTAATGGCATTGGGTAGATCACTATGCTCAGGAATACCACCAAACACATTATATTCATCAGTAGTGTGTACCTTATCGATTGGCTCAGTGTCAAAGATAGGACCATTGTCATCTTTAGTGACTTTGAGAACTTCTTCAACATGTGCCATGTACGAGTAATGTGCTTCTAATTCCTGGTCGGAGGCTTCATCATCAGTGTCATCAAGCATAGCTCCTTCCTCATCTGACAGTTTGACCCCTGCTTCCATCTTTTTGCATAGCAACATCTTTTCCTTGTGATAGCTGGAGTCTCTAACCCTTTTCGGCTTCCTGCATTCCTTTGCCATATGCCCATATCCTTGGCAATTAAAACATTGAATCCCACTCTGCTGAACCACTTGACTTCCAACCGTTTCCCTATTCCCAGTAGCAGCAGCAATCCTCTGAGTATCATACTTTGCAGTTTGTCGATCATATCTTGCAGAAGCATCAACATGCGTTGGATTATGTCGATCATACCTAGAAGGACTTTCACCACGTCGACGTGTGTCATACCTTGGAGGACTCGCAACATATCGGTTCTTTGTGTTAGATGATGTTCGAAGATTGTTGTTGGTGGGTTTGTAGATCTTCTGGTAAGTCTTCATAATGAAAGCAATTTGTTGTTTCATCTCACGATTCTTCTGAGCTTGATCTTCATCACTATCTTCTTCAGAAGATGACTCAGATGGTGGTGAAGGTGCTCTTGGTGCTTTGCCGCGTGATCTTGTGGATGATGAAGACTTGGATGATGTGGAATATCGTGGTGAGGATGATGGGCTAGAGTATGGCTTAGGAGCACGAGATCGATGATCTTGGACATTTTGAGTGGTAGTTAATAAAGCAAGTGGATTAGCCGTCTTTGCAACTCGTTCAGCTCGAATCTCATTTGCTTCGTGCTGAAATTGTTTCAAGATATCAAAGAGAGTGTGATAGTTTACCTTGTCTAACTGCTTCTGTTGTTTCACCAAAGTGACAAAACGTGTCCACTCTGGTTGGAGTTGTTGTAGAAATTGCACATTGACTTGCATGGTGGAGACTTCCAAGTTGTTTCTTGTCATATCATTCATCATCTTGTAAAATCTTGAATAATAGGACTCAATTGATTCTCCATCCAATGCAGTAAACTTACCAAAGTTCCAAAACAAGTTTGTTTTGACATCTTGCTTGTTGAGAGACTCTCCTTGTTGCAAGCGTTCAATGGCCGTCCACATTTCTTGTGCTGTAGGACATGCATCGACTGTGGAAGAAATATCATCTCAAATTCCACTTAGGATCATATAGATCGCTTCTTTTTCTGCATCATGCCAAGCACGTTTCTCGGGTGTAAGGTCCGATAAAGTTTCCTTTTTCTTTGTTGCAGGTACTTCTGGACATGTGTCTGTGGCTGGTGTATAAGGAACATCAATTTCAGAAAAGACATATGGGCCATGGTTAATACATTGTCTCAAGGCATCACCATTAGGTCTTGTATCAAGATAGCGAAGAAAGCGTGATTGCCATTGAGCATATCGACCAGCCACAAGCATTGGTGGTCTCTCTTTATTACCCGCGACCATGATGTTGTTGTTCGTCACACGATATTCTGCAGTAGAATCCATCCCAAAATTCTCTGAAATGATGAAGTGAATATGGATCTTAAGTAGATTTGTTGTGATTGTTGTTGTGGTTTAAATTCCGAAAATTGCAATTTTTCTCCAGGCCGACAATAAATTCTCCAGTCCGACAAAAACAGTAGTCCAAAAATTTTGTAATCGCCAAAATTTGAAATCGAGCAAGAAATGTCCTAAAACTAGTATGGAAAAAATTTGAATTTACTTGACGAAAAAATTTTAACTCATAAAACTAAAATTTTTTTTTTTTTTTTTTTTTTTTTTTATCTTCGTGGAAACGATATTCTGAAACTAGTCTAGATGGTGGCTAAGTCTAAAAATTACTCAAACAAAATTTAGCGAAAACATGTCATCGGAATATCCATCGGAAAGTGCTATCGGAATGAAGGTTGTCGGAATGTTTAGATCGGAATGTCCTTTGGATCGCAATGTACCAATCGAAATCCCAGATCGCAATGTCCTATCGCAATATCCTTCTGTCGCAATATTCTATCGCAATGTACTATCGCAATATCCTATCGCAATATTCTGTCGTAATGTGGCTGTCGCAAAGTGGGCAGAGTAACGTTTCAAGATTGCCTTAACCGTCGCAATCCAGATCGCAATAACGATCGGAATGTCCAGATCGGAATAAGGGGGCTATCGCAATACGGATCGCAAAGTAAAACCCTAGGGTTATTGCGATCGAAACCGTACTTACCTTTCCTATATTCAAGCTGTCGCAATAATGGTGCTTTTTCTTCCAACTTTTTAGGCAACGATTTTTGGCAACTTTTAGGCAACAAGTTAGCAACTTTTAGGCAACAAATTCTTGATTTTTACCAAACCAAAACAACCAAATCTCTACAACAAGTATATAGATGATTTGTAGCAAGATAAAGAACACGAAAACCACAAAAAAAATTTGAATTCGAGTTGATTTATGGAAGAAATCACACGAATCAAATATAAGAAGAACAACCAATAACAAATCTACCCCGTGGCGATTGATACCAAATGTTGTCCCTAATATATGAATGATATAATACGAATTATTAAGAAAGAAAGGTAGAAATGAGAAGAATTCTAGAGAGAGAAAGTAGTGAGAGAAAGTGAGAGAGAAATGGTTGGAACTAGGTGAATGTTAGATTAAGGAATGAGAATACAAATGAACCAACCACCCTCCTAACATGCTAGGAGGGTAGTATATATAGTCCACCCACATGCGGGCTTTAATGGACTATATATTGGGTCGGGCTTGTATTTTGGACTCTAATTAGTTTAAATCCAAGCCCGTGAATCACGACTAAATAACTACTTATTACAACGTTCTAATAAATAATACAATAGAAACCTATGACCGAACATTCTTGTTTGACTCAATATTTTGAGGCTAACAGTTTCTAAGAACCCATCTTGTCCCAATAGGTCTTACATATTTGGGACAATCAACCAGCTCCCAAACATACTGAATAACAAATTTGTGAAGCTCATCCCACATTGCTTCCACCCAACTTGGTTCTTTGAGAGCATCAAAAATCTTCTTGGGTTCCTGTTGTGACAGAAAATCGGCAAACAGAGATGCTTGAACAAGAGGGGTATCAACCTTCTTGTGTATATTGGAAATAAATCCTCCAAGATTCTGATGAGATCTTATAGTCTGAACAGGAGACATCACATCTCCAATAATTAGAGAAGAGGGGTGATCCTTCATTGTAGAAGTAAGAACTCCTCCCTCAAAAAGTCTGTTGTCTTCAATCTCATCATCCAAGTTACCAATATCTTCTTCAGACTCTCTTCCATCAATATCTGTATGAACCTCTCCATTTCTTCTTGAAGGTTCACCTTGTTCAAAATTGGAAGAGAAAATATGGTCAAAAGAGTTGTCAACGCCTGAACCAATGTTGTCAGCGTTGGATCCATCACCGCCTGAAATGGTGTTATCAACGTTTGAGCCATCAACGCCTGAATTTGTCTTGTCAGCGCCAGATTTTCTTTTTTCAGCGCCTGAAAGACCATGCATGTTGTTAACTGGTGGTACTTGGGGACCACCATTTTCCTTTCCAGCAGCAGCAAAAGCATCTGTCCATATGGGAATAGTGACATACTCAAGTATGGGAGATGACTTGTCTGCTTGTGATCCAACCTCTTTAATAACCTGTGTACCTGAAACATCAACAACTGGTTCTTCCACAACATTTGAAGTTACCTTCACAATGTGTGGATTAGTAACTAATACTCGGCTTTTGGCTAAGTATAAAAACTTATCGTCCGATCTCTTCGAATTGACTATTGGTTAAGAGTGTGACTCAATTGTCTTTTGGTGAACAGGAGAATGGTTTGGTTGATTATCTAATTTAAACTAATAGAAAGTAATTAAGTGTCGTTGAGTAAAGTATGAGTTAAAGATTATACTAAAAATAACGAGTTAAAGAAAATTTAAAGACAAGCTAAGGAAAATACTAGAACACTTAAATAAGCTAACACTTAGAAACTTTATGAGAACAAGAAACTAAACCAACGTAAAATTCCCAAATCGGAATATCAAAAATTAGGCTGATCGGAATTTTATTAAAAGGTCCGATTGGAATGTTTACAAACACACTCGATCGGAATGTTGATGATGAGGCTGTCGGAATGTTTACAAACACATTCAATCGGAATGTCCAAAGATGACCCAATCGGAATATTGAACAAAACTCTCGTCGGAATATCTTAGACAAGGCTAATCGGAATAAATGGAAACAAGTACAATCGGAATATTGGAGAT
Organism: Glebionis coronaria; assembly: GCA_025667525.1. Lineage (NCBI taxonomy): Eukaryota > Viridiplantae > Streptophyta > Magnoliopsida > Asterales > Asteraceae > Glebionis > Glebionis coronaria. Next base: position 81,108,090 of record CM046880.1, read on the forward strand.
GCTCAAATCGGAATATACCCAAAACCTCCCAGATCGGAATCTAAACACTTCTGCCGTCGGAATACTAAAGCCCTAATCCGATCACTGTGATCGGAATAAGGGGGTGTTGATCGGAAAAACAGAAACCCTTTTCCGATTTGCCAATCGGAAAGAGGGGTGTGGTGGCTGTCGGAATAAGCAGATCGGAAAGGGGTTTAGACCCTTTCCGATAATAGTGGGATTCGGTAAATAAGCCAAGGAATAAGCTAAAATGATAAGCTTATCCCCAAACTAGGACGAATCAAAAATGAAATGATCAAATAAGCACTAATAACAACTTTTACTAACTCAAAATAAATAAACTTTTAAATCAAACAATAAAAATATGAACTTTTTAAGAAAACTTTTCATAAGTAAATAAGCTAATCATAAAAATAAGCCAATAAGCACAAGAATCTTAAAGCTTAATCAAATGAAAGCTTATGTAGGAACAAAAAGATCAACTTTTTAAGCACGAAATCATTAAGAACAACACGGATCATATGAAATTCGCACCAAAAGTTAACTAAAATAAAGAATGGAAGAATGAGATCAAGGATTAAAAGCTTAACTAGAACTTGATTAATGAAATAAGCAATACAAATGTTTAATCTTGAAAGATTAAAAGAAAAGATAAAACTTAGTGAGAGAAAGTTTAGAACTTTCTCTCTCTAAAAACTAGAAAGAAAAGTGAAAAATGAAAAACTAAAAATTAAAGAATAACTCCCTCCTAATGTGTATTAGGAGGGTATTTATAGGAAAGGTGGAAGGAGTGCATGTGTTGCATCTTCTTTCTTTCTTTCTTCACGTCTTCGCGACTCGACTTTAATTCTTTGTCTTTTCTCGATGTTGTCTCGGGATTTGAACTTGTCTTTTAATTTTCTTCTTCTATTAGACTTAAGTTCTTCGACTTCATTAAACTTCCGTCTTTAGACTTTTTTCTTCGATAAATCTTCAGAATAGGTCTTGGACTTTCGTTCTTTTTGCACTCTTGATCTTTTGACTTTGTCTTTTCCCGTTTTCTTCGATAGAAGCCCGTGAAAGCCCGTGTTTTCTTCCTTTTTCATGTTTTGGTCCTAAAACACAATAAAAACACAAACCACGCATAATTTCGACTTTTACGACATAAAATACACGTTTTGGTCTTGTTATTATTGTAAATAAGTGGTAAAAGGATAAGTGTTTTCACACTTATTAAATCCCCTACACTTGACCATTGCAATGCCCTCATGCAATGCATTAATTTTAAAGCATGGTTTACATTTTCCATCATAAATAACCCACATTGGCCTTTATTAAATACTAAACATAAAAAGATAGAAACAAGTAAAGAAATCAAACACTTACATTGGTTTTTGGCTGCCATGAACATTTATCATCCTCAATTTTCACGTTCCCCATACCAAGCTTAAAAACGAGATCATTGTTATTATAAGTTAGCAAACTAACACGAACTCATGTGGGCCAATTATTCACTTAGACTCCCTTATTCCTAGGTGTATCTCTTATATTTTATTTTTGTCTTGAATGATCACGAAGATGCATTGTTTGACTTATTTCGATAGTTATTAAGGTCGAAAATAAAGTGAACGATTTAATCAATAGTTAGCTAAAGGATAAAATCTTTTAAAACTGCTTCTCGGGACCTCATAAAGTTCTTATCTTGGCATAACTCGCTTCACGATTTGAGACCTTTCTCGGACCGATATTTGGCAGCGACTTCATACTTCAAATCTTTGAGAGACGTTCTTGAAATAATGGTCTTCTCTTCATAATAGGAATTTCTTCACTTGAAGTTTTGAGAGATTCTTCATATTTGGACCACGACTTCTTCATTTTTCTCCAATCTTTATTTGGACTTTGATATACAACGATCCGCCTCCTTTTAGAACTTGGATCTATTTATCCTCATACCTTGTTAAGGCCTTTTTGGATAGACTTCTCCATGATCTTTAGGGGAGTATTTGCTTTTCGTCGTGTGTCTCGATCCTTCATATTGATTTTCGATAAATGATTCTTCACATCACTTTTGGATCTTTAGCAACAAAATGTAGCCCTCATGCCTTGTTAGGGCCTTTTCGGACTCGCCAATCTTCGCATCCCACTTCAATAAGTTATGCCTTGGCTATGAACTCTAATCCGTACCGAGCAACTTTTAAACGATCTTGGGCTAGAAGCTAAGTAACCTTTTAAATCGTACAACCTTATTTATTGCAGATAATTTATTAACAAGCGAAGGGAGAATAGGCTTATAATTAACTCACATAAATTCACGAAAGAATACCAAACTTATAATTGACTCTATCATCTCTCGTCCTACATAGTTTAAAATCTCAAGGAATGAGACTCTTGGATGCTTAGCCTATTAAATCAAAGTTTTGGGTTTTCGAGTCATCTATAGGATCTTGCAAATTCTTAGACTTTTTCAAGTTTAGAAATCGCATTTTAAAGTTCTCTTGATAAACAACTCTCTAGGATCAATTATAGGAACTTGCGAAAAGTTCTTGTTCTTAACCCGTGAGAGTTAAGACTTTCGCGTTTTAAAGCTCCCTATATAAAAGCCTAGCAAAACTTGACTTAAACACGTTAAGGATACTAGCTAGAGTAAACTTAGATAAGTAAACTCGGGTTGAGTCAAAATGTTCACGAATAAGAAAAATTTAAAACCACTTTATTAAAAATTTTATTCTAGCAATTGAAAGAAAATAAACATAATAAAGGAAAATACAACTATACAACTAGGCCTAAATAGATTAAAAATTTTGAAAAATGTCGAAAAATCAAGTTTTCCGGTTAATATGAGGGCAAATTCATGGAAAAGACCACTTACTTCGATAGAAGTCCCCCCTACACTTGAGATAAACATTGTCCTTAATGTTTAAGCATGTGGAAGTAAACTCCCCTACATTTATGACATTGTGCACTTTGTTTAAATCTTGCTAAGGAAAGGACAACTAAAGTGAAGTCAATGTGAACATATAAAATATGAAATATTGAATCACAAGAGTTTAGGATAGAACCGGGAAGATGGGAACACGGTATCACGGTTCGTCAAAAGTCATCAAGGTGGATCTTTGAAGCTTTAATCCCTGCACAGCACAAGAAACAAGACAACAACACATACGGGGCTCCCCCTACACTTATTATAAAATCAGTAAAGGATAGATCACGGGTTGCCTCCCGAGAAGCGCTTGTTTTTGTTCACCAATTCACGAGCCTGACTCGACCCAATTTAGTTCATGGGGAACGTGGTGAGGGATGGAATCATCTCATGCGAGATGTCCTCACCAAAGTACAGCTTCAAATGCTGGCCATCACCTTGAAAATGGGCCCATTTGGCTGAGAAAGCTCAATGGTCCCATATGGAAAGACTTTGGCGACGGTGAATGGACCAGACCAGCGGCTCTTCAACTTGCCAGAGAAGATCTTCAACCGAGAGTTAAAAAGTAAGACTTGATCACCAACGTGGAACTCTCGGTTCTTGATTTTTGCGAAATGAATAATCTTGGTCTTCTCCTTGTAGATTAGCGAGTTCTCCTAAGCTTCATTCCTCAGTTCGTTGAGCTCGTTGAGTTGAATCTTGCGATGATCACCGGCTTTGTTGATGTCGAAGTTAGCCCACTTCAAGGCCCAATGCGCCTTATGTTCCAGCTCGATGGGGAGGTGGCATGCTTTCCCGTACACAAGACGGTAAGGTGTACAACCGATCGGGGTCTTATAAGCAGTACGGAAAGCCCACAGAGCATCATCTAACTTATCGGCCCACGCAGCACGATGCTCTCCCACAGTACGCTCCAAAATTTGCTTCAATCCACGGTTGGAAATCTCGGCTTGCCCATTGGTTTGGGGATGATAGGCGGTGGAAAGACGGTGATTGTCACCATACTTAGCCATGACTCTTGCAAATTGATCATTGCAAAAATTAGTCCCGTGGTCACTGATAATAGCACGAGGAACGCCGAATCGAGCAAACAGCTGCTTCAAAAAGTTCACAACCACCCTCGCATCGTTCGTAGGGAGAGCCTTGGCTTCAACCCATTTAGAAACGTAGTCAACTGCGACGAGGATGTACTTGTTCCCTTTGGAGGATGGAAATGGCCCCATAAAGTCGATGCCCCAAACATCAAAGATTTCACATTCTTTTATGAAATTTTGAGGCATCTCATCTTTATGTGTGATCTTGCCTTGGCGTTGGCAAGCATCACAATGCTTAACCATTTCGTGAGCATCACGATAAATGGTGGGCCAATAGAATCCAGCGTCAAACACTTTCTTTGCGGTGTAGTTGGGACCAAAGTGACCACCGGTGGGTCCTCTATGGCAAGCATCAAGGATTTGCAGAGCTGCCGGTCCATCAACACAATGATGAATGATCAGATCAGCACATTGTTTGAATAGATAAGGGTCATCCCAAAAGTAAGTCTTACCATCATTCAAGAACTTCTTCTTTTGTTGGGATGTTAACCCTTTGATGAGAATACCACCCGCTAAGTAGTTTGCAATGTCGACAAACCACGGGGTGTCATCAAGATTGAAATTTATAGACATTAAGGTCTCAAGGGGGAAAGAGTCATTGATCTCTTTGTTCGGATGATCCCCTTGATATGGATCCTCAAGTCGACTCAGATGATCCGCGGCCAGGTTTTCGACACCCTTCTTGTCACGAATTTCAATGTTGAATTCTTGAAGGAGTAAAACCCAGCGAAGAAGTCTTGGCTTAGAGTCGTGCTTAGTCATCAAGTACTTCAACGCGGAATGATCCGTGTATACGATGGTGGGGGATAAAACAAGATAGGGGCGGAATTTTTCAAAAGCATAGACAACAGCTAAAAGCTCTTTTTCGGTTGTCGTATAATGCAATTGAGCCCCCGTCATTGTTTTGCTAGCATAGTGGATTGGTTGGAAGTGTTTATTCACTCTTTGACCCAAAACCGCACCAATAGCAAAGTCGATAGCATCGCACATCAATTCAAAAGGCAGCTCCCAATTAGGGGTAACCAAGACCGGTGCCTTAGTTAGCTTATCCTTAAGAAGATTGAAGGCTTCGATACACTCTTTGGAAAAGATAAAAGGAGTATCTTTTTCCAAGAGGTGGGTCATCGGATGAGCGATTTTAGAGAAATCCTGAATGAATCGACGATAGAAGCCCGCATGACCCAGAAAGCTTCTCACACCCTTCACGGTTGAAGGTGGAGGTAATTTGGCTATGACATCTACTTTAGCACGGTCGACTTCAAGACCGGCTTTAGAGATTTTGTGTCCTAGCACAATGCCTTCTTTTACCATAAAATGGCATTTTTCCCAATTCAGAACATGGCGAGTGTCTTCGCACCGCTTAAGCATACGTTCCAAATTGGCAAGGCAAGAAGAGAAGGAATCCCCAAAGACCGAGAAATCATCCATGAAGACTTCCATGGTTTGCTCAACCATGTCATGGAAGATAGCCAACATGCACCTTTGGAAAGTCCCGGGGGTATTGCATAAGCCAAAAGGCATTCTTTTGTAAGCAAATGTGCCATAGGGACAAGTGAATGTTGTCTTCTCTTGATCTTGGGGATCGATGGGTATTTGGAAATAACCCGAGAAACCATCAAGAAAGCAGTAATATTCATTACCCGCTAAACGTTCAAGCATTTGGTCCATAAAAGGAAGAAGGAAATGATCCTTTCTCGTGGCATCATTGAGTTTGCGGTAGTTTATACAAACTCTCCACCCAGTAACGAGACGGGTAGGAATCAACTCGTTGTTTTGATTGGGCACAACGGTGATTCCACCTTTCTTAGGCACACAATGGACTGGACTAACCCATCGTGAATCCGAAATAGGGTAAATCATACCCGCATCAAGAAGTTTGATAACCTCTTTTTTGATGACTTCATGGATTTTAGGATTCAGCCTTCATTGGCTTTGAATTGTGGGCTTAAAGTCGTCCTCCATGAGAATTTTATGTGTGCAAAAGTGAGGATCAATTCCACGAATATCGGAGATTTTCAAAGCGATAGCTCTTTTATGCTTCTTCAACACGGCGACAAGTTGGTCTTTTTCGTCTTCTTTCAGGTCCTTCGCGATGATGACCGGTAACTTCTCGTGGTCTTCAAGGAAAAGGTACTCAAGATGAGGAGGTAGGTCCTTAAGCTCAAGAGTAGGAGGGTCCTCAATAGATGGTGTAACTAACGATGGATCATCATTAGTCACATCTTTGGGAGAAGGAGGAGAAAACGGGTCTTCATTGAGAAGTTTCTCAATAGTACGAATGTCTTCATCCCAATTAGTGGAAGAATCATCATACTTAATATCGAGAGGACCCAAACTAGCTTCGAAATCATCCAAGTCACTTTCTCCAAAAGGAGTCAATGCCGGAGCAATTGAGGCTACGGTCTCAACATTGGGTAGAGAAGAGAGAATACTTTTGCAAGCATCATGAAAATGTTCTTCACAAGCCTCATCGAGAACATCAATAGCATTAACACTCTCATATGAATAAGGTTGCTTAGAAATCTTACCCATGTTGAAGAAAATTTTATCGTCACCAACTCTCATGATTATTTCGCCCGCGGCTACATCAATGAGAGTGCGACCAGTCCTCAAGAAGGGACGTCCAACGATTAATGGAACACGAGGGTCCATCTCATAGTCAATGACAACAAAATCTGCCGGGAAGGTGAATTTGTCCACGCCAACAAAGACATCTTCGGCTATCCCCACTGGATAAGCAACCGTACGGTTAGCTAATTCCAAGGTCATTTTGGTGGGGACAAGCTCGGGGAGAGATAATTGCTTCCAAACACTTAAAGGCATTAAGTTTATACTGGCACCTAGATCGGCTAGGGCCATGCAATTCTCTACTCCCGGGAAGTCGCAAGGAATCAAGAGGCGACCCAGATCACCAAGTTTGGTGGGCAATTTCCTTAAGAGAACGGTGGAGCAATTCTCATTAAGTTGGGTCTGAGCAATGTCGAGGAGTTTCTCCTTATCACTGAGAAGATCTTTAAACATCTTAGCGTATTTGGGCATGTGAGCGAGAGCCTCGACAAAGGAGATGTTAAAATTCAATTGTTTAAACATTTTGAGAAAGTTTGAAACCTGAATATCATCCTTGCTCTTTTGCTTCTCTTTCCTCAACCTTGAAGGATAAGGTATATTGGATGAAGAAAAAGGCTTTAGGGGAGTAGGATCACTCACAACCATGGGTGGTGGGGAAATGGGGATAGAAGGTGAAGGAGGTGAGGAAAGTTGCTCTTTTTCCTTGTTCACAATCACGGGTGGAGGTGTAGGAAGTTCGGGTTCTGTATAACCTTTTCCACTACGAGTGGTGATTGCTTTCATCTCCCCTCTTGGGTTCGCAACGGTGTTACTCGGAAGAGTACCCGAAGAAGAGGGTTGATTACCTTGGATGAGCGAACCAATCATATCACGAATGTTAAGCGCTTGAGTGCTGAAAAAATCTCTGATGTCGGCACAAATTTCATTGCTTTGTTTTGCCATATCATTCCTTAGCTCGGCTCGAATATCGCTCCCTTGTTTCGCCATTTCGCCCTTCAAGTTGATGACTTGACTCTGAAGATTCGTCACGAGCTCCCGATTAGTCTTCATGAACGTCTCGACGTCTTGATTTAATGCCATCGATTGATTGAGAGGTAGAGCTTGGTAAGCTTGAGAATTTCCTTGAGTTGGGTATGGGTTTCTTTGGGATTTATATTGATTGTTAGCACGAGGTTGGGATTGGTTGTTTCGGTTATAGCTTTGTTGTTGGTTTTGGTTTGTAGGAGGGAAACCGGGTGAAGCAAGATAGTTGTTCGAACGATAACTTAGCAAGCTACGGTCTCCTTGAGGAGGAGCTTGATAGCCTCCCGTGGGATAAGTACCGTAAGCCGCGTTAACGTTTTCAGAAAAATTGCCTTGGGTAGAAGGACAATCATTGTAGGAATGAGGACCACCACATGTGTCACAAGAAATAGCAACGGCTTTAGCTTGTTGAAAGTGGTTTGTGGCCATGGTCATGAAATTCTTGTTCATCTCAGCGAGTTGTCGAGAAATTTCAGTCATCTTAGGATTGGAAGTAGTAGAAGAAACATTGACTCTCGAGTTAGATCTTGAAGATGCGGATGAATCCCAATTCTTGTGGTGAGTAGTCATGTTTTCAATCAACTCTCGACACTCCTCCGGTCTCCTTTTCATAAAAGTACCACCGGCGGCGACATTGATCGTGTCACGATCACGAAAAGTGAGACCATTGTAGAAGGTATCAATGAGAGTGACGGGGAGCATATTGTGATTTGGACAGCGGTCGATCAAATCATTGTATCGTTCCCAAGCATCGAAGAGTGATTCATCATTGTCTTGCATGAATCCACTAATTTGGTTACGAAGGCTGGTGACCATGGATGGTGGGAAGTAGCGCGACAAAAAGCGTTGAGTCATGTCATTCCACGTATGAATAGAATTCTTCGGGAGACGGTCAAACCATTTTTCGGCATGGTGAGAAAGCGAGTGGGGAAAAAGTTGAAGGCGAAGGTCATCCATAGAAACACCGGGGCACTTCATGCTTTGGGTGATGGTAATGAATTTTTCGAGGTGTTTGTTGGCATCATCATCCAGAATTCAACGAAATGGGTTAGTTTGCACTTGTTGGATCATGTGATGCTTCAACAAAAACTCCTGAGCCGTGACGTGCATCGGCGCAATCGGGCCTCCGCGTCCGTTCATGGTGGGTTGACACAATTCCTCCATTGTTCGTAAATCAGGTAGGGGTACATTGTTGTTGTTTTTGTTGTTGTTATTCAAATTGGGTAGAGGTGGGTTATTATTGTTGTTATTAACACCAGCCATATCTAAATCTTCACGAGTCTCGGGCTCAGAATAGTTCGAAGATCTAGTACGCATACACCTGCAGAAGAAAAATATACACAGAGAGAATATCTATATAATCTTTTTGGTGCAAAACCTTTTGGAAAAGAATTGCTTTTTATGATTTTTTAATGTTTTTGTATTTTTGAAGAATTTTATATTTTTTAGAATTTTTTTGAAAATTTTTAAAGCAAGGAAAATAACGTTCAAAGAACGGATCCCAAAATTCAATGCGTCTCTCACTAGAAACCGTTAATCTTAACGAAAAGAGCCGGCAGCGGCGCCATTTAATACTCGGCTTTTGGCTAAGTATAAAATCTTATCGTCCGATCTCTTCGAATTGACTATTGGTTAAGAGTGCGACTCAATTGTCTTTTGGTGAACAAGAGAATGGTTTGGTTGATTATCTAATTTAAACTAATAGAAAGTAATTAAGTGTCGTTGAGTAAAGTATGAGTTTAAAGATTATACTAAAAATAACGAGTTAAAGAAAATTTAAAGACAATCTAAGGAAAATACTAGAACTCTTAAATAAGCTAACACTTAGAAACCTTATGAGAACAAGAAACTAAACCAATGTAAAATTCCCAAATCGGAATATCAAAAATTAGGCTGATCGGAATTTTATTAAAAGGTCCCGATTGGAATGTTTACAAACACACTCGATCGAAATGTTGATGATGAGGCTGTCGGAATGTTTACAAACACACTCAATCGGAATGTCCAAAGATGACCCAATCGGAATATTGAACAAAACTCTCGTCGGAATATCTTAGACAAGGCTAATCGGAATAAATGGAAACAAGTACAATCAGAATATTGGAGATGCTCAAATCGGAATATACCCAAAACCTCCCAGATCAGAATCTAAACACTTCTACCGTCGGAATACTAAAGCCCTAATCCGATCACTGCGATCGGAATAAGGGGGTGTTGATCGGAAAAACAGAAACCCTTTTCCGATTTGACAATCGGAAAGAGGGGTGTGGTGGTTGTCGGAATAAGCAGATCGGAAAGGGGTTTAGACCCTTTCCGATAATAGTGGGATTCGGTAAATAAGCTAAGGAATAAGCTAAAATGATAAGCTTATCCCCAAACTAGGACGAATCAAAAATGAAATGATCAAATAAGCACTAATAACAACTTTTACTAACTCAAAATAAACAAACTTTTAAATCAAACAATAAAAATATGAACCTTTTAAGAAAACTTTTCATAAGTAAATAACCTAATCATAAAAATAAGCCAATAAGCACAAGAATCTTAAAGCTTAATCAAATGAAAGCTTATGTAGGAACAAAAAGATCAACTTTTTAAGCACGAAATCATTAAGAACAACACGGATCATATTAAATTCGCACCAAAAGTTAACTAAAATAAAGAAAGGAAGAATGAGATCAAGGATTAAAAGCTTAACTAGAACTTGATTAATGAAATAAGCAATACAAATGTTTAATCTTGAAAGATTAAAAGAAAATATAAAACTTAGTGAGAGAAAGTTTAGAACTTTCTCTCTCTAAAAACTAGAAAGAAAAGTGAACAATGAAAAACTAAAAATTAAAGACTAACTCCCTCCTAATTTGTATTAAGAGGGTATTTATAGGAAAGGTGGAAGGAGTCCATGTGTTGCATCTTCTTTCTTTCTTTCTTCACGTCTTCTCGACTCGACTTTAATTCTTTGTCTTTTCTCGATGTCGTCTCGGGATTTGAACTTGTCTTTTAATTTTCTTCTTCTATTAGACTTAAGTTCTTCGACTTCATTAAACTTCCGTCTTTAGACTTTTTTCTTCGATAAATCTTCAGAATAGGTCTTGGACTTTCGTTCTTTTTGCACTCTTGATCTTTTGACTTTGTCTTTTCCCGTTTTCTTCGATAAAAGCCCGTGAAAGCCCGTGTTTTCTTCCTTTTTCATGTTTTGGTCCTAAAACACAATAAAAACAGAAACCACGCATAATTTCGACTTTTACGACATAAAATACACGTTTTGGTCTTGTTATTATTGTAAATAAGTGGTAAAAGGATAAGTGTTTTTACACTTATTAGTAACAGGCATATAATTCAAAGTCCTAGATAGAGGTTCCAAGTCAAACAACCAATTTGGACCACTTTCAGGATCACTAGGTTTACTCTCTAAAAACCTAACATGCACTTTTTCAAGTATACGTTTTTCCTTCTTAAGGTAAACCCTATATCCCTTACTCTGCACTGAATAACCCATGAAATAGCCTTCATCGCCTTTAGCACTAAATTTATGATTGTAGTGTTTTTACTACTCTTTAGGAAAAGAGAGCAAAAGTGGCAAGTGTTAAGTGTCGGTTTAGGAAAACCGAGCACTAATGACCAAATAAGTTCAAGTTCGTTTCCCAAGGAGGCACGTGTGTTGTGTAATGAATTGATTAATGTTTGTGATTATATTGAGAAGAAAAGAAAATAGAAATAAGAAAGAAATGACGGTTACGAAGACGGATCGAGCTAAGACGAAAGGATCGTTCACGTAAAACCGTAAAAACTACAAAATTAAAATTTTAAACCTAAAAATTAATTAAAAGCTAAAAGTAAGTATAAAATAATATAAATAAGAATTAAAATCCAATAAAAATATTTTAAAACCTTTTATTAATTAAATATTCAATTTTAAATGCTAATTAAAGCCCTAAAATTAAATATAATTAATCAAAATGTCCAAAATATAATTTTATTGAACAAATAACTTACTTATATTATCTAAAGACTAAAAAGTATTTTTCCTAATTTTTAAAAACTATTTTTTTTATTTTTAAATCACTAAAAACTATTTTAAAACTAAAATAATTATAAAAAATAATAACATAATGCTAAAAATAATTTACCACATTTAAAAATCCTAATTTACTCTAATGAACAGTAGAAAATTGAAAAAGTTTGAAAAATATAAAATTTTTCACTAAAAGACAAAAACAGTTTTAAATTAAACCCAAATTATACTAAATTAATTCTAAAAAATAATAAAAAGGTGAACAGTAAAAACTTTTTTAACTAAAACTCTTAAAATAATATTCTAAGTCTAGGAAAAATGTTAAAACTCAAAAATATTTATTTTTGGCACTAAATGCCTAAAACAGAAATAATAAAAGTATTAAAAATAGCTAATTAACCTAAAAAATAGCAAATGAACAGTAATAAAAAATCTAAGTAAACTGAAAAAAATCACAAATTTAATTAGAAAAATTACAAAACTAAAATCAGGTCCTAACTCTAAAATTAAGGCACTAAAGACAAAATTATGAGATTAATGAAAGTGACATGCAAAGGATTTTGTCTTGTTGTGTAGCAGTACCAACTAGAGAACTACCAGTGGGAAGTTTGTTCCCACTGCTAGTTATAAATTTTGGTCAGTTGACCTATAAGCTCAGGAGAGCTTATTTGGTGGCTTATTTTTGGACAAAAGACACCCTTATACTCAGTTGAGTATAAGGAGTCAAATTACACACAAAAAACAAGCAATCACTTAGCAAAATTTCACACAAATGGCCCCACGAAGTTTCTGATTAAGTCTAATGGGTATCTGATGAACAGTTGACCTATTTTACTTGCTCAAAAACGAATTTTAAGGGATCAATTCAAGCACACAATCCAACAAAATGACATGAAAGCTATAGCAAACCCTATAATGACCTATCACTTAACAGTTTATCAAATTTGATGCACAAATTTCAACAAAAACTGACAGAAATGAGGCTTTACTGATTTTATGCTATTTTCTCAATTTTTACCAAGCAATCTTGAATTTCTTCTACCAAATAGAAACAAAATACTAACATACAAACTACTAGCAACCTAGTGAGTGGATATAACAGGTTTATCAGCAAAGTTGAAGTCTTTTACCCCAATATAAGCCCTAATCCAAACACCCCTTAAAATTACTGAAATGCAAATTTTTCAAACAAAATCAAGTCAAATCTAATCCAATCCGATTCTAATTACTTCTAGCATGCATATTAGGCACTAGAAAGCATAATCAAACCAAATCAATAGTCACTTAAACACTTTTCACAATGTTCATGCAAAATCACAAATAACACCAAATTCAGTAATATATGAAAACCAAAAATGGGACAAGATGGTTACCTTGAGGGACCTACATCCAGGTCCCTCAATGGCTGCTTAGCTACCTCCAACAGACCCGGGTCTATGCAAAACCTTGGGAAAGCTCCAAGTGAAACCTGCTAAGATAAAATCAATACAAATACAACAATCTGATTTTTCTTCCTTCTATTAAATCTTTTTCAAATAATTTCTCAAAGGTTGTTCCTTCAAAAACACTTAAACCAACCACTCAAAAATCCTGAAAACCAAATCTTGAAACAAGGTTTTACCCAAAAAGTCACCTTTTTCAGAAACTTGAAAAAGGACTGATTTTTGAAAACTCAAAGAACAAATGATAAATGGAACTCAGTTTAGCCTTCAATCACACACAAACTTTTAAAAAACAATAAAAGGAATTACAATTTTTTTTAAAAATACCAACTTTATAAATTTGTAAAAAGGAATTACAAGTGTTGAGAGCTAAAACTGGAACAAGAAAAAAATGCTAAGCTAGGGGTGCCTTATATAATGGCTACAGAACAATCCAGAACATAAAACCCTAATGGCATGACATGCCAATGCTACCCTTGGACGAATCTTGAAGTCTTGGTCAAAAAAGGCTCCATGTGATATGCCAGTTGTGAAGAAGTGATCTTAGCCGTTGGTGATGCCTTTGGGAGGAAGAAAATCACATGGGTCGTTTGATTTGCTGTCTCCTTTGTTTTCTTGCACAAAAGTGGGGTCAGGGGAGTCTCATTGAGGGGACAAGAGAGGGTGTTGTCACTTTCTGGGTGGGGAAAAGAGGTGAGGATTAGGTTAATTAGTGTTCTTGAGGTTTATAGCCAAAACCCACTTGATTTGAGTGGATTAGAGAAATTAGGGTTTATGTTAAGAACATGATAAACAACTTTGTTTGATTTTGTTTATGGTTTGAATAAGCTGTTTACCTCCAAAATAGATTAGTTAAACTAATCTGATAAATAAACGTGAGTGGGAGGTGATGTGGACTAGGGAGAGGCTGTGATTGGTTGTTGGTTAAGTGAGGGTGACGTGGCAGCTTGTGAGTGGGTGGTGAGGGTTTGGTTGTCTTGGCGCATTTGGTCCCTCAATTTCCTTGTGTTCTTCATTTTGTAATAAACAGATAAAAACCCCATTCCTTTGTTAATATCTTTGGCAGTTTGGCATTTTTGGCACAACATGTTTATAAACTTGTATCAAGGACTTCAAATGCAAATTCTTCATTTTCCAAGGACTCATAGTGTAATTTCTTGACATTTAAGGGACCTCAATGCAATTTATGAGTTTTGCAAGGGTATAAAATGCCAAGTCTTCAAAAGATGAGGGACCAATGTTGACAATGTTCAATTCTTCAAGGTCATTTTTGGAAAATCCATTCTTGGGCCCGGTTCATTGTGCGGCTTCGTTTCCCGTGTTCGTTTTTGAATGATCCTTGTGATCTTTTTGTCTTTTCCTCAATATCCGTACCTAAAATACACAAGCAACAAACACGAGCATATATTTGGCAGTTTTAATGATATTTAATGCATTTTAAGCCCGATTTGGATGATGAGACTATGTATAAAAGCAGTCTCATCACTCCCCCATACTAAACCATTGCCGTGCCCTCACGCAATGCTAGAATAAAGTATCGTAGCACCTCCAAAATTCATTTTATTCACTTTATTGGAATGATAAACTAGCTACACTACTACTATTACTACTACTTGCGTTTTAGACATAATGTATGATTTTCATCACAAAATGGGACGTTTATGTTCATAGAATAAGAACACGTGAATGCTTCGTTAGAAATAATTTCATCGTCCTCGATTTTCACCTTAATTCCATGCCAAGCGTGCAACGAGATCATTGTCATTATAAGTTAGTAATGCTAACACTACTCATATGCCCTAATCACGTACTTATCCTCCCATTATCCCTAAGTTGTATCTCTTATATTTTATTATGTCTTGAATGTTTCACAAGGATACATTGTTTGACTTATGCGATGATAGAGATTTAGGTCTAAAAATAGAGTCCTAACGGTGTAACAAAGACCATCAAATCAATATCCCCTCCTAATAGACAACGATGTTAAAAAATTAAGTTGACAAGAAGAATCGATAAACACGGTTTTATAACGGTTTTGAACATGAGACTTATTACCAAGACTTTTATATGCCCCCCTAACGGAAGGGCCTTATTATCTTTGGTTTACCTCCATCTTTTATTCAACTTCGCCATGAAGCTTTTATTATGACTTCGGTCTTGCCTTGCCTTTTATTATCCGCCTCATCGGTGGTTTTATTAGCCAAAGACGTATATCCTCACGCTAAAGCGAATTTTGGATCTTTAAAGCTTCGAAGATTAAGGCTTGATTCACTTTCAATTTTGCATAGATTTTAGGCCTTGTGGGGCTTCAAATTGTTTGCTAGATTTAGGTGAGCACTTGAAATCTTATTATTGGGTGAAGCTTTTGATTATTCGGGTGCCAATACTTCAAAACCATGACGCTGGCGATACCTTAATGTCTTCCCAATTTAATTACACGGAAGCTACTAGAAAAGACTAGAAACCCAACAATCCTAACTAAACCGCTAAGTCAATATTTATTAAGCACAAAATATCTACAAGCGAAGGGAGAATAAGCAAAGAACGAGAACACATGAGTTTTTGAAAGAATACGAGTACTCTACGTTTAGCATAGAAACTTATAATTAACTCTATCATTTCTCGTCCTCATTTAAGAGACTTAGCCTAATGTGTAGTTAAGGAATCAAAGCTAAGTGCTCAACACGCACGGTCGAGTCAAATATTACTCTTATTCTCGCCATCGGAAAATCTACATTCGTGTCTTCAAACACTTATAAAATATGAGAAAATTTTTTAAATTTGGCCATTTTTAGCCTTATTTTGCAACAAAACGATAAACAAAAAGATAAACTTTGGAAAGCGTGAAGGTTTGGCAAGGCAAGTATCTATTCACCCCCCCCCCCCCCATACTAAAGTTAAACATTGTCCTCAATCTTTCGAGTCTAGGGGTGCAAAACACCCCCATACTAGAGACGTAGTCGAATGCCTAATCTAGCATGGAAAGGGTGTAACCAATAAATTAATAGCCGTTTATGAAGTGTGCTAAAAACCTAAGGTTAGAACATCAAAAGGATATATCATTTGGATATTGAGAAAGTCTTCAAAGCAACCGATCGAGTGCTCCCATAAAACGAACACGAGAGGCTCCAATCGTGAAGATCATGATCGTCTAAAAACCACAATTCACAAACAACCACGGAACAAAGGTTGGAAGGGTACAAATCCCCTCACATTAACTAATTAGAAAGCTTACATGATAAACAAGGCCAAAAAACAACCGGTATTAAGGACCAAGTCCTTTGGTGGTGCAAAATACCGGGATCGAAGATGGCGTTTTCGTTTTCATTGGAAAAACAAATCAACGCCACTTCATCGTGTGCCAACACAAACTCAAAGAGTTTCAAGAAAATAGGTGAGAAGAAATAGAAGGGTGGGACAATGGGTAAGTCATGAAAACATTGAGCTACTCGAGGTAGACTCGCACCAATCAGATGAAAAGATTTTCCATTTATTGCATCGGTGGAAGACCGAGATTTCCCTTTATAAGCAATTCCAGGATCAAATATCTCGTCCTCGGTGGAGAAAGGGGAGAGAACATAAGGGGATTCCCCCACACTAAGTCCACACAAAGCATCGTCAAAAGGAGAAGACGAGCTTGTAGCACTCAAAACACGTGGTGATGACGGAGTTAGAATTGTAGAAAAATCTTTTAAATTTAATTCAAAATCTTTTCCTTTTTCATCTTTTAAACTCTCTTTGTGAAAACCCGATTTAATTATGTCAAAAATATTTGGTGTTTCCAAAGCAATGTTAGTCACACTAAAAATTCTCACATTTGAAAACCGTTTTAGTAAAGGTGGTGGTAAGTTCTCAAATCTTTTGTCAACAAAGAAAACTTCCCCATCGGGATCAACACATTCATCATCCGAAGAATCATTCACAATTGGAATCGTAGGCTTAACACTCTTAACCTCCACCGGCGGAGGGGACGGAACTTCATTTTTCTCAACAACTCCTAAAACTCTTTTTGAAATATTTTTGACATTATACAAAGACGTGATAGAATACACATGAGAAAGTGTGGAGTTTTGAGTTGCATTAATGACGAGTTCTTCCTCATTGAAATGAAGAGTGATTTTTCTTGCATGCACATCGATAAGTGCTCTCGAAGTATCCAAAAATGATCGACCTAAAATTAACGGAACTTTAGGATCGATAGGAATGTCAACAACAATAAAGTCTACGAGATAGTAGAACTTTCCAACTTTCACAAAGACGTCCTCGGCAACTCCACAAGCTAGAATCGTAGAATGATCGGCCATTTCGATTGACATTCTTGAAGGAGTGAGATTGGGAAGATTGAGCGATTTAAAAATCTCAAGAGGCATCAAATTAATACTAGCACCAAGATCGGTCAAGGCGTAGCATTCTTCCATGTCTTGTATAGCACATGGGATTAAAAACTTGCCGGGATCACCGACTTTTTGAGGTATGCGGCTAAGAAAAACCGATGAACAACTAGACGATTTATGCAATTTCTCTTTGTTATTCAACATACTTTTGAAGTTCGCGGCAAATTGAGGCATCATGACAAAGGCGTCGGCAAAACTTATAATAAAATGCAAGTCACGAAACATTTTCATAAAAAGTTCAAATTGATAATTATTTCGTTCTTGTGCCTTTTCCTTGTCTCGTCTTGAAGGGTAAGGTAAGGGTGGTGTGGGTTGGGGCATATGCATAGGCATCGGCCTTGGAATCTCGGGTTCCATGATTGGTATTGGTTCAACCGTAGGTGTGGTTTGAGCGGTACTTCGTGGGCTTGGAATTTTCTCCTTTTCTACCACCACCTCGGGTTCTTTCTCTTTTTCCTTCTCCATAGAAGTACTTGGACGAGAAGTGGGTTCTTTGAAAGTTTACCACTACGAGTAGTAATAACCTTCAATTCTCCTTTCGGGTTCACGATGGTATCACTAGGAAGACCACCCGAAGAAGAAGGCTTACACATGATAGCTTCAAACATTTTTCCCATTCGGTCTTCAAACTTAGATTGCCTAGCATCCGCTTTTAACAACTCTTGCTTAATCTCATGTTGACCTTGCTCCATTTTTTTTTCATTTTGTTGGAGTCGTTGAACATTTCCTTCCATTTTATTAGCATGAGCCTTAAGTTCATTAGCAAGTTCGTTTTTAAGCTCGTTTTTCAACTCGGATCTTAAGCTAACCATTTCACGTTGCATATTGTCAAACTTAGCATCATTAGCCTTTGCATAATTCCAAAATTCTCCTTGAGTCGTAGTTTGAAAATCACGGTTTTGGTTTTGGTTTGAAATTTGCCCATTTGCACTTTGATAATTACCCTTGTTGTAGTTACGTTGATTTCCTTGATAATTACCACCTTGGTTGTTGTTTCGATAGTTATTAGCATTTTGATTTGGTGGAGCTTGATTTTGGCGGGAACCTTGGCCGTTTTGGAAATTGGTGAATGTGTTAAGTAGACACAAATCTACAAATCTCCTCCTTAATCAAATCTCTCGATTAAAGAAGCCTCAAGGAATGAAAACGATCACGTGAAGTGAACGCCTTCGATGACTTTAGAACGATGGTGGAACACCAAATCGTTCAAGAGGGTTTAATCAATAGAAACCAAGAAAATATATATGATATGTAATAATACTTTGGGCGGCAAAACCCTCGATTGGCTCTCAAAATCAAATACTCATAAGCAAGCGGAGGAAACGAGGCGGCGCGAAGCACTTAAGAGTCTTTTTCCTTTAGGTCGTGAAATACAACCGCCTTATACCCACCTTATAGTTTGTATTTTTCAAAATCGAGCTTCACGAAAGTATTTATCTATTTTTGCTTTTTTTCTTTGGTTTAAGATTCGAATACAATGTTTTGGAGTACTTGTGAATTTATTGTTCTACGTATACAATATAGTAATAGTATTCACACAAAAACCGAAAAACGATAATACGTATTAGTAGAGTGCTACTAATACAAATACTAATTATGGCTAGTATAAAAACAACAATTGTTCAATCAAAACACAACACGCCTCCCCGGCAGCGGCGCCAAAATGATTGTAGTGTTTTTACTACTCTTTAGGAAAAGAGAGTAAAAGTGGCAAGTGTTAAGTGTCGGTTTAGGAAAACCGAGCACTAATGACCAAATAAGTTCAAGTTAGTTTCCCAAGGAGGCACGTGTGTTGTGTAATGAATTGATTAATGTTTGTGATTATATTGAGAAGAAAAGAAAATAGAAATAAGAAAGAAATGACGGTTACGAAGACGGATCGAGCTAAGACGAAAGGATCGTTCACGTAAAACCGTAAAAACTACAAAATTAAAATTATAAACCTAAAAATTAATTAAAAGCTAAAAGTAAGTCTAAAATAATATAAATAAGAAAAAAATCCAATAAAAATATTTTAAAACCTTTTATTATTTAAATATTCAATTTTAAATGCTAATTAAAGCCCTAGAATTAAATATAATAAATCAAAATGTCCAAAATATAATTTTATTGAACAAATAACTTACTTATATTATCTAAAGACTAAAAAGTATTTTTCCTAATTTTTAAAAACTATTTTTCTATTTTTAAATCACTAAAAACTATTTTAAAACTAAAATAATTATAAAAAACAATAAAATAATGCTAAAAATAATTTACCACATTTAAAAATCCTTATTTACTCTAATGAACAGCAAAAATTGAAAAAGTTTGAAAAATATAAAATGTTTCACTAAAAGACAAAAATAGTTTTAAATTAAACCCTAATTATACTAAATTAATTCTAAAAAATAATAAAAAGGTGAACAGTAAAAACTTTTTAACTAAAACTCTTAAAATAATATTCTAAGTCTAGGAAAAATGTTAAAACTGAAAAATATTTATTTTTGGCACTAAATGCCAAAAACAGAAATAATAAAAGTATTAAAAATAGCTAATTAACCTAAAAATAGCAAATGAACAGTAATAAAAATTCTAAATAAACTGAAAAATCACAAATTTAATTAGAAAAATTACAAAACTAAAATCAGGTCCTAACTCTAAAATTAAGGCACTAAAGACAAAATTATGAGATTACTGAAAGTGACATGCAAAGGATTTTGTCTTGTTGTGTAGCAGTACCAACTAGAGAACTACCAGTGGGAATTTTGTTCCCACTGCTAGTTATAAATTTTGGTCAGTTGACCTATAAGCTCAGGAGAGCTTATTTGGTGGCTGATTTTTGGACAAAAAGGCACCCTTATACTCAGTTGAGTATAAGGAGTCAAATTACACACAAAAAACAAGCAATCACTTAGAAAAATTTCACACAAATGGCCCCACAAAGTTTCTGATTAAGTCTAATGGGTATCTGATGAACAGTTGACCTATTTTACTTGCTCAAAAACGAATTTTAAGGGATCAATTCAAGCACACAATCCAACAAAATGACATGAAAGCTATAGCAAACCCTATAATGACCTATCATTTAACAGTTTATCAAATTTGATGCACAAATTTCAACAAAAACTGACAGAAATGAGGCTTTACTGATTTTATGCTATTTTCTCAATTTTTACCAAGCAATCTTGAATTTCTTCTACCAAATAGAAACAAAATACTAACATACAAACTACTAGCAACCTAGTGAGTGGATATAACAGGTTTATCAGCAAAGTTGAAGTCTTTTACCCTAATATAAGCCCTAATCCAAACACCCCTTAAAATTACAGAAATGCAAATTTTTCAAACAAAATCAAGTCAAATCCAATCCAATCCGATTCTAATTACTTCTAGCATGCATATTAGGCACTAGAAAGCATAATCAAACCAAATCAATAGTCACTTAAACACTTTTCACAATGTTCATGCAAAATCACAAATAACACCAAATTCAGTAATATATGAAAACCAAAAATGGGACAAGATGGTTACCTTGATGGACCTACATCCAGGTCCCTCAATGGCTGCTTAGCCACCTCCAACAGAATCGGGTCTGTGCAGAACCTTGGGCAAGCTCCAAGTGAAACCTGCTAAGATAAAATCAATACAAATACAACAATCTGATTTTTCTTCCTTCTTTTAAATCTTTTTCAAATAATTTCTCAAAGGTTGTTCCTTCAAAAACACTTAAACCAACCACTCAAAAATCCTGAAAACCAAATCTTGAAACAAGGTTTTACCCAAAAAGTCACCTTTTTCAGAAACTTGAAAAAGGACTAATTTTTGAAAACTCAAAGAACAAATGATAAATGGAACTCAGTTTAGCCTTCAATCACACACCAATTTTCAAAAAACAATAAAAGGAATTACAATTTTTTAAAAAAATACCAACTTTATAAATTTGTAAAAAGGATTTACAAGTGTTGAGAGCTAAAACTGGAACAAGAAAAAAATGCTAAGCTAGGGGTGCCTTATATAATGGCTACAGAACAATCCAGAACATAAAACCCTAATGGCATGACATGCCAATGCTACCCTTGGACGAATCTTGAAGTCTTGGTCAAAAAAGGCTCCATGTGATATGCCAGTTGTGAAGAAGTGATCTTAGCCGTTGGTGATGCCTTTGGGAGGAAGAAAATCACATGGGTCGTTTGATTTGCTGTCTCCTTTGTTTTCTTACACAAAAGTGGGGTCAGGGGAGTCTCATTGAGGGGACAAGAGAGGGTGTTGTCACTTTCTGGGTGGGGAAAAGAGGTGAGGATTAGGTTAATTAGTGTTCTGGAGGTTTATAGCCAAAACCCACTTGATTTGAGTGGATTAGAGGAATTAGGGTTTATGTTAAGAACATGATAAACAGCTTTGTTTGATTTAGTTTATGGTTCGAATAAGTTGTTTACCTCCAAAATAGATTAGTTAAACTAATCTGATAAATAAACGTGAGTGGGAGGTGATGTGGACAAGGGAGAGGCTGTGATTGGTTGTTGGTTAAGTGAGGGTGACGTGGCAGCTTGTGAGTGGGTGGTGAGGGTTTGGTTGTCTTGGCGCATTTGGTCCCTCAATTTCCCTGTCTTCTTCATTTTGTAATAAACAGATAAAAACCCCATTCCTTTGTTAATATCTTTGGCAGTTTGGCATTTTTGGCACAACATGTTTATAAACTTGTATCAAGGACTTCAAATGCAAATTCTTCATTTTCCAAGGACTCATAGTGTAATTTCTGGACATTTAAGGGACCTCAATGCAATTTATGAGTTTTGCAAGGGTATAAAATGCCAAGTCTTCAAAAGATGAGGGACCAATGTTGACAATCTTCAATTCTTCAAGGTCATTTTTGGAAAATCCATTCTTGGGCCCGGTTCATTGTGCGGCTTTGTTTCCCGTGTTCGTTTTTGAATGATCCTTGTGATCTTTTTGTCTTTTCCTCAATATCCGTACCTAAAATACACAAGCAACAAACACGAGCATATATTTGGCAGTTTTAATTATATTTAATGCATTTTAAGCCCGGTTTAGATGATGAGACTATGTATAAAAGCAGTCTCATCAATTTATCTAAGGCATCACTAGTATCTAGTACAACTACATGACAACCAAATGGTTTAAGAAAACCAATATTAGGTTTCCTTTCCCAAAGTATCTCATAAGGTGTTTTGTTATGTATCTTGTTGACTAATGCTCTATTCTGAACATAACAAGCTGTATTCACAGCCTCAGCCCAAAATGCAATGGGAAAGTGAGCATCAGCCAACATAGTCATGGCTGCTTCAATTAGGGTTCTATTCTTTCTCTCAGCAACCTCATTTTGCTGTGGGGTTCTGGCAACACTAAATTGTCTAGTAATCCCTTTCTTGGCACAAAAATCATCCAACAGTTTATTTCTAAACTCACCACCATTATCACTTATAAGCATCTTAACTTCATTACCAGTTTTCTTTTCAATTTGGTTAATAAAGTTAATTAAAGTATCAACAGTGTCACTTTTCATTGCTAAAAAGAAAGTCCAAGTAAACCTAGAAAAGTCATCAGTGATGACAAAGCAGTAAGATTTACCATTCAAACTCTCTATATTAGTTGGACCAAACAGGTCCATATGCAGCAAGTGAAGAGGTTTAGAACTAGAGTGCGCCTGCTTAGACTTAAATGAGACCTTGTGCTATTTGCCTTTAAGGCATGCAATACAAGAGTGGTCATTGTGGAAAGCCTTTTCAGGCAAACCATCAACCAAGCCAAGTCTCACAAGTCTATTTATATTTTTAAAGTTAATGTGCCCTAGTCTCCTGTGCCATAGATTACTCTCATCAACTGAAGCTTTAGCATAAAGACATGACAAGTTACTATTCATCCTAATACCGTTAAGATTCACATTATAAATGTCCTTATGCCTAGGTGTCCTATAATCAATAAATTTCTCATCTGGCATTTTAAAATCCTTGCTCAACACCAAGCATTCAGTATCAGTTAAAAGAACCTTATTATTGTTATCACAAACTTGTGATACACTAAAAAGATTATAATCAAGTTCTTTTACCAGAAACACGTTTTCAAAACGTAAATTATTGGTGACAAAAGTTCCTTTGCCTGTGATAGTTCCATATCCGCCTCCAAAGTAAACTTTATCACCATCCTTAATGAGAGTGAAGTTTCTGAGATAATCTTCCTTCCTAGTCATGTGTCGAGCATCCACTATCCCAATAGCCATGATCATTTACCTGCTTTTGAATGCCCTGCACATAAAGAAAACAAATTAGTTTTCTTCGGGAACCCAAGCCTGAGCAGACTTGGATTCATCTGGTTGTTCAACAAGAACAGACTTAGTTCTCATAACAACCCCTTGTTCATCCCTTTTTGGATGAAACACCCAGTTAACCCCAATTGGTTTTGTGATGACCTTTGAAATATAATTAAATCTATTACAGGTCATAGAAATCCCATTAGAATTAGGGTTTTGATCTTGCTTAGGTCTCCATGTCAAGCTAGAAGAAGCTTTAGACCCCTTTCCCTGTGGTTGCAAATATTTACCATTATTTGGTCTGGCAACGTTTCTGTCAGCGTTTGATTTGGTCTTGTCAACGCTGAAATTACCCTTATCAGCGTTGAACCTATGGTTTGCTACAGGAACCCATTGCCTATTAGACCATGTATTGGTCTTCTGAAAAGGTCTTTGTCCATAAGTGTTAGACCCTTTAGTAAAGAATGGGGCTGGTCTAACAACTTGTGGACTTTGATCAACAAAAGTTTTGGGTCTGACAGTGTTTGACCTTTTGTCAGCGTTGACCTTGGAAGCGTTGACACACTTATAGGCTAAATGTGAAAAGCTACCACAAGTATAACAGGCTTTTCTAGACACAACTCTAGGTCTAAAAGAAAATAAACCTGTTCCATTATCACTAACTTGGCTTTTTGGTGACCTAGTATTTCTATACATTTCTGCGTACTTAATGCTAGGTTTTCTAACAGCGTTTGAGCCAAGGTCAACAGTCTTGCCAGTGATTGGGTTTGTTACTTTGATAGGGGTAGACTCATTTGGGCTATCACAAAGCATGCCACCCTTGACAAACAAGGTAGGGTTGGCTTTCTTTCATTGGTCCAAATCAGTCAACTTCTGCCTATATTCTTCTACTGGGGTAAGGACTCTTGGTGGAGGAATAAATTCCTCTTCTTGGAGTTCTGGTAAACCAGTCCAAGATAAGTCCTTTCTTTGGACACCATAGAAGTCCCCAGCTGGTGGTGGAACACCAGCATACTCTTTCATCCCAATCCCAGCCATATCCCTAGAATCCCTTTGTTTACTAACACATTCTCCTAGGGTTTATGAGGCCTTATCAAATCTCTGAATTTTAAGGTCTACATTATCCTTATTTTTGATAGCCTCATCTAACTTAGCCTGTAATTCAGCATTGACCCTTTCCATGATGTTTCTAATATCAGTACTAGCTTTTAAATCATGTTCTAAGATATTTATTTTATCTTTTAGGTCAAACTCCATTTTCTTATACTCAGCTACAGTCTTTTCAGTTTGAGTAAGAGCAAGTTGATAGTTAGACAACTTGCGTCTCTCATTACTCACATCTGATAACAGTCTTAAAACCTCTTTGTTAAGTCTTTTAGTATTTAAACGACAACCCTTACTACAAAAAGCATCATCATATACCTCATTGTATGATGAAGATGAGGAGTGTGCCATGAGAGCATATTGAACATGCTCTTCTTCTTCTATCTCAGCAACCAACGCTTTATCCTCTTCCTCATCCTTAGCCAAATAGCTCCAGTCCCATCCAACACCATCAATTTCTTGCATTGCCACCATGTCCTTAGGATCCTGAGCCTTAACAATTTGGCTTGAGGGTTTCCCAGCATCAGATCTTCTTGGAAATCTGCATTCTCTCATAAAGTGCCCCATACGATGACAATTATAACACTCAACCTTGGATTTATCAAACCCAGCTGTGTCCTTAGCATTAAAAGTCATCTTCTTCTTGAATCTTCTATTCCATCTGTTTGCTCTTATACTTGCAAGAGCCATGTTCCACTTTATATCCATTTCCTCCAAATGCTCATCACTTATTTGCTCAAGGTCCTCATATGTAATCACTGAACCATTGGGCAATGAAGCAATGTATGCACACATAGTATCCAGATCAATACCAACAGGCTTAACTACTAGAGGGTCAATTTTGTATGTGTCAGCGTCTGAATGTGAGGCGTTGACAGGATATGATCCAGCGTTGACGCATGTTGATCCAGTAACTGGGTGCATGTATGAATCCTTCTGATCAAATTGACCTTCACTATGTGAGAAGAAGGCCATGTTACCATTGGTAGACTTACTTCCATGATCCAAAAGAGTTTCATTCTCCAACAGCCTCAGTTTGTTGTAGACATCATCAAAAGTAGAACTTTTGTGAGTGTTGTTGGAAATTATAGATCTTGCCTCAATCTTCCATGCATCACCAAGGCTTTTAAGAAAAGTGGCAATAATGTCAACATCACCAATTACTGTCCCCATGAAGGACAGCTTGCTTGTAATGTCAAGAAGTCTGCTTCTCATACTACTTAGCCTCTCATTAGATTGAGCCTAAAAACAGCATACTCATGTAAGAGTTGCTTCCTTTTCTCTTCCACGGTATCAGCATTACCACCATAGGCAACTTCAAGGGTTGACCAAAGGTATTTTGCAGACTCGTAACCTCTATATTTGTGTTGATTTTCTTGTCCCAAAGAGAGTTTCAGAATGCTTAGGGTTTTCATATCAACCCTTTTCTTTGATATGTCCTCAGCAGACACGGCTCTACCATCTTCAAGTTTTTCTTTCTAATATACTTCAGAGCATCCTTGAACAGCTGATCTTGTAGCAATGGCATCTGAAATTTTTTGAGCTTTATTGAATGTGTTTCCATATTCAATAATCTCTTAGAGAGTGTAGTCATGGATTTGCAGATATTGCTCAAAGTTGAACTTCCACAGCTCAAAATTGTCTGGATCTAGCATGGGAATCTTGATGTTGTGGTTTGAGGAGGAGGAGGAGGTTACTTCTAGAGTAGACATGATGTTTTTAGGGTTTTGTGAAAACTAGGGTTTTTGGTGATTTAGGGTTCTTGTGTTCTTTTAGATCAAAGTTTCTCAACAAGCTCTGATACCACTTGTTGATCCCAAACTTAGATCGATTTAGCTTGTGTAAACGAGATTAGATCAAGTTAAACACGTAGAGAAACTTTGTTTTATGTATAAAGTAATTTAAGTGTTATACGGGATTAACACTTAAACAAGAACACACAAAGAATGTAAAACAAACTTTCACTTGATTGATTGATTTGGACCATCGAAACACACGAAACATTCTTCATCACAGATCTGTGTTTTGTGTAAAAAATATTTCTTTTAATTTTCGAACATAAAGATTGATTTATAACAAATCTGTTATAATCTTTATTCTTTATTTTGTTTTTTAAAATTAATTAAAACAACATGCAAACACATCCAAAAAAAATTTAAACCCACTTGAGACCAATCAATTGATCTTGAAGCCATAACAAATTCATCTTCAGTTAAAAACCATTTGTGGGTAAAAGATTAAAAAGGGGTTGTTTGTTAGTTGGGTTTTATAATTAAAGATGAAGATGTGAGCTTTTGAGGCGAGTGATGAAAGACGAGATGATTTGAGTAATCAAATGATGATCCCAAAAGGTGTTCATCGTATTCAAATGGTTAATGGAGATGATGATTTAAGAGGTGGTTCGTTTGTGAGAGGTTATTTGGTGGGATGAGATTTGGTTATGTTGAGAGAAATAGGAAGATGGGGGGCGGAGTTTTTGAGATTAGGGTTAAGAGTGAGTTAGATTAGGGTTGTGGACTTGTATTAAAAAGATGGGGGACGGGTT
Organism: Glebionis coronaria; assembly: GCA_025667525.1. Lineage (NCBI taxonomy): Eukaryota > Viridiplantae > Streptophyta > Magnoliopsida > Asterales > Asteraceae > Glebionis > Glebionis coronaria. The sequence goes on from CM046880.1 coordinate 81,135,424, forward strand.
TGTTCCGTTCTTGTCAACTTGTGTTAAACAAAAATAAGACGTGTATTAGCAAACTTAGCCACGTGTTAGATCAATTTTTGGGAAGTGACAATTGTTAGAATACCACACGTTTCTTTTTAGAATATTGATTTTATGTGGTTGTGTGAATTTTTTACTTAATATCCAAATTTTTCACTATTTCAATTTTATTCAAATTTTTATTTTGAATAAATTTTTGGGAAGTGACGTGACAACGTGACAAGTGACGTGATAAAGTGAAAAGGTTTATTTTGCCGAAGGATTTTTGAATCGGGTATTATTATTTGACATTGAAAACCGATTTTTATCGATCAGTAATCCTTAACGTCATTAATCATCGAATTTCAATGGGATCATTGAATTCAAATTTTTAAGAGGGAGACTTGCATCACATGCAAGACACAGCTAGAGAAAGTGGTATAATTTCATGTCGACTACTTCAGTAACATCTTATGACCATTGCATGGGTTCAAGGAGGAAGTGAATTTGTGACACTCTTTGGTCAAAATCATTATACATTCATCGATTCACTATTCCTCAATTTGCACCAACTTGTTGATCAACTTCAAAAAGAAGACTTTAATAACTCTGCATTGGCACTTGCTTATAAGGCTCTTGTGACACAACTTACGCCTTTCCTCCAATTCAATATCATCAAGTCTGACAATTCAGGGATATGCCGATCATTTCTTCAATATACACATAATGAGGTTGATAGGTGTGTAAACACCCATCCTTTTTACCACTTAATTACAATAATAACCGGACCAAAACGTGTATTTTATGTCATTTATGTCGGAATTATGCGTGGTTTGTGTTTTTGTTGTGATTCAGGACGAAATTGTGAAAAGTGGAGAAAACACGGGCATTCACGGGCTTTTATTGAAGAAAAAGATGAAAGACGAAGTCAAGAAGTCAAGAGTGCAAAAAGAATGGAAGTCCAAGACCAATTTTGAAGATTTATCGAAGAAAAAGTCAAAAGACGGAAGTTTACTTAAAGCTGAAGAACTCAAGTCTAATTTATTGAAGAATTAAAAGACGAGTTCAAAGAAATCCCGAGCCAAAAGTCATTAAAGTCCAAGATTAAAGAAGATTAAAGGCTTAAGGACCTAATGGTGCAATTAAGAGAAAATGAAGGAGGGGAGGAAGCTTCCTAAGAACTCCTTAATCCTCCCCTATAAATAGTCATTAGGATTAATCATTTCATTTTGTTGGATAGTTTGACACACTATTTCTTCCACTTTATTTACCTTGCACCTTTAAATTCATGTCCATTTAATTACTTGTCAAATTTAAATACCTTGTTTTGCACCTTAATTACCTTTAATTTCAAGTAAGTTTTCATTTAATTATTGTCAATCTTTACTTTATCTTGTTAAATCTCCTATCTTCCTTTCTTTAATCTTTATGTTGATTTGTTCATGTTCATGTTCTTGATTTTTGTTGATTTATTTAAGTGGGTTTTGATTATTTTGATTAGTTTTGTTAGTTTGATTGTTTTGGATTGATTGTTTATGATTAATAGTTGTTATTTGTTTAGTTGGATTTAATCTTGTGGTTGATTTTGTTTAGATTTGTTTAGATCCGTGTGTTTCTTGTTCTCCTTGTTCTTCGCCTGTTTGTTACTGTGATTCCCAGGAAACATTCCGGATCAGCAGGTCATTCCGAGTGAAAGGTTTGTGCTCGTTTATTTCGTATAAAGGGTGTTCATTCGGAATATTATATATTCCGAATAAAGGCCTTCATCCGGAATATTCTTGCATTCCGAATCAAAGTCGTTCATCCGGAATATAAAACATTCCAGATCAAAGGGTTCTATTCGGAATAATTTAACATTCCGGATCAAGCATTTCATCCGGAATATTGGACATTCCGGATCAGCCTTTTATTCCGGATCAACCTAACATTTCGAATCAAGGAAACATTCCGGATCAAGCAAGTTCATCCGGAATAATTTATTATTCCGGATCAAGGAGTTTATTCGGAATATTATTCCGGATGAACCTAACATTCCGGATCAAGGGCAATATTCCGCATCAAGGCTTTATTCCGAATAGATAAGTTATTCCGGATAGGTGACATATTCCGAGTAAGCAATTTATTCCGGATCAAGGGCTTTGGTTAATATTCCGAGTGAAGAAAAACATTCCGAACGAAGGTGACATTCCGGATGAATGTTTATTCCGAATGAGGGTATTATTCCGGATGAGCTATTTTTCAGGTTCTTTTAATTTCAGTTTTTAATTTTCTGTTTTTAATTTTCAAGCTTTATTTTTCCCGCCTTGTTACCTAGTCGCACTTTAAGTTTTCTTGCCTTAGATTTATTTTAGCCTTGCCTTAGTTTAAGTTTAAGTTTTAGTTGCGGTTTTAAGTTTATTTGCCTTAGATAGATTTTAGTTTGCGTTATTTAATTTTAGTGCCTTTTAATTTTCCATCACGCTTTTAAATACTTGCACTTTACTTTAAATTAGATTTAGATTTATTTACCCACCTTTTACCTTAAAGTTTTGCACTTTTATTTTAAAAACAACAAAATATATTTATCTCACCAAAAACAATAGAGTCATACTTTAAGCCGGAAATCAATTCGTTAAGATACCGAGAACAACAATTGAACCATACAAAATCCCTACATTAAATGGCGCCGCTGCCGGCTCTTTTCGTAAAGATTAACGGTTTTCTGTGAGAGACGCGTTGCTTTTTGGGATCCGTTCACTTGTGAGCGTTATTTTCTTGGTTAAAAATCTAAAAAATCATAAAAAATTAAAAATTGATAAAAAACCATAAAAATTAAAAATTTCAAAAATTCCAAAAGATTTTATTTTTATTGTGTATATATATTGTCTTTGCGTTTGTTATTGTTTTCTTTTGTCTTTGTAGGTGTATGCGTACTAGATCTTCTAATTATCAAGAGCCCGAGACTCGAGAAGATTTAAGTATGGCAGGTGTCAACAACAATAATCCACCACACCTCAACAATAATAATAACAATGTTCTTCCACAGCCCGATCTTCGGACAATGGAGGAGCTTTGTCAACCTACCATGTTTGGACGAGGAGGACCGATTGCGCTGATGCAAATCACGGCTCCGGAGTTTTCGTTGAAACACCACATGATTCAGCAAGTGCAAACTAATCCATTCGCCGGAATTCCTGATGATGATGCAAACAAACACCTCGACAAGTTCATTACAAGCACCCAAAGCATGAAGTTGCCTGGTGCCACAATGGATGTTCTACGCCTTCAACTCTTTCCACATACTTTATCACATCATGCCGAGAAATGGTTTGATCGTCTCCCGAAGAATTCTATTCATACTTGGGATGACATGACTCAACGCTTTTTGTCGCGCTACTTTCCACCATCCATGGTCACGAGCCTTCGCAATCAAATCAGCGGTTTCATGCAAGACCTCGATGAATCTCTCTTTGATGCTTGGGAAAGAGATAATGTCTTGATCGATCGATGTCCAAACCACAACATGCTCCCTGTGACCTTAATTGATACTTTCTACAACAGTTTGACTTTTCGTGATCGTGATACGATTAATGCAGCCGCCGGTGGCACATTTATGAAAAGGAGACCCGAGGAGTGTAGAGAGCTTATTGAGAACATGACTACTCACCACAAAAACTGGGATTCCTCCACTTCTTCAGGGAACAACCCGAGAGTCAATGTTTCTTCTACTTCAGCAAACCCTGACATGACCGAATTCACCCGCATGATGACCGGAATGAACAAAAGTATTTTGCTTCTCGCTTCAAACCAACAACAACAAGTTAAAGCGGTAGCCAATCCATGTGAAACATGCGGCGGTCCACACTCATACACTGATTGTCCTTCTACACAAGGAAATCCGGAAAAAGTGTATGCAGCTTATGGTAATTATTCATCGGAAAATTACCAAGCTCGACCACTAGGGGATCGAAATTTTCTGAGTTACCGGTCAAACAACTACCTTTCACCCAGTTTTTCTCCTCAAAACCAAAACCCTGTCAACAACTACAATAGAAGCAACCAAATCCCACCAAGAGCTTCTAATCCTTATCACCCACCCGCTCAACAAACCCCACCCATTAACCCCGATGTTGAAGCCATAATGAGAACCCAAGGTGAGCAAATCAAGAATCTGCAGAGCCAAATTATCAATTTGAAAGGAGATATTACCAAGCAAGGGAATGAGATAAGATCCGAGCTTCGAGATATTATCCAATCCTCCTTCAGCAATCAAACGAATGATATAAAGAATATGCTGGCTAGTTTCTTGCCCACAACTCAACCCTCTACTTCGAGTTCTCTACCTTCAAACACCGTCACCAATCCGCGATCGAATGTGAGTGCTATTACTACCCGTAGTGGAGTTACCATCGTAGGACCACCTATCCCACCCCCATCATCTACACCTCCTCCACCACCATTTATCCCTACTCCTCCTACTCCTAGTATTAGTGCACCATTACCGTCTCCGCCTCGTCGTGACGATGTACCTAGAAAAGACCCTTCAACATGTCAACCTTTACCTACTACACCTGCACCTTCACCACCCAACCCCTGCATTCCTTATCCATCTCGTTTAGGCAAGACCAAAATGCTAACCAAGGATGACTCTCAAGTGACGAGCTATGTGAAGATGCTCTCTCTAATGAACATCAACATTAGCCTTGTTGAAGCACTTGTCCACATGCCGAAATTTGTCAAAGCATTCAAGGAATTGCTTAGCAAGAAGGAGAAGCTGATTGAGCTCGCCAACACACGCTTAAATGAAAACTGCTCTGCGGTTATTCTTAAAGAACTTCCGGAAAAACTTGGAGATCCCGGTCGTTTTGTGTTGCCTTGCATCTTCAACAAAACTGAAGAATTTACTGCCCTTGCTGATCTCGGGGCCAGTATTAATCTTATGCCTTTGAGTGTTTGGAAAACACTATCATTACCCGACCTCACTCCAACGAAGATGACTCTTGAACTTGCAAATCGCACTCTCGCTTACCCCGTTGGTATTACCGAAGACGTGTTCATTAAAGTTGGCACATTTACTTTCCCGGTCGACTTTGTCGTTGTTGATTAGAAATGGACCCTCATATTCGTTTAATACTTGGTCGGCCATTCTTGAGAACCAGACGAGCTCTTGTCGATGTTGCCGAAGGTGAGTTAATCTTAAGAGTCGGGAATGATGCACAAGTTTTTGAAATGGGGAAGCTTACAAGCAAATCCTATGGAAGAGAGTCAGCGAATATGATTAATGTGCTTGATGATTTTGTCATCTACAACGATCCTCTATTCGAGTCTTGCAATGATAATCCACTTTCTCAAGATGATGTGCATGATTCTCTCTCCAATTTGGAACCTTCTCCCATATATGATCCTCCACCGATATTTGATGCTTATGATGATGATTCTAGCTCAAATTCGGATGATTATAATGACCTTACTTCCGAGTATCCTGACCTGCCCACATATGATGATTTTGATGAGGCCGATACTCTCTCGAGTGATTCTTCACATGATGAAGATCCTCCGCCATCACTCGATCCTACTTTGGACGATTACTCATTTGAGGAAGACTTCTCTACGTTTCTCAACACTTACTTCCCTCATGAGAGTGATGCTCCTCCTTTGGACTTTGAAGATTATCGTCTTGATCCTACTTTGGATTTGAAGAAAATTCTTTCAAAGGAGAAGCAACCGGTCGACACCACCATCCGCAGCACATATGATTTGACACCTCTTTGCCCACCTTCTGAGGACGAGGTTGTGCATTTTCTTCGCGAATCTTCTTCACATTCTGCTGAGCCTGAGTGCTATTTTCCCTTAAAGGAAAAGGTGTTCGACCCCGGTATTGATATTTTGCAACCATCTCAGTATCCACCTGATGAAATAAAAGGAAAAATCTTTGGAATTATTGAAGACATGCTTGCACCACTTCACCCTTGCTTCCACCGTGCTCCATCTTTGCTTAAGGGAACCTTGCCTACTCCTCTTTGGCTTACCTTGTTCGCCTTAAGCCTGTGCTATTTGATGGACGAAAACTATGTCTTTGATCCCGGTGGATGTGTTTCATCCTTCTTCCTATGGTAATCAAGGTCGAGTCAGGCTCACGACTCGGTTAACAAAAATCAAGCGCTTCTTGGGAGGCAACCCATGTTTCTATCTTTTGGCTTTCTTTATCCTAAGTGTAGGGGAGACCCGTTGGTGTTTGCTATTTCCTCTCCTCTCATATTCAGGGATTCGAGCGCTTAATGATCCACTCTTGATGATTTTTGACGACCCGTGATTCCGTGTTCCCTTCTTCCCGGTTCTATCCTAAACTCTTTTTGATTCACTATTTTATATTTTCTCAATATTGAAATAGGAATCTCTTTAGTTGTCTTTTCTTTAGCGAGATTTAAACAACGTGCACAATGTCCTAAGTGTAGGGGAGTTTACTCCCACATGCTTAAACATCGAGGACAATGTTTATATTAAGTGTAGGGGGACTTCTATCGAAGTTAAGTGGCCTTTTCCTTGTATTTGTCCTCATTTTAACAAGAAAATCAATTTTTCGACATTTTTCAAAATTTTTGATCTATTTTGGCCTAATAGTTTTTCCCTTTGTATAGTTATTTTCTTTCCTTGTTAGAATAAATTTTGAATAAAGTGGTTTTAATCTTCAAACGTTGTGAATCTTTTGACTCAACCAGAGTTTACTTGTCTAAGTTTACTCTAGCTAGTATCCTTAACGTGTTTAAGTCAAGTTTTGTTAGGCTTTTATATAGGGAGCTATAAAACGCAAAAGTCTTAACTGTCACGGGTTAAGAACAAGAACTTTTCGCAAGTTCCTATAATTGATCCTAGAGAGTCGTTTATCAAGGGAACTTTAAAACGCGATTTCTAAACTTGAAAAAGTCTAAGAATTTGCAAGATCCTATAGGCGACCCGAAAACCCAAAACTTTGATTTAATAGGCTAAGCATCCACGAGTCTCATTCCTTGAGATTTTAAACTGTGGAGAACGAGAGATGATAGAGTCAATTATAAGTTTGGTATTCTTTCGTGAATTTATGTGAGTTAATTATAAGCCTATTCTCCCATCGCTTGCTAATAAATTTATCTGCAATAAATAAGGTTGTACAATTTGAAAAGTTACTTAGCTTCTAGCCCAAGATCATTTAAAAGTTGCTCGGTATGGATTAGAGTTCATAGCCAAGGCATAACTTATTGAAGCGGGATGCGAAGATTGGCGAGTCCAAAAAGGTCCTAACAAGACATGAGGGCTACATTTTGTTGCTAAAGATCCAAAAGTGATGTGAAGAATCATTTATCAAAGATCAATATGAAGGATCGAGACACACGACGAAAAGCAAAAACTCCCCAAAAGTCATGGAGAAGTGTATCCGAAAAGACCCTAGCAAGGTATGAGGATAAATAGATCCAAGTCAAAAAGGAGGCGGATCGTTGTATATCAAAGTCCAAAATAAAGATTGGAGAAAAATGAAGAAGTCGTGGTCTAAGTATGAAGAATCTCTCAAAATTTCAAGTGAAGAAATTCCTATATGAAGAGAAGACCATTATTTCATGAACGTCTCTCAAGGTTTGAAGTATGAAGTCGCTGCCAAATATCGGTCCGAGAAAGGTCTCAAATCGTGAAGCGAGTTATGCCAAGATATGAACTTTATGAGGTCCCGAGAAGCAGTTTTAAAAGATTTTGTCCTTTAGCTAACTATTGATTAAATCGTTCACTTTATTTTCGGACTAAATAACTATCGAAATAAGTCAAACAATGCATCCTCATGATCATTCAAGACAACAATAAAATATAAGAGATACCCCTAGTAATAAGGGAGTCTAAGTGAATAATTGGCCCACATGAGTTCGTGATAGTTTGCTAACTTATAATAACAATGATCTAGTTTTTAAGCTTGGTTTGGAGAAAGTGAAAACTTGAGGATGATGATCATTCATAATTTTTCCCAAAACCCAAGGTATGTTTTTGATTTCTTTACTTTGAATGTTTATAGTTTTCTATCTCTTTAATAAAGGCCAACGTGGATTGATTATGATGAAAAATGTAAACGTGCTTTGTAACTAATGCATTGCATGAGGACATATCAATGGTCAAGTGTAGGGGATTTGATAGGTGTGTAAACACCCATCCTTTTTACCACTTAATTACAATAATAACCGGACCAAAACGTGTATTTTATGTCATTTATGTCGGAATTATGCGTGGTTTGTGTTTTTGTTGTGATTTAGGACGAAATTGTGAAAAGTGGAGAAAACACGGGCATTCACGGGCTTTTATTGAAGAAAAAGATGAAAGACGAAGTCAAGAAGTCAAGAGTGCAAAAAGAACGGAAGTCCAAGACCAATTATGAAGATTTATCAAAGAAAAAGTCAAAAGACGGAAGTTTACTTAAAGCCGAAGAACTCAAGTCTAATTTATTGAAGAATTAAAAGACGAGTTCAAAGAAATCCCGAGCCAAAAGTCATTAAAGTCCAAGATTAAAGAAGATTAAAGGCTTAAGGACCTAATGGTGCAATTAAGAGAAAATAAAGGAGGGGAGGAAGCTTCCTAAGCACTCCTTAATCCTCCCCTATAAATAGTCATTAGGATTAATCATTTCATTTTGTTGGATAGTTTGACACACTATTTCTTCCACTTTATTTACCTTGCACCTTTAAATTCATGTCCATTTAATTACTTGTCAAATTTAAATACCTTGTTTTGCACCTTAATTACCTTTAATTTCAAGTAAGTTTTCATTTAATTATTGTCAATCTTTACTTTATCTTGTTAAATCTCCTATCTTCCTTTCTTTAATCTTTATGTTGATTTGTTCATGTTCATGTTCTTGATTTTTGTTGATTTATTTAAGTGGGTTTTGATTATTTTGATTAGTTTTGTTAGTTTGATTGTTTTGGATTGATTGTTTATGATTAATAGTTGTTATTTGTTTAGTTGGATTTAATCTTGTGGTTGATTTTGTTTAGATTTGTTTAGATCCGTGTGTTTCTTGTTCTCCTTGTTCTTCGCCTGTTTGTTACTGTGATTCCTAGGAAACATTCCGGATGAGCAGGTCATTCCGAGTGAAAGGTTTGTGCTCGTTTATTCCGTATAAAGGGTGTTCATTCGGAATATTATATATTCCGAATAAAGGCCTTCATCCGGAATATTCTTGCATTCCGAATCAAAGTCGTTCATCCGGAATATAAAACATTTCAGATCAAAGTGTTCTATCTGGAATAATTTAACATTCCGGATCAAGCATTTCATCCGGAATATTGGACATTCTGGATCAGCCTTTTATTCCGGATCAACCTGACATTCCGAATCAAGGAAATATTCCGGATCAAGCAAGTTCATCCGGAATAATTTATTATTCTGGATCAAGGAGTTTATTCGGAATATTATTCCGGATCAACCTAACATTCCGGATCAAGGGCAATATTCCGTATCAAGGCTTTATTCCGAATAGAGAAGTTATTCCGGATAGGTGACATATTCCGAGTAAGCAATTTATTCCGGATAAAGGGCTTTGGTTAATATTCCGAGTGAAGAAAAACATTTCGAACGAAGGTGACATTCCGGATGAATGTTTATTCCGAATGAGGGTATTATTCCGGATGAGCTATTTTTCAGGTTCTTTTAATTTCAGTTTTTTAATTTTCAAGCTTTATTTTTCCCGCCTTTTTACCTAGTCGCACTTTAAGTTTTCTTGCCTTAGATTTATTTTAGCCTTGCCTTAGTTTAAGTTTAAGTTTTAGTTGCGTTTTAAGATTATTTTCCTTAGATAGATTTAAGTTTGCGTTATTTACTTTTAGTGCCTTTTAATTTTCCATCACGCTTTTAAATACTTGCACTTTACTTTAAATTAGATTTAGATTTATTTACCCGCCTTTTACTTTAAAGTTTTGCACTTTTATTTTAAAAACAACCAAATATATTTGTCTCACCAAAAACAATAGAGTCATACTTTAAGTCGGAAATCAATTCGTTAAGATACCGAGAACAACAATTGAACCATACAAAATCCCTACAATAGAGGTTAAAGACTTCCATGATACACTGTTGAAATTTATGACATCGGTTTCGTCTTCGATTTATGAAAGATCCAGACTTCAGCAAGCGTATGATAATGGAGTGCAAGAATCTATGATGCAGATGCAAGAGGAGAATGGTCATACGATTGACAATTTGGCGCCTAACGATGGCAAGAGCACGGAATCAGGAGGACAACATGATACCATTGGCACGTTAGGGAATGTTCACGAGATCTCTTTTGATGACACCTTACCCGATTATGACGAAGAGCCTGCGAACATGGTACAATGTAATGTTGGTTATGATGTATATGCTGATGAAATGCCGCATATTGAGCATTCTGAACCTAATTATGACAAACATGGGATGGAAAAGAGTGATAGAAATACCACTTCTGAATCATCCGATGTGAGTCATAATGGGGGAGAAAGTGTTCAAAATGCTAAACATCATGTTGGAAATACGTTTTTACGTATTTAGAAAGGATCGGTCACTCCAATGATATTGGGCTCGTGATCCAATATAGCCCATATAGCCCACATGTAGGGTGGGCTATATAAACCCCCTCCTAGCATGTTAGGAGGGGTTGGTCATTCACTTTACACATACTTCAATCTAATACTTCTCATTCTCTCCAACCTTTCTCTAGTTTCTCTCTCTACATCTTCTTCTATCTTTCTATCTCTTTAGATAATCACAACACAAGGATATTCCAAGGATTACGAGGACCTACAAATGGTATCAAGAGCCTTGGTTTGATTGGTTTTTTTCTTGTGTTCTTGATTTTGTGTTTTGATAATCCATACCCACGTCCAATTTTTTTTTGTGTTTTTATGCTTTGATCTTGATACACGTTATCTAGTTACTTGTTGTAGTGGTTTTGGTATCTTGGTTTTGGTTAAAAACACAAACTTTCTTCGATCAATCGTTCAAAATTTCTTGGTTTTTCATCATTCCGAAATTCTAGCAAAGGTCACCATCGGAAAGTACAATTGAGAGGAACTTGATCGCAATAACCAGCTGGTTCCACATTGCGATCACTGTATTACGAAACCTTATTCCGATCTGAGCATTCCGATCTGAGCATTGCGATCTGGGATTCCGACGGGTTTAAGGGATCCTTGTGTCGTCACTCTGCCCATTTTATTTTAGCTACATTTCGATCTGAACTTTCCGATCTGGACATTCCGATAGTGATATTCCGATCTGGACATTCAGATAGTGTGACATTTCGATCTGGACTTTCCGATCTGGACATTAAGATAGTGTGACATTCCGATCAAACATTTCGATGGGTAATATTGCGATGGGTATTCCGATGGTTATTCCGATGGGTATTCCGACGGATTAAATTTTAGGATTCCGATACAGTGACAAGTATTTCAAGATTTTTTAAAAAACGTGTTTTTGAAAATTTTTAACAATCGTATGTAATTTTGTCTTGGAATTTTTGGTTTATCGAGAACAATTATTAGGGGATTTTAACATTATTTCATGACTTCTACTCACAACAACAAACACAATTACTTTCTTTCATTGATCGATCGACAAGTAATCCTTACTTTCATTTATCATCGATTTTCAATGGATTCGTTGAATTCGACATCTCGAGAGGGAGACTTGCATCTCATGCAAAACACAGCTAGAGAAAGTGGTATAACGTTCTTTCGACTACTCCAGTCTCATCTAGTGACCATTTCTTGGTTTCAAGGAGGAAGCGAATTTTTTACACTCTTCGGTCAAGATCGTTATATATTCATCGATTCCATATTCCTCAAATTGAACCAACTAGTTAAGCAACTTCACAAAGAAGACTTTAATCACTCTGCATCAGCATCTGCATATCAAGCTCTAGTGACACAACTTACGCACTTCTTCAAATTCAACATTTTTAAGTCTGACAATTCAGGGATATGTCAATCATTTCTTCAGTACACACAAACGGAAATTAAAGAGTTTCGTGGTACATTGTTGAAATTAATGATATCAGTCTCTTCTTCGATTTATGAAAGATCTCGACTTCAGCAAGAGTATGATAATGGATTGCAAGAATCTACGATGCAGATGCAAGAGGAGAATGATCATACGGTTGAAAACTTGGAGCCTAAAGATTGCAAGAGCAAGGATTCGGGAGGAAAGCATGATACAAGCAGCATGTCAGGGATTGATGCCACCATACCTGTATCTGACGAAGAGTCTACAAACACGGTACAAAGGAATGTGGTATATGATGTCTATGCCAATGAACCACCGCATGTTGCACATTCTAAACCTAATTATGACAAACATGGGATGGAAAAGGGTGATAGTTTTACCACTTCAGATTCATCCGACGTGAGTCAAAATAGGGGAGAAATTGTTCCATATGCTATAGTTCATCAGGATAAATGATTTATGACTGCTTCTCTAACCGATTCTGATTCCAAGATTAAAGAGCTTGAAACGATTTTAGCTCAGCAATCTAAAGCTCTTGAGGATGCCAAAATTGAATTTTCGAAGAAAACAGATAAATTTGAAAAGTATTTTGAAAAACTTGAAAATTCAAACGTTGTTCTTGAAAGAAAATTAAATCAAAAAATTCAAGATTCTAAAGCTGAAAAAGATAATTTTGTGAGACAAATTAAGTCGCTTGAATTTAAGTTGGCATCCCAAGATGAATTGCTTAAAGAGAATGAGACTTTAAAGGCTCAAGTACAAGAAAAGGTCTTTGCTATAGCTGCGTTGAAAAATGAATTGAGAAAAACTAAAGGATCTAATGTGGATACTAAGCTTGAAAAACCATCAATCTTGGGGAAACCGCCTCAAATTCACTCTGTTAGACAACCGACTGCATTTAGATCTGAGCGACCAAAATCCTTGAGACCGCGGTTTGCCTCCCAAGTTGATATGGTTCATCTCTCTAGACCAGTCATTCCACTATCTAGGCCCAATGTGATTAAAACAGCTTTTGCAAGACCTAATCACATGATTGCATCTAGCCTCCCTAGACATAGTCTAAAGAACACGTCTCGAACTAGTTCAAATGATGTTCGCCATAAATTTGGTCTAAGGGAAGCTATTCAGAAGACACAAGTAAGAGATAGGAATTTTAAACCTAGTCAGATGCCTTCTAGATTACCCAACACTGCTAACCGTAGCATATCATATCCTAGGAGCATTAATCAATCATCTAGGAATTCTAGATCTTACTCGGAAATTAAATATGCTACCTGTAAAACATGTAGAAAATGTGTCTTTAAAGCCAATCATGATTCTTGTGTCAAGAAATTACTTAATGAGGTGAACTCCCGTGCTAGAATTAAATCCCAGTGGGTGGCTAAAATACAACCCATGGGTAAAATGTGGCGCCCCACTGGTAGAACTTTCACTCTTGTAGGAAACGAGTGCCCTTTAACTAGGATAGTCTCTGATTCTACTAAGACTACTAGGGAGGAAATTGAAAAGGAGGATACATCACTTAGGCCTGAACTTAAGGTTTTCTATAAAAGGAAACGTTTGCCGGCTAAGACAAGTGAAAACTCTCCTCAGGTCACCTCTAGCACAAGAAAAGAAAATTGTGAACCCCCACTTGCTTCTAAGATAGATATCGCTAACCCATATCAAAGCATGCAAAATCCTAATGAGAATTCAGGTACCAAAGAGAATGTTCCAAAAGAAAGAAGCGGTCCAATCATTGTATACCACTCAATTAAGGACACTCTCGGAGTTTGGTTGCTAAAGAAGCTGATATCTAAGAAACAAGTGTCTCAGGGGATTTCCAGTTAAGCTTACAGTGCATCAGGACTTATAGTCACATCACAGACTATAACTCGATCTTCAAAGAAAGGAAAGTTTATCACCGATGATAAATTTATCCTAACAACGAGAAATTAAGTTTTCTCGGGCATGAGCTTATATTAAAAACATTCGAAGTTTTTAAGCTCATGCACTATGGCTCCTCGTTAAATGACAGACGATGACCCGGACTTCAGAGACAGGGAAGTTTATCAACGCAACGATAACTTACCCTTTTAACGAGAAATTAAGTTTTCTTGGACACGAGCTTATCCTAAAACCATTCAACGGTTGTAAGCTCGTGTATAAGGCTCTTCATTAAATGTCAGATGATGACCCGATCTTCAAATTAAGGAAAGTTTATCGCCGATGATAAACTTATCCTCACAACGAGAAATTAATTTTTCTCGGGCATGAGCTTATATTAAAAACATTCGAAGTTTTTAAGCTCATGCACAATGACTTACAGTTAAATATCAGAGAGTAACTCGGACTTCAACTTTAGGAAAGCTTATCTTTAAAGATAGCTTATCCTCGTAACGGGAAATTAAATTTTCTCGGTCATGAGCTTGTATTAAAACATTCCAGGTTTTAAGCTCAGAAAGGAAAGTGAATCTTTTAAATAAGAGAACTTTTCCTCATAACGAGAAATTCACCTTTCTCGGTCATGAGCTTTACGTTAAAACATTCAAAGTTTTTCAAGCTCATGAAAACGACTTCTAAGTAAATGTCAACTTAGAACTCGTTCTTCAATCAAAAGGAAAGTTTATCGCCGATGGTAACTTATCCTTAACAACGGGAAGTTTACAACTTCTCGGACTTGAGCTCATTTTGTAAGATATTCAACATCTTAAGCTCAAGTAATTGGTTTTCAAAACGTTGAACACAATTTTTCGAGAATTTCTCAAAAAGGTTTTCTAAATCTTTCAAAATTGTGTGTTCAAAAAATGTTTTGATAAAAAGAGCATGTCTTCTGGAATCGATAATATTTACGATACTAGAAATGTCATTCAATAATGACACGGGGTTGTAAATAAAGTTCGAGCAGAAGTTCAAATGTTTTAAAACATGCTCAAAATGGTTTGCTATTATTTCAGATAGTAACCCGCTTTTCATAATCAAGTCAAGCATTTCACAGAAAGCTTTGACTCAACAACGGGAATTCATTTTCTCGGGCATGGTTTACTTTACAACCATGTAAGGGATTGTGTTTACTTTATAACACAATCTAACACGGATATATGTACGTGTCAGTGCATTTATTTGTTAAAACAAGAGAAATCTTGTTTTTATAAAGTTATCATCTCTACCAACCGTAGCAATTTACAATTGATATCTACATACTCGATGATGCGACTACTCAAACGGCGACTACAGCTCTTTCAATAGAACATGGGTCAGCAATTGACGGGGAGCAATTGTCAAGCAATCAGAATCTTTGACGCTAAAAGTGCCAAGTTCACATGTTGGTGTCAAGACAAAGATATCAATCGTACACATGGAGTAAAGAGATAACTTCAGACATGATGAGGCGACCAACATTCGTGAACAAGAACCATGTGCTTCTTTCATATGATGTTCTCCATTATTCAGGTCCAACCTCATAAATTGCTAATCTTGTGAATACATTTTCATATATGATCTTTGCACGTGATAAATACCTTACACTTGTGTTTAAAAGGTATTTTATTTACGTCTCAATTACACACTCATTAATTTGAGGGGGAGCTTGTGTAATTCATGAAGATAATATGGCTTTGCATTTTTCTTCCAAAATTTTCTTAAAATGCTATTAAATCAATTGATATTAAAAACATCGATTGGGTTAATATTTTTAATATGGGGGAGAAAATGTGATTTAATATGAGAAATGATTAATCACAAAAGGTTTGACTTAACATGCTAGCTCATCTCGACATGTGCGAAATGTTTTCGGATATCGTGGCATATGTTAAGGGGGAACAAAATGGATTTGCACTTCAAAATGGATTTCATGGTGACATACACTTACCCAAAACATCTCTATTCACGACGGTGAAGATTGTGGTGACATAATGATGGTAGGATAGGTTAAAGTCTAATGATTCCTCTAGAACCGAAGGAATCTTCCCAAGGACATTCCATAGCTAGAAATAGTAGTCCTTAGGAAAGATGGAGAAAGATTGTGAACGTAGCTGAATGCCGACCAAGTACTTAAGTTAGCACTGGAACAATCACAACAAGGTGCTAGTGATGACGTATTGGTAAGCATTGAAGGGGTTGAAGAATGAAAAAGAATTGTAAAGATAAAGGGTGTAAAGAAAGAAGCCCTCCTTGCAACTTAGGCAGAAACCGGGTCAATACATATGCTATTAAGATCATTCTTTAATGATTCTTGATATTGAAGACAGACATCATGGACCCAGTGATGCAAGGCACAACCCATCCCAGCTAACTCAGATATCTCTTAAAAGATATTTGTTTTAATCACACGGAGACAACGCATTATCTATTGATTTATTCACTCCGAATAAATTGGTATTGAAAAGGTGGCACTCCTCTCCAGCCTCCGATCACTAAAATCCAAAGTGCACGATCGAGTCTAGAGCCATTTGAGATCATTAAATATATCATTAGGACACACTTTCATAATTCCTTGCTTCTTCATACACTGTGAAAAGTAAGAAAGATCTTAAGAGTCCTACGCAAAATCTTCATGATCTTGCCTGAACATCCGAGTAACACGAAAGTATTTACAATGAAGATGGAAATCCTTCTTGAGCGAATATCAAAAAGCTCATGGTAGGTGACTTGTGCGATTCTTTATGAATCAAACTTGTGATAACTGGAAAGCAACAGCTGTTTAATTCTTAACTGAATTTAAACACGTTCCAGGCCTCTACGCAATATCTCAGTGATCTTGCCAGAACACTCAGAGTGATACCTTTGTGTTCACGGTGATGAGTGGAAATCCTTCTAGTGTTAACCTCAAACAGCACTTGGTAGGTAACTTGCAAGATTCTATACGAATCAAGATCGTGACAACTGGAAAGCAACGATTGTGCGGTTCTTAATTGAATTTCACTTGTTCCAGGACCATGAATTGACGGCTTCAAATCATGCGGATATTATTATTCAAATGATTCACTCTTTATGTTCGCAGTCAACTTTGGACGGTCGAATAAAGAGAACGGGTTTACCCGCGAAATCCTGTCAGGAAGTTACTTAATTGAAACTATCCGTCACGGGTACGATATCTAATATCGTCCAACGGTCTTCACCGACCGGAGGTAAAATGCTACCGATTTAGAATGAAATGTTCAAAGCCATTTCTTTCGTGTCTACTTATGTTGCGGCATTTGAAGACGGTGGCGTTGCGGAATCCAAGAAGAAGTCGTCCCCACATGCTCATACTGCATACACTCAGTACTTCAACGAATTCAAGAAAGTCTGAAGGTCAAGTCTTCCGTTGTATCAAACTCTGAAGCTTTCAAGAATTATAAAGGTATAAGTATGTGGAACATGAAGTCACGAAGAGGCGAATATCACAAGTGATGAATGCACAAGATCAAGGCAAGGAAACATGCTCAAGGCTGAATTCAAAGATCACATCAAGCATGTTCACAAGAACAAGATCGAAGACTCAAGCATAGTATGCTAGGTTTAAGATTTTATAAAATGGTGTGACCTTCCTTTGGGGGAGATTGTTGGAAATACGTTTTTCCAAAGAAAGTCACGGTCACATCATTATTAGCATAGATCACGAGCTATAGACTATTTAGGACATTGTAACTTGGAGTGACCTCCCTTAGGGGGAGATTGTTGGAAATACGTTTTTACGTATTTAGAAAGGATCGGTCACTCCAATGATATTGGGCTCGTGATCCAATATAGCCCATATAGCCCACATGTAGGGTGGGCTATATAAACCCCCTCCTAGCATGTTAGGAGGGGTTGGTCATTCACTTTACACATACTTCAATCTAATACTTCTCATTCTCTCCAACCTTTCTCTAGTTTCTCTCTCTACATCTTCTTCTATCTTTCTATCTCTTTAGATAATCACAACACAAGGATATTCCAAGGATTACGAGGACCTACACATCATGATAATTGTTTTATAACTGCTTCACTGACTGAATCCAATTCCAAGATTAAAGAGCTCGAAACCATCGTAGCTCAGCAATCTAAAGATCTTGAGAATGCCAATCTTGAATTTTCGAAGAAAACGAACAAATTTGAAACATATTTTGAAAAACTTGAAAAGTCAAATGTTGTTCTTGAAGGAAAATTGGATCAAACAGTTCTAGATTCTAAAGCTGAAAAGGATAATTTTTTGAAACAAATTAACCTGCTTGAATCTAAGTTGGCATCCCAAGATGAATTGCTCAAAGAGAATGAGACCTTAAAAGCTCAAGTACAGGAAAAGGTCTTTGCTATAACTGCGTTGAAAAACGAATTGAGGAAAACCAAAGGAACTAGTGTGGACACTAAGCTTGAAAAACCATCAATCTTAGGGAAACCGCCTACAAATCAGTTCGTTAGACAACCGACTGCATTTAGATCCGAGCGACCACAATCCTCGAGACCGCGGTTTGGCTCCCAAGTTGATTTGGTTCATATTTCTAGACCGGTCACTCCTGCAACTAGGCCCAATGTGACCAAAACTGCTTAGCAAGACCTAATCACATGATTGCCTCTAGTTTCTCTAAAAATACCAAGACCACGTCTAGAACTAGTTCAAATGACGTTCACCATAAATCTGGTCTAAGGGAAGCTATTCAAAAGACACAAGTAAGAGATAAGAATTTCAAACCTAGTCAGATGCCTTCTAGATTACCCAACACTGCTAACCGTAGCATGTCAAATCCTAGGAGCATCATATCAATCGATCAAGAATTCTAGATCTTACTCGGACATTAAATATGCTACTTGTAAAACATGTAGAAAATGTGTCTTTACGGCAAATCATGATTCTTGTATCAAGAAATTACTTAATGAGGTGAACTCCCGTGCTAGACTTAAATCCCAGTGGATAGCTAAAATCAAACCCATTGGTAAAGTTTGGCGCCCCACTGGTAGAACTTTCACTCTTGTAGGAAACGAGTGCCCTTTAATTAGGATAGTCTCCGATTCTACTAAGACTACTAGGGAGGAAATTGCAAAGGATGATACATCACTTAAGCCTGAACTTAAGGTTTTCTATAAAAGGAAACGTTTGCCAACCAAGACAAGTGAATCATCCCCTCAGGCCACCTCTGGCACAAGAAAAGACAACTGTGAACCCCCACTTGCTTCAAAAATAGATATCGCTAACCCATATCAAAGCATGCAAATTCCTAATGAGAATGCAGGTACGAAAGTTGATGTTCCAGAAGAACGAAGTGGTACAATCGTTGTATACCATTCAACTAAGGACACTCTTAGAGTTTGGTTGCTAAAGAAGCAGATATCGGAGAAACAAGTGTCTCAGGGGATTCATGGTTAAGCTTACCAAAAAGGACTTATAGTCACATCACACACTGTAACTCGTACATCAAAGAAAGGAAAGTTTATCGCCGATGATAAACTTATCCTTATAACGAGAAATTAATTTTTCTCGGGCATGAGCTTATATTTAAAACATTCCAAGTTTTTTAAGCTCATGCACAATAGCTCACATTCGAATCACATTCAGTGACCCGCTCTTCAAAGAAAAGGGAAGTTTATCTCGTCAACGATAACTTACCCTCCAAACGAGAAATTAAGTTTTCTCGAACACGAGCTTCTCCTAAAACCATTCAAAGGTTTTAAGCTTGTGTATATGGATCCTCGTTAAATGACAGACGATGACCCAGACTTCAGAGACAAGGAAGTTTATCTACGCAACAATAACTTACCCTCTTAACAAGAAATTAAGTTTTCTTGGACACGAGCTTATCCTAAAACCATTCAAAGGTTTTAAGCTCGTGTATAAGGCTCTTCATTAAATATCATATGATGACCCGATCTTCAAATAAAGGAAAGTTTATCACCGATGATAAACTTATCCTAAAAAACGAGAAATTAAATTTTCTCGGACACGAGTTTACTTTAAAACTATTCAACGGTTTTAAGCTCGTGTAAGATGGTTCATTGTTAAATGTCAGACATTGACCCGTTCTCTAAGAAAGGAAAGTTTATCGCCGATGATAAACTTATCCTTACAACGAGAAATTAATTTTTCTCGGGCATGAGCTTATATTAAAAAAATTCGAAGTTTTTAAGCTCATGCACAATTTAACACCCCCAAATTACATTGCGCAGCGGAAATACACATTTGGGTGCTAAACACAAACATTGTTACACAAGACATTTTGAACAAACTCAAAATGATACATCTGAAATATAAAAGAATATAATTTAACCATTGTCTAAAACTTTCGATCCCAAGTAAAACAATTTTAGAAATATCAGAGTCACATTTAGGTCCCCCAAAGATTTTAACCAGTCAACAAACAATTTACCAAAGTACATGACCGTACATTATTATTTTTATGAGAAAATGGGAAATAAATCCGTTTTAGACCAATCACCACAAAAGCCATCCGCAATCCTTCTCCAGCAAGCTCAAACAGCAATCCACTTCAACAACCTGAAATACATGCTTAAAATCATCAACACAACGGTTGAGCTAGTCTATAGGTTTTCCAAATCAACATTTGAACACAAGAGAAAAATCAATCAAGATCATTTAATAGAACTGTGCGCATACAATCTATTAGTCAAGAAGTCTGGCATATAGCAATAGCTATTGAATTGTATTAAGCTCATGACACCGACCCCTTAACTTAGTCACCCACGCCTAAAGCCGGCATGACTAGATGAAATCCAATGCCCCTACTCTGGTATCATTTGCAAGAATACCAATTCTCATTCTCGTAAAATTATCCTTCCCAGCGGGTTACTCAGCGTAAACCCCTGATCTCGGATAGGGTCGTCAGCTCAATAGTACTATTATTAGAATAAGCAGCTATTCCCAACTCACAACATCAAGTCATAAGATAGTTAACGGCTCATGAATTTAGGGACTTTTTCAAATTAGGTAGTTATACAATTCAAACAACAAAGGCAACAAAGGCAACATTCGGGTCCAAACAATCAATCATGACTTGTGTTCATTTTACTTTCAAATAGCATGTATCCCCCTCGCGGGTTTTAAAATCATTCAAAACAATTACAAAAGCGAGGCTATAGACTCACCTGGAGTAATAGCAGTAGTAAGACGATCTTCGACGATATTTGATGCCCGATAAACACAAAAACCGCAACCTATCAAATAAGGTGCTTTCATCAATAATAAACTCGATTAAAATCCATACTTACTAACATCAATCTCAAAATCATAAAATCACACCCAACCCAAAATGAAAACAATGCAAGTGACCTTTTACTTCATTCTATATGTTTATTCTATTAGTTAATTCCTTCGATAAAAATCTGCTGGTACACACCAAATGTACGAGCTCATTTACCCCACTTAAACACGTCAAATACTTTTGATACTAATCAGAGACCTAACTTACTATATATAGAAAGACCTGTTAAAAGCCCATCAAAAGATTTTACTTTTAAAGTTCCCTGCCCGACACATCTTTGAACTACAAAAACCGGACAGTTTTACGTCAACAACTCATATAGTCTTTTAAACCATTTATTTTTCTCCGGTTACAAAACCGACACTCAACTTTGAAAATAACTCAACATCATCATACATATCATTCAAAAGCAGTCCATGACTCATTTTAAAAATCCATTTTATAGTCCCCGATATTCGATCCAAATATCGACAACAATTTTATATTGTGATGATACTCGTCTCCCGGTACACGAATAATCAAACTAACGCAACTTTTCGCTCGTTTGGAGCTAGAAGTCCTACCTTATACCAAAACGAAGCTAAAAACATCCTCTACAACAATATCTAATTAGTTCATCTCAAACTCAAACTCATATTTTCAGAAAATTAAGTTTAATAATCTGTTTAAAAACATATATTTAAAAATCATTCAAAATTAATTTTTCACCACATTTTAACACCATTTTTACCACTATAATCATCCCTACACTATTACTTTCAATCATAACACACTAAATCATCCTAGATGATCAAATTATAAAAACCCAACTCAAAAATTTCAACATGCAATAATTAAAATATACATAAAACAACACTAACAACAATATACCATCATAAAAATGGATCAAACCTTCATGGATCATATGAAAAAAATAAATGTTGGTGCATGTGTATAAAATTAGTACCAAAATGATGGGTAGCTCAAGATTAAGATGGGTCTTCTTTTATTTTTCTTTGATTCAAACTTGATCATCAAAAATCAAGGGGTTTTGGTGTTGGTTTTGTACGGCAAAAGAGAAAAGAAAGAGAGATGGAAGAGAATTTTTGGAGCGCACATGTTGTATGTGTTTTAGGTGAGAGAAAAATCACCTTTTATATGGTGGTGGAGGGGCTAGTTTTGCCAATTTGTGATAGCTTTGGTCTAAAATGCAATTAAATAGTTGTAAGGGTGGAAAATGTAAATTGTCAATTTTGAAAATTTTTACGAGGCTCGGGTTTCGTAAAAATACTTTTCAAAAGTTAAAACGCACTCAAAATATGATGATAATATGATCCCGGTTCGACTTAATACGAACTTAAAATAAAAACGTCAAAAATATAAACATCGAGACAACAAATGATAAAGCATAAAATCTTGGGCATCCGTCGATATCGTGGTCACTAATAATCCTCGCTATTAGTAAAAAGATAAAAATAAGACCTCCAACGTCGGTTTTAAATAAAACCATCAATCGTCATATCATTCAAACTCATCAAAAATTTCAAAATCATTTGTAAAAATAATATTAAATAAATGACCTCGGGTTTGGGTTGTCACATCCTACCCTCCTAAAAGAGAGCGAAGTCCCGGCGCTCGGCCCCTCTTATACTCACATCCTATACCTCCAGAACAAAAGTAAATTCTTTTCCTTAAAGAAATCCTCATGCTTCCTTCACAATTTCAGATTCCACTCCTGGAATTCTTGTACCCTCACAATATAATTATCATTATGTTTCGACCTCATAAGAATTCTCCATAGTTCTCGTCTATGAGAAGCGACTTATCTTCAAGTTGAATTCTCTCCTTGTTCTCAAAACAGATTTCACCCGTCATAACGACACCTTAAGCATAACCATGTTTCCAATTTCAAACTCCATCGACTTCGTTCGATTGCAAACATAAATATTTTGACAACTCCTTGTTATAATAAACGGTCCTTAACCTATACAATCTTATCAATATTTGCCAACATCAGTTCTTGTTCAGTCATTCAATTCCACCTACATTTCTGCAATACACCGAAAACCTAATCTTACGTCCATAACTCACGATCTTTAACCTTCACAAATGGAAGTTCTTTATGTACCATCAATAGTACAGCCTCACTACTAGCATGATAATCATTGTCATATAGAAATTCCAACAATATCTAAGTCAATCACACACGCATAAGTATACCGTTCGATGTTCGAATCATCCTTTCACTCTGTCCATCAGTCTCTGTATAACATACATTACTCAACTCAACTTTCATCTTTACCCAAACCAAATCATATCGATTACTTGACTTGTGAGATTCCTTCATCACTAAGTCTCACTCTCTCTACTTAGATATGTTAGGAGTGCTCAATATACCATACCTAACTTGGCTTTTAAACAAAATCCTTTCCATAAGTTAACAAAATGTCGAAATCACTTACTTTGACATCCTTCCCTATCAGACCATTAACTTAAAATTTCAATATCCTTTCTATCAAGTCCACACTTTTGTCATTACCAAAGCTCAAAACTTAGAAGCTCTTTCCTTCTTCTTCCTGATAAGTGCATAAGCTATCACATTCGCCTTTTCCGGATGGCAGCGAATCTCGCTGTCATAATCACTCACAGTCATAACCATCAACCTACTCAAGTACTCAAAATATATATAACTGGTAATCCTCTACTCATTTCCTTTATCATCCCAAGAAATTAATTATGGAGCAACTTCTATGATCCTTTATCACTACACACTTGATTCCATACAAGTAATATTCCTACAATCTCAAAGCAAACACCACAACTACATAACCTTTATGAGACACATCACAGCAAACTACAAGCTATAAATACTTTAGACCCTTTCAACAACGACAACATCGATGCAGAACACAACCTACCCTTCAGTTTTCAGAATACAACTTCCCCATCTGATAAGGATCAGATCTCGAAAGTTACAATTTAGATGTATAAGTGGGACTCACACATCTAATTCTTCTTAGTCAGCTTAATAAATGGTTTAACAATAAGTGAAAACCTTTCGATAAACCTCCGATTATTCCCAGCTTAAACCAAGGAATTAACAGATTTCCGTCAGCGTCGTTGGTACCGACCAATCATTGATCGTTTCAATCTTGGCTAGATTTTCACGAATACCTTTGTTGTCAAACAACTTCCTTAGAAAACGCAAATATTTCAACCAACATTCACACCTAGAAAACTTTACATACAGTTTCTCTTTTTCCCAACCATCCCAACAATTATCCTCATATTACTTATGTTCCTCCTTTTCTCTTGGAATATTATAGAATATCTTCAATAGATATAATGAATAACTCATCCTAGCACATCTTACACACAAGATTCACCTAGTCCATGAATATGGCAAACGCGTTCGTCAATTCCAAAAACACCACTTGAAACTTAAAGTACCCACATCAAGTACGAAAAACAACTATAGGAACATCTTCGTTCCTAACTCTCAGTTAATGATAACCAGAAATCAAAGCGATCTTTGAGTACACACTGGATCCAGACAAGTTGCATGGATCAAACGAATCATCAATCCTCGGTAATGGATACGGATTCTTGGTTGTCAATTGTTAAGCTCTCGATAATCAATACACATCTGAAACAATCCATCTTTCTTGAAAAACAACACAGGTGATTTGTCATTACAACGAAACTTAATATAATACATCTCTTATCCATCACTTCTCGCAGTTGACCGAATAACTCATTCCACTCTGATGGTGCCAAATGATAAGGCATACAATTACTACTCAACAAAACCTAGAAGCACTACACAACGAAACGCTGAAGCACTACACCTATCGCTCACAATACTCAATCGACACGAACTTCATTTCATAAGGCGGCAACAATGTTGCAAAAACTTCAGGAAAACCTCAGAATACTCTCGAGTCATTAGCAGATCTCTCAACTTCTCCTCAACTACCCTATCACTAATTACCTGAGCTAGGAATACATCACATTCCTATTTCACATACTTCCTTGTTTCCAAACAAGAAACTTCTCAAACGGAAAATTCACTCATCACCTCTCATAGTCAACACTCAGCTTTTGCAGTAAAATTTAAACCAACAGCTATCAATTTATAGTGAAGATTAGTCCAATCTCAAGCATTGGCACTTCGCACCACTAGCCAATTCATACCAATAATCCACATCCAAAGGTTCCAACTCTTTGAGCATCAAGTCGATACTAAACACCTACTTTCCTAAATTCAAGGAACACACTCTCAGTGTAAAACTAACACTAGCAACCTTTCCATCGGTTAACTCCACATCATAGTTAATTGTCAATCTTATGGACTCTCCGTTGATAAAACAACTGAATCTTTACATTTCTACAGTTTCTACCCGATCTGAAACCAAACAACATACTGACATAAAGAATCTCAAGTAAGAATATACCATTTACAACATCTAGACCATAAGGTTTGTCAGCATCATTCAAACTTAAGCTGGAGCGGCAGCATTCCTATCTTGTCAATTTCCTTTCCTTGGACTATTCCTTTGTTTGTATTCTTTCTCACCACGGCTAAAACATATCACTACTCCAGGGGTACTAATTACAATGACTAATCCTCTTGTTCTGCACTTAGCTGCTTTATGACCAGGTTTTCCTAACTCTAGTCGCATTTGTGGAAAATTACCTACATGGTATAGAGTACAGCAAACACACTTGAGATTTATCTTGTTACTTTCAGACATAGTGACAACACAAATTTCCTCTTTCTATCCAGGGTTTAAATACTGATTTCAGTTATGTCTTTAGTTATTGTTAGTACTGTAATCTTTACAATTCTGACCTTGATTCGGGTTAGACTGAGCAGATTCCCACTTTCTCTTATTGTTTTCAACAATACTATCTTTCCTATCTAGCACTTTCACATCCATTAAATCATGCGCCATCTAAACAGTTTCATCGAAAGATTTAGGTCTTAAAGAAATAACCTCACCCTTGATTTTAGTAGACAATCCTCTAATGTACTGCTTCGTTGTTTTACAGTCATTCACAAAAGTATCAGGACATAGCAAATATAGCTCAGAAAATTTCCCAGTAAGCAGTAATAACATCGTTCCTTAGCACGAATTATCTCAATTTGGATTCCAACTGTCCTAGTTCTTGCTTGGGACAAAACCTAGCAGTCAATAGTCCTTTCATCACGGGCCATGTCTTACTATTAGTCACAACCAATCCTAAAGTATTCACTTGGTATTCCACCATCTTAGTGTACCATCCTGAAATATAGCAGTAGCAAATTTTACCTTATTAATTTCTGAACACCCAATAATCTCAAAGTACTCTCTATCTTATCAATCCAACTATGTAATTCTAATGCACCACTAACACCACAAAACTGCGCAGAACCACACTTCTGAAAACTAACATAAGTACATTCTCTTGAACTTGCAGAACAACAGCAATACTATCATCTGGATCAGCAGCATCCTCATCATTGTTAGCAGCATCGCCATTATTTTCAGCAGCATCATCATTCTCAGCAGCATCATCATTATTCTCAGCAGCATCTACTGCAGCACCAATATCTCCATCATAGTTAACTCCGGCATCTTTAATTCCTGGCAGCACGATCAGCTCCAAATGCTCTATGTAACACCCCCAAATTTATACAAATCTGTACAGCGGAAGACTCGTTGGTGTTACGGGATAGCACATTACTCACATCATAGACAACGCATAAAAATCGCGTCGTTTAATAATAAATCATTTCCATTCATAAATATCAAAGTTACATCAGTCCCAAGTCATATTATTTCATACAAAGTTTAACAAAGTATTTGAATGGAAAATATTGTTTAAGTGCGGGCCATGAATTCTTGTCGTCTTCCCGAGAATTACCTTCAAGTACCTGAGATAAAACATGTTAAAAGAAAAGGTCACCGATAACGCCGAGTGAATTCATAGAGTTTAATAAATTCCATCAATATAATATCAGTATAAAATTATTACTGAAAATCATTTTGTACAAATCATTTTAATAGGCCATAAAATAGCCAAAGTCATTTTATACAAATCCTTATCGAAAATCATAATATAGGCATTTTCCGTAAAAATCATTATACGAGCCAATGTCGTAAAAACATCATACAATACGTCTTATGACGTTGTATAAAATCAAATAAAAATCGTTATATGAATATGGTTATGAAAACCAAAACACAAACATAATATCAATAGTATGACCCTGTATTGCTAGTCAGGCAATACATCGTAATTCGGAGCGTCTAATAGTATTTCGTTTGTTTGGATTATTATAAGCCGCATGACATTGTTACCTTAATAAACCAACAACGGGTAGCTAACCCGATACCAATTTTTGCCCATCTAAAGTAGCGTGTCGTCACAAAGGTCACGCTATGGAAATCTTCTCATACATAAATTCGCTTACCAATCAATGTGGCACGACGGGGATCAACCGTCAAGGCGCGAACTGGGGTGATCGTCCCCAAATAGTACTATTAAATGCATAAGCGTCTACCAGCTCCCGGTAGTTCACAATTCATGCTAATGGGACTTTTAGTGACATAACCTAACTTTAATAATCCATTTAATTTCATCTATCGGGTCCTTTAATCATTTATCGGGTCATACAATCGGGTCATTCATTCATTCGGGTCCAAAATCAATAAACAAACAATCGGGACAAATGGTGTCCTATTTTATAAAAACTAACATGTTATCTCCCTCGCGGGTTTATAAAACATTTATAAAAACATTTAAAAGAGTGCGAGGCTATGAACTCACATTGATGTGGGAAGGCGATTATCGGCGATTTGGATGTACGGTACGTGCTTCAATCACGGAAACCTAGACAAATAATACTCGGTCTTAGACGTTTGTCCAATGACTTTATAAAAATAACATCTATGTATACATATGATGATTATATATATATGATGATCAAGTGGGTTTACATATTCTCGTTTACTCATTTTAGAGTTATGTGTTGATAACTTTTTATACTAGTTTTCTCGTCTTACCTATTTACGTGTTTTAGGTCCAACAAGCTTATTATAAGTTATTTAACTTATTTTAATCCATTTTGTACTTTTATTATCAGTACATACACCTCCAAGTTGGGCCCGAATGGGTTAAGTCCAATAAGTTCTTTTTATGGGTGTTTATCTTATTTAGTCCAATTATTAGCCCAAGTATTAGTCCAATATGTTTACTTAGCTCGTTAATGTCCGTATGCCCTGTAGTTCGGGTTTTATTGGTTTTTACTTGTTATACATGTCTATATATCAGTATATAAGTTTTATAAAGTTTTCATTAGACGGGTCCAACCATCTAAGTTTTATTTAACAAAAACGTTAATTTTACGGTAATAGCCGAAAAAGTCGTAAAAATCATGTTTATAGTTTTATAACTTATAAAACTTAACAAGTTTCCATTTTTATCATTTATACACTTATTACACCTTTTATATATTTATATAAATAGAATCCATGAGTTAGTGGGTTTTAATTTATATTTTATACATTAAAATTTTGAGTGCTTATATAATATTATTATACTTTTAATTTCCAAAAATCTGATTTTTATCTTTACTTTCACCAAAACTGCCATATCTTGAGTTCTATATGGAGATAGAAGCTCAAATTTTTATCACATAAACTACATGATATGTGCTATATTTAACTCTATTATAGATACTGTTGAATCATCTTCTAAATATTATCTAAAAATCGTCCAAAACAGTAACTTCAGATTTATACCCTAAACTTGTTTTGATCATATCTCACTCATTATTTTGATTCCATTGTATGGACAACTCTCACATGTGTACAAGACCCATAGCTTACTGTAAATGGATTCTACTTCATCACTTTATCAGTTTACCATATGGTTCTTTACTGTTTTTATACAGCCTATTATTTAAACAAGATTTACCCATTTTTACTTATAGTTTTTCATCTTTTTATCCATGATTATCAACAACAAATCCCCACATAACATTTTTATCATCATATAATCATCATAATTATATACAATAGGAAATAAAATACATGTTTACATAATCAAAATAACAAGAAGATGAGGAGGACAATCTTTATACCACCATGATGATGTAGGTTGATCAAAACATGGATTTTTGATGGAGAAACTTGTGATGCACCAAGACCATCTTCAAGACCACCATTCTTCATGAACACCTTGTGGAAAATCAGCCCTAATACTCCATGGAAACTCCTCCTTGGATGTTATAACTTACACCAATCTTCATCTTTTTGAATGGAGATTAACATATGTTGATTATAACATATGTTTATGGTTAAATTTTGTATTAAAGGGGTGTTTTGGTGGAGATGAGGGACGGACAAAATGAGTGTGAGAGAGAGAGGAGAGTTGTTTTTGCATGTTGTAAATGAGAGTGTGTGGTTTTGCTAATGGTTTTGAGGAGTAGAAAGCTTCATTGTGAAGCTAGTTAGACAAGTGTCTAACTAGTAAGCCAAAGGTGGTGTGGTGTACACATTGTGCCGTCCCATGTAAGCTAGTGGGGTGGGACAATGTGTTTTGTCCCATCTCACTAGTTTACGGGTATTTCTCGATTCTAGTTTCCTCGATTTGCGTGCCCTCGGGTCGTTTTACGAAAAACGTTTTTATAAATTATGAATCAACGTCACAAAACGAATCCAATAAAAATTGTTTCATCAAAAACGGAGTTCGAAAACGTAAATACGTAATCCTAAGGTTTCCGCTTTAGTCGTAAAGGACGTTAAAATAAAATCGTAAGTCCTAATCTCTTCTTGTAAATTTGTGAGTTTATGAACCAACACAAATTTAAAACTCCATAATAATATTCACGGATAAATTTATTTTCTGAAATGTCGGACTGTCACCAAGGACGGTGTATGTAAACGTAAGCACGTAACGTTGAATCCTCCGGTTTAGACGTAGTCGATGCTACTTCAAGACGTAAATCCAAATTACTTCCCAAAAATAAGTGAGTTCATATTGTATCATTAAAATAATATTTTCAAATAATATTTGAGAATAAAATATCAATCGTAAATTGACGGATTGTCACAGCATTTACCCCTAAACAGGATCTTTGTCCTCAAAGATCATCTTACCTTACTACTCGCTTCTTATAGAGTTAAAGCCATGTGGGTATTTCCTCCACATTCGGTCTTTTCTCACAAGTGCAATTCGTTACAATACGTGAGTTTCATCAAACATAACTACGGGAATAAGATCAGGCTAAATGTTGACTTACTTTCTCTATCCATGATGTTCACGGGTTTATGATGAATGCAACTTTTCGCCGATCTAAGCTCTACTAAGAATAAATCAGAATTTCACTTGATAGATATTCCATCAAGTGCGATTTACGAAACATAATTCACGCGGTTCTTGAAGTCCTAGGGTAGATCCAGCTTATATGCCTTTCAATCCCAACTTTTACATCATTTCAATGGTCCCATACAACAGGGACTTATATCCCATGATTTGTCAGATCATGAATTCATTTTTCCAAGTTTAAAATTTTGTGGCATAACTTCGCTACCCATTTGGCACTTCAAGATCTACATTTCACATTCACATAACCTCTTGCCCACTATCGGCAGTTAATAATCAAATCCTAATTTCAACAATCATTTCAGATCTCGCGGGTCGGGTATTTTGCAAGGATAGGTTCGCCATCATAGGAAACCTTAAACCTAAGAGACATGTCCAACTCACAATGGGTGTATGTCAGGTTTCTTTATCTCAACTCTTTCTTACAGATGCTCTAAGATTTAGATCCTAACAAGATTCGATCTCAATCCTAATACGATGATTATCAATGATAATCTCTCCAAAGGAAAACGATTATTCGGTCTATTACCAAAGGTCAATCATTCAAACATAAAACAACACTTATATTACTTTGTATCATTACTTTACCTCATCCCTTCGATTTGGGGTGGTATATAGTACTCTCATCAAGGTTCGTTCTCAATGATTTCTGAGCAAATCTCTAGAAATTCGATGTGAAGCGAGGATCTTGATAAAAAATTTTGATACAAGCACACTATATTTACATAACTCTTTTGCATTTATCATTAACGGAAATGATATTAGCAGATTTGGTCAGTCTGTCGACGATGACCCAAATCGAATCAAATTCAGATGATGACCTTTGTAATAGCTAGACGTTTACTAATGTATGAGGCGATGTCTGCCTTCATAATTTGCCATTAGTACAACTTCTTCAGACAAAGATACTTTTAGTCGAAAATGACATACATATAATACTTATACTTACAAATTCCAACATAACTATATCTCGTAATCTCCATATTTAGGCAACCACAAGTGGCCTTTAAAACATTTAACGCTATCGGCTTCTCAATCTTAATGATTCATATTAGTCACGAATCCCTTTTTATTATCTATATTATCCTTTTTACAACGATTGTTTATTTTTATATCGTTCGGCAATTTATTTTGTACCTTCATTATTAAGGAACATGTCCTAATTGATTCTTTATCTTTTATACATAACGTGTCGGTATCTATATTCACCTCTCATGATGATATAATTATCATGTCCACAATTCACTCAGATATTCTTTCTATATTATGCGTTAGTAATTACGTTCACCTTCCTGATGAAATAAATATCACAATCGTATTTATTCAAAATTCTTTCTTCATATCTTCTATGTTTCAGTTTCGTCTTTACTATCATTTTTATTCGTTTTACTCAATCCGTCGTCTAAAGTGTCGATAATTATTATAATTAATTAAATATTTATTAGTTAATTTTTATTGAAGCGTAAACGTAAAATTTTTAAATTTCTTAGTTCGACCAATTATATAAAATGTTCAAAATAAATTTGAGTTTAATTAACAAGACTTTTGTTGATTTATCGAAAATAATTAAAATAATTAATAAGATTCGAAAATGTTCGAGAAATCTTTGTTTATATTTTGGTCAAAATTTTCTTAGTTGAAAAGCAAAATTTTTTGTTTCAAATTTCAAGTCATGGTTTAAATGATTTCCTCAATCCTTCTTAGGTTATCTTGAGGTATGCAAAAACATTTACCCCTAAACAGAAGTTTAGTTAAATGTTTTGGTTATAAGGTAACAATCTCTTAAAATCCTTTGTTAAAACATTTGTCAAAACATATTTCCATTTCTTTTTGGTAAAATCCAAAGTCTTAAAAGGGCTCTTAATTTTTGAAGAGTCAATTTATATTCCATTATCCTTTTAATCCCATAGTCAAATCATGTAAAGTATTAAGTCTTTAATCACGTGTTAATTATTCAAGGCATAGGTTTTCATTGTTTAGCCAATTCAGGGCAATTTATAACTAATTATTAACCCATTATTATTCTTATATACAAACAAATGATCTTTAATGATCACGAGCATGAATTTATCAAATTACAGCCTACATACGTGATCCACCAAATTTATGAATGCTACATGTGCATTGGTCAATCCAAACGACATCACATGGAACTCATAATGTTTATTACAAGCACCGGATGTAGTGATTGGAATAGATAATCTCTTTCGCAGATGCGAAGTTGATGATAACCATGCTATGGATCAAATTTTTAAAACATACACTAGAACCTTGTAAATGATCGAACAAATCTTCCATTTCGAGTTATGGATTTCGTTTTCGATTGTCAATTTACTCAATTCACAGTAATCTATAAATATAAGGAAAGATAACACCATAGCTCTTCAGGATGACAGGCTTGGTATAATAAAATCTTTCTCCGACAACTCTCTCAGTTGTACGGTAATTCCTTAAATTCAGATGGTGCTGACGTACAGTGCACAAGCCACAAGTGCAGCACCGGGAATATAGTCATTACCAATTTCAACTTGCCTTAATGGCGAAAGTCTAAGTAATTTACCAACAAATACCTCCTAAAGTTTCAAATAACAGAAACATCTTTTAATAATTCAATATTAGGTTCTTCTAGATTACAATGTCTATGACTAATTCACAACCATTTACGGTATAATCCCAAGTCTAAATACAGGATATGGTCATCCATCAAGAATTATTTAGTTCACTTTTGACAATCAACATCTTATCATTTAGGGGAATTCTATTCGAGTTCCCATCAATTAAGACAATTTCGTCATGTCATAATCAATCAATCCATTCTACCGACATTATCAACTTTTCAGTTTCGTTGCCGTCGATAAGATGTGAACTTCTCAAAAGACTAACAATAACTCATAATCCTTCACAGATTCAAGGATATATGGAGACACAACTACCATTAAAAGAGTAAGGTCAACGCATAATCTACGCGAGAGAATTTCAAATCAGATACAGACGAAAACATTTAACGAATATAAATATATCCCATGTTTTCATAATTTGAGTACGCATTCGAAAGCTCCTCGGATCGTTACCCAGGTCATTCAAATGAAATCAAATCATAAGAAATGATAAGAACGTCAATACATCCAGTCGGGTATCAACACTCGGTAATCAAATACTTTTTCTAAGAATCTCACTACGGGAGAATTGGACAAGAAAGAAATGTCAATTGTCAAATAAGACAATTTCCACAGATGAGTAAATTCGAATCAGAAGAATAGATGCTACAGGCACATATGTAGGTGTCCCTAACACTATGTCCCTATTTTTCACTTTTTGCAGATCTCATAAAATTTAATCTTTCACAATCTTCAAAGAAAATGTAGTGTTTATTCATTAGTTTTATGGTGACTACTAATCAGCCTTGCATGGTCCATTCCAAATTGTATGTAGGCGCGCAACTATATACAATTCCAAGATTAACGATGCAATACTCAGTTCGTCAAAATTTTATCATTATGTTTATAATAAAAACATTTTCATGCTTAATTCTTAAATAAGAATCAAAAATATATTTAAAAAGGTTTTCTTTGTTATGGAAATAATTAAGTTTCCAAAGCGTCTCATAAACAACTTCATTTTGATATCAATCACTTATAAATCTCACTTTGAATAATCCTTATTGTGATGAAAATTAAATTTTCTCAAAGGATACCGTTTTAACTTTATAAAAATATGTGTGATCTGCAAAAGAGTGATGAAGAGTTGTTCACCAAGAACTAACTACGATAAGATAGGAAATGAGCTTAGCCAAATAATCATGAGGTTCATGATCTCGATGACACTCACGAAGAATAATTCACAACGTAACTCAAATCAAGATGAGTACTTGTTCAATGGTTGCATCACTAATGCGAGCATTAGAGACAAGCAATAAGAGATAGATAACATCGATACGTGTAGTATTTAGCAATCAAAGGTAGTCCTTTCCATTAATCACAAACAAGTCAAAATTGTACCGTAACACCTTATGTGTCACTATGTCATACAATTCTTAGAAGTCATCCTACCAACTGATGTCACAGTTAAGTTAGGGATTATTTTTGAAAGATACCACAATGAATACTAATCTACAAGAGTCATTAGGTGTTCCACATGTCCCAGAAGATCCATCGGTCTCAATTCAGAAGAAGATTTCTTCAATTTATTTCTTGGACACTGGGCATCCTCGTCAGTGGACAATGGCCTAGGAACAACCCTTAACACAAACTAACAATCATTTAAAACCTTATAATTCAATCACAAAACTTAACGACTTACTCTTATCAATCTCATATTTCATACGGGTTAAATTTTACTTTATTCAAGTTTTCAATCAGCTTATACTCAATTCGATATCCTACCTCATTATCCAATACTTACAACCTTATTCTTCCGCCTTGTAAAGGCAATACAATATCAATATGAATCAAAACTTAATTCCAATCCTATAGCTCTTACAACAACTATTATCAAATGAGTCACTAGTATGAAATGACTCGATCAGTCAACTAGACTTCTCGGAAAGGTATTAGTGGCATGAGGCTTTTGGGTAATGGTTCCAATAACAGCCTCAAGTGCAACATTCACCCTTTCGATTTCAATTTAAGAATTGGATGACAACGAGTCAGATGACATCTTTCTAGGTGGTAACGTTTTGTCAAACTCCACTCTATAAGAAAAGATCGTCATAACATCGATATCAGATTTAATCTCGCCAATCCTTTTTCAATATCGCAATCAACTAATATCTACATTTCTACGAATATCAACCATTTGTTGGGATCATATATATCCACAATTTGGTTTTGATCTAGGATAGCTAGAATTCCTATGAGAATAGCTTCGATTAATTTACTAGGGGATTTAGGGTTACTTGTGACAATCGACGTCGTATAAATACCTCGTATAAAAATCAAAATAATCATCAAACAATCATGTAATAAAATTACATCATATATATATAATCCAAGTTATATACATATATTAAAATAACACTTCTCAGTCTTGGCCTTATCGGTAACTCGGGAATTCTTCGGCACCGTTATAGTCAAAAGATTTTTAGACATTTTTAGGAAAATGTTTATAGTTAAAAGATTTTGAAATGTTTTATTCAAAACCTTGGTTTTAAAAATCTTTCGTTCTCTATAACGAGAGCTCTGGTACCAAACTGTAACACCCCCAAATTTATACAAATCTGTACAGCGGAAGACTCGTTGGTGTTACGGGATAGCACATTACTCACATCATAGACAACGCATAAAAATCGTGTCGTTTAATAATAAATCATTTCCATTCATAAATATCAAAGTTACATCGGTCCCAAGTCATATTATTTCATACAAAGTTTAACAAAGTATTTGAATGGAAAATATTGTTTAAGTGCGGGCCATGAATTCTTGTCGTCTTCCCGAGAATTACCTTCAAGTACCTGAGATAAAACATGTTAAAAGAAAAGGTCAGCGATAACGCCGAGTGAATTCATAGAGTTTAATAAATTCCATCAATATAATATCAGTATAAAATTATTACTGAAAATCATTTTGTACAAATCATTTTAATAGGCCATAAAATAGCCAAAGTCATTTTATACAAATCCTTATCGAAAATCATAATATAGGCATTTGCCGTAAAAATCATTATACGAGCCAATGTCGTAAAAACATCATACAATACGTCTTATGACGTTGTATAAAATCAAATAAAAATCGTTATATGAATATGGTTATGAAAACCAAAACACAAACATAATATCAATAGTATGACCCTGTATTGTTAGTCAGGCAATACTTCGTAATTCGGAGCGTCTAATAGTATTTCGTTAGTTTGGATTATTATAAGCCGCATGACATTGTTACCTTACTAAACCAACAACGGGTAGCTAACCCGATACCAATTTTTGCCCATCTAAAGTAGCGTATCGTCACAAAGGTCACGCTATGGAAATCTTCTCATACATAAATTCGCTTACCAATCAATGTGGCACGACGGGGATCAACCGTCAAGGCGCGAACTGGGGTGATCGTCCCCAAATAGTACTATTAAATGCATAAGCGTCTACCAGCTCCCGGTAGTTCACAATTCATGCTAATGGGACTTTTAGTGACATAACCTAACTTTAATAATCCATTTAATTTCATCTATCGGGTCCTTTAATCATTTATCGGGTCATACAATCGGGTCATTCATTCATTCGGGTCCAAAATCAATAAACAAACAATCGGGACAAATGGTGTCCTATTTTATAAAAACTAACATGTTATCTCCCTCGCGGGTTTATAAAACATTTATAAAAACATTTAAAAGAGTGCGAGGCTATGAACTCACATTGATGTGGGAAGGCGATTATCGGCGATTTGGATGTACGGTACGTGCTTCAATCACGGAAACCTAGACAAATAATACTCGGTCTTAGACGTTTGTCCAATGACTTTATAAAAATAACATCTATGTATACATATGATGATTATATATATATGATGATCAAGTGGGTTTACATATTCTCGTTTACTCATTTTAGAGTTATGTGTTGATAACTTTTTATACTAGTTTTCTCGTCTTACCTATTTACGTGTTTTAGGTCCAACAAGCTTATTATAAGTTATTTAACTTATTTTAATCCATTTTGTACTTTTATTATCAGTACATACACCTCCAAGTTGGGCCCAAATGGGTTAAGTTCAATAAGT
Source organism: Glebionis coronaria (assembly GCA_025667525.1). Classification (NCBI taxonomy): domain Eukaryota; kingdom Viridiplantae; phylum Streptophyta; class Magnoliopsida; order Asterales; family Asteraceae; genus Glebionis; species Glebionis coronaria. Next base: position 81,172,607 of record CM046880.1, read on the forward strand.
TCTTTTTATGGGTGTTTATCTTATTTAGTCCAATTATTAGCCCAAGTATTAGTCCAATATGTTTACTTAGCTCGTTAATGTCCGTATGCCCTATAGTTCGGGTTTTATTGGTTTTTACTTGTTATACATGTCTATATATCAGTATATAAGTTTTATAAAGATTTCATTAGACGGGTCCAACCATCTAAGTTTTATTTAACAAAAATGTTAATTTTACGGCAATAGCCGAAAAAGTCGTAAAAATCATGTTTATAGTTTTATAACTTATAAAACTTAACAAGTTTCCATTTTTATCATTTATACATTTATTACACCTTTTATATATTTATATAAATAGAATCCATGAGTTAGTGGGTTTTAATTTATATTTTATACATTAAAGTTTTGAGTGCTTATATAATATTATTATACTTTTAATTTCCAAAAATCTGATTTTTATCTTTACTTTCACCAAAACTGCCATATCTTGAGTTATATATGAAGATAGAAGCTCAAATGTTTATCACATAAACTACATGATATGTGCTATATTTAACTCTTTTATAGATACTGTTGAATCATCTTCTAAATATTTTCTAAAAATCGTCCAAAACAGTAACTTCAGATTTATACCCTAAACTTGTTTTGATCATATCTCACTCATTATTTTGATTCCATTGTATGGCCAACTCTCACATGTGTACAAGACCCATATCTTACTGTAAATGGATTCTACTTCATCACTTTATCAGTTTACCATATGGTTCTTTACTGTTTTTATACAGCCTATTATTTAAACAAGATTTACCCTTTTTTACTTATAGTTTTTCATCTTTTTATCCATGATTATCAACAACAAATCCCCACATAACATTTTTATCATCATATAATCATCATAATTATATACAATAGGAAATAAAATACATGTTTACATAATCAAAATAACAAGAAGATGAGGAGGACAATCTTTATACCACCATGATGATGTAGGTTGATCAAAACATGGATTTTTGATGGAGAAACTTGTGATGCACCAAGACCATCTTCAAGACCACCATTCTTCATGAACACCTTGTGGAAAATCAGCCCTAATACTCCATGGAAACTCCTCCTTGGATGTTATAACTTACACCAATCCTCATCTTTTTGAATGGAGATTAACATATGTTGATTATAACATATGTTTATGGTTAAAATTTGTATGAAAGGGGTGTTTTGGTGGAGATGAGGGACGGCCAAAATGAGTGTGAGAGAGAGAGGAGAGTTGTTTTTGCATGTTGTAAATGAGAGTGTGTGGTTTTGCTAATGGTTTTGAGAAGTAGAAAGCTTCATTGTGAAGCTAGTTAGACAAGTGTCTAACTAGTAAGCCAAAGGTGGTGTGGTGTACACATTGTGCCGTCCCATGTAAGCTAGTGGGGTGGGACAATGTGTTTTGTCCCATCTCACTAGTTTACGGGTATTTCTAGATTATAGTTTCCTCGATTTGCGTGCCCTTGGGTCGTTTTACGAAAAACGTTTATATAAATTATGAATCAACGTCACAAAACGAATCCAATAAAAATTGTTTCATCAAAAACGGAGTTCGAAAACGTAATTACGTAATCCTAAGGTTTTCGGTTTAGTCGTAAAGGACGTTAAAATAAAATCGTAAGTGCTAATCTCTTCTTGTAAATTTGTGAGTTTATGAACCAACACAAATTTAAAACTCCATAATAATATTCACAGATAAATTTATTTTCTGAAATGTCGGACTGTCACCAAGGACGGTGTATGTAAACGTAAGCACGTATAGTTGAATCCTCCGGTTTAGACGTAGTCGATGCTACTTCAAGACGTAAATCCAAATTACTTCCCAAAAATAAGTGAGTTCATATTGTATCATTAAAATAATATTTTCAAATAATATTTGAGAATAAAATATCAATCGTAAATTGACGGATTGTCACACTCTAGCAATAACTTGTTCGATCATAGTGTTCACAGTAGCAGTCGTTAGCTTTGGATCCATATTTCAAGAAACTTAGTCACGTAGCGATCTACTAAAGACAGAAATATGATTCCCCTACTCCTTCTTCCATCATCACGGAAGAAAGAAACATGTTAGGTATACATATCAAGATAAAATAAGAATTCTTTATCAGGATATCTCATGGATACTACATGCACGAACAACATAAACTACAATGGTTCATCAACCAAAACTCAAAAGAGTTAATAAAGGCACATCATAGATCATGAGGGTAATTTAGATTGCGTTGAGGATTCAACAAGGCAGTGGCAATGTTTGTCACTACAATTATCTACCGAACAAACTTAAAAGATAATAAGTTCCGTCACAATTATACGACACAAGGTTTAAATAAGTCCGATCACAAAAGAAAATAAGATACAAAGAAATCCATTACGCGATTAGTTCCTTAGACAGCAGCTCCTCATCCTCCTTAACATTGTTGTCAGCTACACCACACTCGTCTATTTCCCTTTTTACACCTCATGGTCAAATTCATAACCTGATGGCAGCTCATTCTCAAAATCCAAATACTCGCTGCTACACGGCAGATTAATCACAAGGCAAATCTCAATACGACTTTCAACATTCCTAAACTTCCAAGCATGACTCAGAATCAATCTCGCATGAGACTCCCACTCACTTATCCTTTCAAAACATACCTATTTCTCTTTAAACCTTTCAATTCAAACACACAAATTCATCACAATCGACCCAAGACTAGCAATCTCATTCATCTTCCAAGTCCTAACAAACTCAAGTCTCCACATACCAAATACAACCTTTAAAACAACCTTTCTTTCACATCAACCTTCTATTCACACCAATTTCAACCACATATCTATCACACATCAACTAATCAAACTTCCTCATACCCGATACAAGTCGCAAGAAATCAATTGTAAAATCGTTCATCATCTGGTCTACTGTTCTAGACCCTCGTCAGTATATAAGTTCATTATTTAAAATTATATACATATGCATTACATAAAAAAATACACGATAACAAGTACTCAACGTACATTTAACAACATCAATACATCATTAATACATCATCATAGTATTTACTTAATAAATACTCTAAAATCATTTCAATTTTAAGGGATACATCAATCAATAGAACAATACAAAACAAATAATCTTATCGGAGCCTTGCGGAGAAGTTGCGTGCTTTTGTAAAATATTTTCGGCACCAAAGTTATAGTTTAGGACATTTTTCAAAAATCGACCTAATTCGCTATAACTAAAAAGCTCTAATTACCAATCTTTAACACCCCCAAATTACATTGCGCATCGGAAATACACATTTGTGTGCTAAACACAAACATTGTCACACAAGACGTTTTGAACAAACTTAAAATGATACATTTGAAATATAAAATAATATAATTTAACCATTGTCTAAAACATTAGATCCCAGGTAAAACAATTTTAGAAATATCAGATCACATTTAGGTCCCCCAAAGATTTTAACCAGTCAACAAACAATTTACCAAAGTACATGACCGTACATTATTATTTTTATGACAAAAGGGGAAAGAAATCCGTTTTAGACCAATCACCACAAAAGCCATCCGCAATCCTTCTCCAGCAAGCTCCAACAGCAATCCACTTCAACAACATGAAATACATGCTTAAAATCATCAACACAACGGTTGAGCGAGTCTATAGGTTTTCCAAATCAACATTTGAACACAAGAGAAAAATCAATCAAGATCATTTAATAGAACTGTGTGCATACAATCTATTAGTCAAGAAGTCTGGCATATAGCAATAGCTATTGAATTGTATTAAGCTCATGACACCGACCCCTTAACTTAGTCACCCACGCCTAAAGCCGGCATGACTAGATGAAATCTAGTGCCCCTACTAGGGTATCATTTGCAAGAATACCAATTCTCATTCTCGTAAAATTATCCTTCCCAGCGGGTAACTCAGCGTAAAGCCCTGGTCTCGGATAGGGTCGTCAGCCCAATAGTACTATTATTAGAATGGCTATTCCCAACTCACAACATCAAGTCAGAAGATAGTTAACGGCTCATGAATTTAGGGATTTTACAAATTAGGTACTTATACAATTCAAACAACGAAGGCAACAAAGTCAACATTCGGGTCCAAACAATCAGTCATGACTTGTGTTCATTTTACTTTCAAATAGCATGTATCCCCCTCGCGGGTTTTAAAATCATTCAAAACAATTACAAAAGCAAGGCTATAGACTCACCTGGAGTAATATCAGTAGTAAGACGATCTTCGACGATAGTTGATGCCCGATAAACACAAAAACCGCAACCTATCAAATAAGGCGCGTTCATCAATAATAAACTCGATTAAAATCCATACTTACTAACATCAATCTCAAAATAATAAAATCACACCCAACCCAAAATGAAAACAGTACAAGTGACCTTTTACTTCATTCTATATGTTTATTCTATTAGGTAATTCCTTCGATAAAAATCTGCCGGTACACACCAAATGTACGAGCTCATTTACCCCACTTAAACACGTCAAATACTTATGATACTAATCAGAGACCTCACTTACTATATATAGAAAGACCTGTTAAAAAACCATCAAAAGATTTTACTTTTAAAGTTCCCTGCCCGACACATCTTTGAACTACAAAAACCGGACAGTTTTACGTCAACAACTCATATAGTCTTTTAAACCATTTATTTTTCTCCGGTTACAAAACCGACACTCAACTTTGAAAATAACTCAACATCATCATACAAATCATTAAAAATCAGTCCATGACTCATTTTAAAAATCCATTTTATAGTCCCCGAGATTCGATCCAAATATCGACAACAGTTTTATATTGTGACGATACTCGTCTCCCGGTACACGAATAATCAAACTAACGTAACTTTTCGCTCGTTTGGAGCTAGAAGTCCTACCTTATACCAAAACGAAGCTAAGAACATCCTCTACAACAATATCTAATTAGTTCATCTCAAACTCAAACTCATATTTTCAGAAAATTAAGTTTAATAATCTGTTTAAAAATATATATTTAAAAATCATTCAAAATTAATTTTTCACCACATTTTAACACCATTTTTACCATTATAATCATTCCTACAGTATTACTTTCAATCATAACACACTAAATCATCCTAGATGATCAAATCATAAAAACCCAACTCAAAAATTTCAACATGCAATAATTAAAATATACATAAAACAACACTAACAACAATATACCATCATAAAAATGGATCAAGAATCATATGAGAAAAATAAATGTTGGTGCATGTGTATAAAATTAGTACCAAAATGATGGGTAGCTCAAGATTAAGATGGGTCTTCTTTTATTTTTCTTTGATTCAAACTTGATCATCAAAAATCAAGGGGTTTTGGTGTTGGTTTTGTACGGCAAAAGAGAAAATAAAGAGAGATGGAAGAGAATTTTTGGAGTGCACATGTTGTATGTATTTTAGGTGAGTGAAAAATCACCTTTTATATGGTGGTGGAGGGGCTAGTTTTGCCAATTTGTGATAGTTTTGGTCCAAAATGCAATTAAATAGTTGTAAGGGTAGAAAATGTAAATTGTCAATTTTGAAAATTTTTACGAGGCTTGGGTTTCGTAAAAATACTTTCCAAAAGTTAAAACGCACTCAAAATATGATGATAATATGATCCCTGTTCGACTTAATACGAACTTAAAATAAAAACTTCAAAAATATAAACATCGAGACAACAAATGATAAAGCATAAAATCTCGGGCATCCGTCGATATCGTGGTCACGAATAATCCTCCCTATTAGTAAAAATATAAAAATAAGACCTCCAACGTCGGTTTTAAATAAAACCATTAATCGTCATATCATTCAAACTCATCAAAAATTTCAAAATCATTTGTAAAAATAATATTATATAATATTAAATAAATGACCTCGGGTTTGGGTTGTCACACATAATAACTTACAGTTAAATATCAGACTGTAACTCGGACTTCAATTTTAGGAAAGCTTATCTTTAAAGATAACTTATCCTCGTAACGGAAAATTAAATTTTCTCGGTCATGAGCTTGTATTGAAACATTCCAAGTTTTAAGCTCAGAAAGGAAAGTGTATCTTTTAAATAAGAGAACTTTTCTTCATAACGAGAAATTCATCTTTCTCGGTCATGAGCTTTCCGTTAAAACATTCAAAGTTTTTAAGCTCATGAACACGATTTCAAAGTAAATGTCAGCTTCAAACTCGTTCTTCAATTAAAAAGAAAGTTTATCGCCGATGGTAACTTATCCTTAACAACGGGAAGTTTACAACTTCTCGGACTTGAGCTCGCTTAATAAGATATTCTTAAGCTCAAGTAATTGTTTTTCAAAACATTGAACACAATTTTTCGAGAATTTCTCAAAAGGTTTTTTTTCAAAATTGTGTGTTCAAAAATGTTTTTGATAAAAAGAGCATGTCTTCTGGAATCGACAATATTTACGATAATAGAAATGTCATTCAGTAATGACACGGGGTTGTAAATAAAGTTCGAGCAGAAGTTCAAATGTTTTAAAACATGTTCTAAATGGCTTGCTATTATTTCAGATAGTAACCCGCTTTTCATATTAAAGTCAAGCATTTCACCGGAAAGCTTTGACTCAACAACGAGAATTAATTTTCTCGGGCACGGTTTATTTTATAACCATGTAAGGGATTGTGTTTACGTAATAACACAATCTAAAACGAATTTATATTCGTGTCAGTGCATTTATTTGTTAAAACAAGAGAAATCTTGTTTTTATGAAGTTATCATCTCCACCAACCGTAGCAATTTATAATTGATATCTACATACTCGATGATGCGACTACTCAAACGGTGACTACAGCTCTTTCAATAGAACACGGGTCAACAATTGAGGGGGAGCAATTGTCCAGCATTCAGAATCTTTGACGCCGGAAGTGCCAAGTTCACATGTTAGTGTCAAGACAACGATATCAATCGTACACATGGAGTCAAGAGATAACTTCAGACGTGACGAGGCGACCAACATTCGTAAACAAGAACCATGTGCTTCTTTCATATGATGTTCTCCATCATTCAGGTCCAACCTCATAAATCGCTAATCTTGTGAATACATTATTATATATGATCTTTGCACGTGATAAATACCTTACACTTGTGTTTAAAAGGTATTTAATTTACGTTTCAAGTACACCCTCATTAATTTGAGGGGGAGCTTGTGTAATTCATGAAGATAATTGGAGTTACATTTTTCTTCCAAAATTGTCTTAAAATGCTATTAAATCAACTGATATTAAAAACATCGATTGGGTTAATATTTTTAATATGGGGGGAAAAATGTGATTTAATATGGGGAATGATTAATCACAAATGGTTTGACTTAACATGATAGCTCATCCCGACTTGTGCGAAATGTTTTCGGATATCGTAGCACATGTTAAGGGGGAGCAAAATGGATTTGCACTTCAAAATGGATTTCATGGTGATTAATACTTACCCACAACCCTTTTATTTCACGACGATGAAGATTGTGGTGACATAAGGATGGTAGGATAGGTTAAAGTCCAATGATTCTTCTAGAACCGGAGGAATCTTCCCAAGGACATTCCATAGCTAGAAATAGTAGTCCTTAGGAAAGATGGAGAAAGATTGTGAACGTAGCTGAATGCCGACCAAGTACTTAAGTTAGCACTGGAACAATCACAACAAGGTGCTAATTATGATGTATTGGTAAGCATTGAAGGGGTTGAAGAATGAAAAAGAATTGTAAAGATAAAGGGTAAAAAGAAAGAAGCCCTCCTTATAACTTAGACAGAAATTGGGTCAATACATATGCTATGGAGATCATTTTTAATGATGCTTGATATTGAAGACAGACATCATGGACCCAGTGATGCAATGCACAACCCATCCTAGCTAACTCAGATATCTCTCAAAAGATATTTGTTTTAATCACACGGATACAACGCATTATCTTTTGATTTATTCACTCCGAATAAATTGGTATTGAAATGGTGGCACTCCTCTCCAGCCTTCGATCACTAAAATCCAAAATGCACGATTGATTCTAGAGCCATTTGAGATCATCAAATATCTCATTAGGACACACTTTCATATTTCCTTGCTTCCTCACACACTGTGAAAAGTAAGAAAGATCTTAAGAGTCCTACGCAAAATCTTCATGATCTTGCCTGAACATCCGAGTAATACAAAAGTATTTACGATGAAGATGGAAATCCTTCTTGAGCGAATATCAAAAAGCTCATGGTAGGTGACTTATGCGTTTCTTTATAAATCAAACTTTTGATAACTGGAAAGCAACAGTGGTTTAATTCTTAAATGAATATAAACATGTTCCAGGCCTCTACTCAATATCTTAGTGATCTTGCCAGAACACTCAGAGTGATACCTTATTGATGGAGGAACATAAAAATAAACTGGTTATTTAGTTTAATTTGTGGTATCTTTTATTTAGTAATCTTATTTTTGTTTTTTAAGAATAACTTTTATCTTTTTTCCCAAGTTTAGTTTTCTTATAAAATTTGGACTTATTTGTATTGAATTATTATTGAAGTTATGAATAAAAAAACAGACTTTTAGTCTTTGTTAATTGACTTGAATCCAGGTTAGGATTTATTGTTCAATTTTCTCTTAATAATCGGGTATTCGTTGAATCAACGATTGTTGGAGTTTGCCTGATTATCGATATTCTTTTGAATCAACGATAGTTGGAAAAGTTGTTTCTGGTATTCCCTGATGTAGCGGAAAACTAGGATAGATAAATTGAATCTGTTGATTCCCAGGGAATACCAGAAACAACTTTTCCAACTATCGTTGATTCAAAAGAATACCGATAATCAGGCAAACTCCAACAATCGTTGATTCAATGAATACCCGATTATTAAGAGAAAATTGAACAATAAATCCTAACCTGGATTCAAGTCAATTAACAAAGACTAAAAGTCTGTTTTTTTATTCATAACTTCAATAATAATTCAATACTAATAAGTCCTAATTTTATAAGAAAACTAAACTTGGGAAAAAAGATAAAGTTATTCTTAAAAAACAAAAATAAGATTACTAAATAAAAGATACCACAAATTAAACTAAATAACCAGTTTATTATCATGTTCCTCCATCAAATAGTCTTAGTCTAAACCAAAATATGAGCAAGGTATTAATTCACTTTCTCTCCCACAAAGGGCCTACTAACCGTATAGGTGCAAACCATGGATATCATGCTTGATACTTTAAGCTACTACTAACTCACTCTACATCACCATAGTGAGTCAAGTATCCAAGCAATGAAGGTTTGAGAGGATAAAAGAAAAGAATCACAAACCACAAACAAATGTCAAGGCAAGGATGCCAAGAGCAAGCACATAGTCAAGTAATGATCCAAAAAGAATGATCAAAGGGCGTGTGGAAGAACGAAAGTGTACCTTGGCCACAAAGAGCATTCCAATCCATCAAGGAATCAATGCAAAGCCCAACAATGACTATGATGAGTACTAAGTCTTCAAGGACTAGTATCATTCCTAATCATCTTGATATCATCATTCAAAGATGTTGAAGATCAATGAAGATGAGTCTTCTACAAGTGCAAGTAACTCAATCCACAACCAATTAAATGATTGATCTTCATGAGTACCTACACAAAGAAAGATGCAAACTAGTAGATACATTTCAAGAGTAGATCTAAAATGCATAAAATCTACTAATCTAAAAGGGATGCAATATTACCAATTAAAAGACCTATTTTCCAAGAAAAAAAATAGTTTTGACCAAAGAGAGACTTTAGTACAACTTGACCTTCTAATTTGAGGAGACAATGGATCTTCCAAGTTTTAAAGTACAATATACTTCAAAGATCTTGAGTGACCATCGCTCTGATACTAATTGTAGAAACTAGAAGGGGGAGTGGGGTTGAATAGTTTCTCTTCGATTAGTCAGCTAATTAAAATTACTTTCAATTAGGTTTGTATCAAAACTATATTTTGCTTGAAGCTAAGTTGCATAATGATTAAGTTTAATTCAAATGCATTAGTAATGGTAATAGGTAAGTGTAATGATAATGAAATAAGTCAAGAGAAGGAAAGAGAAAACCTAATGAGAAGACACCAAGATTTATAGTGGTTCGACAACGAGGCTCTATCCTCGTTTCTACTCCACTCCTCGAGTACACCTACTCAAGATTTCCACTATATCCACAAGCTCCCTTCTTGGCGGGGAAAACCTTACATCGTCGCTTACATTATTTTTCGACACTAAGCTAAATGTCGAGACCTAATCTTTAGCTAGGACCAATCTACACAACGTTGTCTACTTCACAATTTAACGACACAAGGCTAGATGTCGAGTTCTAATTTCAAGGTAGAACAAATCTTCATGACGTTGCCTACTTCACCATTTTACGACACAAGGCTAGATGTCGAGTTCTAATCCAAAGATAGAACCAATCTTCATGACTCTTCACTTTGAAGCTAAGTGAGAACTTCACACAACACAACTACTAATCACTTTCAAGTTTAGTGAGAACTCACAAGACACAACCACATCACTTTATAGTTTAGTGAGAACTACTACACAATCTATTACAACTCAACTAGACATATCCAAGTACACACATGTAGCTTGGATCTACACAACATAAATCCAAGCAAACACATATGCAATGGATGTACACAACAAATCCAAGTATTTACAAATAGCTTGGATAAACACAGCTAGTCCAAGTATTTATAAATACAATAGATTAACATAAAACAAAAAGGCTAACATGATGAACATGAATAATTCATGGATTCATCTTTATCACAACACTAGTGAGTGAGTGATCTTCTCTTTGGACAAGGTAAATGAGGGGATCAAGAGGATAATCATATGTAAACATACTTAACACATTAAGTGATCATTTACTAATGATTATGCTATAGAAAAGAGAAAGGGGGATGAGAAAAACGTCCAAAAAGGGTTGTTGGAAAATGAGATTTGATCCACTATTTATAGGAGACAAAGTACAACGGCTAGCTGGGCGCGGTTCCTTATCTAGCCCGGCGGTTCCTTATCGCTAGAGAACCGCCTAGCTATTTAAAGGACCGCCCAGTAGACTACGCTCCGATTTTGTCTTTTAGTGGGGTAGGAATATCTGAGGTTTTTTAAACCTTCAAAGGATATTCTTATGGCATATGGAATATGCAATTTTCAAATTTACATTTTCCATTTTAATAAAACATTTTTCTTAAAAAGAAAGTTTATTAAAAATCTTTTGTCATATTAACAAAAGTGAGTTTTAAGGATAATCACTTTGATGATCACTAAGTACGATTAAGAAAAGTTAGTGATATGATTATTACCTTGATGATAGTGTTAGTTAAATAATTCGTTTTGTGTTTTACACTAAATGTGTTGTATAGTTTTTTGTGATCAAAACTAAGAAAGATTAGTTAACACTAATAATGTTTTTAGGCATCACTTGCATTAACAAATTGCTTTTCTTGTAGTTCATGTTGGTGTTTATCTCTGCATAATCTGGTTTTACATTTTAGGGGCTTATAGAAAAAGTTATAGTTGATTGAATCTCAACTTTTTGGTCAAGTATGTAGAATAGTGATAATCTTATGAATCAATAAGGTAGGTTGAAGGTTTTAGAGAGAGAAAGTAGTGAGAGAAAGTGAGAGAGAAATATGTGTTTTTATTAAAATGAAAGTGAGAAATAACCAACAACCAACCCCTTTCCATGGTGGAAAGAGGTTATTATATCCAAGCCACTAATGGGCTTGGGCCGACCCATGACAAGCCCATGGGCCGGTTTTACTTAACAAACTAACCACGTATTAACTACGAGCTATACAACATCTAATAATATCATGAAGTGACCGATACTTCTAATATACGTTAAAAACGTATTTCTAACAATCTCCCCCTAAGGGAGGTCACTCCATGTTACACAATTCTAAACCTAGCATACTATACTAAGTCTTCGTTCTTTAGCTCGTAGTCTTTTCTTCTTTTCTTTTTGTTGTGAATATGTTGATTTGATCGTTTAGGCTTTGGCTTGAGAGCATTGTTCTTTTGACCAATCACGTGCGATCTTTGCCTTCTTGTGAATCTTGCCTCCTCATGACTCCATGTTCCACACACTTATGTTTTTTTGTTGAATTCTTGAAAGCTTCAGAGTTTGGTACAACGGAAGACTTCATTTTGTACTTTCTTGAATTTTGCTGAACTTTGATGCAGATAAAACATAAGCATGTGGGAACGACTTTAGCTGGTACACCACAACGCCACCATCTTCGCAGCAACATAATAAGACACGAATGAAATGGCCTAGAACATTTCATTCTAAATCGGTAGCGTTTTACCTCCGATCGGTGAAGACCGTTGGACGATATCAGATATCGTACCTATGACGGATAGTTTCAATTAAGTAACTTCCTGACAGGATTTCGCGGGTAAAACCGTTCTCTTTATTCGACGATCACTAAGCTTGACTGCGAACATAAAGAGTGAATCACTTGGATAAATTATCCTTGTGATTGAAGCCGTCAATTCATGAAACCTGGAACAGGTGAATTTCAATTCATATTTTCACCATCGTTGCTTTCCAGTTATCACGAGCTTGATTCATAAAGAATCTTGTACGTCACCTACCAAGTGCTGTTTGATGTTAACACTAGAAGGATTTCCACTCGTCATTGTGAACACTAAAGAGTGTCACTCTGAGTGTTCTGGCAAGATCATACGATAATGCGTAGAGGCCTGGAACGAGTTTAAGTTCAATTAAGAATTAAACTATTGTTTCTTTCAAGTTTTCACAAGATTGGTTTCTAAAGAAACCGCACGTGTCACCTACCATGAGCTTGTTTGATGTTGGCTCAAGCAGGATTTCCATCTTCATTGTAATACTTGCGTATCACTCGGATGTTCTAGCAATATTACAAGAATACTGCGTAGGACTCATAAATATCTCTTACTTTTCACAGTGTGTGAGAAAGCAAGGAATAAATGGAAAGTGTCCTACTGAGACTTTTGATGATCTCGTGGCTCTAGACTCGATAGTGCGTTTTGGTTTAGTGAGCGATGGCTGGAGAGGAGTGCCACTATTCAATATCAGTCTATTCGGAGTGAATAAACCAATAGATAACGTGGTGATCTCCGTGTGATTAAAACAAATACCTTTTGAGTGATATTTGAGTTATCTGGGAAGGGTTGTGTATTGCATCACTGGGTCCATGATGTATTTCTTCAATATCGAGAATCATTAACAAATGATCTCAATAGCATATGTATTGACCCGGTTTCTGCCTAAAGTTGTAAGGAGGGCTTCTTTCTTTACACCATTTATCTTTACAATTCTTTTTCATTCTTCAACCCCATCAATACTTACCAATACGTCATAACTAGCACCTTGTTGTGATTGTTCTAGTGCTAGCTTAAGTACTTGGTCTGCATTCAGCTACATTCACAATCTTTATCCATCTTTCCTAGGACTTCTAATTCTATCTAGGGAATTGTCCTTGGGAATATTCCATCGGCTCTGATGAATCATTGGACTAATACCTATTCCTACCACCCTTTTGTCACCACATCCGTCGTGAATTAAGCGTGTTTTGGGAAAGTATAGTCACCATGAAAAATCCTTGAAAATCACTTAAGGTACTTGTGATATTGAAATCAAGAGTTTTATACCTTAAGTGTTTTGTTCATCAAAAAACGCTCCCCCTTAACACGTACTTTACACATATTAAGTTGGATTATCGTTAAGTCTTTTTCATCTTTTAGCCAAGTATCGTTTAAGTCTCCTTAATCCCATTTTCTCCCCTTATCCAAAATGTTAACCATTAATATTTGGGATATTGAATGGATTAACCGGTCTTTGGGTAAAAATGAAATCAATGTTTGGCCATAGAACATATTAATGCTCCCCCTTAAATTAATAAGGGTTAATTGTAGTGCTTTAGTATGACATATTTTGAAAAATTTAGAATCTCGTGAGAAATTCTTGAAAAATTATCATACCTTAACACTACATCAAGCCGTAAAAGCACAATATTCACAAAATTTACATATTCACAAATAAAACCAATATAGAGTGGACCTGAGATGTACGACCCCTTAGATGGATCGTTGCAGTAACTTGTAGTGCACTCCATATGGTCTACCACCAACGAATTTTTCTAAGCTCCTCATCAATCTACGTTCCCGGAGCTTTTCATCAATCTTCTTTATCACATATGTCGCCATCTTCTGATAACCCGCATGCCAATCCTCAATCACCTCGGGTAATGTTCTGCCAGAGTTGAGATGCTCCAATTTTCCTCTAACGTATATGAGAGTTCCATCACTGTATTTATGAAGCTCACCTACCCTCATAAACTTCATGATCCCACGACTGTTCATGTAGAAAATCCCGTACATTGGAACGGTCGTGCCGGTATAGGGACATCTTTTGACATGTTGAGGTAGAACTTGATTCATTGGACGGGTCAAGTTAAGCTTCCTTTGGTAGCTTTCAACTCCCAATTGAAGATCTTCAACTCGTTTCTTGATAACAACGCTTCGTGTGAACATACTAAGTGTTGTATTCAAGGCAATGATTTCTTCATGAGTAAGATGGGTAAGCTGATCACGGGTCATCATAAGCAACATGTCTTCGATATCTTCAAGGCGAATGATAGAAAAATCTCCCTGCTGTATCTTGTATTCTTTGTCATCCTCCCTTTTTAGACGAATCTCCGTCACATGATGATAGCCATTCTTGGGTTCAATCTTCAGTCCTAAGATACTTGTGATTCTAAGATTGGATCTGACGATACTTCCTGAGTTGGCTAAGCAGCAACCTCTGTACGCCCTTCGGACTCGCTCGTCCCAATGTGATGCACCTATAACAGCATACATGTCATAATTACGGCTTACCTTTGGGACCCAGAGGCGGTTGACCTTTTCTTCGATATAAGGTATTGTCCCCCAATTAGCGGCTTTCAACAAGGTCAGGGAGGTCGCGTACTTGGATGATCCCTTGAGGAGATACTCAAGATCATTGGTGACAAAGAAGTCAAGAGCAATTTGATTATCTTGAGATGGATCAAGTGGAGGTGGAGCTCTTTCTGACTCATGAAGGCCTGGCCTTTGAACGATATTAAGAGCTTTCAGAACCTCTTCAGCATAATACTCGTACTCCATGCGGCTTAACCTGGTTTTGGCGTGAAGTCTCTTGTCCTTTAGCGCTCTCTTTACCAAAGACGGAGTGACCGAAGATTTGAACTCATGAGCCCAAAATGCACACAAGTCTATCGGACTACGGATACGGAAATATAGAACATCTCTATCAGTGTCTGTGATTGGATCATATTTTGCAGCTGCCGTGATCCGAGCTTTTGGCGGTGTAGTTTCATCAATCTCCAATGTGTCCGCCCAGTCTCGTGTGCTTGACTCGGGAATAGTAGATTCTGGTTCTTTTTGCAAAGGAGTAGAAACATGAACACTTGCTAGTTCGGATTCAGGCATTTCAGCGGTATCATGAACAGGCGAGTGTTGTGAAGATTCATGTTCAATTACTGGTTCTGCAATCACAAGAGCAACAAAAGAACTAACAGGATTAGTGGTAACAGGTATAGAAACAGAAACAGATGTACCGGGAATCGATGATGCAGTAGCAGCATTCACATCATGGCGCCACTTGGTTCATCCTGACTCCGTAGATGTGGACTTTTCCTTTCGGGCAGCATCTTTCTGAGACTTGGTACCAGACTTGGATGGTTTCTTTTTGCTGGCAACCTTGTCCCCCGTTTCATCGTCATCGGACTGATCAGGCTGGTCATTTTTACCACCATCATCCCCATAATCATCCCCGTTGCTACCCTTATCACTCTCCTCATTTTGATCACCACCATCACCATCATCATCATCATCACCATCATCATCATCATCATCATCATTTTCTTCTTCACCATCACTGTCCTCTTGCTCACTATCTTCCTTTTCCTCCTCATCCAAGATGTGGTAAGGTACCACACTCCCAAATGTCTTAAACAACCGATCATCCTCCAAGATAGCTTCATTGAGTGCTTTGTAGAGTGTCCGCTGAATTTTAGACTTGTCAAAAGATCCAACTTCCTTCATGCGAGCTTTGAGGATCTTCTTTAGTTCAAAATCTGTCAAGTCATATGCAATTTTGTAGGATGACTCGGAAGGGTTGGACGACTTAATAATCAAGTTATCAGTCGCAAGTTTCCTCAACTCTTCACGCAGCTTTGGCATAAGAGACTCAACAGATTTATTCACTCTCTCTACAATAGAAGCTTCAAGTGTTTCTTTCTGCTCCTTATATTTATCCTTTATGGCTCGAAGTCTTGTAAATCGTGCTTCATTCTTATCAGCTTCAACCTGTTTGACCTGAGCAAGTTCTTCTGCATGAGCTTTACGTGTCAACTCCATCTCTGCAGTGAACTTAGCTAGCATCTCTTCTTGGGCTTTCTTGGATGCCTCTTCACTTTGCACTCGTCGAAATAGCTCTTCTCGAAGTTGAGCCATCTCTTTTCTTTGACTATCCATGTGTTTATCCAACAATTCTGCCATTACAAATGCAGCCACTGAAGATGGTGCAGGGCTACTCTGGGATGGTTGAAGAGGCATGGTTGTGATTACAGTACTCATGACGGAAGTAGGTGGACGTGGAGGGAATGGTGTTGGCACCGGTCGGGTTGGTAAAGGCTGGATTGGTAGAGGTTGAGTTACAAGAGGCTGTGTAGTCACAATGATTGTTGTAGCACCGGACTCCTTCTCAACACTTGCTGTATAGCAATGGATGTCTCCTTCGATGCTGAGTAACGTTCGGGTGTTCCAAACTCACTGATGTCATGTGGCTCCTCGTATTCTTCTTCAACATCCATCTGTGTACCCGAACCACTACCGCCTGTGTCTCTCCTACTCTTTTCAATAGCCTCCTTCATTAACTTTTTCTCAGTCTTACGAGTTAGCTCGAGAGTAGGATCGTCATCAACATCTTCTTCATGGTGAAGAACAAACTCGTCAGCCGTGCTCTTACCCTTCTTAGGCACAGTCTTTTTCTTCTTGGTTTTGGGTTTAGGTAAAGCTATTTGCTTGCGTTTACCTTTACTCTTAACCGTGGTATACGAGTCTTCTCCTGCTTGAATGCTTGCTTGTTGATTCTCGATTTCTCTTAGCATGTTCTTGTAATCAGCAGAAGCGATAATCTTATCTGTCAGGAGATGACCGGGAATAGGACCAGGGATAACAACATTGGAGTGAGTTTCTTGCCTTAGGTCCACCAGATCATCAGCATCCTTTGTGTGGTGACGGCTACCTGCACGCTTATCAATAGACGCATCATTTTCCATAAAATAATGTATGATTAGCTTTATGGACCTAGGGTACTGGTAACCTTTAGCCTTAGTCTTCGTGTTTGTGAAGAGTTGATAACTAAACTCGTCCCACAACAATGATGCATAATCAATATTAATACCTTTGAACATACCATAGAACATATTGATGATTGGCGGACGCACAGCATCATACCCAGTCGTTTTGGGTGTGAGACATCGGCTGAGAATACCAAACATCGCTCTCCAAGGTTGACCTACTTTGGCTGTGGTAAAATCAGACACTATTCGTAAGTCCGCACATCCAATAGCAGAGAACATCTCCATGAGCTCGTTCTTGGTCGGGTTTGCTGAGAATGTTGTACCTTTGGGTGACTCCCGAAAACCAAAGATCTTGCGTAAGTCTGACACGGTGAGAGTCTGTTGCTTGTTGTCCAGGAAGAATGTGATCTTGTTTGACATCTTCTCTTTGGTTGCCCAGAATTCGAACATGTAGTCGAAGGGCACCGAAGCACTACTCCTTAGCGCATTCTTGAAGTGAGAATTGTCAAGAATGGCTGAGGCTACCTTGAATCCATTGTGATTGGAGTTAGAGACCTCCTTCAATCGGTAGTTGTTTGGAATGAACTTGAGGGTTTTGGCTTCTTCAATGGCTGCTGCTCTAGTGTTTTGTATTTGTTGCACGGTTGGGTTAGTCATTGTTTCTTCTTAAGATAAAACATAAAGGTTGATACACACAGATATAAATACCATTATGAATTTATACCTAAGCATTAAACATATGACATAAAACCTTAAGCATTTACAACACTCAAACATTTAACAAGTTATTAAGCAAAAACACCTTCATTCGGAATAAACATTTCATCCGTAATAAACTGGTCTATCCGGAATAATCATCTATCCGGAATAAACTGGTCTATCCGGAATAAACTAGTCTATCCGAAATAAACTGGTCTATCTGGAATAAACATCTATCCGGAATAAACTAGTCTATCCGGAATAAACTGGTCTATCCGGAATAAACTGGTCTATCCGGAATAAACTGGTCTATCCGGAATAAACTGGTCTATCCGGAATAAACTGGTCTATCCGGAAAAAACTGGTCTATCCGGAATAAACTGGTATATCCAGAATAAACTGGTCTATCCGGAATAAACTGGTCTATCCGGAATAAACTGTTCTATCCGGAATAAACTGGTCTATCCGGAATAAACAGGTCTATCCGGAATAAACAGTTCTATCCGGAATAAGTGGTTTATCCGGAATATTTTTGCCAAACACTTGCTCATTCGGAATACTTAAATTCGTGATCTAAGATCGATTAATCTAAGCTCATTTGAGTGTTTAAGGCATTCTAAAGGCAACAAACATCTTTCTAATGCTATTCCGAGTAAAACCCACCTTAAACCCTAATCAATTAAAGCCTATTTAGAACATAAACCCTAATTTGATTACTCTTAATTAAAACGAATTAATTAATTGGAATTAAGGATGGATTAGATGAATTAGAGATTTAAGATGATGATTGTACCTTTGTTTTTGCGATTGATACGGATTAATTAACCAAGACAACGATTGTGAGAGCTTGAGTGTGTGTTTAGTATGTGTTAATGGCGGAAAGAATAAGAAATCAGAAAAGAGAAAGAAGAAAGAAGGACGGGGAGGAAAGGTGTGACTTGGTCAAATTTTTCCAATTTTTTTTCTTTGTCAAATTTTAACCCTTTCATTTTAATGACTTGTCACTTTTTGTCCCTCAACTTTTTTGTTTGTCTTTTCTTTTCCTTTTCTTTTCAATTCTAATGACTAACCATCGTTAAACATTCTAACCATCGTTAGACTTAACCATTTTAACCTATCTTAGCGATCACACAACTTAACTATACACGACAAATCACGAACGAATACAAGACGAGTACCAAAGCAATTTCAGTCATTAACCATTTTGCCAATTAATTTTCCTCGAAAACCTTTGAAGACCTTTTTGATGACGAAGACGACTTAATATTTTCTCCCCCTTAAACGATGACCCGTTTTCTATTGAAAGAGTTGTAGTCATTATTTAAAGAGTCAAATATTGATGAAAACATTTTCCAATTAATGTTTTGAAAAGATTGATTCGTGGTGGCAATAAGATTTCTCTTATTTTGACAAATTAATGCACTGAGACGTACACTAACTCGTGTTAGACCAAGTTATAAAGTAAACTTGATCCCTTTGCATGATTTGGCTTGTAAATCATGCCCGAGAAAATTAATTCCCGTTGTGAGCCAACGTTTTCCAAGGAAATACGTGACTTTAATGCGAAAAGCGGGTTGCAGTCTGAAATAACTACAAGCCATAATCGGCATGTTTTAAAAATGTACAACTTTTATACGGACTCTATTTATGGCGCCGTGTCAATATTGATCGACATTTCTAAAGCCGTAAATATTACCGTACTAAAAGACATGCCCGATTTAAAAAAACGAAAATATTTTTGGGTTTTCTTGGTTTTATATTTTTTATGGTTTTTCTTGGTTTTATGTTTTTTATGGTTTTTCTTGGTTTTATATTTTTGTATTTTTCTTTTTGTGGTTTATATATATACGATAATATACATGATCACGAACAAAGGATACGCATGAATAGTTTACCACCACTATTCTGCTGATTCTTCTGCCAACTCTTTGAGAGTCGCTGGAGAGAAAGATTTCATGCCAAGCTTGTCGATCAAAAACTCGATTCGTCCTCGATCTAAGGCTTTTGTGAACATATCTGCCAGCTGATACTCAGTGGTGACAAAATACTGCTCGATCACTCCGTTCTCCACCTGCTCTTTAATGAAATGGTAGCGAATGTCGATGTGCTTTGCCCGGGAGTGTTGAACGTAGTTGTAGCAAAGGGCAATGGCGCTCTTGTTGTCACAATACATCGGGATTTTGTTGAATCCGTAGTCAGTTAGTTGTGATCTCATCCAAAGGACTTGAGCACAACAACCGGACATGGCAATGTATTCAGCCTCCATGCTAGAAATTGCAGCGCTTTTCTGCCTTTTTGAAGACCAACTAATCAATCTGTCTCCAAGGAGTTGCACAGACCCAGAAGTGCTACGCCTCGTGTCTTGACACCCAGCATGATCGGCATCTGCATATGATATTAAAGCAATAGAGGAATCTTTCGGATACCATAGACCACGATGAAGTGTTCCTTTGAGATACCCCAAGATCCTTTTAACAGCATGTAGGTGCTTTTCGGTAGGCCGAGCCTGATACCGGGCACACATGCATACGGAAAATTGCAAATCAGGCCTGCTAGCAGTCAGATAGAGAAGGGTGCCGATCATCCCACAGTAGAGTTTCGGATCGACAATAATCCCATTCCTATCTTCATCTAACTTGGATTTCTCTACCATTGGAGTATCCACGGGGTCACAATTTTCAAAGTTATATTTCTGTAATGATTCTAGAGCATATTTGGATTGATTAATAAAGATGCCTCTGGGATTCTGAGAAATTTGTAATCCTAAGAAAAATGAAAATTTTCCCATCATTGAAATCTGAAAGCGTGTGGACATTATTTTCTCAAAGCGGTTTGACAATTCTATGTTAGAGGCAGCAAATATTATATCATCAACATAAATTTGTACCAGTATCATGTCGTTGTTTTCCTTGAGAGTGAATAGAGTGGGGTCCACCTTGCCTTTGGAGAAGCCTTCCGAAATGAGATATGTTGAAAGGAGATCACAC
This sequence comes from Glebionis coronaria, assembly GCA_025667525.1. NCBI lineage: Eukaryota > Viridiplantae > Streptophyta > Magnoliopsida > Asterales > Asteraceae > Glebionis > Glebionis coronaria. The sequence goes on from CM046880.1 coordinate 81,193,633, forward strand.
CACACGCGTGAAGCTTGTTTCAACCCATAGAGAGCCTTCTTAAGCTTGTACACATGATTAGGAAACTCCGTACTAATGAACCCATCCGGTTGACTAACATAGACTTCTTCCCTTAGTTCACCATTCAAAAATGCTGTCTTCACATCCATTTGATAGACGATCATGTTCATATGAGCAGCATACGCAAGGAATAGTCTAATAGCCTCCAATCTTGCAACAGGAGCAAAAGATTCTTCAAAGTCGATACCCAAGGCTTGTTTGTATCCTCTAGCAACCAATCTAGCCTTATTCTTCAAGACTCCACCCATCTCATCGAGTTTAACCTTATAAACCCACAACAAAGTAAGGATGTTAACCTTGTCAGGGAGAGGAACTAATTCCCATACTTTAAGTCTTTGGAATTCATTTAGTTCCTCTTGCATGACTTCAATCCAAGATGATTGAGTCATAGCATGTTGCCAGTTTTTAGGTTCAACTTCAGAGAGAAATGCATCAAAATAGCAATAGAGTGCACTCTCTTGTAATTGATGGCGTGTAGAGACTGGTCGATCGAGACCTCCAATAATAATCCTAATTGGGTGATCTTTTGTCCATTTGGTGCTGTGATTTTCAATCCGTGGTGGTCTGGAGTGAACGATTGTAGGAGCTTCTTCTGAGGTAGACGCGGCTGAAGGATTTTCAGGTATCGGTATACCAAAGAATGGAAGCTCTTGTAGGTGAGCATATTCCAAATCGTGATCAACAGAATCCTCTTCAACATCATTAGGCACAAGTAAGGGTGAAGATTCAGGAGTGGTTTGAGAATTACTTGGTGGAGGTGCATCCGGTTCAATGTTAATAGAAGATGCATTTGATGAAGCTTCATTAGCTTGAGCAACAACTTCAGGGATTGGAGCTATCACTATAGGAGGTGCTGGAACTTCATCACTTGGGGGATCAAAGAATTCATCAAACAACGGTTGAATTAGTTTATCCCACTCGGGCCTTGTAGGTGGTATAAATGATGTAGAAGTAGGATTATTGGGAACTAATCCGGAACTAATAGCACCGGTTCCCATCTCATGAAGCGCGGGTTGATTTGCCATCAAAGCTATAGAGTCACGGTACATACCTCGAGGCGAACGGTGCATAATCACGTGTTTCTCATGCTGCTGGAGAAAATCATAGAGTTGATCCAAATTGCACTTATGTAGATCCCTAGTTAACTTAACATCAGTAATATATTCACCCCATTCAGCTTGAGGTAAAGTATTCAAAAACTTGGTGTTAACCTAGAATGGAGCAATCACGAGATTGTACACATTCAAATCATTCATGAGAGTAGTGAATCTGAAGTATTAGTCGTGAAGCGTTTCCCCTGGACTGTACGTGAACCTATCAAACAGATCATACAACTGACATTCCCGTTCCTGTTTAGTAAGAGACGTACCTTGTAGCAAAACCTTTAGACGTTCCCATAAATCCTTTGCAACCGTATATTGACTTACCATTCGAAAGATGTCATGTGGAAGAGCTTGGAGAATGGTTTGAAGAGCCTTTTTGTCTGCACCGGCAATAAGTTGTTGAGCTGGTGTAAGTTCTTCAAACTCCCGTGGTCGAGTCACATTGTTAACAACGATGGTACCATAATCAAGTGGACCATTTAGAATTGACTTGACCATAAGCCTCCCATATGTCGGTTTTCCCTTAATGTATGACATCATACGGCCTTGCCATGCTTCAAAGACTTCTTTAATGAGCATTGGAGGGGGATTATCCGTTCCCGTAATGACGGAAATATCCGTAAGTGATGTCATTTGAGGCATTAATGAACTCGGATTCATTTTGATCACTTTAAAGAATCAAAGATTATCGGTTGATCGAGCAGTGAAGTAAGGTTGTGAGTTGTGTTGTGTTGTTGAAGTAAAGCGTATGTAAGGAACCAAGATTAAATCCACTAAAAATCGTCGAAAAAAATCGTAAAATACCCCTTGATCCGGAATAATTAAGTTGATTCGGAATAAATTCTTTAATGTGAAAAAGATCTTGATTCGGAATAATTACCTTGATCCGGAATACTTGGTTGATCCGGAATAACTTGTTTATCCGTAATAACTTGTTTATCCGGAATAACTTGTTTATCCGGAATAACTTGTTTATCCGGAATAACTTGTTTATCCGGAATAACTTGTTTATCCGGAATAAGTTGGTGATCCGGAATAAGTTGGTGATCCAGAATAGGTTGTTGATCCGGAATAAGTTGTTGATCCGGAATAAGTTGTTGATCCGGAATAACGGGTTGATCCGGAATCTTTTGCTTTGTTCGGAATAGTCTGTTATTCGGAATAATTCTGGAAAAACACTTCGAGACCAATAACAAGCCCTTTAAACGAATCTAAACTCGATTTTTTTTATCAAAAACCACAAAAAGTTTTGTGATTTCTACCAAAATAAGCTAAACCCAACACTTATCAACTAATCCCAACAACAAAAACACCAAAAATTACAAGATTCAAGGTTGATTTTCCTAAAAATCACTAATACAATCAAAAACTAAAAAGCAACACAAATCCTTACCTTAAATCACCCCATGGATCTGATACCAATTGTAGAATAGTGATAATCTTATGAATCAATAAGGTGGGTTGAAGGTTTTAGAGAGAGAAAGTAGTGAGAGAAAGTGAGAGAGAAATATGTGTTTTTATTAAAATGAAAGTGAGAAATAACCAACAACCAACCCCTTTCCATGGTGGAAAAGGGTATTTATATCCAAGCCACTAATGGGCTTGGGTCGACCCATGACAAGCCCATGGGCCGGTTTTACTTAACAAACTAACCACATATTAACTACGAGCTATACAACATTTAATAATATCGTGGAGTGACCAATACTTCTAATATACGTTAAAAACGTATTTCTAACAAAGTATACCAGTAAAATGCATGTTATGTGATTTTCTATTCTTGAACTGAGTTGTGTGGTTTTTTGCTTTATACTTGTTCATTGTTGCCTACTTGTTGTGTTTTAAGTGTTTGAAACTTATCTCGTAAGCTCTTAAGCTCACTTGGCTTATTGAGCTTTCTGTCCATAAAACAAGCAAGCTTATCAACTGGTGAGGCTTGTTCATTGGCTTTTGAACTCAAAAGCTTCCTCCATTAAAGCTATTTGACTGCCTTAAACAGCCTTAAAAGCCATAGTTCAAAGAAAACAAAGTTTGACTTTTGTTGACTTTGGTCAACAAGCTTATTGAATCTTTTTAGCTTATTGGTTTGTGAAACAACTTTAATTTTGTGATAGGTGTCATTTTTCTCAGCTTATAATCAATATTGGAAGTTTGTAGCTCTTTTGGTTAAGCTTTTTGTTGGAAACTCACTTTATGTGACGACATTTAAGAATTCCCATTAGTTATCATAGTCACACACATTTAGACTAGACTAGGTTCGTTGTAAAGTTTAGGTTGTGTGTGTGACTATATATACCCCTCCTTAGCTTCCAAGGAGGGGTGTTGCTTGTCATTTTACCATTTGAATACATTTCTCATTTTCACACATTCAACCTCTCTTCTCTCTCTCTAAACCAACAATGGCTTCCACCACCATATTCCACCATGTTAGACCACCGGATCCTAAATAGCAAATCTACATTTGGCATCAGAGCCTTGGTTCATTCCTTGGATCATGTTTTTTGCTTCGATTTTGGTGGTCTTAAAATTTTTTCTTGGGTCCGAATATATCACTTTTGTCACGTATTGTTCTTATTTGGTCCAATCTGTCACAAATTTGTCACATCTTGTTATGATCTTGTCCAAACGGTTACTTTGTTATATCACTTTTGTCACTGGTTGTTTATATCCAATATTCATAACCTTTTCTTTTTGTCCTTGTCATCAGTCAAAAATGGTTCATTTGTCTCATTTATTCTGGTCAAAGGTCTTGTATCTGTCCACATATGGTTTTCATAATCCATCACACTTTTCTTGGTTCAAAGAAGTCAAAACTGCCATATTTACTTAAATCTGGTATCTTTGGTGACTGGTTTTGATAAAGTTTCATTTTTTCTGGTAATTTTTTGTATTCACATGATGAAGATGACCTAGAAAAGTATGTTCCTAGAAAAACGGAAGTGTACAACTTAAGGATACGGTTTTCAGATTTTCAGATCGGAATATTGCGATCGCAACAAACCTGTGGTTTCTACATTGCTATCGAATATTCCGATGGAACACTTTTGGTGCATTCCGATGGAACGCATTCCGATGGAACGCATTCCGATGGAACGCATTCTGATGGAACGCATTCCGATGGAACGCATTCCGATGTAAATATTGAGATGGAAAAACAGATGAATACATTACGTTAGAAGTAACAAATGAAAACATTGCGATGGGCTGAAATTTAACCCATTGTTATGACTGTATAATTAAAATGAATCATTGCGACAGCTTTTTACAATTTCTGAAAACCAAGACTCACCGAGACCTAGGACATGACCCGTACCAACATAACACTCCAACCTTATATCTCCTCAACACCATTAATCTATTCCTAATTTCCTTCGTCACTTAATTCCCATCTAGACTCGGACTTAATACAGAATATCAAAAAGATCTTAGTTTATTGTTTTTCGATTAAGGATCCCTTTAAGATCTATTTATCAAAAACTGTTTTTCATCATAGATCTTTTGTTTGGGTTTTTACCCATTTTTTGTACGAGAATAAGAATGGTTTTTAACAAATATGTTAAAACCAATCTTTGTTTCGAATTTGTCACATCAAATCAACATGCAATCACAATCTTTCCACCTTACCCGAGACCCCTCATGGATCTTGAAGCCACGTCTTTCAACTCATTACATAAAACCCATCGGAATGTTCAACACATCACATCAAAGGTTTCAACTTTTATGGTCTTTGATGGATTTAAAAGAATTTCGTGATGTTTAAGATTCGGTAAGAGATGAAGAGCTGTTTCGTGGTGTTTATCAAGGTGATTAAACAAGGTTAATTAAACAAGGTGATGTGATTAGGATGGAGTTTTTGTTTTGGGATGAGTGACTGTGAAGATTAATGGGGGGGACGGAGATGTCGAAGGTGGGTGAGAAGGAGTAGTTTGGTGGGGCGGATTGTTCTATGTGAAGGATTAGGGTTAGGTGTTAATTGTGAGGAGTATTTTAGGGGTAAAGGGTACTTATACCCGGGTGATTAGGGTGGGTACTTTTGGACTTCAACATAACACCGGGTTATAACAAGTTGTGGCCCAGGATTCTTATTCATTTGACATGATAATAAATGGGCCAGCCGTGTATTTCTTGGGAAGGAAATTGGTTTAACTATTTATATAGTTTAACTCTAATATTATTTTAAACTTTATTTCAAAATTTTATTTTGGACTAAATTTTAATTTGATATTAAGGGACATGACAAAGTGACAAGTGACGTGACAAAGTAACGTGACAAATGTGACGAGAAATTATTTGACGAGACCGAAGAAAAAATTGGGCGATTTTATGGTGGCTACAGATTTTGTTTGATCGGGTATTAATTACGTGACGTTGAAGACGGATTTTTCGAAGGCGTGTATTTATTTTATCTTTTAAAAGATAACTTGCTCGTGCTTAATCCTAGAATGAAGACTTGGTTATCTGGTTTCCGGGTTCGGGGTGGATTGTTGATGACTCGGATAACTATCACTTAAAGGGGTTACATTGTTGTACTCAGTGTCACGCGCTTAGTCGACGTGGATAATTTCAAGAGGTGTTGTGCATATAGACTTCTTCAGTGATGCATTGAGTACTTAGAGATTTCTCCACCGTTCTTCATTCAACAATTGTGCAAGCTTAAGTCACAAGATCGAAGGATTTTTATTCAGTTTCATGTTTGATGTATTCGGTTCATTCTTTCAGTGGTCACTTCAAATTGCTTTCACGTGGGTTGGTAAAGGTGGCCATGGAGAGTTTGTGAGAAGAGATTTTCGATCAACACTTGATTCTCACAAAATATATAATTCAGCTTATTTATTATTCTCACGAGATTTCATGTTCATGTGCGTACAATTTATTGATGGTTCCGAGTTTCGAAACCATCAAGGGGAAGAAGAAGACACATCGAACGCACAACGAGTACACGTGATGAACTTCATACCTTCTTTTTATTTGAAGACATTCCGGGATGACATTTGTCATAGCCGCAGAGAAAATCAGTGTTTTAACTCGTGGCGTTATCAGTCTCCAAACGGTACACTACTGATTTCAAGGTTTAATTGTTTGATTGTTGCAATTATTCATCATCATTATCCTATATGTACTCCCGGGACTTAATTGACTCTGGTGCATCTCCGGAAGAAGATATGTGCATTTCCGGGACTTAATTGACTCTGGTGTTACGATGTCAACTTCATGAATGGGATAAAGTGACCACTTCAGTATTTGATCTTCATAATTGGGATTGATTTACCTTCTTCAACTATGTGGGGGAAGAAGTGTCTTGATTCTTTCTGGTATGCATAACTTGAACTCTCAAGGGGAAGAAAAATTCAGAAGAATTATTCAAGCGTGAGAAGAAAAGTGGTTGATCTACTTGGTGTACCCCTTACTTTCAATTCCTCTTAGCAACGTTATCATGTTTTATGATGGGATTTGCTCGTTGGATTCCGTTGTGCGCTTAATCATTCTAAGCTTTATTGAAAGCTTTGAAGTTGCTTACGAGGATTGTCGATTTAGGGGGAAGCTATTTAAAAAGCTTCTACATCAAGTTTATGTGGCATGAATTAGGGGGAAGCTAATTCAGAAGCTTCTCCTTAACCAGATGTGTATGGGTTACTTAGCTCGTGCCGTTACAGTATTTCTACTACAAGTTAAAGATGAGTCGTTTTGAAGACGAAGGCCTCAGAAGACTTCTTCAGCATTGGACGCTTCATGAAAGCTCTTGTTCTTATCATTATGTACTTGTTAGGAAAAATATTGTAATGAATTCTACACGTCGTCCCATGGGGGAAGATTGTTGGAAACTCACTTTATGTGACGACATTTAAGAATTCCCATTAGTTATCATAGTCACACACATTTAGACTAGACTAGGTTCGTTGTAAAGTTTAGGTTGTGTGTGTGACTATATATACCCCTCCTTAGCTTCCATGGAGGGGTGTTGCTTGTCATTTTATCATTTGAATACATTTCTCATTTTCACACATTCAACCTCTCTTCTCTCTCTCTAAACCAACAATGGCTTCCACCACCATATTCCACCATGTTAGACCACCGGATCCTAAATAGCAAATCTACACTTTTACTAGGAAACCAACTTTTTGTGTTTTTCCAGAGTGAGTCCCCCCTGCCTTCGGCTCCTAAAGGTACCTGAGTTCTCCATAGGCGTCTAAAGGCGGAGTGGAGTGAAGGCATTCTCTTGGGAGAAGCCCGCCAGCTTACTATAGTAAGAGAAGAGGGCGCTATTTCACAGTGGTAGGGGGGTTCATCCTTACTTAGCATCACGTGTGACTTTGGTCGAGATCAGCGCCTCAGACTCACTGGTATGGCAAAGCCCTAGGCTAGGGATTGACTTAGGCGCAATAGCCTGTTTGAATAGAATTGTAAACCGCCCTATCGCTGCCTCCTACAGCTTATTTGACTTAGCTTATTGGAAATTTTAATGTTTATTATTCTTAGTTAAGCTATTTAGAAACTTTTGAAAAAAGAATCAAGTCCTGAAGTGGTCTAGAACTCTAACCCGACTATTTTGTCGTGTAGTAAAAAAGAACTTTGTTTATTTCTGGCTTATTTATTGTGCTTTTTCAAAATTTCTTTTTACAAACATCTTTATAATCCCAAGAGAAGGTTGTGTGTCAATTTTCAGCTTATGGCATCAGCTTATAGCTGGCCCATTAAGAATAAGCTGTGTGGTTATTAAGTTGTGATAAGCTCTCTTTCAGCTTTTGGGCCTTTAGAGTTCTTTGTTTAAAACCAAATTTTAAGTAAGACTGTGCTTTTTGGGCTTATTTGGTTGACTTTTTCTTATTAGGCTAAAAAGCCCAATTAGGTAGACTGTTTTTACTTTTGGCCCATTTGAAGGCCCAATAGGGGTATTTAGGTAATTTCACTTTCATTTTCTGATTATTTAGGTTAAAGTAAACTAGTTTGCAAGTTTTTAGAATTTTTTATAATATTTGAATTTTTTATTTTTATTTTATTATTAAAAATTGTTTTTAGGGTTTTTAAATAGATTTAATACGTTTATAATTTTGGAAAATAGTTTTTGGCTTAATTAAGACATTGTTAAGGTTTACAAGTAGAAAAATATTTGTTTGGACTTTTTGTTAATTTATTTGATTTTTAGGGCTTTAGTTAGAATTTTAAATATTAAATATTATATAATTAAAAAGGTTTGAAAAAGTTTTGATCATTTGTAAACCCTTACTTTATTTTTAGGAATTTTTGGCAATTTTTTGGGAATTTTTAGAGTAAATTTTTATTTTGTCACTATTCACGGTTTAGCGTTTTTTACGTCTTAGCTTAATTTTAGCATATCCGTCATTTTCTTTTCCCCTATCTCTCTCAATATTAATCCAAAATCATACAAATTAAACACAAACTTTAGTCCTCCTTGGTGAACGAACTTACTTTGGGCCATTTGCATTTGATTTTCCTAAGTCATCTCGCTTAATACTTACCATACATACGTTGTTTTCCTAAACAAGTATTTTTACCACAATCATTTTGGCGCCGCTGCCGGGGAGGCGTGTTGTGTTTTAATTTGAAAAATGTTGTTTTTGATATTAGCCAATAAATATTATTTGTGTGATTTGCACTCTAATCACACGTATTATCGGTTTTTGTTTTCTTTGTGAATACTATTACTATATTGTATACGTATGACAATAAATCCACGATATCTCCAAAAGCGTGAAAACGCAACCTTAATTAGGATTTCATTACTCAATATTGTATTCGAGAAGCTTGATTTTGATAACACAAACTATAAGGTGTGTATAAGGAGACCAAGGTCTAAGGGAAAAAGGCACTTAAGAGCTTAGCTCCGCCTCATTTCCCCCGCTTGCTGGTGCGTATTTTGAGAAAAAGGGCTAATCGAGGGTTTTCCACCAAAGTATTATCTAAGTATCATATATATTTGCTTGTTTTCAAAGATTAAACCCTCTTGAATGTTTTGGTGATTCCACCAACGTTCTAAAGTCATCGAAGGCGTTCACTTAACGTGATCGTTTTAATTCCTTGAGGCTCCTTTAATTGAGAAATTGATTCGAGGAGAGATTTGTAGATTTGAGTCTACGTAATACATCACAAAATCCAAAAAAATTGAATATCATCAAAAACACAAAAAAATTGAAAAAAGTCAAAACACCAAAAAGAATCTTCTTTGCTCACCTCCACGTTGTACGCCACATTTATGCAAACTCGTAATCAAGCAAAACGTGCACGTAGACGTCATAATCGAAAGGAACAAACACCAAGTGAAGAATCTCCAAGTGAGGAACCTATTATAAAACAAGAAGCTCCTATGGCTAATCGTACTATGATGGAGTTGCTTCAAGCACCCACCGAGTGTTTTCAAGAAGCTATTGTGATTCCCGCTATCCTTGCAGAGAATTTTGAGATAAAGACGGGTTTAATGTCTATGCTCCAAGCTAACAAGTTCCATGGTCATGAAAAAGACAACCCTCATTATCACATTCGACATTTCAATCGTCTCACCGCGACTAGCAAGTTTAAGGATGTACTACATGACGCCATTAAGATGATGTTGTTTCCATACTCGTTGGATGTACCACATTCCGCATCGGTTAAGGCGGTTGACAAAAGTTGTATATATTGTGGTGGAGCTCATGATTTTTCCGTGAGCATTACTGCGGATGGTAACACTTCGAGTGCTTATATAGGAACGGGAACATACAACCAAAACGGTCAAGGTTCCCGCCCAAATCAAGCTCCACAAAATCAAAATGCTAATAACTATCGAAACAACAACAACCAAGTTGGTTACCTAGGAAATCAAAGGAATTTTAACAAGAGTAATTACAACAACAATGGTGGGAACAATGGGAAATTGCAAAACAAGAATCAAAACCGTGATTTTCAAAACAATAATAAAGGTTTGCAAAACATGAAAGATCTTCCAAATGAATTTGTTGATTATGCTATGGCTAATGATTCTAAATTTGATAATATGCAAAGAGAGATAACTAGCCTAAGATCCAAGATTAGAAATGATTTTAAAATGAGTTGAAAAACGAGCTTGCTAATGAACTTAAGACTCATACAAACAAAATGGAGAGTAACGTGCAAAGGTTACCACAAAATCAACAAAAAATGGAACAATGCCAACATGAAATTAAAAAAGAGATGCTTAAGGCGGATAAAAGGCAATCTAAGTTTGAGGATAGAATGGCAAGCATGTTTGAGGCTATAATGTGTAAACCGTCTTCTTCGGGTGGTCTTCCTAGTGAAACCATTGCAAACCCGAAAGGATAAATGAAAGTTATTACTACACGAAGTGGTAAAACTTTCAAAGAATCCATTCCTCGTCCAAGTACTTCTAAAGAGAAGGAAATAGAGGAAGAACCCGAGGTGATGGTAGAAAATAAGCATATGACAAGCCCACGAAGTACCGCTCAAGCCACACCTACGGTTGAACCTATACCAATCATGGAACCCGAGATTCCAAGGCCGTTGCCTAAGCCTCAACCCACACCACCTTTGCCGTACCCCTCGAGATGAAACAAGGAAAAATTGCATGATCGTAAGAATCAACAAATCGAGCTTTTCATGAAAATGTTTAGTAAGGTCTATTTCGACATAATTATATCCGACGCGTTGTTGTATATGCCTCGTTTCTCCTCCACTTTTAAAATTATGATGAACGATAAGGAGAAGCTTTTAAAGCTCTCAAATTTATCTTCGGTTTTTCTTGACCGAATACAAGAAAAAGTGGGAGACCCCAGGAAATTTCATATTCCATGTGACATCCAAGAGATGTAAGGATGCCTCGCCTTGGCCGATCTTGGCGCGAGCATTAATTTGATGCCTTATTTCATGTGTAAATCGCTATCATATCTGGATCTTGTTCCTTCAAAAATGTCTATCGAAATGGCCGATCATTCTAAAATCCTTGCATGTGGTATGGCCGAAGACGTTTTTATGAAAGTTGGGAAGTTCTACTATCTGGTGGACTTTATCGTTGTAGACATTCCCATGGATCCTCAAGTTTCTCTAATTTTAGGGCGTCCATTTTTAGATACCTCGAAATCGATCATTGGTGTGCATGCTAGAACAATCACTTTGTGATTCAACGAGGAGGAACTTGTTATAAACGCTACTCAAAGCTCTACACATTCTCATGTTTATGCAAACTCTACCATCAATCATGTTGACTTAGTTGATGTGGTTTGCGATGATTTTACACAAGAAGTGTTAGGTTTTTCTGATAGTTCGACTAGTGGCAATCCCACTATTATGGATCCGATTCTTGCTATTTCTACACCAAATCTCACTCCAGTCCAAGGAGGCAATTTTATTTTTAATGAAATCGACAATGAAGATGAGGTAACGATTAGTGGGGATACTCTCATTCCACCATATTTTCCGCCGATGGAAGTTATGAGCGTTGAACCCAAATCTTCAATCGAGGATCCACCAATCCTTGAATTGAAAGATCTTCCACCTCACCTCGAGTATGCATTCTTGGAAGGTGTTGACAAGTTGCCGGTTATTATTGAAAAAGATCTTGCCAATGATGAAAAAACCGCACTTTTGAAAGTCTTGAAAACTCACAAAAGGGCAATTGCGTGGAAACTTTCCGACATTAAGGGTATTGACCCAAAATTTTGTACACACAAGATTTTAATGGAGGAGGACTACAAGCCCGCAATTCAATGTCAAAGAAGGGTAAACCCTAAAATTCACGATGTCATCAAAAAGGAAGTCCTAAAACTCCTTGACGCGGGAATGATTTACCCTATATCCGATAGCCCTTGGGTGAGCCCAATCCATTGTGTCCCTAAGAAGGGAGGAATGACCGTTGTGCTCAATGAAAACAACGAGTTAATTGCCACTCGTGTTGTGAACGGTTGGAGAGTGTGCATCAATTATCGTGAACTTAACGACGCCACTCTAAAAGACCATTTTCCCTTGCCCTTCATGGATCAAATGTTGGAGCGACTTGCGGGAAACTATTTCTATTGCTTTTTAGATGGTTTTTCCCGTTACTTTCAGATCCCCATCGATCCTCCTGATCAAGAAGAAACTACGTTTACGTGTCCATATGGAACGTTTGCCTATCGTAGAATGCCATTCGGATTTTGCAATGCACCGGGAACCTTTCAAAGGTGCATGATGGCTATTTTTCATGATATGATCGAGAAGACGATGGAAGTCTTCATAGATGACTTTTCGGTTTTTGATGATTCGTTCACTTCGTGTTTATCCAATCTTGAGAGAATGTTAAAACGTTGTGAGGAAACCAACCTTGTGCTTAATTGGGAGAAATGTCATTTTATGTGTAAAGAGGGAATCGTCTTAGGGCACAAGGTCTCGAAAGCGGGGATTGAGGTAGATAAAGATAAGATCGACGTCATCGCCAAATTACCTCATCCCAAAACCGTTAAGGGAGTTAGGTGTTTTCTAGGCCACGCGGGCTTTTATCGTTGATTCATCAAAGATTTCTCAAAAATATCTCGGCCTATGACACACCTTCTTGAGAAAGATGCTCCTTTCGTCTTCAATGAGGATTGTGTTCGAGCTTTTGAGACTTTGAAAAAGAAACTAACCAAAGCTCCCATTCTTGTTGCTCCAAATTGGAACCTCCCCTTTGAGCTCATGTGAGATGCTAGTGATTACGCTATTGGGGCCGTTTTGGGGCAACGTCATGCAAAACACTTCTTGCCTATTCACTATGCTATCAAAACGATGACCGGGGCTCAAATGAAATACACCACAACAGAAAAAGAATTACTTGATGTGGTGTATGCTTTTGAGAAGTTCCGACCTTACCTCGTTTTGACTAAAAGCATATTGTATACGGACCATTCGGCTATCAAGTTCATCTTATCTAAACTTGATGCAAAGCCGAGATTGCTTCATTGGATTCTCCGCCTACAAGAAATTGATGTCACAATACTTGACAAAAAAGGATCCGAGAATCTTGCGTCCGATCATCTCTCTCGTTTGGAAGATCCTCACCAAAGTATGAACGAGAACAAGTAAATCACCCAAACATTTCCTCTCGAGACACTTGGTGTAGTGAGATCCAAGCAAGACTCATCTACCTCATGGTTTGCGGACATTGCAAATTACCATGCGGGGAATTTCATAATCAAGGGTATGACGATACAACAAAAACGAAAATTCTTTCGTGATGTCAAGTTCTATTTTTGGGACGACCCTTATGTCTTTCGCGTTTGTGCGGATCAAATCTTTAGACGTTGTGTGTTTGGCACCGAAGCTACTAACATACTTAGAGCTTTCCATGAAGGCCCTGCGGGAGGTCATCACGGTGCTAATCTCACGGCTAAGAAAGTGTTTGATGCCGACTTCTTTTAGCCTACTATTTACCGAGATGCACATGCACTTGTAATACTAGACTTTTCAATCGAGTATCAAAGTTCGTTGTTCCGAATCTTTTCGAATTGACTATTGGCTCAAAGTGTGACTCAATTGTTCTTAGTGGAATAATAAATGGTATGGTTGATTATCTATTTTAAACTAATAGCAAATAAATGTAAATGTCGTTGAGTAAAGTAAAAGCTTTAAAGATTAAACTAAAATAATTAGTTAAAAGTAAATGAATGAAAACTTAAAGACAATATTAGAAAAATACTTGAACACTTAATAAATCTAAAAGTTGGAAACTTTATAAAAAACAAGAAATTAAACCATCGGAATGCAAAATCTGAATCTGATCGGAATGTTGTTCGGAAACAAGGCTGGTCGGAATATGCAAAAGGGAGAGCAATCGGAATGTTAAAACCAAGCCAATCGGAATATCAAAAACGTCCCCAGTCGGAATGATGGTGTCGGAATAAGGCAAACCACTCTCGTCAGAATATCTTAGAAACAAGGCTAATCGGAATGTTTAAAATAATGCCAATCAGAATAACCAACAAGTAGTTATAATCGGAATGTCACAAAATACCCACAATCGGAAAGTTGAAACCCTAATCCGATCTAGGGGATCGGAATAAAGATGCTCAAATCGGAATGAGATAAACCCTAATCCGATCTAGTGATCGGAATAAGGGGGTGATGATCGGAAAGCCAAATCGGAAAGGGGTTTACCCTTTCCGATTACCTTTTGATTTGAAATAAGCAAGTTATAAGCTATAGGAATAAGCTCAAACTAAAACTTGAACGAATCCAATATGAAAAAGACTAAATAAGCACAAATAACAACTTATCCAAACTTAAAATAAGCAATCTTTTAAATCAAACTATAAAAAGATGAACTTTTTAAGAAAACTTAAAAAGTAAATAAGCTAAACATATAAATAAGCCAATAAGCACAAAGATCTTAAAGTTTATTCGTATGAAAACTTAAGTAGGAATAAAAAGATTAACTTTTTAAGCACGAAAACATCAAGATCAACACAGATCAATAGTAATTCGCACCAAAATTTACTAAAATAAAGAAAGGTAGAAAGAGATGAAAGATTAAAAGCTTAAGTTGCACTTGATTAATGAAATCAACAATACACAAAAGTTTAATCTTGAAAGATTAAAAGAAAGAGAAGATGAAAACTTAGTGAGAGAAAGTAGAGAACTTTCTCTCTCTAAAACTAGAAAGAAAAATGAAAAATGGAACTAACTACTAAAAAAAAACCCAAACTAACCAACCCTCCTAATGTGTATTAGGAGGGTATTTATAGGGAAAATGGGAAGGAGTGCATGTGTTGACTCTTCTTTCTTTCTTTCATCACGTCTTCTCGACTCGATTTAATTCTTTGTCTTTTCTCGACGTCGTCTCGGGATTTGAACTTGTCTTAATAATTTTCTTCTTTAATTTAGACTTGAGTTCTTCGACTTCATTAAACTTCCGTCTTTAGACTTTTTCTTCGATAATTCTTCAGAATAGGTCTTGGACATCCGTTCTTTTAGCACTCTTGATCTTTTGACTTCGTCTTTTCCCGTTTTCTTCGATAAAAGCCCGTGAAAGCCCGTGTTTTCTTCCTTTTTAATCTTTTGGTCCTAAAACCCAATAAAAACACAAACCACGCATAATTCCGACTTTTACGACATAAATTACACGTTTTGGTCTTGTTATTATTGGAAATAAGTGGTAAAAGGATAAGTGTTTTCACACCTATTAAATCCCCTACACTTGACCATTGCAATGCATTAATTTTAAAGCACGGTTTACATTTTCCATCATAAATAACCCACCTTTGCCTTTATTAAATACTAAACATAAAAAGAAAGAAACAAGTAAAGAAATCAAAGACTTACATTGGGTTTTGGCTGCCATGAACGTTTATCATCCTCAAGTTTCACGTTCCCCATACCAAGCTTAAAAACGAGATCATTGTTATTATAAGTTAGCAAACTAACACGAATTCATGTGGGCCAATTATTCACTTAGACTCCCTTATTCCTAGGTGTATCTCTTAAATTTTATATTTGTCTTGAATGATCACGAGGATGCATTGTTTGACTTATTTCGATAGTTATTTAGGCCGAAAATAAAGTGGACGATTTAATCAATAGTTAGCTAAAGGACAAAATATTTTAAAACTGCTTCTCGGGACTTCATAAAGTCCATATCTTGGCATAACTCGCTTCGCGATTTGAGACCTTTCTCGTACCAATATTTGGCAGCGACTTCATACTTCGAATCTTTGAGAGACGTTCTTGAAATTATGGTCTTCTGTTCATAGTAGGAATTTCTTCACTTGAAGTTTTGAGATATTCTTCATATTTTGACCACGACTTCTTCATTTTTCTCCAATATTTATTTTGGACTTTGATATACAATGATCCGCCTCCTTTTAGGACTTGGATCTATTTATCCTCATACTTTGTTAGGGCCTTTTTGGATAGACTTCTCCATGATCTTTAGGGGAGTATTTGCTTTTCGTCGTGTGTCTTGATCCTTCATATTGATTTTCGATAAATGATTCTTCACATCACTTTTGGATCTTTAGCAACAAAATGTAGCCCTCATGCCTTGTTAGGGCCTTTTCGGACTCACCAATCTTCGCATCCCGCTTTAATAAGTTATGCGTTGTCTATGAACTCTAATCCATACCGAGCAACTTTTAAACGATATTGGGCTAGAAGCTAAGTAACTTTTCAAATCGTACGACCTTATTTATTGCAGATAAATTTATTAGCAAGCGATGGGAGAATAGGCTTATAATTAGCTCACATAAACTTACGAAAGAATACCAAACTTATAATTGACTCTATCATCTCTCGTTCTCCACAATTTAAAATCTCAAGGAATGAGACTCGTGGATGTTTAGCCTAAATCAAAGTTTTGGGTTTTCGAGTCATCTATAGGATCTTGCAAATTCTTAGACTTTTTCAAGTTTAGAAATCGCATTTTAAAGTTCCCTTGATAAACGACTCTCTAGGATCAATTATAGGAACTTGCGAAAAGTTCTTGTTCTTAACCCGTGAGAGTTAAGACTTTCGCGTTTTATAGCTCCCTATACAAAAACCTAGCAAAACTTGACTTAAACACGTTAAGGATACTAGCTAGAGTAAACTTAGATAAGTAAACTCGGGTTGAGTCAAAAGGTTCACGACTAAGAAAAATTTAAAACCACTTTATTTACGCAAGGAAAGAAAATAACTATAACAAAGGAAAATACAACTATACAACTAGGCCAAAATAGATTAAAATTTTTGAAATATGTCGAAAAATCAAATTTTCCGGTTAAAATGAGGGAAAATTCATGGAAAAGACCACTAACTTCGATAGAAGTCCCCCCTACACTTGATATAAACATTGTCCTCAATGTTTAAGCATGTGGGAGTAAACTCCCCTTCACTTATGACATTGTGCGCTTTGTTTAAATCTTGCTAAGGAAAGGAAAACTATAGTGAATTCAATGTGAACATATAAGATATGAAATATTGAATCACGACAGTTTAGGATAGAACCGGGAAGACGGGTACACGGGATCACGGTTCGTCAAAAGTCATCGAGGTGCTCTTTGAAGCTTGAATTCCTGTAGAGAATAAGAAACAAGACAACAAACACATACGGGGCTCCCCCTACACTTATTATGAAAGTAGTAAAGGATAGATCACGGGTTGCCTCCCGAGAAGCGCTTGTTTTTGTTCACCGAGTCACGAGCCTGACTCGACCCAAATTTAGTTCATGGGAAACGTGATGAGGGATGTAATCATCTCATGAGAGATTTCCTCACCAAAGTACAGCTTCAAACGCTGGCCATTCACCTTGAATTTGGGCCCATTTGGCTGAGAAAGCTCAATGGTCCCATATGGAAAGACTTTGGCGACGGTGAATGGACCAGACCAGTGGCTCTTCAACTTGCCCGAGAAGACCTTCAACCGAGAATTAAAAAGTAAGACTTTATCACCAACGTGGAACTCTCGGTTCTTGATTCTTGCGTCATGAATGATCTTGGTCTTCTCCTTGTAGATTAGTGAGTTCTCGTAAGCTTCATTCCTTAGTTCGTTTAGCTCATTGAGTTGAATCTTCCGAAGATCACCGGCTTTGTTGATGTCGAAGTTAGCCCACTTCAAGCCCCAGTACGCCTTGTGTTCTAGCTCGATGGGGAGGTGGCATGCTTTCCCGTACACAAGACGATAAGGTGTACAACCGATCAGCGTCTTATAAGCAGTACGGAAAGCCCACAGAGCATCATCTAACTTATCGGCCCACGCGACACGATGCTCTCCTACTGTACGCTCCAAAATTCCCTTCAATCCACGGTTGGAAATCTCGGCTTGACCGTTGGTTTAAGGATGATAAGCGGTGGAAAGACGATGATTAACACCGTACTTAGCCATGACTCTTGCAAATTGATCATTGCAAAAATGAGTCCCGCGGTCACTGATTATAGCACGAGGAACGCCGAATCGAGCGAAAAGCTGCTTCAAAAAGTTCACAACCACCCTCGCATCATTCGTAGGGAGAGCCTTAGCTTCAACCCATTTAGAAACGTAGTCAACGGCAACGAGGATGTACTTGTTCCCTTTAGATGATGGAAATGGCCCCATAAAGTCGATGCCCCAGACATCAAAGATTTCACATTCTTGTATGAAATTTTGAGGCATCTCATCTTTATGTGTGATCTTGCCTTGTCTTTGGCAAGCATCACAATGTTTAACCATATCGTGATCGTCATGATAAATGGTGGGCCAATAGAATCCAGAGTCGAAAACTTTCTTCGCGGTGTAATTTGGACCAAAGTGACCACCGGTGGGTCCTTTATGGCAAGCGTCAAGGATTTGTATCACTGCCGGCCCATCAACACATCGACGAATAATCAGATCCGCACATTGTTTGAAGAGGTAAGGGTCGTCCCAGAAATAATGTTCAATATCTTTAAAGAACTTTTTCTTTTGTTGGGACGTGAGCCCTTCCTTGAGAATCCCACCCGCTAAGTAGTTTGCAATGTCCGCAAACCACGGGGTGTCATCGAGATTTGGATGATAGACATTAAGGCCTCAAAGGGAAAAGAGTCATTGATCTCTTTGTTCGGATGAACACCTTGATAAGGATCCTCAAGTCTACTGAGATGATCCGCGGCTAGGTTTTCAGCTCCCTTTTTGTCACGAATTTCAATGTTGAATTCTTGAAGGAGCAAAACCGAACGAAGAAGTCTTGGCTTTTGAATCTTGCTTAGTCATCAAGTACTTCAACGCGGAATGATCGGTATACACGATGGTTGTAGAAAGGACAAGATAGGGGCGGAATTTTTCAAAAGCATAGACAACAGCTAAAAGCTCTTTTTCGGTTGTCGTATAATGCAATTGAGCCCCCGTCATTGTCTTGCTAGCATAGTGGATTGGTTGGAAGTGTTTGGTCACTCTTTGGCCCAAAACCACTCCAATAGCAAAGTCGCTAGCATCATACATCAACTCAAAAGGTAGCTCCCAATTAGGGGTAACCAAGACCGGTGCCTTAGTTAGCTTATCCTTAAGAAGATTAAAGGATTCAAGACACTCTTTGGAAAAGATAAAAGGAGTATCTTTTTCCAAGAGGTGGGTCATCGGGCGAGCGATTTTTAGAAAAATCCTGAATAAAAAGACGATAGAAGCCCGCATGACCAAGGAAACTTCTCACACCCTTCACGGTTGAAGGTGGAGGCAATTTAGCAATAACATCGACTTTAGCACGGTCCACTTCAAGACCGGCTTTGGAGATTTTGTGTCCTAGCACGATGCCCTCTTTTACCATGAAATGGCATTTTTCCCAATTTAGAACAAGGCGAGTGTCTTCACACCACTTAAGCATACGTTCTAAATTGGCAAGGCAAGCAGAGAAAGAATCACCATAAACCGAGAAATCATCCATGAAGACTTCCATAGTTTCTTCAACCATGTCATGGATGATAGCCATCATACACCTTTGAAATGTCCCAGGAGCAGTGCATAAGCCGAAAGGCATTCTTTTATAAGAAAATGTTCCGTAAGGACAAGTGAATGTGGTTTTCTCTTGGTCTTTGGGATCGATGGGAATTTGAAAATAACCCGAGAAACCGTCTAAAAATCAGTAATAGTCATTACCCGCTAGACGTTCAAGCATTTGGTCCATGAAAGGAAGGGGAAAATGATCCTTTCTCGTAGCATCATTGAGTTTGCGGTAGTCTATACAAACTCTCCACCCTGTAACGAGACGAGTAGGAATCAACTTGTTGTTTTCGTTGGGAACAACGGTGATTCCGCCTTTCTTAGGCACACAATGGACTGGACTAACCCACGGTGAATCCGAGATAGGATAGATCATGCCCGCATCAAGAAGTTTGATAACCTCTTTTTTGATTACGTCATGGATCTTAGGATTCACCCTTCTTTGACTTTGAATAGTGGGTTTAAAGATGCTCAAATCAGAATGAGATAAACCCTAATCCGATCAAGTGATCAGAATAAGGGGGTGATGATCGGAAAGTCAAATCGGAAAGGGGTTTACCCTTTCCGATTACCTTTTGATTTGAAATAAGCAAGTTATAAGTTATAGGAATAAGCTCAAACTAAAACTTGAACGAATCCAATATGAAAAAGACTAAATAAGCACAAATAACAACTTATCCAAACTTAAAATAAGAAATCTTTTATATCAAACTATAAAAGGATGAACTTTTTAAGAAAACTTTTAAAAAGTATATAAGCTAAATATATAAATAAGCCAATAAGCACAAAGATCTTAAAGCTTATTCGTATGAAAACTTAAGTAGGAATAAAAAGATTAACTTTTTAAGCACGAAAACATCAAGATCAACACGGATCAATAGTAATTCGCACCAAAATTTACTAAAATAAAGAAAGGTAGAAAGAGATGAAAGATTAAAAGCTTAACTTGCACTTGATTAATGAAATCAACAATACACAAAAGTTTAATCTTGAAAGATTAAAAGAAAGAAAAGATGAAAACTTAGTGAGAGAAAGTTGAGAACTTTCTCTCTCTAAACTTAGAAAGAAAAATGAAAAATGGAACTAACTACTAAAAAAAACCCAAACTAACCAACCCTCCTATTGTGTATTAGGAGGGTATTTATAGGGAAAATGGGAAGGTGTGCATGTGTTGCCTCTTCTTTCTTTCTTTCTTCACGTCTTCTCGACTCGATTTAATTCTTTGTCTTTTCTCGACGTCGTCTCGGGATTTGAACTTGTCTTAATAATTTTCTTCTTTAATTTAGACTTGAGTTCTTCGACTTCATTAAACTTCCGTCTTTAGACTTTTTCTTCGATAATTCTTCAGAATAGGTCTTGGACATCCGTTCTTTTAGCACTCTTGATCTTTTGACTTCGTCTTTTCCCGTTTTCTTCGATAAAAGCCCGTGAAAGCCCGTGTTTTCTTCCTTTTTAATCTTTTGGTCCTAAAACACAATAAAAATACAAACCACGCATAATTCCGACTTTTACCACATAAATTACACGTTTTGGTCTTGTTATTATTGGAAATAAGTGGTAAAAGGATAAGTGTTTTCACACTTATTAACTTGTCAAGTCATGTGACTCATGGCAACTGATAGGTCTGAAAACACCCATCCTTTTACCACTTAATTCTGGCTAAAACGAGACCAAAACACGTATTTAATATCATTTGTTTGGAATTATGCGTGGTTTTTGTGTTTATTGTGTTTTCAGAGTCAACCGGATGAATATTGAAGAAAACATGGGATTGCACGGGTTTTATCGAGGAAAAAGACTCAAGACGAAGTCTATTGTCCAAGAGATGCAAAAGATTTGAAGTCATTGTGCCTATTTGAAGATTTATCGAAGAATAGAGCCAAAGATGGAAGATTCATATATGTCGAAGAACTCGAGTCTATTAAACAAAAGATTATAAGACGAGTTGGAATTATTCACCGACACTTCTCAAAATCCAAAGTCGGAAACGTTTATGTAAAGAAACGTGAAGACTAAAGAAGGAAGAAGAAAAGAAGCCCAAAACCAAGCCCATTCACAAAGCCCACAAGACTTGCCTATAAATAGGACTTTACTTCACAAATTTGACACACTTAGTTAGTCTTAGTTAGTTTTTAGTTTTTCATTTTTCTCTAGTTGTACAGAGAGAAAGTTCTAAACTTTCTCTCACTAGTTTTCATCTTTTTCTCTTTCAAGATCAAACCTTTGTATTATTTTTCATTAATCAAGTTTAGTTTCAAGCTTTTAATCTTTAATCTCATTCTTCCTTTCTTTGAATTTGATTGATTTTGGTACAAATCTCGTATGATCCGTGTTGTTCATCAAGGATTTGTGCTTAAAAAGTTAATCTTTTTATGTTTCCTTAAGTTCTACACGAATAAGCTTTAAGATCTTTGTGCTTATTGGCTTATTTGTTAGTTTAGCTTATTTACTTTTTAAAGTTTTTATAAAAAAATTCATCTTTTTATTGTTTATTTGATTTATAAGATTGATTATTTGAAGTTTAGATAAGTTGAATTCGTGCTTATTTGATCAGCTTATTGTTGGATTCGAGCTAGCTTTGGTAATAAGCTTATTTCCATAGCTTATCTCCTAGCTTAAATTTCGGATCAAAGGAACAAATCAGAAAGGTTGTAAACCCTTTTCCGACTAGGATTTTCCGACCAGACCCCCCCTTATTCCGATTGTGCTGATCGGAAAAGGGTTTTGAGTATTCCGACGGCGAGTCATTTTTCCCACATTCCGATTAGTTAATTTTTGATTATTCCGATCTGCCCTTTATTGATTATTCCGATCAGCTCAATCTTTGCTTATTCCGATTGTGATGCTTTTGGGTATTCCGATTAGTGTGAGTTTTGAAACATTCTGATTGCAGCTCTTTTTCCAACATTCCGATCAGACGATCGGAATATATTCCGATTGAGCCTAGTTCGATTATTACGATTTAAGTTGTTTTGCTATATTCCGTTCTTACTTTCTTTTAGTATTTTCCGACTAAGTTCATATTTGTACAAAGTTTTCCAAGTGTTAGTTTTTATTGAGTATTTATTTTTCTATTATAATCTTTAAGTTTTCAAACATTTATCTTTGAACTCGTTTTTTTAGTTTAATCTTTTAAAGCTTTAACTCCACTCTTCGAAACTTACTTATTTGTCATTAGTCTAAAATAGATAAACAAACCAAAAACTTTTTATCAACCAAGAACAAATCATTCCACTTAGAGCCGTGATCAATTCGAGAGGATTCCGAGATAATCTTAGAACCCATACAAAACGCGAGTATCAAATGGCGCCGCCGCCGGCTCTTCTCGTTAAGATCAACAGTTTTTTGTGAGAACTTGGATTTTGGGATCCGTTCACCGGGAACGTTACTTTTTCATAAAAAATCTCAAAAACCCTAAAAAATATAAAATTTTCAAAAATCCTAAAAATTAAAAAACATAAAAACCAAAAATATTTTTCCTTTGTTTTTGCCTTGTTAGTTCTTTTGCAGGTGCATGCGTACACGATCAACGTCTTATCAAGAGCCCGAGCCTCTCGAAGACTTAGACATGGCCGGTGTACAAAACAACAATAATAACCCACCTCAAAACAATAATAATAACAATAACAACCCACCTTTCAACAACAATAATAACAACAACAATGAGCCTCTACCGGATAATCGCACGATGATTGAACTTCTGCAAGCACATGTAGATGGCAACAATGATCCAATTGTCATACCCGCATTTGCAGCCAACAACTTTGAGCTCAAATCCGGTTTCATCCAGATGGTCTCTGCTCACCCATTCTTGGGGCGTACCATTGATGATCCACATGACCACATCAAGAGATTCCTACAACTCACGAATACGGTCAAATTCAATGGTGTTCCACAAGAGGTAATCCGTTTACAACTTTTTCCCTTTTCTTTAGAGGGACAAACCCGGCATTGGCTTGCTAAGGAACCGCCACAGAGTATTCTTACGTGGACGGATTTGGAGACCAAGTTTATCAACTACTTTTTTCCACCCTCTCGTACTACCGCTTTGCGGAATGAAATTATCAATTTTGAACAAAAGTACGATGAGTCGTTTAGTGAATCTTGGGACCGTTTCAAAGACCTTTTGAGAAAATGCCCACAACATGGATTTACCAAAGTGCACCAAAATAATTCTTTTTATAATGGTTTAAACATGAATGACCAAGATTCACTAAACAGTTCCTCGAGGGGTAATCTTTTGGCTAAGACTTCCAATGCTGCTTGGGATATCATTGAGAATAAGTCTCGTGTGCAAACCAAGAGCGTGCGGACTAATGTCGCTAGTGCTAGTACTAGTGACAGCGATAAGCGACTTGACAAAATCACTGCGCTTCTTGAATCACTTGCTACCCAAACCGCCAGCAACACCAACAGCATCAACGCTAAAAACGCTAAAGACGCTCAAGTCAATGTTGTTAGCCAACCATGTGAGATATGTGGTGGTCCTCACTCTTACACCACTTGTACCGCCACCCAAGACTACCCTTCTGAGAATGTGAATGCAGCATACGGTACCTATCCTCAACCCGCTTATCAAGCTCGTCCTCAAGGTGACCGCAACCTGCTTAGCTACCGCTCAAACAACTATCTCTCACCACCCGGTTTTACTCCTAACAATCCAAACCAACAACAAAACCTCAACCGCCCTCTTTAACAACAACAACAATCTCGTGGACCATACATACAACCTCACAAACAACAACAACCACCTCAAAGAAACAACCAAGTTTATCAGCAACCTGCTTATCAACCACCCGCATATAATGCTCCTCCCAACCAACCCACCGCTTTACACCAAGAAGTGGAAACCTACATGAGTATAACACCCCTAAATTTATACAACTTTGTAAAGCGGAAGACTCGTTGGTGTTACGGGATAGCACATTAATCACATCATAGACAACGCTTAAAAATCGCGTCGTTTAATAATAAAAGCATTTCCATTCATAAACATCAAAGTTACATCGGTCCCAAGTCATTATATTTCATACAAAGTTTTACAAAGTATTTGAATGGAAAAATATTGTTTAAGTGTGGGCCATGAATTCTTGTTGTCTTCCCGAGAATTACCTTCAAGTACCTGAGATAAAACATGTTAAAAGAAAAGGTCAGTGATAACGCCGAGTGAATTCATAGAGTTTAATATAATCCATCAATATAATATCAGTATAAAATTATTACTGAAAATCATTTTGTACAATTCATTTTAATAGGCCATAAAATAGCCAAAGTCATTTTATACAAATCCTTATCGAAAATCATAATATAGGCATTTGCCTTAAAAATCATTATACGAGCCAATGTCGCAAAAATATCATACAATACGTCTTATAACGTTGTATGAAAATAAAAACCGTTATATGAATACGGTTATGAAAACCAAAACACGAACATAATATCAATAGTATGACCCCGTATTGCTAGTCAGGCAATACTTCGTAATTCGGTGCGTCTAATAGTATTTCGTTAGTTTTGGATTATTATAAGCCGCATGACATTGTTACCTTACTAAACCAACAACGGGTAGCTAACCCGATACCAATTTTGCCCATCTAAAGTAGCGTGTCGTCACAAAGGTCACGCTATGGAAATCTTCTCATACATAAATTCGCTTACCAATCAATGTGGCACGACGGGGATCAACCGTCAAGGCGCGAACTGGGGTGATCGTCCCCAAATAGTACTATTAAATGCATAAGCGTCTACCAAATCCCGGTAGTTCACAATTCATGCTAATGGGACTTTTAGTGACATAACCTAACTTTAATAATCCATTTAATTTTCATCTATCGGGTCCTTTAATCATTTATCGGGTCATACAATCGGGTCATTCAATCATTCGGGTCCAAAATCAATAAACAAACAATCGGGACAAATGGTGTCCTATTTAATAAAAACTAACATGTTATCTCCCTCGCGGGTTTATAAAACATTTATAAAAACATTTAAAAGAGTGCGAGGCTATGAACTCACGTTGATGTGGGAAGACGATTATCGGCGATTTGGATGTACGGTACGTGCTTCAATCACGGAAACCTAGACAAATAATAATCGGTCTTAGACGTTTGTCCAATGACTTTATAAAAATAACAATTATGTATACATATGATGATTATATATATATGATGATCAAGTGGGTTTACATATTCTCATTTTCTCATTTTTGTGTTATGTGTCGGTAACGTTTATACTAGTTTATTAGTTTTACCTATTTACGTGTTTTAAGTCCAATAAACTTATTATAAGTTATTTAACTTGTTTTTAATCCATTTTATACTTATATTATCAGTATTTAAACTTTACAAGTTGGGCCCAAATGGGTTAAGCCCAATAAGTTCTTTTTATAAGTATTTATCTTATTTAGTCCAATTTGCTTAATTAGCTCGTAAATGTCCGTTAACGTCCGTATGTCCTATAGTTCGGGTTTTATCGGTTTTTACTTGTTATACATGTTTATATATCAGTATATAATTTTTATAAAGTTTACATTAGACGGGTCCAACCATCTAAGTTTTATTTAACAAAAACGTTAATTTTACGGTATTAGCCGAAAAAGTCGTAAAAATCATGTTTATAGTTTTATAACTTATAAAACTTAACAAATTTCCATTTTTATAAAATGTCTACTTATTTAACCTTTTAAATACTTATATAAATAAAATCCATAAGTTAGTGGGTTTTAGTTTTATAATTTTATACATTATAATTTTGAGTGCTTATATAATATTATTATACATTAATTTCCAAAATCTGATTTTTATCTTTACTTTCACCAAAACTGCCATATCTTGAGTTCTATATGGAGATAGAAGCTCAAATTTTTATCACATAAACTAAATGATATGTGCTACATTTAACTCTTCTATAGCTACTGTTGAATCATCTTCTAAGTATTTTCTACAAATCGTCTAAAACAGTGAACTCAGATTTGTACCTTAAACTTGTTTTGATCATATCTCACTCATTACAATGATTCCGTTTCATGGCCAACTCTCACATGTGTACAAGACCCATAGCTTACTGTAAATGGATTCTACTTCATCATTTTATCATTCCATGACCTGTTTCTTTACTGTTTTACACAGCCATGTAAATTAAGCAAGATTTTAACCTTGTTTCTTATAGTTTTTCACCTTTTTAATCATATTTATCAACAACAAATCCCCACATAACATTTTTATCATCATATAATCATCATATACATATACAATAGGAAATAAAATACATGTTTACATAATCAAAATAACAAGAAGATGAGGAGGACAATCTTTATACCACCAAGTTGATGTAGGTTATGAGTTTGACATGGATTTGGATGGAGAAACTTGTGCATAGCCAAGACCATCTTCATGACCACCATTCTTCATGTATACCTTGTGGAAAATCAGCCTCAAGACACTATGAAAACTCCTCCATGGATGTTATAATCACCACCATTCAAGAGAGATTCAAAAGGGCATCATCATATGTATGAATAACATAGGATTTTGTGGTTAAATTTGATCAAAATAGGGTGTTTAATGGGGGAAAATGGGACGGCAATGGTAGAGGGATGAGAGAAAATAAGTTGTTTGCATGTGTGAGAATGAGATAGTGGTTTGGAGTAGATGGTTTTTAGGTCTTGCTAGCTTACTTTGTAAGCTTTTGCTTGTTTATAAGAGTAAGTAAGACATGTGTCTCACTTAGCATGTAAGCTTGACACCTTTGTGGTGTGTTGGCTTGTCTTAGCCGTCCCATATTGGGGGTGGGGCAAAACTTGTTTTGTCTCATCCCCAATTATTTACGGGTACTCCTCGATTCTATTTTACTCGATTTTCGTGCCCTCGGGTCGTTTTACGAAAAATGTTTTTATAAATTATGAATCAACGACACAAAACGAATCTAATAAAAATTGTTTCATCAAAAACGGAGTTCGAAAACGTAAATACGTAATCCTAAGGTTTCCGGTTTAGTTGTAAAGGACGTTAAAATAAAATCGTAAGTCCTAATCTCTTCTCGTAAATTTGTGAGTTTATGAACTAACTCAAATTTAAAACTCCAAAATAATACTCATGGACAAATTTATTTTCTGAAATGTCGGACTGTCACCAAAGACGGTGTATGTAAACGTAAGCACGTAACGTAGAATCCTCCGGTTTAAACGTAGTCGATGCTACTTCAAGACGTAAATCCAATTTTTTTCCCAAAAATAAGTGAGTTCATAAAATAATATTTTCAAATAAATATTGAGAATAAAATATTGACCATAATTTGACGGATTGTCACAGCATTTACCCCTAAACAAGATCTTTGCCCTCAAAGATCATCTTACCTTACTACTCGCTTCTTATAGAGTCAAAGCCATGTGGGTATTTCCTCCACATTCGGTCCTTTCTCACAAGTGCAATTCATTATAATATGCGAGTTTTATCAAACATAACTACGGGAATAAGATAAGGCTTAATGTTGACTTACTTTCTCTATCCATGATGTTCACGGGTTTTTGATGAATGCAACTTTTCGCCGATCTAAGATCTACTAAGAATAATCAGATTCTCACTTGATAGATATTCCATCAAGTTCGATATACGAAACATAATTCACGCAGTCCTTGAAGTCCTAGGGTAGATCCAGCTTATATGCCTTTCAAACCAATCTTTTATATCATCTCAATGGTCCCATACAACGGGGACTTATATCCCATGATTTGTCAGATCATGAATTCATTTTTTTCCAAGGTTAAAAATTTTGGCATAACTTCGCTACCCATCTGGCACTTCAAATCCTCATTTCATATTCACATAACCTCTTGCCCACTATCGGCGGTTAATAATCAAATCCTAATTTCAACAAACATTTCAGATCTCGCCGGTCGGGTATTTTGCAAGGATAGGTTTGCCATCATAGGAAACCTCAAACCTAAAAGACATGTCCAACTCACAAT
Organism: Glebionis coronaria; assembly: GCA_025667525.1. Classification (NCBI taxonomy): domain Eukaryota; kingdom Viridiplantae; phylum Streptophyta; class Magnoliopsida; order Asterales; family Asteraceae; genus Glebionis; species Glebionis coronaria. The sequence continues at coordinate 81,222,121 of CM046880.1, forward strand.
GGGTGTATGTCGGGTGTCTTTATCTCAACTCCTGCTTACAGATGCTCTAATATTTAGATCCTAACAAGATTCAATCTCAATCCTAATACGATGATTATCAATGATAATCCTTCCAAAGGAAAACGATTATACGGTTTATTACCAAAGGTCAATCATAAAACAGCACTTATATTACTTTGTATCGTTACTTTACCTCGTCCCTTCGATTTGGGGTGGTACATAATACTCTCATCAAGGTTCGTTCTCAATGATTTCTGAGCAAATCTCTAGAAATTCGATGCGAAGCGAGGATCTTGATAAAGATGTTCGATACAGGCACACTATGTTTACATAACTCTTTTGTATTTATCATTAACGGGAATGATATTAGCAGATTTGGTCAGTCTGTCGACGATGACCCAAATCGAATCAAATTCAGATGATGACCCTTGCAATAGCTGGACGTTAACTAATGTATGAGGCGATGTCTGCCTTCATAATTTGCCATACAAAGATACTTTTAGTCAGAAATGACATAAATAGAATACTTATACTTACAAGTTCCAACATAACTATATCTCAAAATCTCCATATTTAGGCAACCACCAGTGGCCTTTAAAACATTTAACGCTATTGGCTTCCCAATCTTAATGATTCGTTTTAGTCGCGAATCCCTTTTTATTATCTATATTATCCTTTTTACAAACATTGCTTATTTTTATATCGTTCGGCAATTTATTTTGCACCTTCATTATTTAGGAACATGTCCTAACTGGTTCTTTATCTTTTCTACATAATGCGTCGATATCTATATTCACTTCTCATGATGATGTAATTATCATGTCCACAATTCACTCATATATTCTTTCTATATTATGCGTCAGTAATTACGTTCACCTTCCTGATGAAATAAATATCACAACCGTATTTATTCAAAATTCTTTCTTCATATCTTCTATGTTTTAGTTTCGTCTCAACTATCATTTTTATCAGTTTTGCTTAATCTGACGTTTTAAATCGTCGATAATTATTACAATTAATTAAATAAATATTTACTTTTTATGAAACGTAAACACAAAAAGTTTTTAAAGTTTCTCAGTTTGTCCAATTATATAGAGGTGTTCAAAATAAAATTTGAATTTAGTTAACACAATTTTTGTTGATTTATTGAAAATAACTAATAAGATTCGTAAATGTTCGAAAAACCTTTGTTTATACTTTGGTCAAAGTTTTCTTAGTTCGAAAAGCAAAATGTATCGTTTCAAATTTCAAGTCATGGTTTAAATGATTTCCTCAATCCTTCTTAAGTTGTCTTGAGGTATACACAATCATTTACCCCTAAACAGGAGTTTAGTTAAATGATTGGTGTATAAGGGAATAATCCCTTAAAAATCCTTTGTTAAAACATTTGTCAAAACATATTTGCATTTTCTTTTTGGTAAAATCCAAAGTCTTAAAATGGCTCTTAATTTTTTTTAAAGAGTCTATATACATACATCTTACCATTATTAATCCAACGGTCATTTTATGTAAAGGTTTAAGTCTTTAATTACATGTTAATTATTCAAGGTACAGGTTTTTATCGTTCGACCAATTCAGGGCAATCTATAAATGATAATTAACTCATTCTTATTCTTATAAACAAACAAATGGTCCTTAATGATCACGAGCATGAATTTATCAAATTACAGCCTACACACGAGATTCACCAAATTTATGAATACTACATGTGCATCAGTCAATCCAAACGACATCACGTGAAACTCATAATGTTAATTACAAGTACCGGATGTAGTGATTGGAATAAATAATCCTTTTCGCAGATGCGAAGTTGATGATAACCATGCAGAGGATCAAAAACCTTGTAAATGATCGAACAAATCTTCCATTTCGAGTTATGGATATCGCTTTCGATTGTCAATTTACTCAGTTCACAGTAATCTATAAATATAAGGAATGATAACACCATAGCTCTTCATGATGACAGGCTTGGTATAATAAAATATTTCTCCGACAACTCCCTCAGTTGTACGGTAATTCCTTTAATTTAGATGGTGTTGACGCACAGTGCACAAGCCACAAGTGCAGCACCGGAAATATAATCAAATACCAAATTCAACTTGCCTTAATGGCGAAAGTCTAGGTGATTTACCAACAAATACCACCTAAAGTTTCAGATAACATAAACATCTTTTAATACATTCATATTATGTTCTTTCTAGATTATAATATCTATGACTAGTTCACAACCATTCACGGTATAAGTTCAAGTCTAAATACAGGATATGGTCATCCATCAAGAATTATTTAGATCACTTTTGATAATCAACATCTTATCATTTAGTGGATTTCTACTTGAGTTCCCATCAATTAAGACAATGTCGTCATGTCATAATCAATCAATCCGTTCTACTGGCATTACCAACTTTTTAGTTTTATTGTCGTCGATAAGATGTGAACTTCTCAAAAGACTAATAATAACTCACAATCCTTCACAAATTCAAGGATATCAGGAGACATAACTACCATTAAAAGAGTAAGGTCAACGCATAATCTATGCGAGAGAATTTCAAATCAGATACAGACGAAAACATTTAACGAATATGAATATATTCCATGTTTTCATAATTTGAGTACGCATTCGAAAGCTCCTCGGATCGTTACCCAGGTCATTCAAATGAAATCAAATCAAAAGAAATGATAGGAATGTCGATACATCCAGTCGGGTATCAACACTCGGTAATCAGATACTTTTCCTAAGAATCTTACTACGGGAGAATTGGCCAAGAAAGAATTGTCAATTGTCAAATAAGACAATTTCCACAGATGAGTAAATTTAACTCAGAATAATAGATGCTACAGGCATATATGTAGGTGTCCCTAACATTATGTCCTTATTTTTCACTTCTTGAAGATCTCATAAAATTTAATCTTTCACAATCTTCGAAGAAAATGTAGCGTTTATTAATCAGTTTTATGGTGACTACTAATCAGCCTTGCATGGTCCATTCCAAATTGTATGTAGGCGCGCAACTATATACAATTTCAAGATTAACGATGCAATACTCAGTTCGTCAAAATTTTATCATCATGGTTATAATAAAAACATTTTCATGCTTAATTCTTAGATAAGAATCAAGAATAAATTCACAAAGATTTCTTTGTTATGGAAATAATTAAGTTTCCAAAGTGTTTCATAAACAACTTCATTTTGATATCAATCACTTATAAATCTCACTTTAAATAATCCTTATAGTGATGAAAATTAAATTTTCTCAAAGGATACCGTTTTATCTTTATAAAAACAATGAGTGATCTGCAGAAGAGTGATGAAAGCTTGTTCACCAAGAACTTAACTACAATATGATAGGAAATGAGCATTAGCCAAATAATCATGAGGTTCATGATCTTGATGGCACTCAAAAGGATTAATTCACAACGTAACTCAAATCAAGATGAGTACTTGTTCAATGGTTGCATCACTAATGCGAACATTAGGATATAGCAATAAAGGATAGATAACATCGATACATGTAGGATTTAGCAATCAAAGGTAGTATTTTCGTTAATCACAATCAAGTCAAATTGTACCGTAACACATTACGCGTCACTATGTCATACAATTCTCAGAACTCATCCTACCAACTGATGTCTCAGTTAAGTTAGGGATTTTTTTTTAAAAGATACCACAATGAATACTAATCTACAAGAGTCATTAGGTGTCCTGCCTGTCCCGGAAGATCCATCGGTCCCAATTCAGAAGAAGATTTCTTCAATTTATTTCTTGGACACTGGGCATCCTCGTTAGTGGACAATGGCCTAGGAACAACCCTTAACACGAATCAACAATCAATTAAAACCTTATAATTCAATCACAGAATTTAATGACTTATATTAACAATCTCATATTCCATACAGGTTAAGTTTTACTTTATTCAAGTTTTCAATCAACTTATACTCAATTCGATATCCTACTTCATTCTCCAATACTTTCAATCTTATTCTTAGGCCTTAATAGGGCAATAAAATCTTGATATTATCAATGCTTAATTTCCAATCCTATATCTCTTACAACAACAATTATCAAATGAGTCACTAGTATGAAATGACTTGATCATTTAACTAGACTTCTCGGAAAGGTACTAGTGCCATGAGGCTTTTGGGTAATGGTTCTAATGACAGCCTCAAGTGCAACATTCACCCTTTCGATTTCAATTTAAGAATTGGATGACAACGAATCAGATGACATCTTTCTAGGTGGTAACGTTTTGTCAAACTCCATCTATAAGAAAAGATCGTCATGACATCGATATCAGATTTAATCTCGCCAATTCTTCTTTCAATTTCACAATCAACTAATATCTACATTTCTACGAATATTAACCATTTGTCGGGATCATAAATATCCGCAACTTGGTTTAGATCTAGGATAGCTAGAATTTCTAGGAGAATAGCTTCGATTAATTTACTAGGGGATTTAGGGTTACTTGTGACAATCTACGTCGTATAAATACCTCGTATAAATATCAAAATAATCATCAAACATTCATGTAATAAAATTACATCATATATATATATATATAATCCAAGTTATATATATATTAAAATAACACTTCTCAGTCTGGCCTTGTCGGTAACTCGGGAATTCTTCGGCACCGTTATAGTCAAAAGATTTTTAGACATTTTTAGAAAAATGTTTATAGTTAAAAGATTTTGAAATGTTATATTCAAAACCTTAGTTTTAAAAATCTTTCGTTCTCTATAACGAGAGCTCTGATGCCAAACTGTAACACCCCTAAATTTATACAACTTTGTAAAGCGGAAGACTCGTTGGTGTTACGGGATAGCACATTACTCACATCATAGACAACGCTTAAAAATCGCGTCGTTTAATAATAAAAGCATTTCCATTCATAAACATCAAAGTTACATCGGTCCCAAGTCATTATATTTCATACAAAGTTTTACAAAGTATTTGAATGGAAAAATATTGTTTAAGTGCGGGCCATGAATTCTTGTTGTCTTCCCGAGAATTACCTTCAAGTACCTGAGATAAAACATGTTAAAAGAAAAGGTCAGCGATAACGCCGAGTGAATTCATAGAGTTTAATATAATCCATCAATATAATATCAGTATAAAATTATTACTGAAAATCATTTTGTACAATTCATTTTAATAGGCCATAAAATAGCCAAAGTCATTTTATACAAATCCTTATCGAAAATCATAATATAGGTATTTGCCTTAAAAATCATTATACGAGCCAATGTCGCAAAAATATCATACAATACGTCTTATAACGTTGTATGAAAATAAAAACCGTTATATGAATACGGTTATCAAAACCAAAACACGAACATAATATCAATAGTATGACCCTGTATTGCTAGTCAGGCAATACTTCGTAATTCGGTGCGTCTAATAGTATTTCGATAGTTTTGGATTATTATAAGCCGCATGACATTGTTACCTTACTAAACCAACAACGGGTAGCTAACCCGATACCAATTTTGCCCATCTAAAGTAGCGTGTCGTCACAAAGGTCACGCTATGGAAATCTTCTCATACATAAATTCGCTTACCAATCAATGTGGCACGACGGGGATCAACCGTCAAGGCGCGAACTGGGGTGATCGTCCGCAAATAGTACTATTAAATGCATAAGCGTCTACCAAATCCCGGTAGTTCACAATTCATGCTAATGGGAATTTTAGTGACATAACCTAACTTTAATAATCCATTTAATTTTCATCTATCGGGTCCTTTAATCATTTATCAGGTCATACAATCGGGTCATTCAATCATTCGGGTCCAAAATCAATAAACAAACAATCGGGACAAATGGTGTCCTATTTAATAAAAACTAACATGTTATCTCCCTCGCGGTTTTATAAAACATTTATAAAAACATTTAAAAGAGTGCGAGGCTATGAACTCACGTTGATGTAGGAAGACGATTATCGGCGATTTGGATGTACGGTACGTGCTTCAATCACGGAAACCTAGACAAATAATAATCGGTCTTAGACGTTTGTCCAATGACTTTATAAAAATAACAATTATGTATACATATGATGATTATATATATATGATGATCAAGTGGGTTTACATACTCTCATTTTCTCATTTTTGTGTTATGTGTCGGTAACGTTTATACTAGTTTATTAGTTTTACCTATTTACGTGTTTTAAGTCCAATAAACTTATTATAAGTTATTTAACTTGTTTTTAATCCATTTTATACTTATATTATCAGTATTTAAACTTTACAAGTTGGGCCCAAATGGGTTAAGCCCAATAAGTTCTTTTTATAAGTATTTATCTTATTTAGTCCAATTTGCTTAATTAGCTCGTAAATGTCCGTTAACGTCCGTATGTCCTATAGTTCGGGTTTTATCGGTTTTTACTTGTTATACATGTTTATATATCAGTATACAATTTTTATAAAGTTTACATTAGACGGGTCCAACCATCTAAGTTTTATTTAACAAAAACGTTAATTTTACGGTATTAGCCGAAAAAGTCGTAAAAATCATGTTTATAGTTTTATAACTTATAAAACTTAACAAATTACCATTTTTATAAAATGTCTACTTATTTAACCTTTTAAATAATTATATAAATAAAATCCATAAGTTAGTGGGTTTTAGTTTTATAATTTTATACATTATAATTTTGAGTGCTTATATAATATTATTATACATTAATTTCCAAAATCTGATTTTTATCTTTACTTTCACCAAAACTGCCATATCTTGAGTTCTATATGGAGATAGAAGCTCAAATTTTTATCACATAAACTAAATGAAATGTGCTACATTTAACTCTTCTATAGCTACTGTTAAATCATCTTCTATGTATTTTCTAAAAATCGTCTAAAACAGTGAACTCAGATTTGTACCTTAAACTTGTTTTGATCATATCTCACTCATTACACTGATTCCATTGCATGGCCAACTCTCACATGTGTACAAGACCCATAGATTACTGTAAATGGATTCTACTTCATCTTTTTATCATTCCATGACCTGTTTCTTTACTGTTTTACACAGCCATGTAAATTAAGCTAGTTTTTCACCTTTTTAATCATATTTATCAACAACAAATCCCCACATAACATTTTTATCATCATATAACCATCATATACATATACAATAGGAAATAAAATACATGTGTACATAATCAAAATAACAAGAAGATGAGGAGGACAATCTTTATACCACCAAGTTAATGTAGGTTATGAGTTTGACATGGATTTGGATGGAGAAACTTGTGCATAGCCAAGACCATCTACATGACCACCATTCTTCATGTATACCTTATGGAAAATCAGCCTCAAGACACTATGAAAACTCCTCCATGGATGTTATAATCACCACCATTCAAGAGAGCTTCAAAAGGGCATCATCATATGTATGAATAACATAGGATGTTGTGGTTAAATTTGATCAAAATAGGGTGTTTAATGGGGGAAAATGGGACGGCAATGGTAGAGGGATGAGAGAAAATAAGTTGTTTGCATGTGTGAGAATGAGATAGTGGTTTGGAGTAGATGGTTTTTAGGTCTTGCTAGCTTACTTTGTAAGCTTTTGCTTGTTTATAAGAGTAAGTAAGACATGTGTCTCACTTAGCATGTAAGCTTGACACCTTTGTGGTGTGTTGGCTTGTCTTAGCCGTCCCATATTGGGGGTGGGGCAAAACTTGTTTTGTCTCATCCCCAATTATTTACGGGTACTCCTCGATTCTATTTTACTCGATTTGCGTGCCCTCTGGTCGTTTTACGAAAAATGTTTTTATAAATTATGAATCAACGGCACAAAACGAATCTAATAAAAATTGTTTCATCAAAAACGGAGTTCGAAAACGTAAATACGTAATCCTAAGGTTTCCGATTTAGTTGTAAAGGACGTTAAAATAAAATCGTAAGTCCTAATCTCTTATCGTAAATTTGTGAGTTTATGAACTAACTCAAATTTAAAACTCCAAAATAATACTCATGGACAAATTTATTTTCTGAAATGTCGGACTGTCACCAAAGACGGTGTATGTAAACGTAAGCACGTAACGTAGAATCCTCCGGTTTAAACGTAGTCGATGCTACTTCAAGACGTAAATCCAAATTTTTTCCCAAAAATAAGTGAGTTCATAAAATAACATTTTCAAATAAATATTGAGAATAAAATATTGACCATAATTTGACGGATTGTCACAATGAGGACTAACGATGTGATCGTGGGAAATCTTCAGCGGGAAGTGCTCAACTTGAAAGCAGACCTGGTGAAACAAGGGAACGATCTGAGAGCTGATATGAGAAACGCTTTGGATAGTCAAACGAATGACTTAAAGAATATGATGGCTAGTTTCTTCCAAGGTAATCAACCCTCTTCTTCAGGTACTCTTCCGAGTAACACCGTTGCGAATCCAAGAGGGGAGATGAAAGCAATCACCACCCGTAGTGGCAAAGGTACCAAGGAACCCGAGCTTCCTATACCTCCACCGGTGATTGTGACTAAGGAGAATGAGTCACCTGCTCCTATTCCTCATCCTTCTACTTCCCCAATTTCTCCACCTCTTACTTCTACCCCTCCTCCACCCAAGGATGTAAGTGATCCTTCGATCCCAAAGCCTTCCTCTTCTTCCGATATACCTTATCCATCAAGGTTGAGGAAAGAGAAGCTCAAAAGCAAGGACGATATTCAAGTTTCGAACTTTCTAAAAATGTTTAAACAATTGAATTTCAACATCTCCTTCGCTGAGGCTCTCGCTCACATGCCTAAATACGCAAAAATGTTCAAATATCTTCTTAGCGACAAGGAGAAGCTTCTTGATATTGCTAACACCCAACTTAATGAGAATTGCTTTGCAGTACTCTTAAGGAAATTGCCAACCAAGCTTGGTGATCCAGGTCGTTTCTTAATCCCTTGTAACTTCCCGGGAGTAGAGAATTGCATGGCCCTAGCCGATCTAGGTGCCAGTATTAATCTAATGCCTCTAAGCGTTTGGAAGCAATTATCTCTCCCTGAGCTAGTCCCCACCAAAATGACTTTGGAATTAGCTAACCGTACGGTTGCTTATCCAGTGGGGATAGCCGAAGACGTCATCGTAGGAGTCGACAAATTCACTTTTCCTGCCGATTTCGTCGTCGTCGACTACGAGATGGACCCTCGTGTGCCATTAATTGTTGGTCGTCCATTCATGCGGACCGGTCGCACTCTCATCGATGTTGAAGCAGGTGAGCTTATCATGAGAGTGGGTGACGATAAAATCGTTTTCAACATGGGAAAGTTGTCTGAACAACCTTATTCCAACGAGAGTGTTAATTGTATTGACGTTCTTGATGAGGCTTGTGAAGAACACTTCAAAGATGCTTGCAAAAGTATTCCTACCTCTCTTCCCAATGTTGAGACCGTTTCCTCTATCGATTCATCACTATCTCTATTTGAAGAAAGTGATTTCCTTTCGAAAGATTTGGAAGCCACCATGGGAGATGTGAACTTAGCTAATGACGATTCTACCACCAATTGGGATGAAGATCTTCGCCTCATTGAAAATATTCTTAAAGAAGACAATCTTTCTCCACCATCTCCCACGGTTATTGCTATCGATGCTTCGACTTTGAAAACTCCTCCCATCGATGATCCTCCGGATTTAGAACTTAAGGAGTTGCCGCCCCATCTCGAGTACGTGTTCCTTGAAGAAAACAAGAAGTCGCTTGTCATCATCGCGAAGGACTTGAAAGAAGAAGATAAATCTCGCCTCATCGTCGTGCTTAAAGATCATAAGAAGGCAATTGCTTGGTAAATTTCCGATATACGCGGAATTGATCCAAACTTTTGTACTCACAAGATTCTCATGGAAGATGACTTCAAACCCGCAATCCAGAGCCAAAGAAGGGTTAATCCTCGCATTCATGACGTCATCAAACAAGAGGTTATCAAACTTCTAGATGCCGGCTTGATATACCCTATTTCGGATTCGCCGTGGGTAAGTCCCGTCCATTGTGTGCCCAAGAAGGTCGGAATAACCGTTGTTTCCAATGAACACAACGAGTTGATTCCCACTCGTCTCGTTACTGGGTGGAGAGTTTGTATTGATTATCGCAAGCTCAATGATGCCACGAGAAAAGATCACTTTCCTCTTCCTTTCATGGATCAAATGCTCGAGCGTCTAGCTGGTAATGACTATTACTGCTTTTTAGACGGTTTCTCTGGGTATTTTCAAATTCCCATCGATCCCAAGGACCAAGAAAAGACCACATTCACTTGAACATTTGCTTACAAACGTATGCCTTTTGGTTTATGCAATGCTCCTGGGACGTTCCAAAGGTGTATGATGGCTATATTCCATGACATGGTGGAAGACACCATGGAAGTATTCATGGATGATTTCTCGGTTTATGGCGATTCTTTCTCTGCTTGCCTTGCCAATTTAGAACGTATGCTGAAGCGGTGTGAAGACACTCGCCTTGTTCTTAATTGGGAAAAATGCCATTTCATGGTAAAAGAGGGCATCGTGCTAGGACACAAGATCTCCAAATCCGGTCTTGAAGTAGACCGTGCTAAAGTCGATGTTATCGCTAAGTTACCTCCACCTTCAACCGTGAAGGGTGTGAGAAGTTTCCTCTGTCATGCGGGCTTCTACCGTCGATTTATCAAAGATTTTTCTCAAATCGCTCGCCCGATGACCCACCTCTTGGAAAAAGATACTCCTTTTATCTTTTCCAAAGAGTGTCTTGAAGCCTTCAACTTGCTTAGGGATAAGCTTACTGAGGCACCCGTTTTGGTTACCCCTAATTGGGAGCTTCCCTTCGAGTTGATGTGCGATGCTAGCGACTTTGCTATTGGTGCGGTTTTGGGACAAAGAGTGAACAAACACTTCCAACCGATCCATTACGCTAGCAAGACAATGACGGGGGCCCAATTGCATTACACGACAACCGAAAAAGAGCTTTTAGCTGTTGTCTATGCCTTTGAAAAGTTCCGCCCCTATCTTGTCCTTTCCACCACAATCGTTTACACCGATCATTCCGCGTTGAAGTACTTGTTAACTAAACAAGATTCCAAACCAATACTTCTTCGCTGGGTTTTGCTACTCCAAGAATTTAAAATCGAAATTCGCGATAAAAAAGGAGCTGAAAACCTAGTCGCGGATCATCTCAGTAGACTTGAGGATCCTTACCAAGGGGATCATCCGAACAAAGAAATCAATGATTCTTTTCCCTTGGAGACCTTAATGTCTATCAACTCGACTGTTGATGAAACCCCGTGGTTTGTGGACTTTGCAAACTACTTGGCGGGTGGAATTCTCGTTGACGGGTTAACATCCCAGAAAAAGAAGAAGTTCTTTAACGACATTAAGACTTACTTTTGGGATGACCCGTATCTATTCAAGCAATGTGCTGACTTGATTATTCGCCGATGTGTTGACGGACCGGCAGCTTTAGAAATCCTTGACACTTGCCACAAAGGACCCACCGGTGGTCACTTTGGTCCCAACTACACCGCCAAAAAAGTGTTTGAATCGGGATTTTATTGGCCCACCATCTATCGTGACGCTCACGAGATGGTTAAACATTGTGATGCTTGCCAAAAACAAGGCAAGATACCACATAAAGACGAGATGCCTCAGAATTTCATTCAAGAATGTGAAATCTTTGATGTTTGTGGTATCGACTTTATGGGGCCATTCCCTTCTTCTAAAGGAAACAAATACATCCTTGTAGTCGTTGACTACGTCTCCAAATGGGTTGAAGCCAAAGCTTTACCCACTAATGACGCAAGGGTGGTTTGTAACTTTTTGAAATCGCTATTCGCTAGATTCGGTGTGCCTCGTGCCATTATTAGTGATCGCGAGACTCATTTTTGCAACGACCAATTTGCTAGAGTCATGGCTAAGTATGGTGTAAATCATAGTCTTTCCACCGCCTACCACCCACAAACTAATGGCCAGGCTGAAATATCCAACCGAGGATTAAAGCGAATTTTTAAAAGAACCGTGGGAGAGCATCGTGCCTCATGGGCTGACAAACTTGATGATGCTTTGTGGGCTTTTCGTACCGCATACAAGACTCTGATTGGTTGTACACCATATCGTCTCGTGTACGGGAAAGCATGCCACCTCCCCATTGAGTTGGAGCACAAGGCTTACTGGGCCTTGAAGTGGGCTAATTTTGATATCAACAAAGTCGGTGACCTACGCAAGATCCAACTCAATGAGCTAAATGAACTCCGTAATGAGGCTTATGAAAATTCTTTGATCTATAAGGAGAAGACTAAGCTCATTCACGACTCTAAGATTAAGAACCGAGAGTTCCAAGTTGGAGACAAAGTTTTACTCTTTAACTCTCGGTTGAAAATCTTTTCGGGCAAGCTAAAATCTCGTTGGTCCGGCCCATTCACCATTGCCCAAATTTTTCCATATGGTACTCTCGAGCTCGCTCAACCTAATGGACCAAATTTTAAGGTGAATGGCCAACGAGTGAAGTTGTACTTTGGTGAGGACATCTCTCACGAGATGATTCCATCCCTCACCACGTTCCCCATGAACTAATTCTGGGTCGAGTCAGGCTCGTGACTCGGTTATCAAAAACAAGCGATCCTCGGGAGGCAACCCGAGTATCTATCCTTTTCCGTTTTAACCTCCTAAGTGTAGGGGGACCTATATAGGTTCTTTGTGTTTGTGTGGTTATGTGATTACAGGGATGAATGCACTTTTGGAACCTTTGAAGAAACCGTGCTCCCGTGTTATCAGAAATCTGGTTCTATCTCTCACCTATCGTGATTCAATTTTCTTCATACTCACATTTGAAAGTGATCACTTTAGTCGTCTCTTCCTTAACTTGATTTAACCAACGCGCACAATGTCATAAGTGTAGGGGAGACATTTCCCACATACTTAAACATTGAGGACAATGTTTATCTTAAGTGTAGGGGGACTTCTATCGAAGTTTTAAGTGTACTTTTCCATGAAAATGCCTTCATTTAACCGGAAAATCATCCTTTTCAACATTTTTCAAATTTTTAATTAACTTTGGCCATTTAGTCGTAATTTTTAATTTTGTTTATCGTTGCTTTCGTATGTATATATCCCGCAATAAAGTCAAAAATATTAATAAAGTGGTGTAGCTAGTTTAGAAGTCTTTGACATATTAGGCCCGTTGCGATTATTTTGACTCAACCCGAATAGACTTATCTAAGTTTATTCTAGCTAGTATCCTTAACCATGTAGACCTTAATTGGTTTATTAGGCTAAGCATCCACGAGTCTCATTACTTGAGATTTTAAATTATGGAGAACAAGAAATGATAGAGTCAATTATAAGTCGGTATTCCTGCACAAGCTCACTTGGTGTAATTATTTGCCTATTCTCCCATCACTTGCTAATAAATTATCTGCAATAAGTAAGGTCATATGATTTGAAAAGTTACTTAGCTTCTAGCCCAAGATCGTTTAAAAGTTGCTCGGTAATGATAAGAGTTCATAGCCAGGGCATAACTTATGAAGCGGGGCGCGAATATTGGCGAGACCGAAAAGGCCCTAACAAGGCATGAGGATTCAATTTTATTGCTGAAGATCCAAAGTGATGTGAAAAGCATTATTCCCAAAATCAATATGAAGGATCAAGACTCATGACGAAAAGCAATCAACTCCCATAAAGATCATGGAGAAGTCTATCCGAAAAGACCCTAACAAGGTATGAGGATAAATAGATCCAAGTCCGAAAAGGAGGCGGATCGTTGTATCTCAAAATCCCAATTAGAGATTGAAGAAATAATCATGAAGTCGTGGTCAACAAAGTTGGAGTACCCCTAAAAAGTCTCCAAGTGAAGAAACTCTATTAACGAAGAGAAGACCATTATCTCAAGAACGTCTCTCAAGATATGAAGTATGAAGTACATGCGAAATATCGGCCCGAGAAAGGTCTCAAATCGTGAACCGAGTTATGCCAAGATATGAACTTTTTGATATCCCGAGAAGCAGTTTTAAGAGATTTGTCCTTTAGCTAACTATTGATCAAATCGTCCTACTTTGCTTTCGGCCTAAATAGACTATCGAAATAAGTCCAAAAATGCATCTTTATGATCATTCTAAGACAAAAATAAAATATAAGAGATACACCTAGGAATAAGGGAGTTTAAGTGTGACAAATCTAACATTTTCAGGTAGTTAAATATTTTCTCGTATAATATTTTGAAACTTATTTTTATGTTGGTTGACGAACTCACAATTTACGGATTTAAATTTGGGCTTACGTGCATAATTTGGCGTCTTTTACGACTAAACCGGAAACCTTAGGATTACGTATTTACGTTTTTGAACTCCGTTTTTGATGAGACAATTTTTATTGGATTCGTTTTGTGACGGTGATTCATAATTTATAAAAACGTTTTTCGTAAAACGACCCGAGGGCACGCAAATCGAGAAAACTAGAATCGAGAAATACCCGTAAACTAGTGAGATGGGACAAAACACTTTGCCCCATCCCACTAGCTTACATGGGACGGCAAGAACACCTCACCACACATAGGTGGCACAAAACTTAACTTGTTTATACAAGTGTAAGCTCATGCTTACACTTTAAGCTAAACCTTCCAACCACTTAACAAAACCAAAAAATGGTTTTCACTTAACCATTTCACCCATGCATTTCACTCTCAAACTCTCTCTACTCCACCATTTGTGCCGTCCCACATCAAGCCACAAACACCATCATTGATCTTTTCCAAGTACAAACCACATGTTTACTAGTCCTATTAAGGTGTTTCCTTGAAACCTTGATCATTTGGTGGCCATATAACCAACTTTGGAGGTGATTTGCTTGTGTCCTAGGGCTGATTTTCCAACATATGATCTTGCTATTTGATGGTCTTGGAGATACTTGTTGTGTTCATCAAGTTCTTGCCTTCCTAAAACAAGAAATCCACTTGGATTGGTAAAGAAGATCATCCTCTACATTTTTCTCTTATTATTTTGTAAAGAACAAATGTATTTTTTTTCATTTTGTATATGTATATGATGTATATATGGTGATAAAAATATTGTGTGGGGATCAAGTGTTGATAAACATGCTTAAAAATGATGATAACCATAAGAAATGAAGCTAAAATCATGACTAATTAGTTGGCTGTATAAAAACAGTAGATAACTAAATGAAGAACTGATAAAAATGCATGGTTTGATCTATTTACAGTAAAGTAGATGATGTTATACACATGTGAGAGTTGGCCATGCAATGGAATCAAAATAATGAGTGAGATATGATCAAAACAAGTTAGGTGGTACAATCTGAATAAGCAGTTTTGTAGGGACTGTTAAGGCAACTTAAACTCAAAATGGGTAGTAGCTATAACTAAGTTATATTTAGTACATATTATGAAGAAGTTGTCATCTAAAAATGAGCTTCTAAGTCATTGTAGAACTCTAGATATGATAAAAATGGTGAATGTGAAGTTAAAAATCAGATTTTGGAAATAATGTTTATTATTATTATATAAGCACTCACTTTATAATTTATAAAATGTAAAGTATAAACCCACTAACTTATAAAACTTATTTATATAAATGTATAAAAGGTTAATTAAATGGGTAAAATATATAAATGGTGGTAAAAGTAATATTTATAAGAAATAAAAACTATAAACTTGATTTTTACGACTTTTTCGGCTATCGCCGTGAAATTAACGTTTTTCATCAAATAAAACTTAGACGACCAAACCCGTCTAATGTAAAGTTTATAAAAGTTATATACTGATGTATAAGTAACTAAGACAAGTAAAAACCGATAAAACCCGAACTATAAGAATTACGAACATTTACGAGCTAACTAAACCTATTAGACTAATAATTGGACTTAATAAGATAAATACTTGTAAAAGAATTATTTGGGCTTAACCCAATAGGGCCCAACATGAAAAGTATATATACTGATCATATAAGTATATAATGGGTAAAAACAAGTAAAAGAACTTATAAAAGACTTAATGAACTTAAAATAGGTAAAATCGGTAAAACTAGTGAACTAGTAAGACGATACTAAAACGTAAACGCTAAAATGAGTAAATGAGAATTTATAAACCCACTTGATCATCATCATATGTACAATAATCATATATATGTATATTGTTATTTTGATAAAAGTCATTGGACCGAGTCTAAGACCGATTATTATTTATATAGGTTTCCGTGACCGAAGCACGCCTGTAGCCGATAGTCCGCCTTTCATTAACAACGTGAGTTCATAGCCTCGCACTCTTTTAAATGTTTTATAAAATGATTTGTAAACCCGCGAGGGAGATAACATGCTAGATTTTTATAAAAATAGAACACAAGTAGTCCCGATTGTATGCTTAATGAGATGGACCCGAATGATGCTATGACCCTATATTCGAGACTAAAAGGATTATTAGTAGTTAGGTTATGTCACTTAAAGTCCCATTAGCATGAATTGTGAACTACCGGGTTTTGGTAGACGCTTATGCATTTGATAGTACTATTTGGGGACGATCACCCCAGTTCGCGCCTTGACGGTTGATCCCCGTCGTACCACATTGATTGGTAAGCGAATTTATGTATGAGAAGATTCCATAGCGTGATTTTTGTGACGACACGCTAACTTAGATGGGCAAATTGTTTGTCGGGTTCGCGGCCCGCTGTTTTCACAGTAAGGTAACAATGTCATGCGGCTAATAATAATCCTATACAAATAATACATTATAAGACATAAATAATAAACGATAACGACGCTATTACGATGAATATATTACCTAACATGGTAATATAGAGACTACGGTCTCATGGACGGTTTCAGATGTATGCTTGATTTATATATTGCCTGACTAGCAATATGTGGACTTACTTCCAATATTATACTTGTGTTCTGATTTTAAATGATTGTAAATGATTGTTTTATATAACGGTTTTCATTAAACTCTATGAATTCACTCGGCATTCGCTGATATGATTTTTGCATGTTTTCTATCTCAGGTGCTTGAAGGTAATCCGGATGGAGATCGACTCTGATGGCCCACACTTAATATTAAAAATGTTCATTCGATCTGTGTTTTGTAAACTTAATGACCTGTATAATTTGGGACCTGTTGTACACTTTTGAAACTTTTTATCGAATGAATGTTTGTTAAACCTTGTACAACCATTTTTATGTGTTGTCTATGATTGGAGTTATTGTGCTATCCCGTAACACTCTGAAAGACCCTTCCGCTGTACCGATACGAAAAATGAGAGTGTTACAGTTTGGTACCAGAGCTCTCGTTGTAGAGAACAAAAGATTTTAAAAACCAAGGTTTTGAACAAAACTTTTCAAAATCTTTTGACAATGAACATTTGAGAAAATAATTGAAAAATCTTTTGACTATAACGGTGCCAGAGATCTCCGACGTTACCAACAAGCCTTATTGAGAAGATATATATTTTGATATATATAATTTAATTTATATATATGTATATATCGTGATTTCATTATGTAATTGTTTAACTAGTATGTTATCCTAATACGAGATAAATATATATAAATGCAGATTGTCATGGCTGACCCTAATATTCCTGTAGAAAACCATGCTATTCCCGAACCTAATATAGAAGATGATCCTTATTTAGACTTAGTAGATTTTGATATTGATGACGAGGAGGAACCATTTGAGGATCCCGAGCCCGAGTTAGGACTAGGAGATCAGATTGCCCCTCAGGTTGACTTAGTAGAGAATGAGATTGAGAATGTGGGTAATGAGGACATAGATATTGAGAATGCTGATATTGAGAATGAGAATGAGATTGGGTTAGATGAGTTAGATGATGAGATTGACGACGAGGATGTCAAGGAGGATGTAGGTATAGATGTTGAGGTTGATGACGATGAGGAAGCTGAGCTTATATATCCGTATGATGTTCCAGAGGGCGAGCCTTTGCCCCCACAAGTTTGTTTGTCTGATTCCGAGGATGAGTTACCTAGGGATGAAATGTCTGAATCGTCTGAATCTGATTCTGAATCAGAGGAGGATGAGGATGACGATGCACCTGACGGTACCGACGGTATTGCTGCTCGTAGACGTGAGATAGGAGAGTCGTCTAGTGCTCGAGAGGCTACTCATATTGATGGTCTTGCACCATGGGCCTTGAGACGTGATCTAGATGCTTCCCATGTTAAGAGTTGTGTGACAAAGGTTGGATTAGGTGTTGTTCAGACTCAGGTTGCTTATTTGGAGTCGAAGGCTAAGGTTGGCGAGAAAGAGCGAGAATTGCTTAGTTTGGATTTGAGTGATGTAGAACGTGGTTTGAATGAGGCTTTTAGGAGGTTATCGATATTGGAAAGTGGTGAGTATGCTGCTATGAAGAGAAAGGTGAATTCTTTGGAGATTCAGTTGAGTGTGGCTCGTGCGATGCGTGAGAAAGCCGAAAAGGAGTTGAATGTATCTGTGGGTTGGAACAGTAGATTTTATGCCGACATGGTTGAAAGAGGAGTAATCCGTAAGCGCCCAGCTGAAGATGTGTCTAGTGATCGTCCGGCGAAGATCCAGAAGACGATGGATGATGGACCATCTGGCGGTTCTCAGTAGACCAGTCTGTGTTTAGTAGTGACCTTTAGATCTTTTGTGTTTGTAGCTTTGGCTGAACCGACTTGTTACTAATAGACTTGGCACGAATTTTGAGTGTTTATAGTGTTAGGACTTTGATATGGATGTACTAAGACAATACTTTTGTTTCAGATCGAATGAAATATGTATCTTGTCTTGAATTCCATATTGTGCCTTATTTGTATCTTGATTATGAATTCGATCCATATTATATGAATCCTTTGTTGGATGAATGCTTAATACTTTGAAATTGTGGAATTATAGAACTATGCCGCCCAAGAAGGCTGTGACTGAGGATGATGTACGTAGGATTATTACGGAGCAAGTTACCGCATCTATGACTGAATTTATGGCAAATGCTAGAAATGAAGCTGGCGGTAGTGGAGCTGGCGGTAGTGGAGCTGGCGGTAGTGGAGCTGGCGATAGTGGAATTGGCGGTACTAATGTGAATGTGAATGCTAATAATGTGAATGCTAATGCTGGAGGAAATGTAGGAGGACTTGGAACTAATGCACCTGAAATTGGTGGCTGTACTTATGTGACGTTCATGAAGTGTGAACCTCTACCTTTTAATGGAACTGAAGGTGCTGTAGGATTAAGCCAGTGGATCGAGAAGATTGAATCGGTGTTTAGGATTAGTAAGTGTAACGAGGAAGATAAGGTGACTTTTGCTATGGCTACTCTTAAAGGTCGTGCATTGACTTGGTGGAACGGGAGAATTGCTTTCATGGGTCTTGATGCTGCTAATGCTACTCCTTGGGCTGAAATCAAGAAGTGGATGACTTTGGAGTTTTGTCCTCGTAGTGTGATCATTAGGTTAGAACAGGAGTTGATTCATCTGAGAATGAAAGGTGTGGACATTGATAGTTACACGAACCGATTCCATGAGTTGGCCTTGCTATGTCCTCGATTGGTTGAACCCGAAGAGATCCGAATTGAGCAATATGTGAAAGGGTTGACCAGGAATATCCGGGGGGACGTGACATCATCGAAACCACTGACCATTGATGATGCTGTTCGAATGGCTTACCAACTCATTGGACAGATAATTCAGGATAAGGAAGATGAAGCCCGTGTAGGTGAGAAAAGAAAGGGAGACGGTGAGCGTGTAGATAGAGGTGATTATAGGAAGAATTTCAATCGCAGTCAGAACCAGAGAAAGGGGAATGCAAATGCTATTACCAACAATGCACCGCGCAACGATGATAGATGTCCTAAGTGTGGCAACAAGAGGCATCCTGGCGACTGCTGGAAGTGCCGAAATTGCGGAAAGCTTGGACACAAGGTTGAAAGGTGTAAGAAGGGAACGATTTGCTTCAACTGTAATGAAGAAGGTCATAGGAAATCGGAATGCCCCAAGTTGAAAGCGATTGTACCTAGAAGAAACCCCCAGGGTGGTATCTACCAACTTGGAACAATTGAGGTGAAGAAAGAGGATTCGAATGTCGTTACCGGTACGTTTTTACTCAACAATCATTATGCTGTTGCTTTATTCGATTCGGGTGCCGATAGGAGCTTTGTATCCACTAAATTTAGTGCCCTTATTGATATTGAACCTGTTGAGATAAGTACCAGTTACGAGGTGGAATTGGCTGATGGTAAATTAGTGAAAACTAATAAGCTATTAGAAGGATGCTCTCTAAATCTCTTGAACCATTCCTTTCCGATTGATTTGATGTTGATAGAATTAGGTAGTTTCGATATTATTATTGGTATGGATTGGTTGTCGTTGAATAATGCTACTATTTTATGTGGAGAGAAGAAGGTTAAGATTCCTCTTAGGAATAGGACGTTAGTAATTGATGGTAGCCGAGGTGAATCCCGTTTGAAAATCGTTTCATGTATTAAAGTCCAAAAGTACATCAGGAACGGTTGTGAGTTATTCTTAGCTCAAGTGACCGGGAATGAGTCTAGGGAGAAACGATTGGAAGATGTACCTATTATTTGTGAATTTCCTGAGGTATTTCCTAAAGATTTACCAGGACTTCCACCGATAAGGAAAGTAGAGTTTCGAATCGATTTAATTCCTGGTGCTGCACCGGTGGCACGTGCGCCTTACCGATTAGCCCCTTCTGAATTAAAGGAGTTATCGGAGCAACTTAAGGAGTTGTCTGATAAAGGTTTTATTCGACCGAGCTCGTCGCCTTGGGGAGCTCCAGTCTTGTTCGTTAAGAAGAAGGATGGATCTTTTCGTATGTGCATTGATTATAGGGAACTGAATAAGTTGACAATTAAGAATCGATATCCTTTACCTAGGATTGATGATTTGTTTGATCAACTGCAAGGATCTAGTGTGTATTCTAAGATAGATTTGCGGTCAGGATATCACCAACTTCGCGTCCGTGAAGAAGATATTCCTATAACTGCATTTAGAACTCGTTATGGACACTATGAATTTCAAGTAATGCCATTTGGGTTAACTAACGCACCTGCGGTTTTCATGGATTTAATGAATCGAGTGTGCAAGCCCTACTTGGATAAATTTGTGATTGTGTTTATTGCCGATATTCTAATCTATTCTAAGAATGAAGATGAGCATAGAGAACATTTGAGGATTGTTTTGAAGTTGTTGAAGGATGAAAAGTTGTATGCTAAGTTTTCGAAGTGTGATTTCTGGTTGGATTCTGTGCAATTTCTTGGTCATGTGATTAACAGAAATGGAATTCATGTTGATCCTGCAAAGGTTGAAGCTATTAAGAATTGGTCTGCACCGACAACGCCAACGGAAGTGCGACAGTTCTTAGGATTAGCTGGCTATTATAGGCGATTCATTAAAGAATTTTCTTTGATAGCTAAACCCTTGACTAAGCTTACTCAGAAGAATAAACCTTTCGTTTGGGGAAGTGATGAAGATGGAGCATTTCAGACATTGAAGAAAAAATTATGTAGTGCGCCAATCTTATCATTACCCGAAGGGAGTGAAGATTTTGTAGTATATTGTGATGCATCTCTTAGAGGTTATGGAGCTGTTTTGATGCAGAGAGAGAAAGTGATAGCTTATGCTTCTAGGCAATTGAGGAAGAATGAGGAGAATTATGCTACTCATGATCTTGAGTTAGGAGCTGTAGTCTTTGCTCTTAGGTTGTGGAGACATTATCTGTATGGCACCAAGTGTACGGTATTCACCGATCACAAAAGCCTACAGTATATTCTCGACAAGAAAGAGTTGAACATGAGGCAACGAAGATGGATAGAGTTGTTGAGTGATTATGATTGTGATATAAAGTATCACCCAGGAAAAGCCAATGTTGTCGCTGATGCGTTGAGTAGGAAAGATAGAGAGCCTATCAGGGTGCGTTCTCTAGTCTTGACCGTGCACAATAATTTGCCTGAGCAAATTAGAAATGCGCAAATAGAAGCTTGTAAGAAGGAGAATTTTGTTAATGAAGGGTTCCGAGGAGAAGGAGATCCTTTAGAGGTTAGAGCTGATGGAGTGAAATGTTTAAGAGGTCGTATGTGGATACCTAAATTTGGAGGCTTAAGAGATTTGATTATGTTAGAATCCCATAAATCTAAGTATTCCATTCATCCGGGATCTGATAAGATGTACCATGATTTGAAGAAGTTGTATTGGTGGCCGAATATGAAAGCTGACATAGCTATGTATGTTCTTCAATTCTTGACTTGTGCTAGAGTTAAAGCTGAACATCAAAAGCCATCAGGACTACTTCAACAACCAAAGATTCCTGAATGGAAGTGGGAGCGAATTACGATGGACTTTATCACCAAGCTTCCTAGAACATCATCTGGAAACAATTCGATTTGGGTTATTGTCGATAGACTGACCAAATCAGCACACTTCATTCCGGTTAAGGAGCAGTTCTCACTGGAGAAGCTGACTCGAATATACCTGGATAATGTCGTATGCAAGCATGGAGTGCCTGTATCGATCATTTCAGATCGAGATCCTAGATTCGCATCGAATTTTTGGAAATCTCTCCAAAGATCTTTGGGAACGAATCTCGACATGAGCACTGCTTATCACCCCCAGACTGATGGGCAGAGTGAAAGGACGATACAAACACTGGAAGATATGTTGAGAGCTTGTGTGTTAGACTTTGGTAAGAATTGGGATAAACATTTGTCGTTAGCAGAGTTTTCATATAACAATAGTTACCATTCTAGTATTAAGGCTGCACCATTTGAAGCTTTGTATGGTAGGAAGTGTAGATCTCCTGTATGTTGGAGTGAAGTTGGGGATACCCAGCTCACGGGACCGGAATTGATCCGGGAGACTACGGAGATGATAGTTCAGATTAAGAAGAGGTTGTTGACTGCCCGTAGTAGACAGAAAAGTTACGCGGATGTGCGGCAGAAGCCAATGGAGTTTGAAGTGGGTGACCGAGTAATGTTGAAAGTATCGCCATGGAAAGGCGTTATAAGATTCGGAAAACGAGGAAAATTGAATCCCCGTTATATTGGACCCTTTAAGATTTTATCTAGAGTAGGTCCGGTGGCTTACAAACTAGAGTTACCCCCAGAACTTCATGGTGTTCACAACACATTCCATGTATCTAATCTGAAGAAATGTCTAGCAGTGAGTGATGAGAAAATTCCGTTAGGTAAGGTTCGAATAGATGGGAAGTTGCATTTTATCGAAGAGCCCGTAGAAGTTATGGACCGTGAGGTAAAGCAACTGAAACAAAGTCGGATACCTATTGTCAAGATCCGATGGAATTTAAAGCATGGACCGGAGTATACTTGGGAACGAGAGGATGAAATGTGGAAGAAATATCCGCACCTCTTCGATTTTAATAAGAAACGGACATCCAAATGAAATGGATCACGAGGACGTTGATCCCTTTTAGGAGGAAAAGCTGTGACAAATCTAACATTTTCAGGTAGTTAAATATTTTCTCGTATAATATTTTGAAACTTATTTTTATGTTGGTTGACGAACTCACAATTTACGGATTTAAATTTGGGCTTACGTGCATAATTTGGCGTCTTTTACGACTAAACCGGAAACCTTAGGATTACGTATTTACGTTTTTGAACTCCGTTTTTGATGAGACAATTTTTATTGGATTCATTTTGTGACGGTGATTCATAATTTATAAAAACGTTTTTCGTAAAACGACCCGAGGGCACGCAAATCGAGAAAACTAGAATCGAGAAATACCCGTAAACTAGTGAGATGGGACAAAAGACTTTGCCCCATCCCACTAGCTTACATGGGACGGCAAGAACACCTCACCACACATAGGTGGCACAAAACTTAACTTGTTTATACAAGTGTAAGCTCATGCTTACACTTTAAGCTAAACCTTCCAACCACTTAACAAAACCAACAAATGGTTTTCACTTAACCATTTCACCCATGCATTTCACTCTCAAACTCTCTCTACTCCACCATTTGTGCCGTCCCACATCAAGCCACAAACACCATCATTGATCTTTTCCAACTACAAACCACATGTTTACTAGTCCTATTAAGGTGTTTCCTTGAAACCTTGATCATTTGGTGGCCATATAACCAACTTTGGAGGTGATTTGCTTGTGTCCTAGGGCTGATTTTCCAACATATGATCTTGCTATTTGATGGTCTTGGAGATACTTGTTGTGTTCATCAAGTTCTTGCCTTCCTAAAACAAGAAATCCACTTGGATTGGTAAAGAAGATCATCCTCTACATTTTTCTCTTATTATTTTGTAAAGAACAAATGTATTTTCTTTCATTTTGTATATGTATATGATGTATATATGATGATAAAAATATTGTGTGGGGATCAAGTGTTGATAAACATGCTTAAAAATGATGATAACCATAAGAAATGAAGCTAAAATCATGACTAATTAGTTGGCTGTATAAAAACAGTAGATAACTAAATGAACAACTGATAAAAATGCATGGTTTGGTCTATTTACAGTAAAGTAGATGATGTTATACACATGTGAGAGTTGGCCATGCAATGGAATCAAAATAATGAGTGAGATATGATCAAAACAAGTTAGGTGGTACAATCTGAATAAGCAGTTTTGTAGGGACTGTTAAGGCAACTTAAACTCAAAATGGGCAGTAGCTATAACTAAGTTATATTTAGCACATATTATGAATAAGTTGTCATCTAAAATTGAGCTTCTAAGTCATTGTAGAACTCTAGATATGATAAAAATGGTGAATGTGAAGTTAAAAATCAGATTTTGGAAATAATGTTTATTATTATTATATAAGCACTCACTTTATAATTTATAAAATGTAAAGTATAAACCCACTAACTTATAAAACTTATTTATATAAATGTATAAAAGGTTAATTAAATGGGTAAAATATATAAATGGTGGTAAAAGTAATATTTATAAGAAATAAAAAATATAAACTTGATTTTTACGACTTTTTCGGCTATCGCCGTGAAATTAACGTTTTTCATCAAATAAAACTTAGACGACCAAACCCGTCTAATGTAAAGTTTATAAAAGTTATATACTGATGTATAAGTAACTAAGACAAGTAAAAACCGATAAAACCCGAACTATAAGAATTACGGACATTTACGAGCTAACTAAACCTATTAGACTAATAATTGGGCTTAAAAAGATAAATACTTGTAAAAGAATTATTTGGGCTTAACCCAATAGGGCCCAACATGAAAAGTATATATACTGATCATATAAGTATATAATGGGTAAAAACAAGTAAAAGAACTTATAAAAGACTTAATGAACTTAAAATAGGTAAAATCGGTAAAACTAGTGAACTAGTAAGACGATACTAAAACGTAAACGCTAAAATGAGTAAATGAGGATTTATAAACCCACTTGATCATCATCATATGTACAATAATCATATATATGTATATTGTTATTTTGATAAAAGTCATTGGACCGAGTCTAAGACCGATTATTATTTATATAGGTTTCCGTGACCGAAGCACGCCCGTAGCCGATAATCCGCCTTTCATTAACAACGTGAGTTCATAGCCTCGCACTCTTTTAAATGTTTTATAAAATGATTTGTAAACCCGCGAGGGAGATAACATGCTAGATTTTTATAAAAATAGAACACAAGTAGGCCCGATTGTATGCTTAATGAGATGGACCCGAATGATGCTATGACCCTATATTCGAGACTAAAAGGATTATTAGTAGTTAGGTTATGTCACTTAAAGTCCCATTAGCATGAATTGTGAACTACCGGGTTTTGGTAGACGCTTATGCATTTGATAGTACTATTTGGGGACGATCACCCCAGTTCGCGCCTTGACGGTTGATCCCCGTCGTACCACATTGATTGGTAAGCGAATTTATGTATGAGAAGATTCCATAGCGTGATTTTTGTGACGACACGCTAACTTAGATGGGCAAATTGTTTGTCGGGTTCGCGGCCCGCTGTTTTCACAGTAAGGTAACAATGTCATGCGGCTAATAATAATCCTATACAAATAATACAATATAAGACATAAATAATAAACGATAACGACGCTATTACGATGAATATATTACCTAACATGGTAATATAGCGACTACGGTCTCATGGACGGTTTCAGATGTATGCTTGATTTATATATTGCCTGACTAGCAATATGTGGACTTACTTCCGATATTATACTTGTGTTCTGATTTTAAATGATTGTAAATGATTGTTTTATATAACGGTTTTCATTAAACTCTATGAATTCACTCGGCATTCGCTGATATGATTTTTGCATGTTTTCTATCTCAGGTGCTTGAAGGTAATCCGGATGGAGATCGACTCTGATGGCCCACAATTAATATTAAAAATGTTCATTCGATCTGTGTTTTGTAAACTTAATGACCTGTATAATTTGGGACCTGTTGTACACTTTTGAAACTTTTTATCGAATGAATGTTTGTTAAACCTTGTACAACCATTTTTATGTGTTGTCTATGATTGGAGTTATTGTGCTATCCCGTAACACTCTGAAAGACCCTTCCGCTGTACCGAAACGAAAAATGAGAGTGTTACATTAAGCATATAATTAAGCCATGTGTGTAAGTGTTTGAATTGCTAACTTATAATAACAATGATCTCGTTTTTAAGCTTAGTTTGGGGAACGTGAAACTTGAGGGTGATGAATCGTCGCAGCACCGAAGCCCTAATGTAAGTCTTAGATCTCTTTGCAAGTTATTTCCACGTAGCTATTTTCTCTTCTTTTGTTTACTTTAAAGTTTTAATTTCTCTTAGTACTTTCATTTTTGTTTAGTAGTATATTAATAAGGCCAAGGTTGATTGATTATGAGAAAAATGTAAATTTGCTTTATCACTAAGCATTGCATGAGGGCATGGCAATGGTTAAGTGTAGGGGATTTGATAGGTGTGAAAACACCCATCCTTTTACCACTTAATTCCGGCTAAAACGAGACCAAAACTCGTATTTAATATCGTTTGTTTGGAATTATGCGTGGTTTTTGTGTTTATTGTGTTTTCAGAGTCAACCGAATGAATATTGAAGAAAACATGGGATTGCACGGGTTTTATCGAGGAAAAAGACTCAAGACGAAGTCTATTGTCCAAGAGATGCAAAAGATTTGAAGTCATTGTGCCTATTTGAAGATTTATCGAAGAATAGAGCCAAAGATGGAAGATTCATATATGTCGAAGAACTCGAGTCTATTAAACAAAAGATTATAAGACGCGTTGGAATTATTCACCGACACTTCTCAAAATCCAAAGTTGGAAAAGTATATGTAAAGAAACGTGAAGACTAAAGAAGGAAGAAGAAAAGAAGCCCAAAACCAAGCCCATTCACAAAGCCCACAAGACTTGCCTATAAATAGGACTTTACTTCACAAATTTGACACACTTAGTTAGTCTTAGTTAGTTTTTAGTTTTTCATTTTTCTCTAGTTGTAGAGAGAGAAAGTTCTAAACTTTCTCTCACTAGTTTTCATCTTTTTCTCTTTCAAGATCAAACCTTTGTATTATTTTTCATTAATCAAGTTTAGTTTCAAGCTTTTAATCTTTAATTTCATTCTTCCTTTCTTTAAATTTGATTGATTTTGGTACAAATCTCGTATGATCCGTGTTGTTCATCAAGGATTTTGTGCTTAAAAAGTTAATCTTTTTATGTTTCCTTAAGTTCTACACGAATAAGCTTTAAGATCATTGTGCTTATTGGCTTATTTGTTAGTTTAGCTTATTTACTTTTTAAAGTTTTTATAAAAAAATTCATCTTTTTATTATTTATTTGATTTATAAGATTGATTATTTGAAGTTTAGATAAGTTGAATTCGTGCTTATTTGATCAGCTTATTGTTGGATTCGAGCTAGCTTTGGTAATAAGCTTATTTCCATAGCTTATCTCCTAGCTTAAATTTCGGATCAAAGGAACAAATCGGAAAGGTTGTAAACCCTTTTCCGATTGGGATTTTCCGACCAGACCCCCCCTTATTCCGATCGTGCTGATCGGAAAAGGGTTTTGAGTATTCCACGGCGAGTCATTTTTCCCACATTCCGATTAGTTAATTTTTGATTATTCCGATCTGCCCTTTATTGATTATTCCGACCAGCTCAATCTTTGCTTATTCCGATTGTGATGCTTTTGGGAATTCCGATTAGTGTGAGTTTTGAAACATTCCGATTGCAACTCTTTTTCCAACATTCCGACGAGACGATCGGAATATATTCCGATTGGGCCTAGTTCGATTATTCCGATTTAAGTTGTTTTGCTATATTCCGTTCTTACTTTCTTTTAGTATTTTTCGACTAAGTTCATATTTTTATAAAGTTTTCCAAGTGTTAGTTTTTATTGAGTGTCCATTTATTTTTCTAATATAATCTTTAAGTTTTCAAACATTTATCTTTGAACTCATTTTTTTAGTTTAATCTTTTAAAGCTTTAAGTCCACTCTTCGAAACTTACTTATTTGTCATTAGTCTAAAATAGATAAACAAACCAACAACTTTTTATCAACCAAGAACAAATCATTCCACTTAGAGCCGTGATCAATTCGAGAGGATTCCGAGATAATCTTAGAACCCATACAAAACGCAAGTATCACCAACGTCAAGTAAAATCATCACAAAAGGATGAAATGCCCCAAAATATGATCCAAGTTTGTGAAATCTTTGACATTTAGGGGATTGATTTTATGGGTCCCTTCCCATCATCTCATGGTAACAAGTATATCCTCGTCATGTTTGACTACTTATCTAAGTGGGTGGAAGCTAAGGCTTTACCTATGGATGATGCTCGTGTTGTGGTCAAGTTCTTGAAACATTTGTTCTCTCAGTTTGGAACCCCTCGTGCAATTATAAGCGATCGTGGAACCCATTTTTGTAATGACCAATTTAAAAAGGTTCTAAGGAAATATGGGGTTACACATCGTCTTTCTACGGCTTATCACCAGCAAACGAGTGGGCAAGTCGAGGTATCAAATCGAGCTTTGAAGAGAATCTTGGAAAGATCAATAGGAGAGAACCGTGCATCTTGGTCCGAAAAACTTGATGATGCTTTATGGGCCTTTCGCATCGCTTATAAGACCCCAATTGGGTGCACTGCTTATAAGTTGGTGTATGGGAAGAATTTCCATTTGCCTATTGAACTTGAACAAAAGGCATATTGGGCCCTAAAGCATGCAAATTTTGATTTGAAGACCGCGGGAGATCACCGAAAAATTCAACTTAATGAATTGGATGAATTACGTGATAATTCTTATGAAAATTCATTGATTTTTAAAGAAAAGACCAAAAAGTTTCATGATTCAAAGATTAAAAATCAGGTCTTTAACGTTGGTGATCAAGTGTTACTTTTTAACTCTCGTTTGAAGATATTTTCTGAAAAGCTGAAATCCCATTGGTCGGGTCCATTCACTGTCACACAAGTTTTTCCTTATGGGACCATCGAGCTAGCTCAAAATGATGGACCTAACTTTAAGGTGACTGGACATAGGCTTAAGCACTACTTCGTGGGGAATTCCCTTCTTTGGACGACCTCGACCAAGTCACCTTCCCCAATGATAATTAGTATTGAAGGGATCGAGTCAAGCTCATTACTCGGTAATAAAAAACGAGGTGCCTCGTGGGGGAGATCACATGCTTATCCATGTACATATTATCGCTTTCTAATGTAGCTAATATGAGGGGATTTGTGCCCTTCCAACTTGTTGTCTCGTGGTTGTTTGTGAATGTGTTATCTGGATCATCATCATCGCCACAATTGAAGACTCTCGTGTTCGTTTACGTGAGCCTCGATCGTTTGCTTGAAGAAGTTTTTCACGAATCCATGGCATATCCTTTTATCGTTCTAACAATAGGTCTTATTAGCACAGTTTATAAATGGCTTAAGATTTAATTGTTACTTAGCCTTTCTATGCTAGATTAAGCATTCGACTTCGTCTCTAGTATGGGGGTGTTCCACCCTTAGACTCGAAACATTAAGGATAATGTGTAACTTTAGTATGAGGGGTGAATAGATAATTGCCTTGCTTACGCCCTCACGCTTTCCAACATTTATCTTTTTGTTTATCGTTTTGTTGAAAATAAGGATAAAAATGGCCAAATTTTAAATTTTTCTCATGTTTTCATAAGTGTTTAAGACACGAATGTAGATTTTTCCGATGGCGAGAATAAGAGTAGTTTTTTACTCGACCGTGCGTGTTGAGCACTTAGCTTCGATTCCTTAATTTTATACTAGGCTAAGTCTCTTAAATGAGGACGAGAAATGATAGAGTTAATTATAAGTTACTATGCTAAACGTAGAGTATTTATATTCTTTCAAAACTCATGTGTTCTAATTGTTTGCTTATTCTCCCTTCGCTTGTATATAAATTTTGCTAATAAATATTGGCTTAGCGGTTTAGTCTTGATTGTTGGTTTATAGTCTTTTCTAGTAGTTTTCATGTAATTAAATTGGGAATACATTGAGGTATCGCCAGCGTCACCGTCTTGGAGTATTCGCACCCCGAATAATCAAAGGCTTCCCCAATAATAATTTTTAAGTTCCTCTTCACCTAAATAAAGAAAAAATTCGAAGCTCACAAGGCCGAAAAATCTATGCAAAACTGAAAGTGAATGTCTTAAATATCGAACCCTTAAAGATCCAAAATTCGCCTTAGCGTGAGGATATATGTCAAGTCATAATAAACACCTCATGGCGAGGTTAAATAAAAGACAAGGACAAGACCAAATCCATAATAAACACTTCATGGTGAAGTTAAATAAAAGGTGGCAGTAAACCAATTCCAACTTGGTAATAAGTTTCATGTTCAAAACCGTTATAAAACCGTATTTATTGATTTTTCTTGTTGACATAATTTTTTTTGACATCGTTGTCTATTAGGGGAGGTTATCATAAGTCAATAATATACCCTCGTGATCATGACAAAACAAAATATAAGAGATACCACTAGGATTAAGGGAGTCTAAGTGTTGGGAATAAATGTATGAGTATTAGTTCCCCCTACTGGTTGGTCAGAGTTTCCCCTGCTAGAGTAAGTTCCCCTTACTAAATAACAAAGGCAGGGGGATTGGTCCCCCTGCTGAAAGTCAAAGACCCTGCTACAAGATAAACTTGGAAGAGATTATAACACGTGTTACTACTCCATGATAGTTTCCTAGTTTGTTAGTAGTAATCTTGTACGTGAGTCCTTGTGCTATAAGAGGACTCACTAGGGTTTCATGTAAACATATCTTTCTCTGTTCATTTCATTTTATACTTTAAGGTTGTATAACCCTAATACCATTATTGGGTATTCGTATATCTTTGATATATTAAAGTTCAACATTTGATTTAAATACTTGTTCTTGTGCTAAACACTATATTCTGCATCTTGTTTAGTTACTTTCTGTATTGCAAAGTTTCACTAGTATTAGTTGGAATTTATTCTTTCTATCACAACCCTTAAACAAGCTAAGGTTTAAGATCTGAGTTTGGGATTAGCAAGTGGTATCGGAGCTTGTTGAGAAACTTTGATTAAACCAAAAACAAAACATCTCTTTCAACCACCATCAACCATGTCCTCAGATTCTCACTCATCCTCAAACAACAATAATTCTCTCAAACTACCAATTTTGGATCCTGAAAACTTTGAACTATGGGAATTCAGGATTCAACAATATCTCAAGATGGAACACTATGTTCTATGGGAGATCATAAAGTTTGTGTGACAATCTAACATTTTCAGGTAGTAAATTATTTTCTCGTATATTATTTTGAAACTTATTTTTATGTTGGTTGATGAACTCACAATTTACGGATTTAAATTTGGGCTTACGTGCATAATTTAACGTCCTTTATGACTAAATCGGAAACCTTAGGATTACGTATTTATGTTTTTGAACTCCGTTTTTGATGAGACAATTTTTATTAGATTCGTTTTGTGCCGTTGATTCATAATTTATTAAAAACCTTTTTCGTAAAACGACCCGAGGGCACACAAATTGAGGAAACTAGAATCGAGGAGTACCCGCAACTTAGTGGGATGAGACAAGTTACACTTGCCTCACCCCACTCATAGGACGGCTAAACATAAGCCACCACACCTCTTGAGGTGTCAACTTGTAGTTAACAAGTTTTACACTTGTCTTGCTTAACCTTGCAAGCTAACTAAACATCAAAACCACTATCACACAAACCATTATCTCATTCCAACACATGAAAACCACCACAATCCTCTCACCCCTTCTCTCTTTGTCGTCCCAACTCAACCCAAAACACCCAATTTGATCAATTTTTAACCACAATATCTTGTGTTATTCACACAAATGATGGAAAACTCTTGAAGCTTTGTTGATTGGTGGTGATTTTAACATCCAAGTAGGTGATTTGATTGTGTCCTAGGGCTGATTTTTCAATAAGATTTCTTGGTGATAGGTGATCTTGAAGTTAGTTGTGGTGTACCTCAAGGTGTTGTCATCCAAAGTCAAGTTATAATCTTGGTTGGTAAACAAGATCATCCTTCCCATTTTCATTGTTATTTTTGTAAATGTAAAATGTATTTTCTTTCCTAATTTGTATGTATATGATGATATATGATGATAAAAATATTGTGTGGGGATCATGTGTTGATAAACTTGGATAAAAAGATGGAAAACTACATGTAAAAGTGGTAGATCTTGCTTAAATAAGTAGGCTGTATAAAAACAGTAAAGAACCTTATGTTAAACTGATAAAATGGCATAGATAAATTAATATACAGTAATGATTAATACTTGTACACATGTGAGAGTTGCCCATTTAATGGAATCATTATAATGAGTGAGATATGATCAGAACTAAATGGAAGTGCAAATCTGAGTAGTCTGTTTTGTATGGACTGTTAGGGCCACTTGGAGTTAGATTGAGCAGTAGCTAAAATTAAGTTAATTGTATCACATAATATGAAGTTTATGTCACCAAAAAATGAGCTTCTATCAACCTTGTAGAACTCAAGATATGGTAAAAATGGTGAAAGTGAAAATAAAAATCAGATTTGTTAAATAAAAGTATATAGTATAATATTAGCACTCAAGTAAATATAATATAAAAATGTAAACTTAAAACTCACTAACTTATATATTACATATAATTAAGTATGTAAATTAATAAATAAATGAGACATTCTATAAAAATGACAATTTGATAAGTTTTATAAGTTATAAAACTATAAACATGAGTTTTACGTCTTTTCAGCTAAAACCGTAAAATTAACGTTTTCATCAATTAAAACTTAGACGGTCGGACCCGTCTAATGTAAACTTTTTATAACTCATATACTGATATATAAGTACATATTACAAGTAAAAACGATAAAACCCGAGCTTTATAACATATGGACATTAATGGGCCAAATTAGCCTTATTGGACAATTAATCCAACTAATTTGGCTAAACACTTATGAAATTACTTATTGGGCTTAACCCACTTGGGCCCAACATGTAAGTATAGGACTGATGTTAAAAGTGTAAAATGGACTAATATAAGGTAATTGGCTTATAATGGGCCTATTGGGCCTTGACAAGTAAAGAAGATAAACTAGTGAAACTAGTATAAAAATTTACCAACTCATAACACTATAATGCGTAAATGAAGATGTACAATCCCACTTGATCATCATCATATATATATAATCATCATATATATACATAGCTATTATTTTTATAAAGTCATTGGACAAAAGTCTAAGACCGAGTATTATTTATATAGGTTTCCGTGATCGAGGCACGCGCGTAGCCGATAATCCGCCTTTCATAATCAACGTGAGTTCATAGCCTCGCACTCTTTTAAATGATTTATAAAATGTTTTGTAAACCCGCGAGGGAGATAACATGCTAGTTTTTGATAAAAAATAGAACACAAGTAGTCCCGATGGTATGCTTATTGATATGGACCCGAATGATGATATGACCCAATAAATGAGATGAAATGGATTATTAGTAGTTAGGTTATGTCACTTAAAGACCCATTAGCATGGATTGTGAACTACCGGGATTTGGTAGACGCTTATGCATATGATAGTACTATTTGGGGAAGATCACCCCAGTTCGCGCCTTGACGGTTGATCCCCGTCGTACCACATTGATTGGTAAGCGAATTTATGTATGAGAAGATTTACATAGCATGATTTTTGTGACGACACGCTAACTTAGATCGGCAAATTGTGTGTCGGGTTCGCGGCCCGTTGTTTGTGATAGTAAGGTAACAATGTCATGCGGCTAATAATAATCAAATGTAATCTAAATATCCGATATGATATGATACAAATAACGATAATAATGTTACCTATAATTGTAATATTGAGACTACAGTCTCATGGATGGTTTAAGATGTATGTTTTGATTTGTATATTGCCTGACTAGCAATACGAGGACTTACTTCTGATATTATACTTGTGTTCTGATTTTAACGATTATTTTATATAACGGTTTTATTAAACTCTATGAATTCACTCGACGTTCACTGATATGATTTTTACATGTTTTTATCTCAGTTGCTTGAAGGTAATTCGGATGGGGATCGACTCTGATGGCCCACATAATAATAAAACTGTTCATTCGATCTATGTTTGGTAAACTTAATGACCCGTATAATTTGGGACCTGTTGTACACTTGAAAATTTTATTTCGAATGAATGTATATTAAACCTTGTACAACCATTTTTATGTGTTGTCTATGATTGGAGTTATTGTGCTATCCCGTAACACTCTAAAGACTCTTCCGCTGTACCGATATGAAATTTGAGAGTGTTACAGTTTGGTACCAGAGCTCTCGTTATAGAGAACGAAAGATTTTAAAAATCAAGGTTTTGAACAAAACTTTTCAAAATCTTTTAACTATACACATTTCCTTAAAATGTTTGAAAAATCTTTTGACTATAACGGTGCCAAAGATCTCCGACGTTACCAACAAGACTTATTGTGAAGATATATATTTGGATACCTATAATTTAATTTATATATATGTATATATCATGGTTTCAGTATGTAACTGTTTAATAATTATTTTATGCTAATACGAGATATATATAAATGCAGATTGTCATGACCGACCCTAATATTCCTGTAGAGAACCATGCTATTCCCGAACCTAATGTAGATGATAACCCTTATTTAGACTTAGCGGATTATGATGTAAATGAGGATATGGATGATGATGAGGAGGAACCATTTGAGGATCCCGAGCCCGAGATAGGACTAGGAGATCAGATTGCCCCTCAGGTTGATGTTGTAGAGAATGAGAATGATAATGTTGGTATTGAGAATGATGATAAGATTGGGATAGATAATGTAGATAATGAGGATGACGACGAGGATGTCGAGGAGGAGATAGGTATAGATGATGAGGTTGATGATGATGATGAGGCTAAGCTTATTTTCCCTTATGATGTAGCGGAGGGTGAGCCCTTACCCCCTCCAGTTTATTGGTCTGATTCTGATAATGAGCTACCTAGAGATGAATTGTCTGAATCGTCTGAATCTGATTCTGAATCAGAGTATGATGAAGATGATGATGCACCTGATGGTACTGATGGTAATTCTACTCGTAGACATGTGATAGGAGAGTCTTCTAGGGTTCGAGAGGCTACTCATATTGATGGTCTTGCACCTTGGGCCTTGAGACGTGATTTAGATGCTTCCCGTGCTCAGGGTAGTATGACAGAGGTTGGATTTGGTGTTGTTCAGACTCATGTTGCTTATTTGGAGTCGAAGACTAAGGTTGGTGAGAAAGAGAGGGAATTGCTTAACTTGGATTTGACTGATGTAGAGCGTGGTTTGAATGAGGCTTTTAGGAGGTTATATGTGTTAGAAAGTGGTGAGTTTGCTGAAATGAAGAACAAGGTGAATACTATGGAGATTCATGTGAGTGTAGGTCGTGCGATGCGTGAGAAAGCTGAGAAAGAGTTGAACATATCTATTAGTTGGAACAATAGATTTTATGCTGAGATGGTTGAAAGAGGAGTGATTCGTAAGTGCCCAGCTGAAGATGTGTCTTGTGATCGTCCGACGAAGATACAGAAGACGATGGATGATGGACCATCCGGCGGTTCTCAGAAGACCAGTCTATCTTTAGTAGTGACCTTTGTATCTTTGTATCTTTTGTAACTTTGACTGAACCGACTTATTAGTTAGTAGATCTGGCACGAATTTTGGGCATGTATAGTGCTAGAAACTTTGATATGGGATGTAAATTAAGACAATGTGTTTGTTTCTAATCCAATGAAATATGTATCTTGTCTTGAATTTCATATTGTTCCTTATTTGTATTTTGATAATAAATTCAATCCATCTTATATGAATCCCTTGTTGGATGGATGCTTAATACTTTGAAATTGTGAAATTATAGAACTATGCCGCCCAAGAAAGCTATGACTGAGGATGATGTACGTAGGATTATTGCGGAGAAAGTTACCGCATCTATGACTGAATTTATGGCAAATGCTAGAAATGGAGCTGGCAGTAGTGGAGCTGGCGGTAGTGGAGCTTGCGGTAGTGGAGCTGGCGGTAGTAGAGCTGGCGGTAGTGGAGCTGGCGGTAGTAAAATTAGTGGTACTAATGTAAATGTGAATGCTAATAATGTGAACACTAATGTTGGAGGAAATATAGGAGGACTTGGACCTAATGCACCTGAAGTTGGTGGTTGTACTTATGTGATGTTCATGAAGTGTGAACCTCTACCTTTTAATAGAATTGAAGGTGTTGTAGGATTAAGCCAGTGGATTGAGAAGATTGAGTCGGTGTTTCGGATTAGTAAGTGTAAGGAGGAAGATAAGGTGACTTTTGCTATGGCTACTCTTAAAGGTCGTGCGTTGACTTGGTGGAATGGAAGAATTGCTTTCATGGGTATTGACGTTGCTAATGCTACTCCTTGGGCTAAAATTAAGAAGTGGATGACTTTGGATTTCTGTCCCCGTAGTGTGATCATTAGGTTAGAACAAGAGTTGATTCATTTGAGAATGAAAGGTGTGGACATCGATAGCTACACAAACCGATTCCATGAGTTGGCCTTGTTGTGTCCTCGATTGGTGGAACCCGAAGAGATCTGAATTGAACAATATATTAAAGGGTTGACCAAGAACATCCGGGGGGGACGTGACGTCATCAAAACCACTGACCATTGATGATGTTGTTCGAATGGCTTACCAACTCATTGGGCAGATAATTCTAGGATAGGAAAGATGAAGCACGTACTGGTGAGAAAAGAAAGGGTGATGGCGATCGTGTAGATAGAGGTGATAATAGGAAGAATTTCAATCGTCGTTAGAACCAGAGAAAGGGGAATGCAAATGCTCTTACCAACAATACACCGCGCAATGATGAAAAATGTCCTAAGTGTGGCAACAAGAGGCTTGTTGGCGACTGCTGGAAGTGCCGAAATTGCGTGAAGATTGGACACAAAGTTGAAAGGTGTAAGAAGGGAATCATTTGCTTCAACTGTAATGAAGAAGGTCATAAGAATTCGGATTGCCCTAAGTTGAAAGCGATTGTACCTAGAAGAAACCCCAAGGGTGGTGCTTATCATCTTGGAACAATCGAGGTTAAGAAAGAGGATCCGAATGTCGTTACTGGTACGTTTTTACTCAACAATCATTATGTTGTTTCTTTATTTGACTCGGGTGCTGATAGGAGCTTTGTATCCAATTTAGTGCCCTTATTGACATTGAACCTATTGAGATAAATACCAGTTACAAGGTGGAATTGGCTGATGGTAAATTAGTAAAAACTAATAAGCTATTAGAATGATGCTGATAGAATTAGGTAGTTTTGATATTATTAATGGTATGGATTGGTTATCGTTAAATAATGCTACTATTTTATGTGGAGAAAAGAAGGTTAAGATTCCTCTTAGGAATAGGACATTAGTAATTGATGGTAATCGAGGTGAATCCCGTTTGAAAATCATTTCATGTATTAAAGTCCAAAAGTACATCAGGAACGGTTGCGAGTTATTCTTAGCTCAAGTGACCGGGAATGAGTCTAAGGAGAAACGATTGGAAGATGTACCTGTTATCAGTGAATTTCCTGAGGTATTTCCTAAAGATTTACCCGGACATCCGCCGATAAGGCAAGTTGATTTTCGAATCGATTTAATTCCTGGTGCTGCACCGGTGGCACGTGCGCCTTACCGATTATCACATTCTGAATTAAAGGAATTATCTGAACAACTTAAGGAGTTGTCTGATAAAGGTTTTATTCGACCGAGCTCGACGCCTTGGGGAGCTCTAGTCTTGTTCGTTAAGAACAAGGATGGATCTTTTCGTATGTGCATTGATTATAGGGAACTGAATAAGTTGACGATTAAAAATCGATAACCTTTACCAAGGATTGATGATCTGTTTGATCAACTACAAGGATGTAGTGTGTATTCTAAAATAGATTTGCGGTCTAGATATCACCAACTTCGCGTCCGTGAAGAAGATATTCCAATAACTACATTTAGAACTCGTTATGGACACTAAGAATTTCAAGTAATACCATTTGAGTTAACTAACGCACCTGCGGTTTTCATGGATCTGATGAACCGAGTGTGCAAACCCTACTTGGACAAATTTGTGATTGTGTTTATTGACGATATTCGAATCTATTCTAAGAATAAAGAGGAACTTGGAGAACCCTTAAGGATTATTTTGAGTTTGTTAAAAGATGAAAAGTTGTATGCTAAGTTTTCGAAATGTGATTTTTGGTTAGATTATGTGCAATTTCTTGGTCATGTGATTAACAAAGATGGAATTCATGTTGATCCTACAAAGGTTGAAGCCATTAAGAATTGGTCTGCACCGACAACGCCAACAGAAGTGCGACAATTTTTAGGATTGGCTGGCTATTATAGGCGATTCATTAAAGAATTTTCTTTAATAGCTAAACTCATGACTAAGCTTACCCAGAAGAATAACTTTTCGTTTGGGGAAGTGAAGAAGATGGAACATTTCAAATATTGAAGAAAAAATTATGTAGTGCTCCAATTCTATCATTACCCGACGGAAGTGAAGATTTTGTAGTATATCGTGATGCATCTCTTAGAGGTTATGGAGTTGTTTTGAGCAGCGAGAAAAAGTAATAGCTTATGCTTCTAGGCAATTAAGGAAAAATGAGGAGAATTATACTACTCATGATCTTCAGTTAGGAGCTGTAGTCTTTGCTCTTAGGTTTTGGAGACATTATCTGTATGGCACCAAGTGTACGGTATTCACTGATCATAAAAGCCTACAGTATATTCGCGATCAAAAGGAATTGAACATGAGGCAACGAAGATGGATGGAGCTGTTAAGTGATTATGATTGTGATATAAAATATCAACCAGTAAAAGCAAATGTTGTTGCCGATGCATTAAGCAGAAAAGATAGAGAGCCTATCAGGGTACGTTCTCTAGTCTTGGTCGTGCACAATAATTTGCCTGAGCGAATTAGAAATGCGCAAATAGAAGCCTGTAAGAAAGAAGATTTTGTTAATGAAGGGTTTCGAGGAGAAGGAGATCCTTTAGAGGTTAGAGCTGATGGAGTGAAATGCTTAAGAGGTCGTATGTGGATACCTAAGTTTGGAGGCTTAAGAGATTTGATTATGTTAGAATCTCATAAATCTAAATATTCCATTCATCCTGGATCTGATAAAATGTATCATGATTTGAAGAAGTTGTACTGGTGGCCGAATATAAAAGCTGATATTGCTATGTATGTTCTTTAATGCTTGACTTGTGATAGAGTCAAAGCTGAACATCAAAAGCCATCAGGACTACTTCAACAGCCAAAGATTCCTGAATGGAAGTGGGAGCGAATTACGATGGACTTTATTACCAAGCTTCCTAGAACAACATCCGGAAATAACTCGATTTGGGTCATTGTCGACAGACTGACCAAATCAGCACACTTCATTCCGGTTAAATAGCAGTTCTCGCTGGAGAAGTTAACTCGTATTTATCTTGAGAATGTTGTATGCATGCATGGAGTGCCTGTATCGATCATTTCAGATCGAGATCCTAGATTCGCATCGAATTTTTGGAAATTTCTCCAAAGATCTTTGGGAACGAATCTCGACATGAGCACTGCTTATCACCCCATACTGATGGGCAGAGTGAAAGAATGATACAAACACTGGAAGATGTGTTGAGAGCTTGTGTGATAAATTTTGGTAAGAATTGGGATAAATATTTTCCGTTAGCAGAGTTTTCATATAATAATAGTTATCATGCTAGTATTAAGGCTGC
Organism: Glebionis coronaria; assembly: GCA_025667525.1. NCBI lineage: Eukaryota > Viridiplantae > Streptophyta > Magnoliopsida > Asterales > Asteraceae > Glebionis > Glebionis coronaria. Next base: position 81,262,261 of record CM046880.1, read on the forward strand.
ACCGTTTGAAGCTTTGTATGGTAGGAAGTGTAGATCTCTTGTACGTTGGAGTGAAGTTGGGGATACCTTATGCTTCTAGGCAATTAAGGAAGAATTAGGAGAATTTTACAACTCATGATCTTGAGTTAGGAGCTGTAGTCTTTGCTCTTAGGTTGTGGAGACATTATCTGTATGGCACCAAGTGTACGGTATTCACCGATCACAAAAGCCTAAAGTATATTCTCGATCAGAAGGAACTGAACATGAGGCAACGAAGATGGATAGAGTTATTAAGTGATTATGATTGTGATATAAAATATCACCCAGGAAAAGCCAATGTTGTTGCCGATGCATTAAGCAGAAAAGATAGAGAGCCTATCAGGGTACGTTCTCTAGTCTTGACCGTGCACAATAATTTGCGTGAGCAAATTAGAAATGCGCAAATAGAAGCTTGTAAGAAAGAAAATTTTGTTAATGAAGGGTTCCGAGGAGAAGGAGATCCTTTAGAGGTTAGAGCTGATGGAGTTAAATGCTTAAGAGGTCGTATGTGGATACCTAAGTTTGGAGGCTTAAGAGATTTGATTATGATAGAATCCCATAAATCTAAGTATTCCATTTATCCGGGATCTGATAAGATGTATCATGATTTGAAGAAGTTGTACTGGTGGCCGAATATGAAAGCTGATATTGCTATGTATGTTCTTCAATGCTTGACTTGTGCTAGAGTCAAAGTTGAACATCAAAAGCCATAAGGACTACTTCAACAACCAAAGATTCCTGAATGGAAGTGGGAGCGGATTACGATGGACTTTATCACCAAGCTTCCTAGAACATCATTTGGAAATAACTCGATTTGGGTCATTGTCGACAGACTGACCAAATCAGCACACTTCATTCCGGTTAAAGAGCATATCTCAATGGAGAAGTTGACTCGTATTTATCTTGATAATGTTGTATGCAAGCATGGAGTACCTGTATCGATCATTTCAGATCGAGATCCTAGATTCGCATCAAATTTTTGGAAATCTCTCCAAAGATCTTTGGGAACGAATCTCGACATTAGCACTGCTTATTATCCCCAGACTGATGGGCAGAGTGAAAGGACGATACAAACACTGGAAGATATGTTGAGAGCTTGTGTGATAGGTTTTGGTAAGAATTGGGATAAACATTTTCCGTTAGCAGAGTTTTCGTATAACAATAGTTACCATTCTAGTATTAAGGCTGCATCGTTTGAAGCTTTGTATGGTAGGAAGTGTAGATATCCTGTATGTTGGAGTGAAGTTGGGAATACCCAGCTGACGGGACCGGAATTGATCCGGGAGACTACGGAGATGATAGTTCAGATTAAGAATAGGCTGTTGACTGCCCGTAGTAGACAGAAAGTTACGCGGATGTGGGGCAGAAACTGATGGAGTTTGAAGTGGGTGACCGAGTAATGTTGAAAGTATCGCCATGGAAAGGCGTCATAAGATTTGGAAAGCGAGGGAAATTAAATCCCCGCTATATTGGACCCTTTAAGATTTTATCTAGAGTAGGTCCGGTGGCTTACAAACTAGAGTTACCCCAAGAACTTCATAGTGTTCACAACACATTCCATGTATCTAATCTGAAGAAATGTTTAGCAATGAGTGATGAGAAAATTTCGTTGGATAAGGTCCGAATAGATGAGAAGTTGCACTTTATCGAAGAACCCGTAGAGGTTATGGATCGTGAGGTAAAGCAACTGAAACAAAGTCGGATACCTATTGTCAAGATCCGATGGAATTCAAAGCATGGACCGGAATTTACTTGGGAACGAGAGGATGAAATGTGGAAGAAATACCCACACCTCTTTGATTTCAATAAGAAACGGACATCAAAATGAAATGGATCACGAGGACGTTGATCCCTATTAGGAGGAAAAGCTGTGACAATCTAACATTTTCAGGTTGTAAATTATTTTCTCGTATATTATTTTGAAATTTATTTTTATGTTGGTTGATGAACTCATAATTTACGGATTTAATTTTGGGCTTACGTGCATACTTTAACGTCCTTTACGACTAAACCGGAAACCTTAGGATTACGTATTTACGTTTTTGAACTCCATTTTTGATGAGACAATTTTTATTAGATTCGTTTTGTGCCGTTGATTCATAATTTATAAAACCGTTTTTCGTAAAACGACCCGAGGGCACACAAATCGAGGAAACTAGAATCGAGGAGTACCCGCAAATTAGTGGGATGAGACAAGTTTACACTTGCCTCACCCCACTCATGGGACGGCTAAACATAAGCCACCACACCCCTTGAGGTGTCAACTTGTAGTTAACAAGTTTTACACTTGTCTTGCTTAACCTTGCAAGCTAACTAAACATCAAAACCACTAGCACACAAACCATTATCTCATTCCAACACATTCAAACCACCATAAATTCTCTCACCCCTTCTCTCTTTGTCGTCCCAACTCAACCCAAAACACCCCATTTGATCAATTTTTAATCACAATATCTTGTGTTATTCACACAAATGATGGAAAACTCTTGAAGCTTTGTTGATTGGTGGTGATTTTAACATTCAAGGAGGTGATTTTCTTGTGTCCTAGGGCTGATTTTTCAACAAGAGTTCTTGGTGATAGGTGATCTTGAAGTTAGTTGTGGTGTACCTCAAGGTGTTGTCATCCAAAGTCAAGTTATAATCTTGGTTGGTAAATAAGATCATCCTTCCCATTTTCATTGTTATTTTTTTAAATGTAAAATGTATTTTCTTTCCTAATTTGTATGTATATGATAATATATGATGATAAAATAATTGTGTGGGGATCATGTGTTGATAAACTTGGATAAAAAGATGGAAAACTACATGTAAAAGTGGTAAATCTTGTTTAAATAAGTAGGCTGTATAAAAATAGTAAAGAACCTTATGTTAAACTTATAAAATGGCATAGGTAAATTAATATACAGTATGTATTAAGACTTGTACACATGTGAGAGTTGTCCATGCAATGGAATCATTATAATGAGTGAGATATGATCAAAACAAAATGGAAGTGCAAATCTGAGTAGTCTGTTTTGTATGGACTGTTAGGGACACCTAGAGTTAGATTGAGCAGTAGCTAAAACTAAGTTAATTGTAGAACATAATATTAAGTTTATGTCACCCAAAAATGAGCTTCTATCTCCTTGTAGAACTCAGTATATGGTAAAAATGGTGAAAGTGAAAATAAAAATCAGATTTGTGAAATAAAAGTATATAGTATAATATTAGCACTCAAGTAAATATAATATAAAATGTAAACTTAAAACCCATTAACTTATATATTACATATAATTAAGTATGTACATTAATAAATAAATGAGACATTTTATAAAAATGATAATTTGATAAGTTTTATAAGTTATAAAACTATAAACATGAGTTTTACGTCTTTTCAGCTAAAACCGTAAAATTAACGTTTTCGTCAATTAAAACATAGACGGTCGGACCCGTCTAATGTAAACTTTTTATAACTTATATACTGATACATAAGTACATGTTACAAGTAAAAACCATTAAAACCCGAACTTTATAACATATGGACATTAATGGGCCAAATTAGCCTTATTGGACAATTAATCCAACTAATTTGGCTAAACACTTATGAACTTACTTATTGGGCTTAACCCACTTGGGCCCAACATTAAGTATAGGAATGATGTTAAAAGTGTAAAATGGACTAATATAAGGTAATTGGCTTATAATGGGCCTATTTGGCCTTGACAAGTAAAGAAGATAAACTAGTGAAACTAGTATAAAAATTTACCAACTCATAACACTATAATGGGTAAATGAAGATGTACAATCGCACTTGATCATCATCATATATATATCTAATCATCATATGTATACATATCTATTATTTTTATAAAGTCATTGTACAAAAGTCTAAGACCAAGTATTATTTATATAGGTTTCCGTGATCGAAGCACGCCCGTAGCCGATAATCCGCCTTTCATAATCAACGTGAGTTCATAGCCTCGCACTCTTTTAAATGATTTATAAAATGTTATGTAAACCCGCGAGGGAGTTAACATGATAGTTTTTGATAGAAATAGAACACAAGTAGTCCCGGTGGTATGCTTATTGATATGGACCCGAATGATGATATGACCCAATAAATGAGTTGAAATGGATTATTAGTAGTTAGGTTATGTCACTTAAAGTCCCATTAGCATAAATTGTGAACTACCGGGATTTGGTAGACGCTTATGCATATGATAGTACTATTTGGGTAAGATCACCCTAGTTCGCGCCTTGACGGTTGATCCCCGTCGTACCACATTGATTGGTAAGCGAATTTATGTATGAGAAGATTTACATAGCATGATTTTTGTGACGACACGCTAACTTAGATGGGCAAATTGTTTGTCGGGTTCGCGGCCCGTTGTTTGTGATAGTAAGGTAACAATGTCATGCGGCTAATAATAATCAAATGTAATCTAAATATCTGATATGATATGATACAAATAACGATAATAATGTTACCTATAATGGGAATATTAAGACTATAGTCTCATGGACGGTTTAAGATGTATGCTTTGATTTATATATTACCTGACTAGCAATACGAGGACTTACTTCTGATATTATACTTGTGTTCTGGTTTCAACGATTGTTTTATATAAAGGTTTTATTAAACTCTATGAATTCACTCGGCATTCGTTGATATGATTTTTGCATGTTTTTATCTCAGGTGCTTGAAGGTAATTCGGATGGAGATCGACTCTGATGGCCCACATAATAATAAAACTGTTCATTCGATCTATGTTTTGTAAACTTAATGACCTGTATAATTTGGGACCTGTTGTACACTTGAAACTTTTATTTCGAATGAATGTATGTTAAACCTTGTACAACCATTTTTATGTGTTGTCTATGATTGGAGTTATTGTGTTATCCTGTAACTCTAAAGACTCTTCCGTTGTACCGATATGAAATTTGAGAGTGTTATAGTGTGGTGATCAATTCACCAAAACAATAGCAGTTGAAGAAAAAGATAAGGGAGAGGCTGGTGGTGAAAGCTCTAAAGGTGATAGCAAAAAGAAATATGCTGCTCTTGCAGACAAGGAGATACTAGCAAGAAGGAATGATGTCAGAGCTCACAGTTCTTTGCTGTTGGCTCTACCTGATAAACATCAGCTAAGGTTCAGGAAGTACAAGACTGCTAAGGAACTTTGGGAAGAAATAGGCAACACATTTGGAGGGAATGAGGCCACAAAGAAGAAGAAAAAGAATCAGATGCTTGACCAATTTTATTCTTTCAAAGCAAATGGTGATGAAGCAATTTGTTCTATCTACAATAGGCTTCAAGATATGGTTGCTCAACTGGAGTTCTTTGACATAGAAGTATCAAGAGAACAGGTGAATTCAAGATTCCTCAATAGCCTTTAGAAAGAATGGTTTGTGTACAAATCCATTTGGCAAAATAGAGATGACATTGATGATAAGAACATTGATGATATCTACAATAACGTGGAATTTTTTGAGCCAATAGTCAATGAGATGAAGTCATCAGGAACCATCCCTACTAATTCAAGTGGATCTGCTGATTCCCCTGCTAATATGACCTTTATATCTCGCAGTAGTGGAATCTCTAAAGGCAGTGGGATTGAAGTTTCCCCTGTTACCCATTCCCCTGCTGCAAGATCTAGACCTTCTTATAATGAAGAGAAGCCTGCAACATTCAGTCTTGACACTGCTTGTGCTTTCATAGCATCTTAAGTATCTCAAGGATCTACTGTGTTACATGAAGATATGAATCAAATCAGTAAGAAAGGACTAGAGGATATGGACATCAAGTGGAACATGGCTCTACTCAACATGAGAGCCAACAAATTTTTAAATAAGTATGGGAAGAAGATTTCCATCAATCCTTCTGATGTAGCTGGATTTGACAAATCAAAGGTGGAATGCTACAACTGTGGCAAGAAAGGCCACTTTGCTAGGGAGTGCAGAGGGCCAAAGAATGGAAGCAGTTATAGGAAGGAAAGCAGGGATGATGATTATGGGCTAAGGCTATGGTAGTCATGCAAGGGATAGATGGAGCAGGTGGATGGGACTGGAGTGCTATGACAGTGAGTGTTGAAAGGAATCAAGCCCTAGTAGCTGAAGAGAAAGAGGAAGAGTCTGCTCTTATGGCCATGTCAACATCTAGTTCAGATAATGAGGTATATGATGATTCATATTGTACCAAAGCTTGTATAAAAAATACTGAGTCATTGAATGATCAAATAAGAAAGCTAAAAGTTGATTACATTAACTGTGATATTGATTTAGATAACTACAAACATGCTCTAGAACAGTTAGAGTCCACCATAAGAGAATATAAACAGAGAGAAAATGATTATAGAGATCATATTGGCATATTGGAAAGAGATGCTAGAGAAAAAGATGATTCCATTAAGGAATTAACTACTGAATTAGAAGTTTTTAGATCTAACAAAAAAGATAGATGAACAAACTGTTGAAAATTTGGAAAATCTTTTAAAGATCTCACTAGGGCAGTTGAAATTGGACAATCTCCAAGGGACAAAATAGGTTTTGGAGTCAAAAATGAACATGCTACAATTCCACCACCACCTGCTAATATACATGCTCCCATGCCTAGGAAAGATCTTTCTTGGACTGGTTTTCCTTGTTTCAAAAAGCAGGAAGACATTGAGTTTGACTTCAATGCCTACATAGCAAAGAATCTAGAAACAGAAGAACCTCTAGTAAAAACTAGTGCTGTTAGGGATTTTGAAAAGGAACAAATTGCTTTAAAACAGTGGAAAATAGATAACCCTATTCTCTTTTCAAGAGAAGGATTGTTTGGAAGTGATTCTAGTTCTAAAAGTAGTTTATCTATAACCTCTAGCAGATCTGAATCAAGACCAAAACCCCCTAAAACTACTGTTAAATATGCTGGTATGTATAGACCCATTAGAGGTAATCAGAGGAATTAGAACAACCAAAAATCTCATCAATTAGGAGAGGACTTTGTGAAAAACACCAAACCTTTCTTCACTTGTGGCGGTTTTGATCACATTTATCAAGACTGTCAAGCACCAATGGAAATGGTGGCTGCAAATCCTTTAAAAGAAACGCAACCAAAAGCCATTCTATTGAATGCAGGGGCAAAATCTTTTTCCCCTGCTAAGTATGTTGCCCCTGCTTTAAGAAATAAGGTGCCTGAAAAGTATGTAGTTCCTGCACTAAGAAAGGTGAATGATGCATGTCCCAAATCTAGTTCTTATGTGACTAAACCAGAACCTCATACTTCATGTAAAGCAACCTATAGACCCTTCCAACACACCTATAGAGGCCAAAACAAAAGATGGGTTCCCTCTACTAAGCATAGGGATTCCCCTGCTAAGTCTAGGGTATCCCCTGCTGGCAAAGTTTTGCCCTCTAGAAACATGGGAAGATGGGGAAAAGCTGTGAAAGCCTCAGCTCTTTGGGTTTGGGTACCTAAAAGGGGTACTCAATCCAATGGTGTATCTCTAGTCTTTGAAAAATTATCTTACATTGATAAACGAGGTAGATCCAAGTCAGTAATGGCTTGGGTCCCCAAGAGAAACTAAATTGTGTTTCTTTTTACAGGTGATAAAGCAGACCAGGAATGATAAAGCCTATTGGGATAGTGGATGTTCAAAGAGTATGACTGGACATAAATCCTATCTGTCTAACTTTGTTCCCCTGCATGACAATGATGGTGTCTCATTTGGAGATGGGCATGGTACAATCACAGGATAAGGGACAATTGTCACAAATGGAATGACATTTGCTAATGTTTACTTGGTGAAAGAGCCAAAGTACAATCTTTTTAGTGTGTCCCAGATGACTGATAACAAACTTTTCCTTTTTACTGATACTGAATGTCTTGTTTTGGGAAAGGAGTTTGTTTTGCCACCAGACACTCCTATTGTGCTCAGAACCCCAAGACAGAAGAACATGTACACCATTGATTTAAATGACATCACTCTTCAAGACAATGAAAACCGTTTCATTACCAAAGCATCAGTTGATGAATGCAAGAAATGGCATAGAAGAATTGGTCATTGATATGAGTGTAAATACTCATATCATTTGTAGCTTAAAACAATGAAAGTATGCATGAAATGTATCAGAAATGCCTTGTATATGTGTATTTCTTGTTTTCATATGTGTAGGTACCAAGATTGCAAAAACCGGCAAATATCGACATGAGTTTGAAGAAAAAGATCAATGAAGCCAAAATCGAGCTCGACTTTAGAGGATTTCATCAATTGTCAAGAAAACGGGCCAAGTGGGACCCACATTTGGGAAATGGGCTTAAAAGCCCATTTAAAAAAGTGTAGTTCACTTTTGATAACCAAAAGCCCACATGAGGCCCAAAAATAAAGAATATGGGACGGATGGTAGAATGATTATTGGGCCCAAGCCCAAATTAAGATAAATAAGGAATGAATTGATGGGCCTTTTAGGGTTTGGTGTGTATACACGTTACTTTCATTCAATAAATAATCCCACACTCATTTACTTATTTTTACTCACATTCACACGTCACACATAAATAAATAAACCGTTCCATTTTTTTCACCACACATTTACTTCCCACATGTCACTTTCCACCAAACCGTTTCACCCACTCAACATTTAATTATTTTCGTTACATTCTATGTTACACCATCTCCTTCTTCACTCCTTCTCCCAAATAACCCTAGTTACTATTCTAAAAAACCCTAAACCAGTAAAAAATCAATCAATCAAGGGGCTTTTACTCACACATGTGATTCAAGTGTGTGGGAAATAAAAGCCCCATTTTTAAGGAAGAGAGTATGAGGAAGAGAATAGATACGTGGAAAAAGGCTATTGGATTGAACACCTCAATCCTCCAAATCAACCAATCAAGAGCTTTCAAAGAAGCACAACTAGCACACACGGATGCCACGTTGGCAATCCGTGTGCTAGTGGTGTTTTCTCATCCATCCGATCAAAGGCAATCATGAGAGAGAAACCAGAAGGAAGATCAAGGGCCAAGAATCAAAATGAATATGCTTCAAAATATTCGGATATCCTTCATCAGCAAGCCCTTGGGGAGGCTATAAAAACCCACCCAATCTATTGTAATTTTTATCCTTACTTTTCTTTTAAAGTTATTATGTAGAAATTGTTTTAGGTTAATTTTGTATTTCTTTTTATTGAATCTTGTAATTTTTCTGGAAAGTTAATAAAAGATCAGTCATTTTATTGATATTCGTGTCTACTTTATGTTGTTTAAAGTGATATACAAATTTATTCTCTAAGCTGTTTCATGATAATAATGTTTGAATATTAAATATAAGCTTATCAATAGTTTATGTTTAATATAAAAAGTTAAGTTTTGGATGAAACTTATCCCCACTGGATAAGTGAAAAACAAACCGAAGGTGTTTATGATGGAGATGATTCGATGTTATATGATGGTTCGAATTTAAAGATTGTTGGTGGTTCGTTTTGGTGTCGTTTGATGGAGAATGGTGGTTTCGTTCCAGTTCTAAAGGCAGCTCAGCGCTGACCTTCTGCTCAAAGGAAATCTTCAATAGGTGCTCATTCTCTTTCAATTTCATTGTTTATTTTTTTTAATTGTTAAGTTGCTAGTTGTGGTACTTTGTTAAACTGCTTAATTTCTCAGTTAGTATGGATAAGTTTGCTTAATCTGTTAATGGATCCGTTTAGTATTAAGGATAATTATTCATGAATCTGTTAAGTGTGAGTTATTTGAACTTTAGTTATAGATTCGTTGGATGTAACTGCTTAGTTAAGTGTTAGGGATTTTATTGAGGGTTAATTTTGTCGTTGCTGATTACTTGTTCTATTGTGGTTTTAAATCTGCATAGAGTGGAAATTAAACCAACTGATTTACAAGTTTTATAGGTCCGAATTATAATTTTCTGTAAACTGAGTTTATTCTATAGAATGTTTGTAAGTTACTGATTCTACTACATGTAAACGTATAGTAGTTCAATTGATAAACTGATACATGCCTTATTAATATGTGTAATGTGCTAATTGTTTTAACTGATTTTTCTACTGAATATTTCTTATATACTGATTGTTAGAAGATTGCTGAATGAATTTTACCTGCTATATTGTTAATTTTTGTTTATGATTCCTGAATGAATGAATGAATTGCTGATATCTGGTTGGTATGGATTTTAAATGAATAGATGTTTTGAGATTTCATGTTCTGTTATTGCTCTAACAATTAGCTTATCAGATTCACTTTTCTGATTAGTCTCAAAAGCTATTTCCTAACAGTTTATAAGCTAATAAGCTTACCAAAAGTCACTCCTGTGACATTTAGCATTTTAACTGTCAAAAAGAAAATAAATCACACAACCTGCTCACAGCAGGTTTCAAACTCTTGACCTCAAGGGTAGAGGTCCAGTGTGATAACCACCTGAGCTCAATGCTCATTTGATTTTATTATCAGCTTAATACTTTATATAGTGGGATTTTACTTTGGCAGATTCATGTTAGTAAAGTTTAATTTACTTTAAATTCGTTTTTAAATAAATTTTTTAATTAAAGTTTTTATCAAAATATGTTTTAGTTTAATAATAAATAAAATAAAATAAATAAATAAAAATGTTTTAATTAAATTTAAAAAGTTTAATTAGTTTATTTTTAATTAATTAAATTCTTATAATATTATATTTTAATAAAAAATAGTTTTCGAATAGATTTGTTTTAAAGTAATTTTTAATAAAGTAAAATTAGTTTTAAAAAGTTTAATTAGATTTTTAAATAGATTAAAAGTAGTTAAATAGATTTACTTTATAGATAAATAAATAGAGTGATTTTTAAATAGTTTTATATTTTAATCAAGTAATTATTTGTTGATTTTAATTTTTAGCGGGGTTTACGATTCATGCACTTTAGGATATTTCTAATTAGTGTAAAATTTGTAGATTTAAATTGTAGTTTAAAAACCGGAAACCAATTCAAATCGATTGTCCAAATCAAAACAAAACGTCTCAAATTCATAAGATCTTCGTGTACAACGAACTTGATTCACTCACGTGTTTAATTGAATTTGTCATTGGTATTATTAGTCTATTACTTTTTCCTAAAGGTAATTTTCTAATTTACCTTATAACGTAATATCAAATTATCACTATACATATCTCCGCACATCAAAAAATTTGGGGCCGCTGCCGGGGATCTTGTGTACGATTCGTCTTTGTGGAGATTTGTTGATCGTTATTTGAAGACCCTTTCCGTCCTCGGAAAGTTGTTATTTTTCTATTATATAGTATGTATCGTTTTTCTCGTTTTTTGTGAATAATATATTGTATTACGTAGCAGAATAATTTTACATACTTTTCAAATAAGCCTTAGTTGGGATTTCATCACCTAGCTATTGTAGTCGAATACAAAACAAAAATAAAAGGCAAAATATATAAATACTAATAAGAAGTTTGAACTCGATTTACACAAACTATAAGGTGGGTATAAGGCGACGTGCTATAAAAGGCCGTCTAAGGAAAAAGGTTTTTAAGTGCTTTGTGCCACCTCGTTTCCCCGCTTGCTTGTGCGTATATTGAGAGGGACAACCTATTATTGGTTTGCCGACTCAAGTACTAATAAATTTTATTTTTGTTGTTTACTTATTGAACCTCGAGACGTTTAGGTTTTCACCTATCGTTTCAAAGTCGACCGAGGGTAATTTACTTCCATAGTAGTTATCCTTATTCCTTGTTTTTTATCGATCATTATTGATTGAGCAATACCAAATAAAATACCAAAAATAATCTTCTTCTTGTCTAATTTCTTTTCTTCAATCCTCTAAATTCTCGTCTTTGTAGTGTATGCAATTACGTTCTTCTCGTCTTGTGATTGATTTTAATAGGCTTGAAAACATTCCTTGTAGAAATAGAAATCGTCAACAACGAATAGTGGAACCCGAGCTTCCACCAATTGTTGTAGAGATGGCCGATAACCGAACAATGGAGGAATTGCTCCGTGCACCCACCTAAGGGTATGGGGAAGCAATCGTTGTGTCGGCTATTTTGGCGGATCATTTGGAGATTAAGACGGGTCTTTTATCGCTCATTCGTGCCGACCAATTTCGTGGCAATGAGACCGATAGCCCGCATTCTCACATTTGGAATTTTAATCGAATTACCTCGACTCTCAAGTTTAGAGATGTGCCGAATGACGTGATTAAGCTCATGCTTTTTCCGTACTCGCTCGAGGGTAAGGCTAAGCTTTGGTATGAGAAAGAACCACCGGGTTCGATCTTAACATGAGATGATTTAGTGTCTAAGTTTATGCATTATTTCTTTCCACCGTCCAAAACAACACACTTTAAGAACGAGATCACTAGATTTGAACAAAAAGTACATGAATCGTTTGGGGTAGCTTGGGAGAGATTTAAATATTTGTTGAGACAATGTCCACACCACGGTTTCTCGGAATTGCATCAAATTAATACTTTTTATAATGGGCTAAATATGATTGAACAAGATTCTTTAAATGCCGCCGCGGGTGGTAATCTTTTAAGAAAAACTCCGAGAGACGCGTGGAGAATAATTGAGTATAAGTCTAGAGCACAATATTCACGAAACACACCGGTTGTTTCCAATATGAATCCCGAGATTGCTAGATTGGACTCTAAGATTGATAGTGGATTTGCGACTTTGTTGAGTGAGATTAGGAAGAATCCTCATGGATCCATTAATATGGTTGAGAATGTTTGTGTATCATGTGGTGGAGCACATCCTAATTATGCTTGTTTAAACATGGGGTTTGATCAAGCTAGTGCTTTTGCCGCGACGGGAACTTATGGCTCCAACGGTCAAGTTCCTCGTCAAAATCATGTTGCTCCACCGGGTTTTCCACCGGTTCAAAATAGGTACAACAATGGAAACAATGGGAATCATTTTAACCGTGGTAACCAAGGGAATTTCAATCAAGGAAATGGGTTTAATGCTAATCAAAACAATCAAGGTTTTCAAAGCAATAATCAAAATCATTTGTCAAGCTACATTAAAACGAACGAGGAAAATTTGAAAGCTTTTCAAAATAACATTCAAGGACAAATGGCAACTTTGAAAAATGAGTTTCAAAATACGATTAAAGGGCAAAACAATAAGATTGAGCTTAATCAACAAAGACTTGAACAAAACCAAAACCGTTTTGAGCAAAGATTAGAGCAAAGTCAAAATCGTATGCAACAAAGTTTGGAACAAGGTAAAAATAAATTACTCTCGATGTTTGAATCTTTTATGACCAAACCTTCCTCTTCTTCGGGTGGTTTACCTAGCAACACCATTCCAAACCCAAAGGGTGAGATGAAAGCCATAACCACACGTAGTGGGAAATCTTTAGACGGACCTTTGCTTCCACGTGTGAGTACCTCTCCGGTGAGGGAAGTGGAGCAAGAACCCGAGGTGGTTAAAGAAAAGGAAATTCCTATTCCACCAAAGGTAGACCAATTTCCTATTCCGGAACCCGAGCTTCCGAAGACTAAACCTACACTACCCTACCCTTCGAGACTTACCAAAGAGAAGCTCCGCGAAAAGACCAATGCTCAAGTTTCTACGTTCCTTGACGTGTTTAAGAAAATGTATATTAATCTTAGTCTCACGGATGCATTGCTTAGCATGCCTAAGTTTGCTTCGACAATTAAAAAGTTGATGAACGATAAGGAGAAATTAGTTGATGTATCTACGTCCTTAAATGAAAGTTGTTCCGCGGTTCTCTCTAAAAAGTTTCCCAAAAAGCTTGGAGACCCCGGTCAATTTTTGATACCATATGATTTCCCTAATATGGAAGAATGCTTAGCATTATCCGATCTAGGCGCTAGCATTAACTTGATGCCTCTTTCCGTGTGGAAAAGGTTATCACTTCCCGAGCTTACACCTACTAAGATGACTATCGAGCTAGCGGATCGATCGATCGCCTTTCCAAAAGGTATAGCCGAGGACGTATTAGTCAAAGTAGGAAAGCTCATTTTTCCGGCGGATTTTGTGATTTGTGATTATCCGGAAAATTCTCGTGTGCCTCTTATTTTGGGAAGATCGTTTTTAAATACGACCGGTTCTTTAGTTGACATGCAAGAGGGGAAGTTGACTTTACGTTTTGATGATGAAAGTATCACTCTTAATGTTGGTAATATCCCGAAGCCCTCTTCCGAGGACGACGAGGAATCAATCAATCAAATCGATGTGATTGATGTTGCTAGTGGAGAGGCTTCGCAAGATATGCTTGGTTTTTCGGATACTTCTAAAAGTGGCAATCCCACTTCATCGAATCCCATTATCTCTTTGGCTAAACCTCCACTCACTCCATTTGAGGGAGGTTACTTCGTTCTTGAAGAGCTTGAGAATAATGGTTATTCAAAAATCGAAAAGGAAATTGATGACCATTTGATCCTAGTGAGTCTGATTGTGAGAATTTTGATCCCGAGGGAGATATTGCGTTGATTAAAAAAATTTTGAATTTGGATCCTTTTGAATCACCACCTATGGAACTAAAAGTTGTGAATGAAAATGAGACTAAAGTGAAAACATCTATTGAGGAAGCACCCGATTAGAACTTAAGGAATTACCCACTCATTTGGAGTATGCTTTTCTTGAGGGATCGGATAAGTTACCGGTTATTATTGCTAAGGGATTAAAGGAAAACGAAAAGGATGAGCTTATTAAAGTGCTTAAGAAACATAAACGGGCCATTGCATGGAAAATCTCCGACATTAAGGGTATAGATCCCAAATTTTGTACTCATAAAATTCTAATGGAGGATGATTATAAACCCACTATCCAAAATCAAAGAAGGGTCAATCCAAAGATTCATGAGGTAATAAAAAAGGAAGTCACTAAACTTCTAGACGCCGGAATGATCTACCCTATCTCGGATAGTCCATGGGTTAGCCCTGTGCATTGTGTTCCAAAGAAAGGAGGAATGACGATTGTTACTAATGAGGATAATGAATTGATTCCTACTAGACTTGTGACCGGTTGGCGTGTTTGTATTGACTATAGGAAACTTAATGATGCCACTAGGAAGGATCATTTTCCATTACCTTTTATGGATCAAATGTTAGAGAGACTAGCGGGGAATGAATTCTATTGCTTTTTGGATGGATTTTCCGGCTATTTCCAAATCCCCTTGACCCTCGTGATCAAGAAAAGACCACATTCACTTGTCCTTATGGAACATTTGCTTATCGTCGCATGCCTTTTGGACTATGCAATGCTCCGGGGACGTTCCAAAGGTGCATGATGGCCATTTTCCATGATATGATCGAGAAAACCATGGAAGTCTTCATGGATGACTTTTCGGTTTTTGGGGAATCTTTCACTTCATGTCTCTCTAACCTTGAAAGAATGTTGCAACGTTGTGAGGAAACAAATCTCGTGCTTAATTATGAAAAATGTCACTTCATGTGCAAAGAGGGAATTGTGTTAGGTCATAAGATCTCTAAGGCCGGTATTGAGGTTGATAGGGCTAAAATCGACGTGATTGCCAAATTGCCTCCACCCACCACCGTTAAGGGAGTAAGGAGTTTTCTCGGCCATGCCGGCTTCTATCGTCGTTTTATACAAGACTTCTCTAAGATAGCTCGGCCTATGACCCATCTTTTGGAAAAAGAGACTCCTTTCATCTTTTCGGATGAGTGTATTCAAGCCTTTGAGATGCTTAAAAAGAAGTTAACCGAATCTCCAATCTTGGTTGCCCCGGATTGGGATCTACTTTTTGAAATTATGTGTGATGCTAGTGATTATGCGGTAGGTGCGGTTTTGGGGAAACGTAAGTTAAAACACTTCTTGCCTATACACTATGCAAGTAAGACTATGACGGATGCTCAAACAAAGTACACTACAACGGAAAAGGAGTTACTTGCCGTTGTGTATGCTTTTGAAAAGTTTAGACCATATCTCGTCTTGTCTCAAACCATAGTGTATACGGACCACTCGGCTATCAAATATCTTCTTAATAAACAAGATGCAAAGCCGAGGTTGCTCCGGTGGATTCTCCTCCTTCAAGAATTTAATGTTAAAATTCTAGACAAAAAAGGAGCCGAGAATCTCGCGGCCGATCATTTATCTCGACTTGAGAATCCTCACCAAAGCGATCGAGAGAACAAGGAAATCAATGAAACATTTCCTCTCGAGACGCTTGGTATGATTGCTTTTCGTGGTGATGATAGTACCCCATGGTTTGCGGACATCACAAATTACCATGCGGGGAAGTTTGTGATCAAGGGTATGTCGTCCCAACAAAAACGAAAGTTTTTCAAGGATATCTCCTACTACTTTTGGGACGACCCCTATTTGTTTCGTGTGTGCGCGGATCAAGTGATTCGTAGGTGCGTGTTTGGCAAAGAAGCTCAAAATATCCTTAAATCTTGTCATGAGGGACCCACCGGGGGACATCATGGTGCTAACGCCACCGTGAAAAAAGTCTTTGATGTCGGCTTCTTTTGGCCTTCCATATATCGTGATGCCCAAGACTTGATCAAGACTTGTGATGCTTGTCAACGTCAAGGAAAGAACTCACAAAGGGATGAAATGCCTCAAAACATTATCCAAGTTTGTGAAATCTTTGACATGTGGGGGATCGATTTTATGGGGCCGTTTCCATCATTGAAAGGAAATAAATACATTCTCGTAGCCGTGGACTATTTGTCTAAATGGGTTGAAGCTAAGTCTTTACCCACGAATGATGCTCGAGTTGTGGTGAACTTTTTGAAACAACTCTTCGCTAGGTTTGGAACTCCGCGGGCTATTATAAATGATCGTGGGACCCATTTTTGTAATGAACAATTTGAAAAAGTTCTAAAGAAATATGGTGTCACTCATCGACTTTCTACGGCTTATCACCCTCAAACGAGTGGTCAAGTGGAGGTTTCAAACCGTGCTCTTAAAAGGATTTTAGAGCGTTCTATTGGAGAGAATCGCACTTCATGGTCGGATAAATTGGACGATGCATTGTGGGCTTTCCGTACGGCTTACAAGACGCCAATTGGTTGTACACCATTTAGGTTGGTCTACGGAAAAGCATGCCACTTGCCAATTGAACTCGAACATAAGGCGTATTGGGCTCTTAAGCATTGTAACTTTGATTTGAGGACCGCGGGTGATCATCGCAAGGTTCAATTAAATGAACTAAGTGAATTAAGGGATCAAGCTTATGAAAATTCTTTGATCTACAAAGAGAAGACTAAGAGGATTCATGACTCTAAGATCAAAAACCGCATTTTCAATGTCGGTGATCAAGTCCTCTTATTCAACTCTAGAATTAAGATTTTCTCGGGCAAGCTTAAATCCCGTTGGTCCAGACCATTCACCATTGCACAAGTTTTCCCTTACGGCACCGTTGAGCTAGCTCAAAAAGACGGGCCTAACTTTAAGGTGAATGGTCATCGTGTGAAACATTACTTTGGAGGGGACATATCTACGGAGGTTGTCTCGGATCTTCAAACTTTCCCTAAGGACTAATGAATGCGGGGATAGAGTCGAGCTCATGACTCGGTTAACAAAAATGAGGTGCCTTGTGGGGGAGTCCCATACATTCTATCTTCTTTATATTTTCTAACACTAATAAGGCTTGATCTTTCAAGCTCGTGCTCGTGTTTTGTTGTGTTGTGAATCTTAGGTATCACCCTAATATTTGAAGACTCTCGTGTTCGGTTTTTGCCGGTCCACTTGATCTTCCATTCTTTGAATGCTAAAAAGGGGCACACTCTCTTTACCCTTGATTTTTATCGACTAACGTTTTATCTTGAGGATTAATTAATAAACGGCTTTTAGATTTGCGTGCTCTTTCCATGTTAGGATTTTGCATTAGACTCTTCGTGTTTTGGCAAGGGGGTGTTACTCTTGAGCTAAAAAACATTGAGGACAATGTTTGGTTTTAGCATGGGGGAGTCAATCGATATAATCGCTTACAATTGCTCTTGTCGTGTCCAAACGTATTGTTTTTCTCATTTTTCAATAAAATTTTAAATTTTTAGTGTTATTTTTAAGTTTTAATAAATAAAATAAGTGTTTTTTACACAAATGTAGGCTTTCCGTTGGTGAAAATAAGATTAGTTTTTGACTCGACTCGGTTTTTAACCTTAGCTTTTCCTTAACGTATTTGAATTAAGTTTTGCTAGGCTATTATATAGGGAGCTTTAAAATGCGAAGGTCTTAATTCATAAGGGTTAAGAACAAGAACTTTTCGCAAGCTCCTATAATTGATGCTAGAAAGTCGTTTATCAAGGGAACTTTAAAACGCAAATTCTAAAACTTGCAAGAGTATAAGAAGATGCAAGATCCTATAGATGACTTGAAACCCCAAAACTTTGATTTAATAGGCTAAGTATCCATTGATATGGAGAACAAGAGATGATAGAGCCAATTATAAGTTTGGTATTCTTTCGGGAATTTATGTGAGTTAATTATAAGCCTATTCTCCCATCGCTTGCTAATAAATTTATTTTCAATAAATAAGGTTGAACGATTTGAAAAGTTACTTAGCTTCTAGCCCAAGATCGTTTAAAAGTTGCTCGGTATGGATTAGAGTTCATAGCCAAGGCATAACTTATTGAAGCGGGATGCGAAGATTGGCGAGTCCAAAAAGGTCCTAACAAGAAATGAGGGCTATATTTTATTGCTAAAGATCTCAAGTGAGGTGAAGAATCATTTATCAAAAATCAATATGAAGGATCGAGACACACGACGAAAAGCAAATACTCCCAAAAAGTCATGGAGAAGTCTATCGAAAAAGACCATAATAAGGTATGAGGATAAATGAAGCCAAGTCCAAAAAGGAGGCGGATCGTTGTATATCAAAATCCCAAATAAAGATTGGAGAAAAATGAAGAAGTCGTGGTCCAAGTATGAATCTCTCAAAACTTCAAGTGAAGAAATTCCTATATGAAGAGAAGACCATTATTTCATGAACGTCTCTCAAGGTTTGAAGTATAAAGTCACTGCCAAATATCGGTCCGAGAAAGGTCTCAAATCGCGAAACAAGTTATGCCAAGATATGAACTTTATGAGGTCCCGAGAAGCAGTTTTAAAAGATTTTGTCCTTTAGCTAACTATTGATTAAATCGTTCACTTTATTTTCGGCCTAATAAATTATCGAAATAAGTCAACAATGCATCCTCGTGATCATTCAAGACAACAATAAAATATAAGAGATACACTTAGGAGTAAGGGAGTCTAAATGAATAATTGGCCCACATGAATTCGTTTTAGTTTGCTAACTTATAATAACAATGATCTTGTTTTTGCACTTGGCATGGAAAAGTGAAAAGTCGAGGACGATGAATCTATTTGAGCTTTTATGATCCTTAAAGTTATTTTATGTCTTTACAAAATAAAGTGTTATAAGTTAAATAATGGTGTAGTTAGAGTTTAATTTTATCATTGCGTGAGGACACGGCAATTGCTTAGCATGAAGGAATTTGATATGAGTGTAAATACTCATATCATTTGTAGCTTAAAACAATGAAATTATGCATGAAATGTATCAAAAATGCCTTGTATATGTGTATTTCTTGTTTTCATGTGTGTAGGTACCAAGATTGCAAAAACCGGCAAATATCGACACGAGTTTGAAGAAAAAGATCAATGAAGCCAAAATCGAGCTCGACTTTAGAGGATTTCATCAATTGTCAAGAAAACGGGCCAAGTGGGACCCACATTTGGGAAATGGGCTTAAAAGCCCATTTAAAAAAGTGTAGTTCACTTTTGATAACCAAAAGCCCACATGAGGCCCAAAAATAAAGAATATGGGACGGATGGTAGAATGATTATTGGGCCCAAGCCCAAATTAAGATAAATAAGGAACGAATTAATGGGCCTTTTAGGGTTTGGTGTGTATACACGTTACTTTCATTCAATAAATAATCCCACACTCATTTACTTATTTTTACTCACATTCACACGTCACACATAAATAAATAAACCGTTCCATTTTTTTCACCACACATTTACTTCCCACATGTCACTTTCCACCAAACCGTTTCACCCACTCAACATTTAATTATTTTCGTTACATTCTATGTTACACCATCTCCTTCTTCACTCCTTCTCCCAAATAACCCTAGTTACTGTTCTAAAAAACCCTAAACCAGTAAAAAATCAATCAATCAAGGGGCTTTTACTCACACATGTGATTCAAGTGTGTGGGAAATAAAAGCCCCATTTTTAAGGAAGAGAGTATGAGGAAGAGAAGAGATATGTGGCAAAAGGCTATTGGATTGAACACCTCAATCCTCCAAATCAACCAATCAAGAGCTTTCAAAGAAGCACAACTAGCACACACGGATGCCACGTTGGCAATCCGTGTGCTAGTGGTGTTTTCTCATCCATCCGATCAAAGGCAATCATGAGAGAGAAACCAGAAGGAAGATCAAGGGCCAAGAATCAAAAGGAATATGCTTCAAAATATTCGGATATCCTTCATCAGCAAGCCCTTGGGGAGGCTATAAAAACCCACCCAATCTATTGTAATTTTTATCCTTACTTTTCTTTTAAAGTTATTATGTAGAAATTGTTTTAGGTTAATTTTGTATTTCTTTTTATTGAATCTTGTAATTTTTCTGGAAAGTTAATAAAAGATCAGTCATTTTATTGATATTCGTGTCTACTTTATGTTGTTTAAAGTGATATACAAATTTATTCTCTAAGCTGTTTCATGATAATAATGTTTGAATATTAAATATAAGCTTATCAATAGTTTATGTTTAATATAAAAAGTTAAGTTTTGGATGGAACTTATCCCCACTGGATAAGTGAAAAACAAACCGAAGGTGTTTATGATGGAGATGATTCGATGTTATATGATGGTTCGAATTTAAAGATTGTTGGTGGTTCGTTTTGGTGTCGTTTTATGGATAATGGTGGTTTCGTTCAAGTTCTAAAGGCAGCGCAACGCTGACCTTCTGCTCAAAGGAAATCTTCAATAGGTGCTCATTCTCTTTTAATTTCATTGTTTATTTTTTTTTAATTGTTAAGTTGCTAGTTGTGGTACTTTGTTAAACTGCTTAATTTCTCAGTTAGTATGGATAAGTTTGCTTAATCTGTTAATGGATCCGTTTAGTATTAAGGATAATTATTCATGAATCTGTTAAGTGTGAGTTATTTGAACTTTAGTTATAGATTCGTTGGATGTAACTGCTTAGTTAAGTGTTAGGGATTTTATTGAGGGTTAATTTTGTCGTTGCTGATTACTTGTTCTATTGTGGTTTTAAATTTGCATAGAGTGAAAATTAAACAAACTGATTTACAAGTTTTATCGGTCAGAATTATAATTTTCTGTAAAATGAGTTTATTCTATAGAATGTTTGTAAGTTACTGATTCTACTACTTGTAAACGTACAATAGTTCAATTGATAAACTGATACATGCCTTATTAATATGTGTAATGTGCTAATTGTTTTATCTGATTTTTCTACTGAATATTTCTTATATACTGATTGTTAGAAGATTGCTGAATGAATTTTACCTGCTATATTGTTAATTTTTGTTTATGATTCCTGAATGAATGAATGAATGAATTGTGACAATCCGTCAATTTATGGTTGATATTTTATTCTCAATAATTATTTGAAAATATTATTTTATGAACTCACTTATTTTTTGGAAGAAATTTGGATTTACGTCTTGAAGTAGCATCGACTACGTCTAAACCGGAGGATTCAACGTTACGTGCTTACGTTTACATACACCGTTTTGGTGACAGTCCGACATTTCAGAAATAAATTTATCCGTGAATATTATTTTGGAGTTTTAAATTTGTGTTGGTTCATAAACTCACAAATTTACGAGAAGAGATTAGGACTTACGATTTTATTTTAACGTCCTTTACGACTAAACCGGAAACCCTAGGATTACGTATTTACGTTTTCGAACTCCGTTTTTGATGAAACAATTTTTATTAGATTCGTTTTGTGCCGTTGATTCATAATTTATAAAAACGTTTTTCGTAAAACGAACCGAGGGCACGCAAATCGAGGAAACTAGAATCGAGGAGTACCCGTAAATTAGTGGAATGGGACAAGTTTTACACTTACCCACCCCACTATGTGTGTGGCGTCCAACCTAAGCCAACACACCATAAGGTGTCATTTTATTAACTTGTTATTTAACAAGTGTAAGCAAAGCTTACACTTTAAGCTTTCCATACATCAAAACAACTAGCAAATACCATTCACTCCATTTCAACCATGCAAAACAACTTCATTTTCTCCTCCCTCTCTCTAAGGATGCCGTTCATACTCCACCATCAAACACCACTTTTGATCAAAATCAACCATGAAATCCTATGTTATTCTTGCACATGTTGAAGCCCTTTTGAAACCCTATTGATTGGTGGTGATTATAACATCCAAGGAGGAGTTTCCATGGAGTCTTGGGGCTGATTTTCCACAAGGTGATCATGAAGATTGGTGGTCTTGAAGATGGTCTTGGTTATCTACAAGTTTCTCCATCAAAATCCATGTTTTGATCAACCTACATCATCATGGTGGTATAAAGATTGTCCTCCTAATCCACTTGTTATTTTTGATTATGTAATCTTGTATTTATTTCACTTATGTATATGTATATGATGATGAATGATGATTAAAAGTGTTGTGTGGGGATTTGTTGTTGATAAACATGCTTAAAAAGATGAAAAACTATAAGAAATAAGGCTAAAATCTTGCTTAAAAATGATGGCTGTATAAAACAGTAAAGAAACATGTCATTAACTGATAAAATAGCATAGATTAATGGATTTACAGTAAGATATGGGTCTTGTACACATGTGATAGTTGGCCATGCAATGGAATCATTGTAATGAGTGAGATATGATCAAAACAAGTTTAGAGTACCAATCTGAGTTTACTGTTTTGGACGATTTTTAGAAAATACTTAGAGGATGATTCAACAGTAGCTATAGAAGAGTTAAATGGATCACATATCATGTAGTTTATGTGATAAACATTTGAGCTTCTATCTCCATATAGAACTCTAGATATGGCAGTTTTGGTGAAGATGAAAATAAAAATGAGATTTTGAGAATTAATGTTTATTATTTTATATAAGCACTCAAAATTATATTGTATAATATGTAAAATAAAAACCCACTAACTTATGGATTTTATTTATATAAATATTTAAAAGGTTAAATAAGTGTATAAATTATAAAAATGGTAGTGGAATAATACTTATAAGTTATAAAACTATAAACACGATTATTACGACTTTTTCGGCTATTACCGTAAAATTAACGTTTTTGTTAAATAAAACTTAGATGGTTGGACCCGTCTAATATAAACTTTATAAAACTCATATACTGATATATAAACATATATAACAAGTAAAAACCGATAAAACCCGAACTATATAACATACGGACATTAACGGGCTACGTTAACGTTATTGGACTAATAATACAACAAAATGGACTAAAACACTTATAAACTTATCTATTGGGCTTAACCCATTTAGGCCCAACTTATAAAGTGTAGATACTGATATTACAAGTATAAAGTAGAATAAGACAAGTTAAAGAACTTATAATAAGTTTATTGAACCTAAAACACGTAAATATGTAAAACTAGTAAACTAGTATAAAAGTTATCGACTCATAACACTAAAATGAGTAAACGAGAATATGTAAACCTACTTGATCATCATATATATATAATCATCATATGTATACATAATTGTTATTTTTATAAAGTCATTGGACATGAGTCTAAGACGAGTATTATTTGTCTAGGTTTCCGTGATGGAAGCACGTACCGTACGTCCGAATTGCCGATAACCCGCCTTCCCACATCAACGTGAGTTCATAGCCTCACACTCTTTTAAATTTTTTTATGAAATGTTTTATAAACCCGCGAGGGAGATAACATGTTAGTTTTTATAAAATAGGACACCATTTGTCCCGATTAGTTGTTTATTGATTTGGACCCGAATGATTGTATGACCCGATTGTATGACCCGATAAATGATTAAAGGACCCGATAGATGAAATTAAATGGATTATTAAAGTTAGGTTATGTCACTAAAAGTCCCATTAGCATGAATTGTGAACTACCGGGATTTGGTAGACGCTTGTGCATATAATAGTACTATTTGGGGACGATCACCCCAGTTCGCGCCTTGACGGTTGATCCCCGTCGTGCCACATTGATTGGTAAGCGAATTTATGTATGAGAAGATTTCCATAGCGTGACCTTTGTGACGACAGCTACTTTAGATGGGCAAATTGAGTATCGGGTTAGCTACCCGTTGTTTGGTTAGTAAGGTAACAATGTCATGCGGCTTATAATAATCCAAACTAACGAAATACTACTAGACGCACCGAATTACGATGTATTGCCTGACTAGCAATATAGGGTCATACTATTGATATTATGTTCGTGTTTTGGTTTTTATAACCATATTCATATAACGGTTTTTATTTTCATACAACGTCATAAGACGTATTGTATGATGGTTTTACGACATTGGCTCGTATAATGATTTTTAAGGCAAATGCCTATATTATGATTTTCGATAAGGATTTGTATAAAATGACTTTGGCTATTTTAAGGCCTATTACAAAGATTTGTACAAAATGATTTTTGGTAATAATTTTATACCTAAGTTATATTGATGGAATTTATTAAACTCTATGAATTCACTCGGCGTTATCGCTGACCTTTTCTTTTAACATGTTTTATCTCAGGTACTTAAAGGTAATTCTCAGGAATACAACAAGAATTCATGGCCCGCACTTAAATTATAATTTCCATTCAAACACTTTGTAAAACTTTGTATGAACTAATATGACTTGGGACCGATGTAACTTTGATATTTATGAATGGAAATGCTTTATTATTAAACGACACGATTTTTAAGCGTTGTCTATGATGTGAGTAATGTGCTATCCCGTAACACCAACGAGTCTTCTGTTGTATTGAGTTGTATAAATTTAGGGGTGTTACAGTTTGGTACCAGAGCTCTCGTTATAGAGAACGAAAGATTTTTAAAACCAAGGTTTTGAATAAAACATTTCAAAAGCTTTTAACTATAAACATTTTTCTAAAAATGTCTAAAAATCTTTTGACTATAACGGTGCCGAAGAATTCCCGAGTTACTGACAAGGTCAGACTGAGAAGTGTTATTTTAATATATATATATATATATATATATATATATATATATATATATATATATATATATATATATATATAACTTGGATTATATATATATATATGATGTAATTTTATTACATGATCGTTTGATGATTTTTTGATATTTATACGAGGTATTTATACGACGTAGATTGTCACAAGAAACCCTAAATCCCCTAGTAAATTAATCGAAGCTATTCTCGTAGGAATTCTAGCTATCCTAGATCTAAACCAAGTTGTGGATATTTATGATCCCAACAAATGGTTGATATTCGTAAGAAATGTAGATATTAGCTGATTGTGATATTGAAGAAGAATTGGCGAGATTAACACTGATATCGATGTCACGACGATCTTTTCTTATAGAGTGGAGTTTGACAAAACGTTACCACCTAGAAAGATGTCATCTGATTCGTTGTCATGCAATTCTTAAAAAGAAATCGAAAGGGTGAATGTTGCACTTGAGGCTGTCATTGGAACCATTACCCAAAAGTCTCATGCCACTAGTACCTTTCCGAGAAGTCTCTTTGAATGTGTGAGTCATTTCATGCTAGTGACTCATTTGATAATTGTTGTTGTAAGAGTTGTAGGATTGGAAATTAAGTATTGTTCATATCGAGCTTTTATTGCCCTATTAAGTTGTAAGAATAAGATTGAAAGTATTGGAGAATGAGGTAGGATATCGAATTGAGTATAAAATTGGTTAAGACTTGAATAAAGTAAAATTTAACCTGTATGGAATATGAGATTATTAAGAGGAAGTCGTTAAGTTCTGTGGTTAAATTATAAGGTTTTAAATGATTGTTGATTCTTGATTAAGGGTTGTTCCTGGGCCATTGTCCACTAGCGAGGATGCCCAGTGTCCAATAAATAAATTGAAGAAATCTTCTTCTGAATTGAGACCAATGGATCTTCCGGGACATGTGGAACACCTAATGACTCTTGTAGGTTAGTATTCATTGTGGTATCTTTTAAAAATCCCTAACTTAACTGAGACATCAGTTGGTAGGATGAGTTCTGAAAATTGTATGACATAGTGACACGTAATGTGTTAATGTACAATTTTGACTTGTTTGTGATTAATGAAAAGACTACCTTTGATTACTAAATTCTACATGTATCGATGATATCTATCTTTTATTGCTTCATCCTAATGTTCGCATTAGTGATGCAACCATTGAACAAGTACTCATCTTGATTTGAGTTACGTTGTGAATCATTCTTCGTGAGTGCCATCGAGATCATGAACCTCATGATTATTTGGCTAAGCTCATTTCCTATTATATTATAGTTAGTTCTTGGTGAACAACTTTTCATCACTCTTTTGCAGATCACTCATTGCTTTTATAAGTTAAAACAGTATTCCTTGAGAAAAATTGAATTCTCATCACTAAAAGGATTATTCAAAATGAGATTTATAAGTAATCACTATCGAAGGAAGTTGTTTATGAAACACCTTGGAAAACTTAATTGTTTTCATAACAAGGAGAATCTTTGTAAGTTTATTTTTGATTCTTATTTAAGAATTAAGCATGAAAATGTTTTTATTATAAACATGATGATAAAGTTTTGACGAACTGAGTATTGCATCGTTAATCTTGAAATTGTATATAGTTGCGCGCCTACATACAATTTGGAATGGACCATGCAAGACTGATTAGTAGTCACCATAAAACTAATGAATAAACACTACATTTTCTTTGAAGATTGTGAAAGATTAAATTTTATGAGATCTGCAAGAAGTGAAAAATAAGGACATAGTGTTAGGGACACCTACATATGTGCCTGTAGCATCTATTCTTTTGAGTCGAATTTACTCATCTGTGGAAATTGTCTTATTTGACAATTGGCAATTCTTTCTTGTCCAATTCTCCCGTAGTGAGATTCTTAGGAAAAGTATCTGATTACCAAGTGTTGATACCCGACTGGATGTATCGACGTTCCTATCATTTCTTTTGATTTGATTTCATTTGAATGACCTGGGTAACGATCCGAGGAGCTTTCGAATGTGTACTCAAATTATGAAAACATGGGATATATTCATATTCGTTAAATGTTTTCGTCTGTGTCTGATTTGAAATTCTTTCGCGTAGATCATGCGTTGACCTTACTCTTTTAATAGTAGTTGTGTATCCTAATATCCCTGAATTTGTGAAGGATTATGAGTTATTATTAGTCTTTTGAGAAGTTCACATCTTATCGACGACAATGAAACTGGAAAGTTGATAGTGCCAGTAGAATGGTAATGAAAAGATTTTACTAGTTGAAAGTTCGTTTTCTCGGTATCTTCTCGAATTGATTTCCGGTTCAAAGTGCGACTCAATTGTTCTTGGTGGAAATGAAAATGGTTTGGTTATCTATTACTAAGTAAAATGAAAATGTAAATTGCGATAAGTAAAAGGACTGCAAAAGGAATGCGAAAGGAATGCTGATAGGAATGCTGATAGGAATGCTGATAGGAATGTTGATAGGAATGCTAATAGGAATGCTGATAGGAATGCTGATAGGAATGCTGATAGGAATGCTGATAGGAATGCTGATAGGAATGCTGATAGGAATGCTGATAGGAATGCTGATAGGAATGCTGATAGGAATGCTGATAGGAATGCTGATAGGAATGCTAATAGGAATGATGATAGGAATGCTGATAGGAATGCTGATAAGAATGCTGATAGGAATGCTGATAGGAATGCAGATAGGAATGCTGATAGGAATGCTGATAGGAATGCTGATAGGAATGCTGATAGGAATGCTGATAGGAATTTAAAACCCTTTTCCAATCAAGATGATCGGAATGTAAAAGGAATGTATAAAAGGAATGTAAAACCCTTTTCCAATCAAGATGACCGAGATGAGGTGGCTGGTCGAAAAGTGATGATCGGAAAGGGGTTTTCCCTTTCCAATTTGCGTGTGATTCGAAATAAGCAAAGAAAATAAGCTATAAGAATAAGCTAATCTCTAAAACTAGAACGAATCAATAATAAAACGAACCAATAAGCACAAATAACAACTTTTCCAAACTTAAAATAAACAAACTTTCAAATCAAACCATAAAAATATGAACTTTTTAAGCACGAAAACATTAATGAACAACACGGATCATATGTGATTCGCACCAAAAGTAAACTAGAATCAAGAAAGGAAGATGAGAGATTAAACAAGAAAAGTAAAGATTCAAGAACAATAAATGAAAACTTACTTGAAAATTAAATGTATTAAAGATGGATAACAAGAAATTAAATTGCAAGAAATTAAATGACAAGAATTGAAAATGGTGGAAGTGTGGTTTGTCAAGCCACCAACAACAAGAAATGAAGTAGCTAATGGCTATTTATAGTGGAGATTAGGGAGGAGCTTAGGAAGCTTCCTCCCTCTTTCTTCTTTTCCTTAATTGCAAGCTTAGGTCCTTGATCTTCTTAATCCTTTGATAATCTTCTTAATACTTGGACTTAAATGACTTTGTCTCGGGATTTCTTTTGAACTCGTCTTGAATTTTCTTCATAAATAAGACTCGAGTTCTTCGGCTTTTAGTAAACTTCCGTCTTTTGACTTTTTCTTCGATAAATCTTCAGAATTGGTCTTGGACTTCCATTCCTTTTTCAACTCTTGATCTTTCGACTTCATCTTTCGTCTTTTTCTTCGATAAAAGCCCGTGAATGCCGTGTTTTCTCCACTTTTCACCTTTTCGTCCTAAATCACAACAAAAACAAAAACCACGCATAATTCCGACATAAATGACAAAAAATACACGTTTTGGCTCGGTTATTATTGTAATGAAGTGGTAAAAAGATGGGTGTTTTCACACCTATCAAATCCCCTACACTTGACCATTGCAATGTCCTCATGCAATGCATTAGTCACAAAGCACGTTTTACATTTTCCATCATAATCAACCTACCTTGGACTTTATTAAACAACTAAGGAAAATCAAAAAGATATAAAATAACAAGATGCAACAAGGAAGAAACTTGTAAAGAAATCTAAGACTTACATTAGGGCTTGTGTGTCATGAATGTTCTTCACCCTCAAGTTTCACGTTCCCCATGCCAAGCTTAAAAACAAGATCATTGTTAGTACAAGTTAGCATAACAAACATTTACTCGTGTGGTTCAATTAATCACTTATACTCCCTTATTCCTACGAGTATCTCTTATATTTTATTGATGTCTTGAATGATCACGAGGATGCGTTGTTGACTTATTTCGATAATTTATTTAGGTTGAAAGCAAAGTAGGGCGATTTGATCAATAGTTAGCTAAAGGACAAAATCTCTTAAAACTGCTTCTCGGGATATCAAAAAGTTCATATCTTGGCATAACTTGGTTCACGATTTGAGACCTTTCTCGGGCCGATATTTGGCATGTACTTCATACTTCATATCTTCGAGAGACGTTTTTGAGATAATGGTCTTCTGTTCGTTATAGAGTTTCTTCACTTGGAGACTTTTGAGGGGTACTCCAACTTTGTTGACCACGACTTCATGATTATTTCTTCAATCTCTAATTGGGATTTTGAGATACAACGATCCGCCTCCTTTTCGGACTTGGATCTATTTATCCTCATACCTTGTTAGGGTCTTTTCGGATAGACTCCTCCATGATCTTTATGGGAGTTGATTGCTTTTCATCGTGAGTCTTGATCCTTCATATTGATTTTGGGAATAATGCTTTTCACATCACTTTGGATCTTCAGCAATAAAATTGAATCCTCATGCCTTGTTAGGGCCTTTTCGGACTCGCCAATCTTCGCGCCCCGCTTCATAAGTTATGCCTTGGCTCTGAACTCTTATCATTACCGAGAAACTATTAAACGATCTTGGGCTAGAAGCTAAGTAACTTTTCAAATCGTACGACCTTACTTATTGCATTTATTTATTTACAAGCGAGGGGAGCAAAAGATCATAATTAACTCACATAAGTTAATGAAAGAATACCAAACTTGTAACCAACTCTATCATTTCTCGTTCTCTACAATTTAAAATCTCAAGGAATGAGACTCGTGGATGCTTAGCCAATTAAATCAAAGTTTTGGGTTTTCGAGTCGCCTATAGGATCTTGCATCTTCTTAAACTCTTCCAAGTTTAGAATTTGCGTTTTAAAGTTCCCTTGCTAAACGACTCTCAAGGATCAGTTATAGGAACTTGCGGAAAGTTCTTGTTCTTAATCCGTGAGGGTTAAGACTTTCGCGTTTTATAGCTCCCTATATAAAAGCCTAGCAAAACTTGACTTAAACACGTTAAGGATACTAGCTAGAGTAAACTTAGATAAGTAAACTCGGGTCGAGTCAAAATATTCACGACTTTTGAAAATTAAAACCACTTTATTAAAATTTATTCTAATAAGGAAAGAAAATAACTATACAAAAGTAAAAACTAATAGGCCAAAATAGATCAAAAATTTTGAAAAATGTCGAAAAATCAAATTTTCCGGTTAAAATGAGGACAAATACAAGGAAAAGGCCACTTAACTTCGATAGAAGTCCCCCCTACACTTAAGATAAACATTGTCCTCAATGTTTAAGCATGTGGAAGTAAACTCCCCTACACTTAGTGTTGGGAATAAAATTGACCAAGTCCCTAGACGCTGACAAGAGGAACTTGGACGCTGACAAGAGTTAACAGGGCGTTGACAGATGAGACGCTGATAAGAATTATCAAGACGCTGACGAGAAGAATCTTAACATAAAGACAAGGACTAAATCTGTCAATGATGAATTCTTCAAGCTGGTGGACAAAATATGAAGATAAGAATTCAGAATATATTCTTAAATGTTTAAAAAGATTTAGTCAATATTTTATTTGAGTATGTTTATCTTGTGTCTCTTCCTAAAATAGTTGATCTTAGCTTTTTGTACAAGGCTCCTTAAACCTATAAAAGGAGGCCTTATGGTTAGACATAAAACACATCTCACATACATCTTTTTCACACACCTCTTCCATATATCTCATAACACTTTCATTGTAATCATTCATTGATATTATTAATCAAAGTGAAAGTTTGCTTTACTTTGTTTTATTCGTTGTTCTAAGTGTTAAATTCCGCATAACACTTAGATTACTTCATACATATAAAAAGTTTCTCTACGTGTTATACTTGATCTAATCTCGTATACACAAAGCTAATCGATCTAAGTTTGGGATCAACAAGTGGTATCAGAGCTTGTTGAGGAACTTTGATTTGAAGAACGAGATCCAATATCGTGAGGTGAACCAAGCTAAGGAAGAAGGTGAAGAAGAATCTGATGATGTTTTCAGTTAAGGCCACGTCTACTTCAAGTTCCAATTCTTCTTCATGTTCTGATAATGAGGTATGTGATAACTCTTCTTGTCGTTTAAATACTGAAAAACTAAATAAGGAGATAGTAAAATTATTAGATGAGGCAAGTTCTGAAAGATGCAAAGTATCTAATTATCAAATTGCTCTCACCCAAACAGAAAGGACAGTAGCTGAGTATAAGAAAATGGAGTTTGATTTAAAGGATAAAATAAATATCTTAAAACATGAGTTACATCAAAGTAAAGATATTCAAGATATCACAAACAGGGTTAATCTTGATTTGATAGCTAAGTTAGATGAGGCTAACAAAAATAAAGACAATGTGAGTCTTAAAATCCAGAGATTTGATAAGGCCACACAAACCCTGGGAGAGTGTGTTAGTAAACAAAGATACTCTAAGGATATGTCTGGGATTGGGATGAAAGATTATACTGTTGTTCCACCACCAGCTAGGGACTTCTATGGTGTCCAAACAAAGGACTTATCTTGGACTGGTTTACTAGAGCTCCAAGAGAAGGAATTTATTCCTCTACCAAGAGTTGCTTCCCCTGTTGAAGAGTATAAACAAAAACTGACTGACCTAGAGGAATGGAAGAAAGCTAACCATACTTTGTTTGTTAAGGGAGGTTTGTTGTGTGAAAGTCCAAATGACCCCACCCCTATCACAACACAAGAACCTACCCCTATCAAAATCACACATCCAACCACTGGCAAGACTGTTGACCTTGGCTCCCCAATTAAGAAACAACCTAGTGTTAAATACGCTGAAATGTATAGGAAACCTAGGTCATTCAGAAGCCAAGAAAGTGTTAATGGGACAGGGTTTTATCAGTCTAAGTCTAAGTTTGTGTCCAAAAAGGCTTGTTACTCATGTGGGAGCTTCTCACATTTGGCCTATAATTGTGTGAGTGGATATAATTCATTCGCTGACAATAGGTCATCCAATGTCAACCATAAACCTTTTGTCCACACTAGACCAGCTCCTTTCTTCTCTAAGGCAGCTAATATCCATGGACAAAGGCCCTTTCAAAAGATCAACACTTGGTCAAACAGGCAGTATGTTCCTGTAGCAAACCCTAATTTGGGCGCTGATAGGAACAAATTCAGCGCTGACAAGAAAAAATTCAGCGCTGAAAAAAACAAATTCAGCGCTGACAAGAAAAAATTCAGCGCTGACAGGAACAAGTTCAACGCTGACAGGCACAAATGCAGCGCTGACAGCTCCAAGTTTGGTATGAGACCTTATTTTAGACCATATAAATAAAGATACTTGGTTAATAAGGGTCAAGGGTCTGAAGCATCATCCCACTTAACATGGAAACCTAAACAAGAACAAAACTCCAATTTTAATGGTATCTCAATGAGTTGCGATAGACTTAAATATCTTGAGAAGGTCATTACTAGTCTCATTGGAACAAATTGGGTGCTTAGGTCACAAAGGGATGAACAGGCATTTATGGTAAAGAATAATACCACTCTAGTTGAACAACTAGACAGATCCAAGTCTGATAAGGCTTGGATCTCCAAAGAAAACTAATTTGTTTTCTTTTTGAGCAGCCTATCCAAAAGCAGGTTAATGATCAAGGATATTGGGATAGTGGATGCTCAAGGAACATGCATTGTTGGTGTTTCCACTAATATTATTTTTATCCACTGACATGTTATCTATACCCATTATCATGGGATAGGGTAGCCTCTGTTGGTGTGTGTTTTTGTGGTTTTTGTCTAACTATGCAGGAAAGTGAAGCTACATTTGGATGGATACAGAGTTGCAAACTTTTATTTATGATGGTTGGAATGTTTACATTCTTATCTTGAGATAAAATTTTGCTTCTTCACATATAATGATTTGTATGCTTCTGTTAAGGGGAGGTAAACCTCTAGGTTTTTTGGGTATTCTTAGAATGCTCTTATCACAATTCTAGATTGTGTCCACTGGTGAGTGGGGGTTAGAAATAATGAAGGCTCTTTTCTTATGAAATTGTTGGAATTTCTAAACCTCGAGGCATTGTAGCATGCACGTAGTTTATTTTGCATGCATGTTGCCAAGACTTTTGACCTAGAATTGGGTGTGGTCGTATGGGTGACTTGGGGTAGATATATTTTTGGGTTACTTGGGGAGTTGCAAAAGTTTTATTTGAGTTAACTTTCTCTTTGGGGCATTTGTGAACAAAGGACTCTAGAGTTCATGTGTGTCTATCATGCTTTTGCATGAGTGTATGCATGAACAGTGTTTGTCACTCTTGCTTATTAGAGACTAGTTAGTTTCCTTAGGATTATTACCTTTGTTTATGTTCTAACTAAAGTTTTCCATTCTCAAGTACATTTTATGCTATGACATCTTAGCTAGTGTCATTAATAAACTTCTTTATAGTCCCAAAATGTTTCATCACCCTTTTATTTTTCTAATTTTTGGATATCTGGAAGCCTAATGATAATTGAGATGTTTTTCCTAGTGATTGACATCTAGTAGCAGCAGAGATCACTTTCACAAGGGTGTATAGTGTTATGGAGATGGCTGAGACTATTGGCACTAGCTTTAATGCAGGTCAAGTCAGTCTTATCATCAGTAAGTCCATCCCCATGTCCTATGAATCAACATTGAGGATTCATTTCCCGAATGTGGATGAGGACAGTATGAAACCTTTGACATTAATGGAATTGACGAAAATCTGTATTAGCTTGTAAAAGCATAATACAGAAATGGTACAAACTGTCAAGGATCACTGTTTTGAACTGATAGACTTGTTGTTTTGGAAGCTGATGCAAGGAGGACGTTCTTGGTTCCATCCTTGTATATTGATCTTGGAGAGGAGTCTTAAAAAGGGGAGGAGCAATCGAATTTGAGTGACAAAAGTAATAAAGAAAGCTCCAAAGACTCTACATGTGCTGAAGATGATTAAGACCAAGTGAAGGCTGACTATACAAGTGATTTGAGTGATTGACTTTTTGAGATTTATTATTACTCAAATTCAGGGATAAGTATGTTTGTAAGAATCCTCTCTGTATGTTTTATTTTATTCAGAAACTTGATTACTAGAGTAGATATCAAGTTTAGGGGAGGATTGTTGGGAATAAAATTGACCAAGTCCCTAGACGCTGACAAGAGGAACTTGGACGCTGACAAGAGTAAACAGGGCGTTGACAGATGAGACGCTGATAAGAATTATCAAGACGCTGACGAGAAGAATCTTAACATAAAGACAAGGACTAAATCTGTCAATGATGAATTCTTCAAGCTGGTGGACAAAATATGAAGATAAGAATTCAGAATATATTCTTAAATGTTTAAAAAGATTTAGTCAATATTTTATTTGAGTATGTTTATCTTGTGTCTCTTCCTAAAACAGTTGATCTTAGCTTTTTGTACAAGGCTCCTTAAACCTATAAAAGGAGGCCTTAGGGTTAGACATAAAACACATCTCACATACATCTTTTTCACACACCTCTTCCATATATCTCATAACACTTTCATTGTAATCATTCATTGATATTATTAATCAAAGTGAAAGTTTGCTTTACTTTGTTTTATTCGTTGTTCTAAGTGTTAAATTCCGCATAACACTTAGATTACTTCATACATATAAAAAGTTTCTCTACGTGTTATACTTGATCTAATCTCGTATACACAAAGCTAATCGATCTAAGTTTGGGATCAACACTTAGGACATTGTGCACGTTGTTTATATCTCGCTAAGAAAGAGACAACTAAAGAGATTCCTATTTTAATATTGAGAAATATAAAATAGTGAATCGAAAAGAGTTTAGGATAGAACCAGGAAGAAGGGAATACGGAATCACGGTTCGTCAAAAGTCATCAAGAGTGTGTCTTTGAAGCTCTAATCCCTGCACATGATAAGAAAGAAAGCAAGAAACACCACGGGGCTCCCCCCTACACTTATGGTAAAAATAGATAGATAATTGGGTTGCCTCCCAAAAAGCGCTTGTTTATATTAACCGATTCACGAGCCTGACTCGTCCCCGAATTAAATGGTCTATGGGGAAGCCTCGAATGTGATACCGGGATCAAAGACCTTGTCCTCGTTCCCGGTTGACATCAACAAAGGAGAGGCGGGGGGATAAGTCTTGAATGGGAGAAAAACCCTTTCAACATAC
Organism: Glebionis coronaria; assembly: GCA_025667525.1. Taxonomy (NCBI): domain Eukaryota; kingdom Viridiplantae; phylum Streptophyta; class Magnoliopsida; order Asterales; family Asteraceae; genus Glebionis; species Glebionis coronaria. Next base: position 81,297,769 of record CM046880.1, read on the forward strand.
GAAAAGTATGTGAACTCAAGATCCACGGGAGGTGGGTTGGGTAAAGTAAGCACATTGTCCTCCCCCAAAGACAATAGGTGCTGAGCAAGCGGCAAAGCCGTATAGTTATCAATAATAGCATAATCAATGTCACCTCCCGGGTCAAAGCACTCATCCTCCGTGATAGTGGCTAAAGGAGAGGATGAAAGGTGCTCGAGAGGGGGACTTGGGACAATACCTTCTTGCAGCAAATTATCAAAAATAATATCCCCCTCCATGTCATCGTCATCATTACCTGGTGGTATGGAGTGAATGTCGATTTCTTCCAGTAATGGGTCATTATCTTCAAAGGGAGGAATAGATGGAGGCAAAGACGCGGAAAGAGGAGGAGAAGTCAACGCTTCGATTTGAGCAATAAGAAGGTGCACTTTCCGTAATATATCACGAAGAAGCACGTCTTCCACCTTATCCACAAGATCATGTTCATCGGTGAACTTCTCGTAAACCGGAGAGAATAAATCGTCATCATCCGCATCTCCCGGTGGAGATTGAGAAATTTCAAAAGTGAAATTCTCATAGCTTGGAGAAAAATCGTCATCATTTGGATCGACCTCTTCCGTAAGAGCAACGTCGTCCTTAGGCTCCATAGCAGTCGGTATGTCACAAACCTCATCATCAAACATTTTATCAAGACCAACATCACTAAGCTCATTCAACGTATCACAATCCTTAGACACGTTTGGGATATTGATAGGAGGGATGACAATAGCACTAGGACATTGAGCAGTAAGATCATTCCAAGAAATAGTAGGCTCATCGTCATCATCATCGTAATAGTATGGATACACCGGAGGAGGAGTATAAGTCTCGATATTCGATATTTTCTCCTGTAGTTGATCCTCTTGACATTTCTCGATGATCTTGGTGAAAGCTTCTTGAAGTTGTTGACCTTGCTTAACAAGAGTATCCCATTGTTCGTGGGAGCTCAAATGTTCGAAGGAGGGTTGATGATCGATGGGGTGTTGTGGGGCTCAAAATGTTGAAAACCTGAATTATAGCATGGTTGTGGCTCATAGTAGTTCATCGGTTGAGAAGAATTAGAAACCGGGTTTGGTTCATAATAATCCGTTGGTGTTGAAAACTGAGGACACGGATTTTGCTCATAATAATTCATTGGCTGACAATAATAGGTATCGTGAGGACCCCCACAATTTTGGCAAGAAAGGTAAGGAGAAAAGTCGGGTGCGTCTTGTGGATAGCTATTTTCATTGTCATAATTGTACTCCGGTTCTTGTCCGTGAATAGACGGGTATTGAACCGGGCACGAAACATGCCAAGGAGAATCGCTTCCACAATAGATGCACGGGGAAAGAGTAGGTGGGTTCAAAAAGGACGAATTAAGTGAGTGGCACAAAGGATAAAATCCTAGTATTAATTGTGTATCTCTGATATCGTTTTCGCACCGCTCACATGTACACCATTGACAAGAGTCGTTCCCGTACAATCGTCTCCCGCACCCGACGCAATGGACATAAAAATCCATAAAGAAAGATAGGTAAGCAAGAAGAATATTTTTGGTGCAAAAATTTGAAAAAGAAATGCTTTTTATGATTTTTCAAATGTTTTTGGATTTTTTTTATTTTTTTATTTTTTGAAAATTTTTTACTCGAAAAAACAACGTTCACAAGTGAACGGATCCCAAAAGCCAACGCGTCTCTCACAAAAAACCGTAGATCCTCACGAAAAGAGCCGGCAGCGGCGCCATTTTAATGCAGAGATTTTACTAGTTGAAAGTTCGTTTTCTCGGTATCTTCTCGAATTGATTTCCGGTTCAAAGTGCGACTCAATTGTTCTTGGTGGAAATGAAAATGGTTTGGTTATCTATTACTAAGTAAAATGAAAATATAAATTGTGATAAGTAAAAGGAATGCAAAAGGAATGCGAAAGGAATGCTGATAGGAATGCTGATAGGAATGCTGATAGGAATGCTGATAGGAATGCTAATAGGAATGCTGATAGGAATGCTGATAGGAATGCTGATAGGAATGCTGATAGGAATGCTGATAGGAATGCTGATAGGAATGCTGATAGGAATGCTGATAAGAATGCTGATAGGAATGCTGATAGGAATGCTGATAGGAATGCTAATAGGAATGCTGATAGGAATGCTGATAGGAATGCTGATAGGAATGCTAATAGGAATGCTGATAGGAATGCTGATAGGAATGCTGATAGGAATGCTGATAGGAATGCTGATAGGAATACGGATAGGAATGCTGATAGGAATGCTGATAGGAATGCTGATAGGAATGCTGATAGGAATGTAAAACCCTTTTCCAATCAAGATGATCGGAATGTAAAAGGAATGTTTAAAAGGAATGTAAAACCCTTTTCCAATCAAGATGACCGGGATGAGGTGGTTGGTCGGAAAGTGATGATCGGAAAGGGGTTTACCCTTTCCGATTTGCGTGTGATTCGAAATAAGCAAAGAAAATAAGCTATAAGAATAAGCTAATCTCTAAAACTAGAACGAATCAATAATAAAACGAACCAATAAGCACAAATAACAACTTTTCCAAACTTAAAATAAACAAACTTTCAAATCAAACCATAAAAATATGAACTTTTTAAGCACGAAAACATTAATGAACAACACGGATCATATGTGATTCGCACCAAAAGTAAACTAGAATCAAGAAAGGAAGATGAGAGATTAAACAAGAAAAGTAAAGATTCAAGAACAATAAATGAAAACTTACTTGAAAATTAAATGTATTAAAGATGCATAACAAGAAATTAAATTGCAAGAAATTAAATGACAAGAATTGAAAATGGTGGAAGTGTGGTTTGTCAAGCCACCAACAACAAGAAATGAAGTAGCTAATGGCTATTTATAGTGGAGATTAGGGAGGAGCTTAGGAAGCTTCCTCCCTCTTTCTTCTTTTCCTTAATTGCAAGCTTAGGTCCTTGATCTTCTTAATCCTTTGATAATCTTCTTAATACTTGGACTTAAATGACTTTGTCTCGGGATTTCTTTTGAACTCGTCTTGAATTTTCTTCATAAATAAGACTCGAGTTCTTCGGCTTTTAGTAAACTTCCGTCTTTTGACTTTTTCTTCGATAAATCTTCAGAATTGGTCTTGGACTTCCATTCCTTTTTCCACTCTTGATCTTTCGACTTCATCTTTCGTCTTTTTTTTCGATAAAAGCCCGTGAATGCCGTGTTTTCTCCACTTTTCACCTTTTCGTCCTAAATCACAACAAAAACACAAACCACGCATAATTCCGACATAAATGACATAAAATACACGTTTTGGCTCGGTTATTATTCTAATTAAGTGGTAAAAAGATGGGTGTTTTCACACCTATCAAATGGATTGATTGATTATGACATGACGACATGTCTTAATTGATGGGAACTCGAATTGAATTCCCCTTAATGATAAGATGTTGATTATCAAAAGTTATTTAAGTAATTCTTGATGAATGATCATATCCTGCATTTAGACTTAAAGTTATACCGTGAATGGTTGTGAATTAGTCATAGATATTATAATCTAGAAAGAACTTAAACTAAAATTATTAAAAGATGTTTCTATCATCTGAAACTTTAGTAACTATTTATTAATTAATTACCTAGACTTTCGCCATTAAGGCAAGTAGAATTTGGTATTTGATTATATTCTCGGTGTTGCACCTGTGGCGTGTGCACTGTACGTCAGCACCATCTAAATTAAAGGAATTACCGTAAAACTGAGAGAGTTGTCGGAGAAAGATTTTATTCTACCAAGCTTGTCATCATGAAGAGCTATGGTGTTATCATTCCTTATATTTATAGATTACTGTGACTGAGTAAATTGACAATCGAAAACGATATCCATAACTCGAAATGGAAGATTTGTTCGATCATTTACAAGGTTTTTGATCCTCAGCATGGTTATCATCAACTTCGCATCTGCGAAAAGGATTATCTATTCCAATCACTACATCCAGAACTTTTAATGAACATTATGAGTTTCATGTGATGTCGTTTGGATTGACTAATACACATGTAGCATTCATAAATTTGGTGAATCACGTGTGTAGGCTGTAATTTGATAAATTCATGCTCGTGATCATTAAGGACTATATGTTTGTTTATAAGAATAAGAATGAGTTAATAATTTTTTATAGATTGCCCTAAATTGGCCGAACAATGAAAACCTGTATCTTAAATATTTAACATGTGATTAAAGACTAAATCCTTTACATGATTTAACCGTGTGATTAATAGATAATGGAATATAAATTGACTCTTCAAAAATTAAGAGCCCTTTTAAGACTTTGAACTATACTAAAAGAAAATTGAAATATATTTTGACAAATGTTTTAACAAAGGATTTTAAGGGATTATTCCCTTATACACAAACCATTTAACTAAACTTCTGTTTAGGGGTAAATGTTTGTGTATACCTCAAGACAACCTAAGAGGGATTGAGGAAACCTTTTAAATCATGACTTGAAATTCGAAACGACATTTTTTTGCTTTTCAACTAAGAAAATTTTGACCAAACTATAAACCAAAGATTTTTCAAACAATTACGGATCTTATTAAATATTTTGGATTAATCAACAAAAATCTTGTTAATTAAATTCAAATTTATTTTGGACATTTTATATAATTGGTCGAACTAAGAAATTTAAAATTTTTACGTTTACGTCTCATAAAAAATTAAATAATTATTGTTAATTTACGTGTAATAATTATCGACGCTTTAGACGTCGGATTGAGTAAAACAGATAAAGATAATAGTAAAGACGAAACTAAAACATAGAAGATATGAAGAAAGAATTTTGAATAAATACAGTTATGATATTTATTTCATCAGGAAAGTGAACGTAGTTACTGACACATTATGTATAAAAGATAAAGAACCAATTAGGACATGTTCCTTAATAATGAAGGTGCAAAATAAATTGTCGAACAATTTAAAATATAGCCGATCGCAATAAGCGATCGCAATCCAGATCGGAATAAGGGGGAATTACCAACCTATCGCAAAGTAGACCCCACACTTGGGTTATTGCGATACAAATCAGAAAACCGTCGCAATATGTATAAACCCTTATATTGCGATGGAAACCAAATCAATCCGAGAATGATAATAAGCTGAAACTTGGATAAGCACATACACTAAGCTATCTTAACAGGACTTAAACTTATTCAAAAAGATTAAATTAGACACCTTTTGAAAAACGTAAACCTTAAACTTTATGAAAGGAACTTTCGAAGGACTAAAACATTGATGAAATCCGAAATCCAATAAGCTAAAACAAGCAATAAGCCAATAAGCATAGAAGGCCTATAACTTATACGTGTGAAAGCTTGAAAAGAAACAAGAAAGATTGAACTTTGATGACGAACTCATCCACAAATCCAAACCGTATGAAATTTAACAATCGGATCAAGGATTTAGGTAAACTAAGAAAAGTAGAAGAAGATTGAAGAACTCAAAAGCTTAACTTGAATAAGATTAATGAAATCTAAAGTACAAAGATTAAAGAAAGCTTAAATTTAAAAGATGAAAACAAAGAAAAAGTTTAGTGAGAGAAAGTTTGGAACTTTCTCTCTCTAAAACTAGAGAAAAAATGAAAACTAAAACTAAGACTAAAGACTAAGAGCTCCCCCCCCCCCAATTGTGAAGTGGAAACTTTATATAGGCGTGTGATATGGGCTTGTGAATGGGCTTTGGTATCGGGCTTCTTTTCTTCTTTCTTCTTTAGTCTTCACGTTTCTTTAAATAAACGTTTCCGACTTCAAATTTTGAGAGGTGTCGGTGAATAATTCCAACTCGTCTTATAATCTTTTGTTTAATAGACTCGAGTTCTTCGACATATATGAATCTTCCATCTTTGGCTCTATTCTTCGATAAATCTTCAAATAGGCACAATGACTTCAAATCTTTTGCATCTCTTGGACAATAGACTTCGTCTTGAGTCTTTTTCTTCGATAAAACCCGTGCAATCCCATGTTTTCTTCAATATTCATTCGGTTGGCTCTGAAAACACATTAAACACAAAAACCATGCATAATTCTAAACAAATGATATTAAACACGCGTTTTGGTCTTGTTTTAGTAAGAAATAAGTGGTAAAAGGATGGGTGTTTTCACACCTATCAAATCCCCTACACTTAACCATTGCCATGCCCTCATGCAATGCTTAGTGATAAAGCAATTTTACACTTTTTTCATAATCAATCAACCTTGGCCTTATTAACATACTACTAAACAAAAAATGAAAATACAAAGAGAAATTAAAACCTTAAAGTAAACAAAAGGATAGAAAATAGCTACGTGGAAATAACTTGCAAAGAGATCTAAGACTTACATTAGGGCTTCGGTGTTGCGAAGATTTATCACCCTCAAGTTTCACGTTCCCCAAACTAAGCTTAAAAACGAGATCATTGTTATTATAAGTTAGCAATTCAAACACTCACACACATGGCTTAATTAAATGCTTAAACTCCCTTATTCCTAGGTGTATCTCTTATATTTTATTTTTGTCTTAGAATGATCATGAAGATGCATTTTTGGACTTATTTCAATAGTTTATTTAGGCTGAAAGCAAAGTAGGACGATTTGATCAATAGTTAGCTAAAGGACAAAATCTCTTAAAACTGCTTCTCGAGATATCAAAAAGTTCATATCTTGTCATAACTCGGTTCACGATTTGAGACCTTTCTCGGGCCGATATTTGGCATGTACTTCATACTTCATATCTTGAGAGACGTTCTTGAGATAATGGCCTTCTCATCGTTAATAGAGTTTCTTCACTTGGAGACTTTTGAGGGGTACTCCAACTCTGTTGACCACGACTTCATGATTATTTCTTCAATCTCTAATTGGGATTTTGAGATACAACGATCCTCCTCCTTTTCAGACTTGGATCTATTTATCCTCATACCTTGTTAAGGTCTTTTCGGATAGACTTCTCCATGATCTTTATGGGGGTTGATTGCTTTTCGTCGTGAGTCTTGATCATTCATATTGATTTTGGGAATAATGCTTTTCACATCACTTTGGATCTTCAGCAATAAAACGGAATCCTCATGCCTTGTTAGGGCCTTTTCAGACTCGCCAATCTTCGCGCCCCGCTTCATAAGTTATGCCTTGGCTATGAACTCTTATCATTACCGAGCAACTTTTAAACGATCTTGGGCTAGAAGCTAAGTAACTTTTCAAATCGTACGACCTTACTTATTGCAGATAAATTAATAGCAAGCGATGGGAGAATAGGCAAATAATTACACCAAGTGTGCTTGTGCAAGAATACCGACTTATAATTGACTCTATCATTTCTCGTTCTCCACAATTTAAAATCTCAAGTAATGAGACTCATGGTTAGCCTAATAAACCAATTAAGGTCCACATGGTTAAGGATACTAGCTAGAATAAACTTGGATAAGTCTATTCGGGTTGAGTCAAAATAATCGCAACGGGCCTAAAATGTCAAAGATTTCAAAACTAGCTACACCACTTTTATTAATATTTTTGACTTTATTGCGGGATATATACATATGAAAGCAACGATAAAAATTTAAAAATTACGACTAAATGGCCAAAGTTAATTAAAAATTTGAAAAAGATGATTTTCTGGTTAAATGAAGACATTTTCATGGAAAAGTCCACTTAAAACTTCGATAGAAGTCCCCCTACACTTAAGATAAACATTGTCCTCAATGTTTAAGCATGTGGGAAAAGTCTCCCCTACACTTATGACATTGTGCATGTTGGTTAAATCAAGCTAAGGAAGAGACGACTAAAGTGATCAATTTCAAATGTGAGTATGAAGAAAATTGAATCACGATAGTTGAGAGATAGAACCGGATTTCGGATAACACGGGAGCACGGTTCTTCAAAGGTTCCAAAAGTGCATTCATCCCTGTAATCACATCACCACACAAACACAAACACCTATATAGGTCCCCCTACACTTAGGAGGTTAAAACAGAAAAGGATAGATACTCGGGCTGCCTCCCAAGGTTGTTTTTGATAACCGAATCACGAGCCTGACTCGACCCAAAATTAGTTCATGGGGAACATGGTGAGGGATGGAATCATCTCGTGAGAGATGTCCTCACCAAAGTACAACTTCACTCGTTGGCCATTCACCTTAAAATTAGGTCCATTAGGTTGAGCGAGCTCGAGAGTACCATATGGAAAAATTTGGGCAATGGTGAATGGGCCAGACCAACGAGATTTCAGCTTGCCCGAAAAGATTTTCAACCGAGAGTTAAAGAGTAAAACTTTGTCTCCAACTTGGAACTCTCGGTTCTTAATCTTAGAGTAGTGAATGAGCTTAGTCTTTTCCTTATAGATCAAAGAATTTTCATAAGCCTCATTACGGAGTTCATTGAGCTCATTGAGTTGGATCTTGCGTAGGTCACCGGCTTTCTTGATATCAAATTAGCCCACTTCAAGGCCCAGTAAGCCTTGTGCTCCAACTCAATGGGGAGGTGGCACGCTTTTCCGTACACGAGACGATATGGTGTACAACCAATCGGAGTCTTGTAAGCGGTACGAAAAGCCCACAGAGCATCATCAAGTTTATCGGCCCAGGAGGCACGATGCTCTCCCACGGTTCTTTTGAGAATTCGCTTTAATCCTCGGTTGGATATTTCAGCCTGGCCATTAGTTTGTGGGTGGTAAGTGGTGGAAAGACAATGATTTACACCATACTTAGCCATGACTCTTGTGAATTGGTCATTGCAAAAATGAGTCCCGCGATCACTAATAATGGCACGAGGCACACCGAATCTAGCGAATAGCGATTTCAAAAAGTTACAAACCACCCTTGCGTCATTAGTGGGTAAAGCTTTGGCTTCAACCCACTTGGAGACGTAGTCAACGGCTACGAGGATGTATTTGTTTCCTTTGGAAGAAGGGAATGGCCCCATAAAGTCGATACCCCAAACATCAAAGATTTCACATTCTTGAATGAAATTCTGAGGCATCTCATCTTTATGTGTGATCTTGCCTTGTTTTTGGCAAGCATCACAACGTTTAACCATATCGTGAGCGTCACGATAGATGGTGGGCCAATAAAATCCCGAGTCAAACACTTTTTTGGCGGTGTAGTTGGGACCAAAGTGACCACCGGTGGGTCCTTTGTGGCAAGTGTCAAGGATTTCCAAAGCTGCCAGTCCATCAACACATCAGCGAATAATCGAATCAGCACATTGTTTGAATAGGTACGGGTCATCCCAAAAGTAAGTCTTAATGTATTTGAAGAACTTTTTCTTTTGCTGGGATGTTAACCCGTTAACGAGAATTCCACCCGCCAAGTAGTTTGCAATGTCCGCAAACCACGGGGTTTCATCAGCAGTCGAGTTGATAGACATTAAGGTCTCCAAGGGAAAAGAATCATTGATTTCTTTGTTCGGATGATCCCCTTGGTAAGGATCCTCAAGTCTACTAAGATGATCCGCGGGTAGGTTTTCAGCTCCTTTTTTATCGCGAATTTCAACCCAGCGGAGAAGCCTTGGTTTGGAATCTTGTTTAGTCAACAAGTACTTCAACGCGGAATGATCGGTGTAAACGATTGTGGTGGAAAGGACAAGATAGGGGCAGAACTTTTCAAAAGCATAGACAACAGCTAAAAGCTCTTTTTCGGTTGTCGTGTAATGCAATTGGGCCCCCGTCATTGTCTTGCTAGCGTAATGGATCGGTTGGAAGTGTTTGTTCACTCTTTGTCCCAGAACCGCTCCAATAGCATAGTCACTAGCATCGCACATCAACTCAAAGGGAAGTTCCCAATTAGGGGTAACCAAGACGGGTGCCTTAGTTAGCTTATCCTTAAGCAAGTTGAAGGCTTCAAGGCACTCTTTGGAAAAGATAAAAGGAGTATCTTTTTCCAAGAGGTGGGTCATCGGGCGAGCGATCTGAGAAAAATCTTTGATGAATCGACAGTAGAAGCCCGCATGACCAAGGAAACTTCTCACACCTTTCACGGTTGAAGGTGGAGGCAACTTAGCGATAACATCGACTTTAGCACGGTCTACTTCAAGACCGGCTTTGGAGATGTTGTGTCCTAACACGATGCCCTCTTTTACCATGAAATGGCATTTTTCCCAATTAAGAACAAGGCGAGTGTCTGCACATCGCTGAAGCATACGTTCTAAATTGGCGAGGCAAGCAGAGAAAGAATCGCCATAAACCGAGAAATCATCCATGAATACTTCCATAGTGTCTTCCACCATGTCATGGAAGATAGCCATCATACACCTTTGGAAAGTCCTAGGAGCATTGCATAAACCAAAAGGCATACGTTTGTAAGAAAATGTTCCATAGGGACAAGTGAATGTGATCTTTTCTTGGTCCTTGGGATCGATGGGAATTTGAAAATACCCGGAGAAACCGTCTAAGAAGCAGTAATAGTCATTACCAGCTAGACGCTCGAGCATTTGATCCATGAAGGGAAGAGGAAAGTGATCTTTTCTCGTGGCATCATTGAGCTTGCGGTAATCAATACAAACTCTCCACCCAGTAACGAGACGAGTGGGAATCAACTCGTTGTGTTCATTGGAAACAACGGTTATTCCGCCCTTCTTGGGCACACAATGGATGGGACTTACCCACGGCGAATCCGAAATAGGGTAGATCAAGCCGGCATCTAGAAGTTTGATAACCTCTTGTTTGATGACGTCATGAATTCGAGGATTAACCCTTCTTTGGCTCTGGATTGCAGGTTTGAAGTCATCTTCCATGAGAATCTTGTGAGTACAAAAGTTCGGATCAATTCCGCGAATGTCGGAAATTTTCCAAGCGATTGCCTTCTTATGATCTTTAAGCACGGTGATGAGGCGAGATTTCTCTTCTTCTTTCAAGTCCTTCGCGATGATGACAGGCGACTTCTTGTTTTCTTCAAGGAACACGTACTCGAGATGGGGTGGCAACTCCTTAAGTTCTAAATCCGGAGGATTTTCGATGGGAGGCGTTTTAAAAGTCGGAGCATCGATAGCAATAACCGTGGGAGATGGTGGAGAAAGATTGTCGTCTTTAAGAAGGTTCTCAATAAGGCGGAGATCTTCATCCCAATTGGTGGTAGAATCGTCATTAGCTAAGGTCACATCTCCCATGGTGGCTTCCAAATCTTTCCAAAGGAAATCACTTTCTCCAAATAGAGACAGTGATGAATCGATAGAGGAAACGGTCTCAACATTGGGAAGAGAGGTAGGAATACTTTTGCAAGCATCTTTGAAGTGTTCTTCACAAGCCTCATCAAGAACGTCAATACGATTAACACTCTCGTTAGAATAAGGATGTTTAGAAAACTTTCCCATGTTGAAAACGATTTTATCGTCACCCACTCTCATGATAAGCTCACCGACTTCAACATCGATGAGAGTGCGACCGGTCCTCAGGAATGGACGACCAACAATTAATGGCACACGAGGGTCCATATCGTAGTCGACGACAACGAAATCGGCAGGAAAAGTGAATTTGTCGACTCCTACAAAGACGTCTTCAGCTATCCCCACTGGATAAGCGACCGTACGGTTAGCCAATTCCAAATTCATTTTGGTGGGGACTAGCTCGGGGAGAGATAATTGCTTCTAAACGCTTAGAGGCATTAAATTAATACTGGCGCCTAGATCGGCTAGGGCCATGCAATTCTCTACTCCCGGGAAGTTACAAGGGATTAAGAAACGACCCGGATCACCAAGCTTGGTTGGCAATTTACTTAAGAGCACCGCAGAGCAATTCTCATTAAGTTGGGTGTTAGCAATATCAAGAAGCTTCTCCTTGTCGCTAAGAAGATCTTTGAACATTTTCGCGTACATAGGCATGTGAGCGAGAGCCTCAGCGAAGGAGATGTTGAAATTCAATTGTTTAAACATTTTTAGAAAGTTCGAAACTTAAATATCATCCTTGCTTTTGAGCTTCTCTTTCCTCAACCTTGAGGGACAAGGTATATCGGAAGAAGAGGAAGGCTTTGGGATCGAAGGATCACTCACATCCTTGGGTGGAGGCGGGGTAGAAGTAAGAGGTGGAGAAATTGGGGAAGTAGAAGGTTGAGGAATAGGAGCAGGTGACTCGTTCTCCATAGTCACAATCACCGGTGGAGGTATAGGAAGCTCGGGTTCCTTGGTACCTTTGCCACTGCGAGTGGTGATTGCTTTCATCTCCCCTCTTGGATTCACAACGATGTTACTCGGAAGAGTACCCGAAGAAGAGGGTTGATTACCTTAGAAGAAACTAGCCATCATGTTTTTTAAGTCATTCGTTTGACTATCCAAAGTGTTTCTCATATCAGCTCTCAGATCGTTCCCTTGTTTCACCAGGTCTGCTTTCAAGTTGAGCACTTCCCGCTGAAGATTTCCCACGATCACATCGTTAGTCCTCATGTAGGTTTCCACTTCTTGGTGTAAAGCGGTGGGTTGGTTGGGAGGAGCATTGTATGCGGGTGGTTGATAAGCAGGTTGCTGGTAAACTTGGTTGTTTCTTTGAGGTGGATGTTGTTGTTTGTGAGGTGGTATGTATGGTCCACGAGATTGTTGTTGTTGTTGAGGAGGGCGGTTGAGGTTTTGTTGTTGGTTTGGATTGTTAGGAGTAAAACCGGGTGGTGAGAGATAGTTGTTGGAGCGGTAGCTAAGCAGGTTTCGGTCACCTTGAGTACGAGCTTGATAAGCGGCCGGAGGATAGGTACCGTATGCTGCATTCACATTCTCAGAAGGGTAGTCTTGGGTGGCGGTACAAGTGGTGTAAGAGTGAGGACCCCCGCATATCTCACATGGTTGGCTAACAGCATTGACTTGAGCGTCTTTAGCGTTTTTAGCGTTGATGATGTTGGTGTTGTTGGCGGTTTGGGTAGCGAGCGATTCAAGAAGCGCAGTGATTTTGTCAAGTCGCTTATCGCTGTCACTAGTACTAGCACTAGCGACATTGGTCCGAACACTCTTGGTTTGCACACGAGACTTATTCTCAATGATATCCCAAGCAGCATTGGAAGTCTTATCCAAAAGATTACCCCCCGAGGCACTGTTTAGTGAATCTTGGTCATTCATGCTTAAACCATTATAAAAAGTGTTAATTTGGTGCACTTTGGTAAAACCATGTTGTGGGCATTTTCTTAAAAGATCTTTGAAACGGTCCCAAGATTCACTAAAAGACTCGTCGTACTTTTGTTCAAAATTAATGATTTCATTCAGCAAAGCGGTAGTACGAGAGGGTGGGAAAAAGTGGTTGATAAACTTGGTCTCCAAATCCGTCCACGTAAGAATACTCTGTGGCGGTTCCTTAGCAAGCCAATGCCGGGCTTGTCCCTCTAAAGAAAAGGGAAAAAGTTGTAAACGGATTACCTCTTGTGGAACACCATTGAATTTGACCGTATTGGTGAGTTGCAAGAATCTCTTGATGTGGTCATGTGGATCATCAATGGTACGCCCCAAGAATGGTTGAGCAGAGACCATCTGGATAAAGCCGGATTTGAGCTCAAAGTTGTTGGCTGCAATCGCGGGTATGACAATTGGATCATTGTTACCATCTACATGTTCTTGCAGAAGTTCAATCATCGGGCGATTATCCGGTAGAGGCTCATTGTTGTTGTTATTATTGTTGTTGAAAGGTGGATTGTTATTGTTATTATTATTGTTTTAAGGTGGGTTATTGTTGTTGTTTTGTACACCGGCCATGTCTACGTCTTCGAGAGGCTCGGGCTCTTGATAAGACGTTGATCGTGTATGCATGCACCTGCAAAAGAACTAACAAGGCAAAAACAAAGCAAAAATATTTTTGGTTTTTATGTTTTTTAATTTTTAGGATTTTGAAAATTTTATATTTTTTAGGATTTTTTGAAAAATTTTATGAAAAAGTAACGCTCACGGGGAACGGATCCCAAAATCCAAGTTCTCACAAAAAATGTTGATCTTAACGAGAAGAGCCGGCAGCGGCGCCATTTGATACACTGGTTTGCTATGGGGTTCAGATTTAATTCTCGGTATCTCCTCTTGAATTGATCACGGCTCTAAGTGGAATGATTTGTTCTTGGTTAATAAAAAGGTGTTGGTTTGTTTATCTATTTTAAACTAATAACTAATAAGTAAGTGTCGAATAGTAAATGCTTTGAAAGATTAAACTAAATTGGTGAGTTAAAAATAAAAGCTTGAAAACTTAAGGAAAGGATTAGAAAAATACTTGGAAAACTTAATTGAACTAACACTTAAAAACTTTGCTAAGAACTTTGGAACTTAAAACCTTAAGCTATCGGAATATCAAAACTCTTTGTCTATCGGAATACAATTAAAACAGGTCCATCGGAATCCCAGATCGGAATGTTCCATCGGAGTAAGTGTCAAAACAATCCATCGGAATACAAAGTTGCAAGCTATCGGAATATGGTCTATCGAAATGTAGTTCTATCGGAATGTTCTAGATCGGAAAGTCTGATCGGAATATCGTAAACACTTCTGTCGCAATGACTTACTATCGGAATGTGGTAAATAAAAATTGGCCAGAGTTTCGACTTAAAAAGGACCTTAGTCCCGTCGGAATGTGTGATCACAATCCAGATCGGAATAAGGGGGAATTACCAACCTATCGCAAAGTAGACCCCACACTTGGGTTATTGCGATACAAATCAGAAAACCGTCAGAATATGTATAAACCCTTATATTGCGATGGAAACCAAATCAATCCGAGAATGATAATAAGCTGAAACTTGGATAAGCACATACAATAAGCTATCTTAACAGGACTTAAACTTCTTCAAAAAGATTAAATTAGACACCTTTTGAAAAACGTAAACCTTAAACTTTATGAAAGGAACTTTCGAAGGACTAAAACATTGATGAAATCCGAAATCCAATAAGCTAAAACAAGCAATAAGCCAATAAGCATAGAAGGCCTATAACTTATACGTGTGAAAGCTTGAAAAGAAACAAGAAAGATTGAACTTTGATCACGAACTCGTCCACAAATCCAAACCGTATGAAATTTGACAATCGGATCAAGGATTTAGGTAAACTAAGAAAAGTAGAAGAAGATTGAAGAACTCAAAAGCTTAACTTGAATAAGATTAATGAAATCTAAAGTACAAAGATTAAAGAAAGCTTAAATTTAAAAGATGAAAACAAAGAAAAAGTTTAGTGAGAGAAAGTTTGGAACTTTCTCTCTCTAAAACTAGAGAAAAAATGAAAACTAAAACTAAGACTAAAGACTAAGAGCTCCCCCCCAATTGTGAAGTGGAAACTTTATATAGGCGTGTGATATGGGCTTGTGAATAGGCTTTGGTATCAGGCTTCTTTTCTTCTTTCTTCTTTAGTCTTCGCGTTTCTTTAAATAAACGTTTCCGACTTCGGATTTTGAGAGGTGTCGGTGAATAATTCCAACTCGTCTTATAATCTTTTGTTTAATAGAATCGAGTTCTTCGACATATATGAATCTTCCATCTTTGGCTCTATTCTTCGATAAATCTTCAAATAGGCACAATGACTTCAAATCTTTTGCATCTCTTGGACAATAGACTTCGTCTTGAGTCTTTTTCTTCGATAAAACCCGTGCAATCCCATGTTTTCTTCAATATTCATCCGGTTGGCTCTGAAAACACATTAAACACAAAAACCACGCATAATTCCAAACAAATGATATTAAACACGCGTTTTGGTCTTGTTTTAGTAAGAAATAAGTGGTAAAAGGATGGGTGTTTTCACACCTATCAAATCCCCTACACTTAACCATTGCCATGCCCTCATGCAATGCTTAGTGATAAAGCAATTTTACACTTTTTTCATAATCAATCAACCTTGGCCTTATTAACATACTACTAAACAAAAAATGAAAATACTAAGAGAAATTAAAACCTTAAAGTAAACAAAAGGATAGAAAATAGCTACGTGGCGTTAAATGATTATGGAGGCTTTCAAAATGATGAAAATTTTCCATGCTATAATCAAGATACTTTTCAAAATCAAGGATTTTCACATTATGAGGGTTTTCAAAATGAAGGGAATTTTCAAGGTTACAATTATGAGAACTTTCATAATCAAGACTCTTTTCATACCTATAATTCACCTAATTATGGAAATCCACCCCACCCTATTCTTCGACTTACATGTGCGAGTTTTGTGGAAGAGAACCCGACAAAGGGCTCCGCCTTCTTATGCTCTTAGTAATCTCAATGAGCTTTCTTTTGAACTCGAGCAACAAGGAAGAGGCAATGAATATATTTTAAAGGCTTTTACATGTATGAAAGAGATGAGCCTCGAGGAAATGAAAGAAGAGTCTCGGTGGTTAACGGAGGAAATTAAGTCTCTTGAGGATGCTTTAAGGAACAAGCGGTTTAATAACAAGAAAATTGGTGATAGGTATAGTGAATCGGTGAACAATTCCTCTCGGTTCCTCAAGAACAATTTAGATGATTTACTCATTAAGATTGCTACAATCGAGGAAGAAGAACATTTTTTTGCTAATCGTGCTCGTTTGCTTAATCAATGCTTATATGACGATGATGATGAACCTCCGATTTGTATGACAATTAATGATGACACACCTTTATCACCTTTACCTCACATGTAATCCAACAACTCTTTAACCATTGGGAACGTGCCTCTTAGCACTAATATAAACACCGATTTGGATGAATTAACCCCTTCTAGTGTTGAGAACCTTATCCCAATCTAAAAAGAGCTTGACGGTTTCCAATGAACCATGTGACGAGCTTTGTATTGATACCTCTTCTTTTCATGATCACATTGAGATTTCATCACATGTTGACCTTAATGCTACTACTAGTGATTTTGGTGACTTTGATCTTGATGAATTGTTCAAAGAAAAGGATAATGAGATTGAGGAAGAGTTTTTCAAAGACTTGCCACAAATAGAGGATGATGATTGTGATTCTAGTGAGGCATCTTATGACATATCATCCGGTGACTTTTCATGTCAAGATGACATTCCTAATTTGGATGAAGATGTTGCTCCTATAGAAGAAGTTAAAGATGTTCATATTCGTGAGGTTTTATCAAAAGTTTATAATCTTATCTCCTCGATTGACGCATTGAATGAAAAACATAATGATGATTCCATAGAAGAAGAACCTTTCATTGATATTTCTTCATCGGTTTTTGAGGTTGCACCTATTTATTTTCATGATCATATCATCCCTTTGAGTGATTCTCTTATTAATACACCTTCTTTTGAGCCTTCTATTCCCACCCTCCTACCCTTGAAGTTGGTTATTGATGAAGATCCTATACTCTTAGAGATTAATCCTTTTTCACCTAAGGTACCTTTAGAACCCAAAACCTTTGATATGGATTCTCATATAGATATTGATGCCACCATAGAGGCTTATCTTGCTACTATTGATATTGTGGTTGATGATAGTGATTCTAATTGGGAAGAGGATATTCGTATTATTGAAAACTTGCTTTTTGGGAACATAGAGATTACACCTCCTAATAAGTGTGAAAACACTTATCCTTTTACCACTTATTTCCAATAATAACAAGACCAAAACATATATTTTATGTCGTAAAAGTCGAAATTATGCGTGGTTTGTGTTTTTATTGTGTTTTAGGACCAAAAGATGAAAAGGAAGAAAACATGGGCTATCACGGGCTTTTATCGAAGAAAACGAGAAAAGACGAAGTCAAAAGATCAAGAGTGCAAAAAGAACGGAAGTCCAAGGCCTATTCTGAAGATTTATCGAAAAAAAAGTCTAAAGACGGAAGTTTAATGAAGTCGAATAACTCAAGTCTAATAGAAGAAGAAAATTATAAGACAAGTTCCTGTATGGACAAATTCCGAGACGACGTCGAGAAAGACAAAGCATTTAAACCGAGTCGAGAAGAAAGAAAGAAGGAAGCAACACATGCACCTTCCCACCTCCTATAAATACCCTCCAAATGACACATTAGGAGGGTGTTAGCTAGTTTATTTCTTTTTTGTGGTTTTTCATTTTAGAGAGAGAAAGTGTTTAACTTTCTCTCACTAAAACTTCATCTTTTCTTTCTTTCATGTTTAAGCTTTAATTCACTTTTGTAATTTTGAATCTTTAATCTACAAGTTCAAGTTTAATCTTTTAATCTTAATCTTCTTCTTCCTTTCTTGATTTTAATTTATCTTTGATCCGAAATGTTCTTGATTCGAGTTTGATTTTGATGATTAAAAAGTGTATCTTTTTATTCCTTACTAAGTTTTTATACGGTTTAACCTTTAAGCTTGTTGTGCTTATTGGCTTATTTCGTATATATAGCTTATTGTCTTTTAAGTTTTCTTAAAAATTTAGTCTTTTTAAAGTTTGATTTATAAAAGTTTGTTTATTTCGTGTTTTAAAAGAAAAGTTTTAAATTTTATGCTTGTTTTGATTTGGTTAAGGTTTGAACAAGTGCTTATTCGTATTTGCTTATTAGTGCTTATTGAGTTTTTAGCTTATCTCCATTTTCGGATTAATTTGTGCTCCATCGCAATCTTAGGGGTTTACTCATTCCGACGCTACATTCTGATGGTTTCAGTGTGATCGCAATAACCTTTAAGGTTTTACTTTGTGATCAAGTGTTTTCCCCCTTATTCCGATCGTGATTAAGATCGCTCATTGTGATCGCACATTGCGACGGGTCTTAAGGTTTTATTAAGACGAAACTCTGCCAAATTTTTGTTAGCAACATTCCGACAGAAGTGACATTCCGACGGAACTGTATTCCGATAGCTCAGATCTTAATTATTCCGATACTGGACATTCCGATAGGCTTACATTCTGACAAAACTGCATTCCGATAGAGTTGATTTACTGTTATTCCGATAGAATTTACTTTGACATTCCGATGGTTTTGTTTGCACTACATTCCGACAGAATTCACTTTGTACATTCTTATGGGTTAAGTTTTTAAGTTTTATAAAGTTTTAAGTATTAAGTTCATTATGTTTTAAAGCTTAATTTTTAAAGTTTTCATTTTACTAAACGCCATTTTCATATTTACTTTTAGTTTAAAATAGATAACCAAACCATTTATTTTTCCACCAAGAACGACTGAGTCGCACTTTCTACTAGTAATCAATTCGAAAAGACCGGACGATAAACTCTTTCATAACTAAGTGAAAACCTAGTTATTAAATGGCGCCGCTGCCGGCTCTTTTCGTTAAGATTAACAGTTTTTAGTGAGAGACGCGTTGGATTATGGGATCCGTTCATTTTTTAACGTTATTTTCCTTGCTTAAAATTTTTCGAAAATCCATAAAAATTAAAAAATTTCAAAAAATTCAAAAAAAAATAGAAAAACAATAAAAAACCAAAAATATTTCTCGTCTATCTTTCTTTTCTTTTTGTAGGTGTGTATGCGTACCCGTTCTCGTAAGAAGAAAGCAGCTTAAGCCGAAGTCATTACTCCACCTATTGTCACCATGGACAATCAACCAATGATAGAGCTTTTGCAATCGCACGTAGAGGGCAACACCGATGCTATTGTCATACCCGAGATTGGAGCCAACAATTTTGAGCTCAAATCCGGCTTTATTCAAATGGTCTCTGCTCAACCTTTCTTAGGGCGTTCACTTGATTATCCTCATGACCATATAAAAAGGTTTCTTCAACTCACCAATACGGTTAAGTATAATGGGGTTTCACAAGAAGTGATTCGCTTGCAACTTTTTCCTTTCTCCTTAGAGGGACAAGCCCGGAATTGGCTTGATAAGGAGCCGCCACAAAGTATTCTTACGTGGATGGATTTAGAGACCAAGTTCATTAACTACTTCTTCCCACCCTCACGTACTACCGCTTTGCGGAATGAAATCATTACCTTTAAACAAAAGTACGGTGAGACATTTAGTGAATCTTGGGACCGTTTTAAGGAACTTTTAAGAAAGTGTCCACAACATAGTTTCACAAAAGTACATCAAACAAATACTTTTTACAATGGGTTAAGCATGAATGACCAAGATTCACTAAATAGTGCCTCGGGGGTAACATTTTTGTTAAGTCTTCTAATGCCGCATGGGATATTATTGAGAATAAGTCTAGAGTGCAAACCAATAGTGTTCGGACTAATGTGGCTAGTGCTAGTACTAGTGAGAACGACAAGAGAATTGATAAGCTTACTTCGCTTGTGGAATCGCTTGCTGTACAAACCGCCAACAATGCCAAACAAATCAATGCCCAAGCTAATGCTTTGAGTCAATCATATGAAATATGCGGGGGATCTCATTCATACATCGATTGTCCCTCGACTCATGACAATCCGGAAAATGTGTATGCCGCCAACGGTAACTTTTCTACGGGAGGCTGTCAAGCACGTCCTCAAGGTGACCGCAATTTTCTCAGCTATCGTTCAAACAACTTCCTTGTTGGAAATACGTTTTTACGTATTTAGAAAGGATCGGTCACTCCAATGATATTGGGCTCGTGATCCAATATAGTCCATATAGCCCACATGTAGGGTGGGCTATATAAACCCCCTCCTAGCATGTTAGGAGGGGTTGGTCATTCTCATTTTCACACACTAATCTAATATTTCATTTTCTCTCCAACCTCTCTCTACCTTTCTCTCTCTAGTTCTTCATATATCTCTCTATCTCTTTAGATAATCACAACACAAGGATAATCCAAAGATTACGAGGACCTACAAATGGTATCAAGAGCCTTGGTTTGATTGGTTTGTTCTTGTGTTCTTGATTTTTAGTGGATTTGATCTAAATTACCCACGTCCAAAATTATTTTTTTTGTTTTTTGTGGTTTGATCTTCACCAACATCATTTACATACACGTATTAGTGATTTGGGTTACTTGGATCGCTCAAAAACGCAAAAATTTTTAGTGTTTGGATTCATTTTTGGCATCAAGATTCGTCTTTTTCAAGTACAATACGAATCCCTTGTTTTTCTCCACTTTTCGCAATATCTGGTATAAATTCGCAATGGTTTGTTAAATTGCGAAATCTTGCACCTTGCAAAGTTGCGAAATCTTCACTAAATTGCGAATTCCTGGCTTTATTGCGGAATTAGTATATTGCGGATTTAGTGCCATTTGCGGAATCATTGAATAAAACCGCAATAAACCATTGCGGAATAAAGAATCTATTGCGGAATTAAGCATTTATTGCGGATTTACATCTCAATTGCGAAATTGTGAGGTATTGCGGATTTAAAACCATATTGCGAAATCTTTCCTTAATTCCGCAATTCTGTCCTAATTGCGAAATCCTTGATTCCTAATTATTGCGGAATCTTAGATTTATGACCATTGCGAAATTGTGGTAACTGGGTATTGCGGAAAGGAAATTTACTTCCGATTGCGGAATTGTGTCTCTTGAGGATTGCGGAATTAAATCATGAGAAATTATTGAATTTTTTTTCAAGATTTAGGAAAAACATGATTTAGAAAATTTCGTTCGTGTATAATTTTGCCTTGGAGATTTTTGGTTTCTCGAGAACACCTATTTAGAGGATTTAATCATTTTTTCTTCAATACTCAAGGAATTTAATCGACGACAACAAACACAATAACTTTCTTTCATTGATCAATCGACAAGTAATCTCTATCTTCCTATATCATCGATTTTCAATGGAATCGTTTAATTCAACATCTCAAGAGGGAGAATTGAATCTCATGCAAAACACAGCTAGAGAAAGTGGTATAACGTCCTTTCGACTACTCCAGTCTCATCTAGTGACCATTTCTTGGTTTCAAGGAGGAAACGAATTTCTGACACTCTTCGGTCAAGATCGTTATATATTCATCGATTCAATATTCATCAACTTGAACCAACTAGCTGAGGAACTTCACAAAGAAGACTTTAATCACTCTGCATCAGCATCTGCATATCAAGCTCTAGTGACACAACTTACGCACTTCATCAAATTCAACATTCTTAAGTCTGACAACTCAGGGATATGTCAATCATTTCTACAGTACACACAAATGGAGGTTAAAGAGTTCCGTGGTACATTGTTGAAATTAATGACATCGGTCTCGTCTTCGATTTATGAAAGATCCCGACTTCAGCAAGCGTATGATCATGGAGTGCAAGAATCTACGATGCAGATGCAAGAGGAGAATGATCATACGGTTGACAACTTGGAGCCTAAAGATTGCAAGAGCAAGGATTCGGGAGGAAAGCATGATACAAGCAGCATGTCAGGGATTGATGACACCATACCCGTATATGACGAAGAGTCTACAAATACGGTACAAAGTAATGTGGTATATGATGTCTATGCCGATAAACTATCGCATGTTGTGCATTCCGAACCTAATTATGACAAACATGGGATGGAAAAGGGTGATAGTTTTACCACTTCAGATTCATCCGATGTGAGTCAAAATAGGGGAGAAATTGATTAGAATGCTATAGTACATCATGATAAATGCTTTATGACTGCTTCACTAACCGATTCTGATTCCAAGATTAAAGAGATTGAAACGATCTTAGCTCAGCAATCTAAAGCTCTTGAGGATGCCAAAATTGAATTTTCGAAGAAAACGGATAAATTTGAAAAGTATTTTGAAAAACTTGAAAATTCAAACGTTATTCTAGAAAGAAAATTAAATCAAAAAATTAAAGATTCTAATGCTGAAAAAGATAATTTTGTGAAACAAATTACTTTGCTAGAATCTAAGTTGGCATCCCAAGATAAATTGCTTAAAGATAATGAGAATTTGAAGGCCCAGGTTCAGGAAAAGGTTTTTGCTATAGCTGCGTTGAAAAACGAATTAAGAAAAACTAAAGGAACTAGTGTGGACACTAAGCTTGAAAAACCATCAATCTTGGGGAAACCGCCTCAAATTCAGTCTGTTAGGCAACCGACTGCATTTACATCCGAGCGACCAAAATCCTCGAGACCGCGGTTTGCCTCCCAAGTTGATATAGTTCATCTTTCTAGACCAGTCACTCCACCATCTAGGCCCAATGTGACTAAAATAGATTTTGCAAGACCTAATCACATGATTGCATCTAGTCTCCCTAGACATAGTCCAAAGAATACGTCTCGAACTAGTTCAAATGACGTTCGCCATACATTTGGTCTAAGGGAAGCTAAGCAAAATACACAAGTAAGAGATAGGAATTTCAAACCTAGTCAGATGCCTTCTAGTTTATCCAACACTGCTAACCGAAGCATGTCACTTCCTAGGAGAATCAATCAATCATCTAGGAATTCTAGATCTTACTCGGACATTAAATATGCTACTTGTAAAACATGTAGGAGATGTGTCTTTAAAGCCAATCATGATTCTTGTGTCAAGAAATTACTTAATGAGGTGAACTCCCGTGCTAGACTTAAATCTCAGTGGGTAGCTAAAATCAAACCCATTGGTAAAATGTGGCGCCCTACTAGTAGAACTTTTACTCTTGTAGAAAACGAGTGCCCTTTAACTAGGATAGTCTCTGATTCTACTAAGACTACTAGGGAGGAAATTGAAAAGGAGGATACATCACTTAAGCCTGAACTTAAGGTTTTCTATAAAAGGAAACGTTTACCATCTAAGACAAGTGAATCATCTCCTCCGGTCACCTCTAGCACAAGAAAAGAAAACTGTGAACTCCCACTTACTTCTAAGATAGATATCGCTAACCCATATCCAAGCATGCAAATTCGAAATGCAGGTACCAAAGAGGATGTTCCAAATGAACGAAGCGGTCCAATCATTGTCTACCATTCAATTAAGGACACTCTCAGAGTTTGGTTGCTGAAGAAGCTGATATCTAAGAAACAAGTGTCTCAGGGGATTTGCAGTTAAGCTTACAGTGTACAAGGACTTACAGTCACATAACAGACTGTAACTCGCTCTCAAAAGACAGGAAAGTTCATCCCGATGATGACTTATCCTCATTAACGAGAAATTAAATTTTCTCGGATACGATCTTACGTTAAAACCATTCAAAGGTTTTAAGCTCGTGTAAAAGGTTCATCGTTAAATGCCAGACGATGACCCGATCTTCAAAGAAAGGAAAGTTTATCGCCGATGATAAACGTATCCTAACAACGAGAAATTAAGTTTTCTCGGTCATGAGCTTGTAGTAAAACATTCCAGGTTTTAAGCTCATCAAGGAAAGTGTATATTTTAAATAAGAGAACTTTTCTTCTCAACGAGAAATTCATCTTTCTCGGTCATGAGCTTTACGTTAAAACATTCAAAGTTTTTCAAGCTCATGAAAACGACTTCTAAGTAAATGTCAACTTAGGACTCGTTCTTCAGTTAAAAGGAATGTTTATCGCCGATGATAAACTTATCCTTAACTACGGGAAGTTTACAACTTCTCGAACTTGAGCTCGTTTTGCAAGATATTCAACATCTTAAGCTCAAGTAATTGGTTTTCACAACTTTGAACACAATTTTTCGAGAATTTCTCAAAAGGTTTTTTTTTTCTAAATCTTTCAAAATTGTGTGTTCAAAAATGTTTTGATAAAAAGAGCATGTCTTCTGGAATTGATAATATTTACGATACTAGAAATGTCATTCAATAATGACACGGGGTTGTAAATAAAGTTCCAGCAGAAGTTCAAATGTTTTAAAACATGCTCAAAATGGTTTGCTATTATTTCATATAGTAACCCGCTTTTCATAATCAAGTCAATCATTTCACCGGAAAGCTTTGACTCAACAACGGGAATTAATTTTCTCGGGCATGGTTTATTTTATAACCATGTAAGGGATTGTGTTTACGTAATAACACAATCTAACACGAATATATGTACGAGTCAGTGCATTTATTTGTTAAAAAAAGAGAAATCTTGTTTTTATGAAGTTATCATCTCCACCAACCATAGCAATTTACAATTGTTATCTACATACTCGACGATGCGACTACTCAAACGGCGACTACAGCTCTTTCAATAGAACACGGGTCAACAATTGAGGGGGAGCAATTGTCCAACATTCAGAATCTTTGACGCCGAAAGTGCCAAGTTCACATGTTGGTGTCAAGACAACGATATCAATCGTACACATGGAGTCAAGAGATAACTTCAGACGTGATGAGGCGACCAACATTCATGAACAAGAACCATGTGCTTCTTTCATATGATGTTCTCCATCATTCAGGTCTAACCTCATAAATCGCTAATCTTGTGAATGCATTATCATATATGATCTTTGCACGTGATAAATACCTTACACTTGTGGTTAAAAGGTATTTAATTTACGTTTCAAGTACACCCTCGTTAATTTGAGGGGGAGCTTGTATACTTCATGAAGATAATTGGATTTGCATTTTTCTTCCCAAAACCTTTGTTAAAACTTCATTAAATCAATTGATATTAAAAACATCGATTGGGTTAATATTTTTAATATGGGGGAGAAAATATGATTTAATATGGGATATTATCACAAATGGTTTGACTTAATGTGTTGGCTCATCCTGACATGTGCAAAATGTTTTCGAATATCGTGGCATATGTTAAGGGGGAGCAAAACGGATTTGCATATCAAAATGGATTTTCATGGTGACATATACTTACCCAAAACCCATTTATTTCACGACGATGAAGATTGTGGTGAAATAAGGATGGTAGGATAGGTTAAGTCCTATGATTCTTCCAGAACCGGAGGAATCTTCCCAAGGACATTCCATAGCTAGAAATAGTAGTCCCTAGGAAAGTTGGAGAAAGATTGTGAACGTAGCTGAATGCCAACCAAGTACTTAAGTTAGCACTGGAACAATCACAACAAGGTGCTAGTTATGACGTATTGGTAAGCATTAAAGGGGTTGAAGAATGAAAAAGAATTGTAAAGATAAAGGGTGTAAAGAAAGAAGCCCTCCTTACAACTTTAGACAGAAAACGGGTCAATACATATGCTATTGAGATCATTTTAATGATTCTCGATATTGAAGACAGACATCATGGACCCAGTGATGCAATGCATAACCCATCCCAGCTAACTCAGATATCTCTTAAAAGATATTTGTTTTATTCACACGGAGACAACGCATTATCTATTGATTTATTCACTCCGAATAAATTGGTATTGAAAAGGTGGAACTCCTCTCCAGCCTCCGATCACTAAAATCCAAAATGCACGATCGAGTCTAGCGCCATTTGAGATCATCAAATATCTCATTAGGACACACTTTCATATTTCCTTGCTTCTTCACACACTGTGAAAAGTAAGAAAGATTTTAAGAGTCCTACGCAAAATCTTCATGATCTTGCCTGAACATCCGAGTAATACGAAAGTATTTACAATGAAGATGGAAATCCTTCTTGAGCGAATATCAAAAAGCTCATGGTAGGTGACTTGTGCGATTCTTTATGAATCAAACTTGTGATAACTGGAAAGCAACAGCTGTTTAATTCTTAACTGAATTTAAACACGTTCCAGGCCTCTAGGCAATATCTAAGTGATCTTGCCAGAACACTCAGAGTGATACCTTAGTGTTCACAGTGATGAGTGGAAATCCTTCTAGTGTTAACCTCAAACAGCACTTAGTAGGTAACTTACAAGATTCTATACGAATCAAGCTCGTGACAACTGGAAAGCAACGATGGTGCGGTTCTTAATTGAATTTCACTTGTTCCAGGAACATGAATTGACGGCTTCAAATCATTCGGATATTCTTATCCAAATGATTCACTCTTTATGTTGGCAGTCAGCTTTGGACGGTCGAATAAAGAGAACGGGTTTACCCGCGAAATTCTGTCAGGAAGTTACTTAATTGAAACTATCCGTCACGGGTACGATATCTAATATCGTCCAACGGTCTTCACCGACCGGAGGTAAAATGCTACCGATTTAGAATGAAATGTTCAAAGCCATTTCGTTCGTGTCTACTTATGTTGCGGCATTTGAAGACGGTGGCGTTGCGGAATCCAAGAAGAAGTCGTCCCCGCATGCTTATACTTTATGCACTTAATATCTCATTTAATTCAAAAAAGCCTAAAAGTTAAGTCTTCCGCTGTATCGAACTCTGAAGCTTTCAAGAATTACGAAGGTATAAGTATGTGGGACATGGCGTCACAAAAGAGGCGAATATCACAAGTGATGAATGCACAAGGTCAAGGCAAGAGAACATGCTCAAGACTAAAGTCAAAGATCTCATCAGCATATTCACAAGAACAAGATCGAAGACACAAGCATAGTATGTTAGGTTTAAGATTTTGTAAAATGGTGTGACCTCCCTTAGGGGGAGATTGTTGGAAATACGTTTTTCCAAAGAAAGTCTCGGTCACATCATTATTAGCATAGATCACGAGCTATAGACTATTTAGGACATTGTAACTTGGAGTGACCTCCCTTAAGGGGAGATTGTTGGAAATACGTTTTTACGTATTTAGAAAGGATCGGTCACTCCAATGACCGAGTGACGTGACAAATGTGACGAGAATTTATTTGAGACGAGACCAAGAATAAATGGGCGATTTTTTAGTGGCTACTGATTTTGCTTGATCGGGTATTAATTACGTGACGTTGAAGACGGATTTTTCAAAGGCGTGTACTTATTTTATCTTTCATAGATAACTTGCTCGTGCTTAATCTTAGAATGACGACTTGGTTATCTGGTTTCCGGGTTCGGGGTGGATGGTTGATGACTCGGATAACTATCACTTAAAGGGGTTACTTTGTTGTACTCAGTGTCACGCGCTTAGTCGACGTGGATAATTTCAAGAGGTGTTGTGCTTATATACTTCTTCAATGATGCATTGAGTACTTAGAGATTTCTCCACCGTTCTTCATTCAACAATTGTGCAAGCTTAAGTCACAAGATCGAAGGATTCTTATTCAGTTTAACGTTTAATGTATCCGGTTCATTCTTTCAGTGGTCACTTCAAATTGCTTTCACGTGGGTTGGTAAAGGTGGCCATGGAGAGTTTATGAGAAGAGATTTTCGATCAATAGCTGATTCTCACAAAATATATAATTCCGCTTACTTATTATTCTCACGAGATTTCAGGTTCATGTGCGTACAATTTATTGATGGTTCCGAGTTTCGAAACCATCAAGGGGAAGAAGAAGACACATTGAACGCACAACGAGTACACGTGATGAACTTCATACCTTCTTTTAATTTGAAGATATTCCGGGATGACATTTGTCATAGCCGCAGAGAAAGTCAGTGTTTTAACTCGTGGCGTTATCAATCTCTAAACGGTACACTACTGATTCGATGTTTAATTGTTTGGTTGTTGCAATTATTCATCATCATTATCCTATATGCACTCCCGGGACTTAATTGACTCTGGTGCATCTCCGGAAGAAGATATGTGCATTTCTGGGACTTAATTGACTCTGGTGTTACGATGTCAACTTCATGAATGGGATAAAGTGTCCACTTCAGTATTTGAGCTTCATAATGGGGATTGATTTACTTTCTTCAACTATGTGGGGGAAGAAATGTCTTGATTCTTTCTGGTATGCATAACTTGAACTCTCAGGGGGAAGAAAAATTCAGAAGAATTATTCAAGCGTGAGAAGAGAAGTTGTTGATCTACTTGGTGTACCCCTTACTTTCAATCCCTCTTAGCAACGTTATCATGTTATATGATGGGATTTGCTCGTTAGATTCTGCTGTGCACTTAATCATTCTAAGCTTTATTGAAAGCTTTGAAGTTGCTTACGAGGATTGTCGATTTAGGGGGAAGCTATTTAAAAGCTTCTACATCAAGTTTATGTGGCATGAATTAGGGGGAAGCTAATTCAGAAGCTTCTCCTTAACCAGAAGTGTATGGGTTACTTAGCTCGTGCCGTTACAGTATTTCTTCTACAAGTTACTTTAAAGATGAGTCGTTCTGAAGACGAAGTCCTCAGAAGACTTCATCAGCATTGGACGCTTCATGAAAGCTCTTGTTCTTAATCATTTTGTACTTGTTAGGAAGAATATTGTAAGGAATTCTACACGTCGTCCCATGGGAGAAGATTGTTGGAAACTCACTTTATGTGAGGACATTTAAGAATTCCCATTAGTTATCATAGTCACACACATTTAGACTAGACTAGGTTCGTTGTATAGTTTATGTTGTGTGTGTGGCTATATATACCCCTCCTTAGCTTCCAAGGAGGGGTGTTGCTTGTCATTTTATTATTATCAATATATTTTCTACTTTCACATTCAACCACTCTCTCTCTCTAAGCTCAACAATGGCTTCCACCACCATATTTCACCATGTTAGACCACCGGATCACATATAGCAAATCCACATTCCTTTCACCACCCGGTTTTCCACCTCAAAACCCAAACAACCTCAATCGCAACAATCAAAACCAACCTCGAGCTCCAAATCAATATCAAACCCAAAGAAACCCATATCCACCTCAAGGAAACAACCAAGTTTACCAACAACCCGCTTATCAACCACCTGCCTACCATGCTCTTCCTCCCAACCAACCCACCGCATTTAATCACGAGGTTGAAACTTACATGAGGACTAATGATGCGATAGTGTAGAATCTTCAGCGGCAAATGGCCAACTTGAAAGGAGATATGGTGAAACAAGGGAATGATCTTCGAGCCGATATGCAAAACTCTTTGAGCAGTCAAACGAATAACTTAAGGGACATGATGGCTAGTTTCTTCCAAAGTAATCAAACCTCTGGTTCGGGTTATCTTCCGAGTAACACCGTTGCTAATCTAAGAGGGGAGATGAAAGCAATCACCACTCGAAGTGGAAAAGGTTTAAAGGAACCCGAGCTTCCTACACCTACACCGGTGATTGTGACAAAGGAAAACGAGTCTACTTCTCCAATTCCTCCAACTTCTACTTCTCCAATTCCACCGCCTTCTACTTCCACCCCTCCACCACCTAAGGATGTGAGTGAGAATTCCATTCCAAAGCCTTCATCTCAACCCAATATACCTTATCCTTCAAGGTTGAGGAAAGAGAAATTGAAGAACAAGGATGATATTCAGGTTTCTAACTTTCTTAAAATGTTTAAACAACTGAATTTCAATATCTCCTTTGTCGAGGCTCTCGCTCACATGCCAAAATATGCTAAAATGTTTAAAGATCTTCTCAGTGATAAGGAGAAACTTCTTGATATCGCTCAGACCCAACTTAATGAGAATTGCTCTGTAGTGCTCTTAAGGAAATTACCCACCAAACTTGGTGATCTGGGTCGTTTTCTCATTCCTTGCAACTTCCCCGGGTAGAGAATTGTATGGCCCTAGCCGATCTAGGTGCTAGTATAAACTTAATGCCTTTAAGCGTTTGGAAACAGTTGTCTCTACCCGAGCTAGTCCCCACACGAATGACATTGGAATTAGCTAACCGTACGGTTGCTTATCCGGTGGGGATAGCCGAAGATGTCTTCGTCGGCGTCAACAAATTCACCTTTCCGGCAGTATTTGTTGTCGTTTACTACGAGATTGATACCCGTGTTCCATTAATCGTTGGAAGTCCATTCTTGAGGACCGGTCGCACTCTCATTGATGTAGCCGCGGGCGAATTAATCATGAGAGTTGGTGACGATCAAATCGTCTTCAACATGGGTAAACTTTCTAAGCAGCCTTCTGAAAACGAGAGCGTTAATTTCATTGACGTTCTTGATAAGGCTTGTGAAGAACATTTCAAAGACGCTTGTAAAAGTGGTTCTTCTTCTCTACCCATTGTTGAGACCGTTGCCTCTATTGCTCCCTCACTAACTCCATTTAGAGAAAGTGATCTCCTTTTGAAAGAATTCGAAGCAACTTTGGGAGATGTAGACTTACAATATGACGATTCTCCCTCCAATTGGGATGAAGACATTCGTACCATTGAGAAACTTCTTAATGAGGACCATATTTCTCCACCATCTCCTAAGGAAATCTCTATCGATGATCCGAATTTGACTACGCCTTCCATCGCAAATCCTCCGGATTTAGAGCTTAACGACCTACCGTCTCATCTCGAGTACGTTTTCCTTGAAGACAACAAGAAGTCACCCGTCATCATCTAAAAGGATTTGAAATAAGCCGAAAAATCTCGACTTACCGCCGTGCTGAAGAATCATAAGAAAGCGATTGCTTGGAAAATCTCCGATATTCGTGGAATTGATCCTCACTTTTGCACACATAAAATTCTCATGGAGGACGACTTTAAACCCACAATTCAAAACCAAATAAGGGTGAATCCCAAGATCCATGACGTTATCAAAAAAGCGGTTATCAAACTTTTTGATGCGGGAATGATCTACCCTATCTCGAATTCACCATGGGTTAGTCTGGTCCATTGTGTGCCTAAGAAAGGCGGAATCACCGTTGTGCCCAATGAAAACAACGAGTTGATTCCTACTCGTCTCGTTACAGGGTGGAGAGTTTGTATAGACTATCGCAAACTCAATGATGCTACGAGAAAGGATCATTTTCCCCTTCCTTTTATGGACCAAATGCTTGAACGTCTAGCGGGTAATGACTATTACTGCTTTTTAGACGGTTTCTCTGGGTATTTTCAAAATCCCATCGATCCTAAAGACCAAGAGAAAACCACATTCACTTGTCTTTATGGAACATTTGCTTACAAAAGAATGCCTTTCGGCTTATGCAATGCTCCTGGGACTTTCCAAAGGTGTATGATGGATATCTTCAATGACATGGTCGAAGAAACTATGGAAGTCTTCATGGATGATTTCTCGGTCTATGGTGATTCTTTCTCTCATTTCCTTGCCAATTTAGAACGTATGCTCAAACGGTGTGAAGACACTCGTCTCGTTCTTAATTGGGAAAAATGCCATTTCATGGTAAAAGAAGGCATTGTTCTTGGACACAAAATCTCCAAAGCCGATCTTGAAGTGGACAGTGCTAAAGTCGATGTTATTGCTAAATTGCCTCCACCTTCAACCGTGAAGGGTGTGAGAAGTTTCCTTGGTCATGCGGGCTTCTATCGTCGATTCATTCAAGATTTTTTCTAAAATCGCTCGCCCGATGACCCACCTCTTGGAAAAAGATACTCCTTTCATCTTTTCTAAAGTGTGTCTTGAATCCTTCACTCTTCTTAAGGACAAGTTAACTAAGGCACCGGTCTTGGTTACCCCTAATTGGGAGCTACCTTTTGAATTGATGTGCGATGCTAGCGACTTTGCCATTGAAGCGGTTTTGGGCCAAAGAGTGAACAAACACTTCCAACCAATCTATTATGCTAGCAAGAAAATGACGGGGGCTCAATTGCATTATACCACTACCGAAAAAGAGCTTTTAGCTGTAGTGTATGCTTTTGAGAAGTTTTGCCCCTATCTTGTTCTTTCCACCACCATTGTCTATACCGACCATTCCGCGTTGAAGTACTTGTTAACTAAACAAGATTCCAAGCCAAGACTTCTTCGCTGGGTTTTTCTCCTTCAAGAATTTAAAATCGAAATTCGTGACAAGAAGGGATCCGAAAACCTAGCCGCGGATCATCTAAGTAGACTTGAGGATCCTTATCAAGGGGATCATCCGAATCAAGAGATCAATGACTCTTTTCCCCTTGAGGCCTTAATGTCTATCACTTCCAATCTTGATGACACCCCGTGGTTTGTGGACATTTCAAACTACTTAGCGGGTGGAATTCTTAAGGAAGGGTTAACGTCCCAACAAAACAAAAAGTGCTTAAAAGACATTGAACACTATTTTTGGGACGACCCTTACCTTTTCAAACAATGTGTGGATCTTGTCATTCGTCGATGTGTTGATGGGCCAACAGCGTTACTAATCCTTGAAGCTTGCCATAAAGGACCCACCGGTGGTCACTTTGGTCCTAATTACACCGCGAAGAAAGTATTCGACTTTGGATTTTATTGGCCCACCATTTATCATGACGCTCATGAAATGGTTAAACATTGTGATGCTTGCCAACGCCAAGGCAAGATCACACATAAAGATGAGATGCCTCAAAATTTCATACAAGAATGTGAAATATTTGACGTATGGGGTATCGAATTTATGGGGCCATTTCCATCATCCAAAGGGAACAAGTACATCCTTGTAGCCGTTGACTACGTTTCTAAGTGGGTTGAAGCAAAGGCTCTCCCTACGAACGATGCAAGGGTGGTTGTGAACTTTCTGAAGCAACTTTTTCCTCGATTTAGTGTTCCTCGTGCTATAATCAGTGACCGCGGGACTCATTTTTGCAATGATCAATTTGCTCGAGTCATGGCTACGTACGGTGTCAATCACCATCTTTCCACCGCTTATCATCCTCAAACAAATGGTTAAGCCGAGATATCTAACCGTGGATTGAAGCGAATTCTTGAGCATACTATGGGAGAGCATCGTGCCTCGTGGGCCGATAAGTTAGACGATGCTTTGTGGGCTTTCCGTACCACCTATAAGACGCCAATTGGTTGTACTCCATATCGTCTTGTGTACGGGAAGGCATGCCACCTCCCTATCGAGCTGGAATATAAGGAATACTGGGCCTTGAAGTGGGCCAATTTCAACATCAACAAAGCCGGCGATCTTCAGAAGATTCAACTCAATGAGCTAAATGAACTAAGGAATCAAGCTTATGAGAACTCATTGATCTACAAGGAGAAGACCAAGATCATCCATGATGATAGGATTAAGAACCGAGAGTTCCACGTTGGGGATCAAGTTTTACTCTTTAACTCTCAGTTGAAGATCTTCTCGAGCAAGCTGAAGAGCCGTTGGTCTGGTCCATTCACCGTCGCCAAAGTCTTCCCATACGGAACCATTGAGCTTTCTCAGCCAAATGGGCCTAATTTCAAAGTGAATGACCAACGTGTGAAGCTGTACTTTGGTGAGGACATCTCTCATGAGATGATTCCATCCCTCACCACATTTCCCTTGAACTAGTTTTGGGTCGAGTCAGGCTCGTGACTCGGTTAACAAAAACAAGCGCTTCTCGGGAGGCAGCCCGTTGATCTATCCTTTATCGTTTTCATAATAAGTGTAGGGGGAGCCCCGTATGTGTTTGTTGTCTTGTTTCTTATGATGTGCAGGGATTAAAGCTTCAAAGATCCATTTTCGATGACTTTTGACGAACCGTGATCCCATGTACCCGTCTTCCCGGTTCTATCCTAAACTGTCGTGATTCAATATTTTATATCTTATATGTTCACATTGAAATCACTATAGTTGTCCTCTCCTTAGC
This sequence comes from Glebionis coronaria, assembly GCA_025667525.1. Lineage (NCBI taxonomy): Eukaryota > Viridiplantae > Streptophyta > Magnoliopsida > Asterales > Asteraceae > Glebionis > Glebionis coronaria. Next base: position 81,331,721 of record CM046880.1, read on the forward strand.
AAGATTTAAACAACGCGCACAATGTCCTAAGTGTAGGGGAGTTTACTCCCACATGCTTAAACATTGAGGACAATGTTTATATCAAGTGTAGGGGGGACTTCTATCGAAATAAGTGGGCTTTTCCATGAAATTGTCCTCATTTTAACCGTAAAATCTGATTTTTCGAAATTTTTCAAAATTTTTAATCTATTTTGGCCTAGTAATATAGTAGTATTTTCCTTTGTTATCGTTATTTACTTTCCTTGCTAAAATAAAGTTTAATAAAGTGGTTTTAAAATTTTTCAAAGTCGTGAATATTTTGACTCTACCCGAGTTTACTTATCTAAGTTTACTCTAGCTAGTATCCTTGACGTGTTTAAGTCAAGTTTTGCTAGGCTTTTATATAGGGAACTTTAAAACGCGAAAGTCTTAACTCTCACGGGTTAAGAACAAGAACTTTTCGCAAGTTCCTATAATTGATCCTAGAGAGTCGTTTATCAAGGGAACTTTAAAATGCGAATTCTAAACTTGAAAAAGTCTAAGAGTTTGTAAGATCCTATAGATGACTCGAAAACCCAAAACTTTGATTTAAGTGGCTAAGCATCCACGAGTCTCATTCCTTGAGATTTTAAATTGTGGAGAACGAGAGATGATAGAGTCAATTATAAGTCTGGTATTCTTTCATGAATTTATGTGAGTTGATTATAAGCTTTTTCTCCCATCACTTGCGAATAAATTTAATTGCAATAAATAAGGTTGTACGATTTGAAAAGTTACTTAGCTTCTAGCCCAAGATCGTTTAAAAGTTGCTCGGTATTAATTAGAGTTCATAGCCAAGGCATAACTTATTGAAGCGGGATGCGAAGATTGGCGAGTCCGAAAAGGCCCTAACAAGGCATGAGGGCTACATTTTGTTGCTAAAGATCCCAAGAGATGTGAAGAATCATTTATCAAAAATCTATATGAAGGATCGAGACACACGACGAAAAGCAAATACTCCCCTAAAGATCATGGAGAAGTCTATCCAAAAAGGCCCTAACAAGGTATGAGGATAAATAGATCCAAGTCCTAAAAGGAGGCGGATCGTTGTATATCAAAGTTCAAAATAAAAGATTGGAGAAAAATGAAAAATTCGTGGTCCAAATATGAAGAATCTCTCAAAATGTTCAAGTGAAGAAATTCCTAAAATGAAGAGAAGACCATAATCTCATGAACGTCTCTCAAGATTCTAAGTATGAAGTCGCTGCCAAATATCGGTCCGAGAAAGGTCTCAAATCGTGAAGCGAGTTATGCCAAGATATGAACTTTAAGAGGTCCCGAGAAGTAGTTTTAAAAGATTTTTTTCTTTTAGCTAACTATTGATTAAATCGTCCTACTTTATTTTCAGCCTAAATAACTATCGAAATAAGTGAAACAATGCATCCTCGTGATCATTCAAGACAAAATTAAAATATAAGAGATACACCTAGGAATAAGGGAGTCTAAGTAAATAATTGGGCCAAATGAGTTCGTGTTAGTTTCCTAACTTATAATAACAATGATCTCATTTTAAGCTTGGTATGGGGAACGTGAAACTTGAGGATGATGAACATTCATGACGGCCAAAACCCCAAATGTAAGTATTTGATTTCTTTACTTGTTTTGTTCTTTTAGTTTCATTAGTATTTAGTATTTAATAAAGGCCAAGGTGGGTTATTTATGATGTGAATGTAATCTGTGCTTTGAAATTAATGCATTGCATGAGGGCATTGCAATGGTCAAGTGTAGGCGATTTAATAAGTGTGAAAACACTTATCCTTTTACCACTTATTTCCAATAATAACAAGACCAAAACGTATATTTTATGTCGTAAAAGTCGGAATTATGCGTGGTTTGTGTTTTTATTGTGTTTTAGGACAAAAAGATGAAAAGGAAGAAAACATGGGCTATCACGGGCTTTTATCGAAGAAAACGAGAAAAGACGAAGTCAGAAGATCAAGAGTGCAAAAAGAATGGAAGTCCAAGGCCTATTCTGAAGATTTATCGAAGAAAAATTCTAAAGACGGAAGTTTAATGAAGTCGAAGAACTCAAGTCTAATAGAAGAAGAAAATTATAAGACAAGTTCAATTTGTATCGACAAATCCCGAGACGACGTCGAGAAATACAATTATTTAAATCGAGTCGAGAAGAAAGAAAGAAGGAAGCAACACATGCACCTTCCCACCTCCTATAAATTCCCTCCTAATGACACATTAGGAGGGTGTTAGCTAGTTTATTTCTTTTTTGTAGTTTTTCATTTAGAGAGAGAAAGTGTTTAACTTTCTCTCACTAAAACTTCATCTTTTCTTTCTTTCATGTTTAAGCTTTAATTCACTTTTGTAATTTTGAATCTTTAATCTACAAGTTCAAGTTTAATCTTTTAATCTTAATCTTCTTCTTCCTTTCTTGATTTTGATTTATCTTTGATCCGAAATGTTCTTGATTCGAGTTTGATTTTGATGTTTTTGTGATTAAAAAGTGTATCTTTTTATTCCTTCCTAAGTTTTTATACGGTTTAAGCTTTAAGCTTGTTGTGCTTATTGGCTTATTTCGTATATATAGCTTATTGTCTTTTAAGTTTTCTTAAAAATTTAGTCTTTTTAAAGTTTGATTTATAAAAGTTTGTTTATTTCGTGTTTTAAAAGAAAAGTTTTAAATTTTATGCTTGTTTTGATTTGGTTAAGGTTTGAACAAGTGCTTTTTCGTATTTGCTTATTAGTGCTTATTGAGTGTTTAGCTTATCTCCATTTTCGGATTAATTTGTGCTCCATCGCAATCTTAGGGGTTTACTCATTCCGACGCTACTTTCCGATGGTTTCAGTGTGATCGCAATAACCTTTAAGGTTTTACTTTGCGATCAAGTGTTTTTACCCCTTATTCCGATCGTGATTGTGATCGCTCATTGCGATCGCACATTGCGACTGGTCTTAAGGTTTTATAAGACGAAACTCTGCCAAATTTTTGTTAGCAACATTCCGACAGAAGTGACATTCCGACGTGTATTCCGATAGCTCAGATCTTAATTATTCCGATATTAGACATTCCGATAGGCTTACATTCCGATAGAACTGCATTCCGATAGAGTTGATTTACTATTATTCTGATAGAATTTACTTTGACATTCCGATGGTTTTGTTTGCACTACATTCCGACAGAATTCACTTTGTACATTCCGATGGGTTAAGTTTTTAAGTTTTATAAAGTTTTAAGTTTTAAGTTCATTACGTTTTAATTTCTAAAAATTGCACGCTTCCCGAAATCTCTGTTTTTACCATGTGTTTTTCTAATAATTTTTAGTTTAATTTTTAAAGCTTTCATTTTACTCAACGACATTTTCATATTTACTTTTAGTTTAAAATAGATAACCAAACCATTTATTTTTCCACCAAGAATGACTGAGTCGCACTTTCTACTAGTAATCAATTCGTAAAGATCGGACGATAAACTCTTTCATAACTAAGTGAAAACCTAGTTATTACTTCCTCCACAAGACACTATTAATATTGATCCTTCTTTCACTATGCCTTCTATGGAAGATTACCCACCTTTTGATGATGATGAGGAGCCTAACATGGACATAATAGCTATGAATTTTTTGATACCTACACCTTCATTGTCTCATGACGCTTTGATCACTAAGGCGGAATCTTATATGGTTGATACGAGTTCATCTTCTTATTTTTCATGAAGGGAAAGGTTTTTTATCCTTGGATCCGTCTATTTGGGAAATATTGGTTTTCATCTACTCCACTTAATATTATGACTTCGATTGATATGTGCTTCTTGTATGAGCTTACTTTAGTGATGCTACCTATTTTGGAGTTGTTCGAATGTATAAATGGAAACTATGTATTTGATCCTGGGGTGATTTTTATATGAGAGCTTTCGTATGTTGGACAAACTTGAGACACGTTGGACCGTTCCATTTATCGAGGCGGATATTGTAAATATTATAGTAAATGGCAACGTGCTAAGTTTGAGTGTATCATGTGAGATATGCTTCAAAGTGATATCTTTTATTCTCCATGATGGTTTCCCCAAGGACAACCTTATTCGGGGCCGAGTCGAGCTAGCGACTTAGGGTTAAAAAAACTCACGCATTGAATAATTAGGTTATAAAACGTAGAGTAGATCTAAATAGGTTAGGTTTAATTAAAAGGTGTTATAATAGAGTTGAAGTGGAGGGGTGGCCTTTCTTCGTCTTTTCGTGTTTGTTTCAAGGGTTGCTCTCTCTCTTTTCATGCTTGGAGCTTATGGAGGAGGCCCATCTATGCGGTTCACTTTGATTAGTTTTTGCTATTGTGATATAAATCACTTGTGCTTAAAATTAATACCCTTTATTTGATCTTTCCTTAGCTTGGGTTAAACAAAGTACGCAATGTCATAAATGTAGTGGAGTTTACTCCAATAATCTTAAACATTGAGGACAATGTTTATCTTAAGTGTAGGGGAGACTTCTATCGAAGTGACCTTACCTGGACTTTGTCATTGACCTTCATGATAACTTGGAAATTAATTTTTCAAACATTTTTCAAATTTTTGATCTACTTTGGCCACCAAAAATATGCATTCATAATTTTTGTATCAATCATTTTTCATCTTGCATAACACATTTGCATTGTATATATTTCTTCTTTTGTTTGTTAGTTTATCGTAATCTTTGGAATATCTAACTATGGAGATGATTATTAGAGAGAGAGATAGATGAAGATGTAGAGAGAGAAACTAGAGAGAGGTTGGAGAAAAAAATGAAGGATTAGATTAAGTGTGTGAAAAGTGAATGACCAACCACTCCTAACATGCTAGGAGGGGGTATATATAGCCCATCCTACATGTGGGCTATATGGGCTATATTGGATCACGATCCCAATATTATTGGAGTGACCGAATCTTTCTAAATACGTAAAAACGTATTTCCAACAATCTCCCCCAAAGGGAGGTCACTCCAGGTTACAATGTCCTAAATAGTCTATAGCTCGTGATCTATGCTAACAATGATGTGACCGAGACTTTCCTTGGAAAAACGTATTTCCAACAATCTTCCCCAAAGGGAGGTCACACCATTTAACAAAATCTTAAACCTAGCATACTATGCTTGAGTCTTCGATCTTGTTCTTGTGAACATGCTGATGTGATCTTTGACTTTAGTCTTGAGCATGTTTCCTTGCCTTGACCTTGTGCATTCATCACTTGTGATATTTCCCTCTTCGTGACTTCATGTTCCACATACTTATACTTTTATAAATTCTGGAAAGCTTCAGAGTTTGATACAGCGGAAGACTTGACTTTTAGACTTTCTTGAATTTGTTGAAGTATTAAGTGCATACAGTATAAGCATGTGTTGACGACTTCTTCTGGATTGTACACCGCAATGCAACCTTCTTGTTACGCTGCATAAGACAGTTAGCAACAAAACATATACGCGGATGAAATGGCCTTGAACATTTCATTCTAATTCGGTAGCATTTTACCTCTGGTCGGTGAAGACCGTTGGACGATATAAAATATCGTACTTGTGACAGGTAGTTTCAATTAAGAAACTCCTTGACAAGATTTCGCGGGTAAACCCTTTCTCTTTATTCGACCGTCCAAAGCTGACTGCGAACATAAAGAGTGAATCATTTGGATAATAATATCCGCATGATTTGAATCCGTCAAATCATGTTCCTGGAACAAGTGAAATTCAATTAAGAACCACACCATCGTTGCTTTCCAGTTGTCACAAGCTTGATTCGTATAGAATCTTACAAGTTACCTACCAAGTGTTGTTTGAGGTTAACACTAGAAGGATTTCCACTCATCACTGTGAACACTAAGGTATCACTCTGAGTGTTCTGTCAAGATCGCTAAGATTTTGCGTAGAGGCCTGGAACGTGTTTAAATTCATTTAAGAATTAAACCACTGTTGCTTTCCAGTTATCACAAGTTTGATTCATAAAGAATCGCACAAGTCACCTACCATGAGCTTTTTGATGTTCTCTCAAGAAGGATTTCCATCTTCATTGTAAATACTTTCGTATTACTCGGATGTTCAGGCAAGATCATGAAGATTTTGCGTAGGAATCTTAAGATCTTTCTTACTTTTCACAGTGTATGAAGAAGCAAGGAAATATGAAAGTGTGTCCTAATGAGATATTTGATGATCTCAAATGGCTCTAGACTCGATCGCGCACTTTAGATTTTAGTGATAGGAGGCTGGAGAAGAGTGTCACCTTTTCAATACCAATTTACTCGAAGTGAATAAATCGATAGATAACGTGTTGATCTCCGTGTGATTAAAAAAAATATCTTTTAAGAGATATATGAGTTAGATGGGATGGGTTATGCATTGCATCACTGGGTCCATGATGTCTATCTTCAATATCAAGAATCATTAAAAATGATCTCAATAGCATATGTGTTGACCCGGTTTCTGCCTAAAGTTGTAAGGAGGGCTTCTTTCTTTACACCCTTTAACTTTACAATTCTTTTTCATTCTTCAAACCCTTCAATGCTTACCAATACGTCATAACTAGCACCTTGTTGTGATTGTTCCAGTGCTAACTTAAGTACTTGGTCGGCATTCAGCTACGTTCACAATCTTTCTCCATCTTTCCTAAGGACTACTATTTCTAGCTATGGAATGTCCTTGGGAAGATTCCTCCGGTTCTAGAAGAATCATTGGACTTAACCTATCCTACCATCCTTATGTCACCACAATCTTCATCGTCGTGAAACAAATGGGTTTTGGGTAAGTATATGTCACCATGAAATCCATTTTGAAGTGCAAATCCATTTTGCTCCCCCTTAACATATGCCACGATATCCAAAAACATTTCGCACATGTCGGGATGAGCTAGCACGTTAAGTCAAACCATTTGTGATTAATCATTTCCCATATTAAATCACATTTTCTCCTCCATATTAAAAATATTAACCCAATCGATGTTTTTAATATCAATTGATTTAATGGCATTTTAAGAAAATTTGGAAAGAAAAATGCAAATCCAATTATCTTCATGAATTACACAAGCTCCCCCTCAAATTAATGAGGGTGTGCTGAAACGTAAATTAAATACCTGTTAAACACCAGTGTAAGGTATTTATCACGTGCAAAGATCATATATGATAATGTATTCACAAGATTAGCGATTTATGAGGTTGGACCTGAATGATGGAGAACATCATATGAAAGAAGCACATGGTTCTTGTTCACGAATGTTGGTCGCCTCATCACGTCTGAAGTTGTCTGTTGACTCCATTTGATTGATATCGTTGTCTTGACACCAACATGTGAACTTGGCACTTTCGGCGTCAAAGATTCTGAATGCTGGACAATTGCTCCCCCTCAATTGTTGACCCGTGTTCTATTGAAAGAGTTGTAGTCACCGTTTGAGTAGTCGCATCGTTGAGTATGTAGATATCAAATGTAAATTGCTACGTGAAATTGTGTATAATGCAGTTCGTTTTTCTCAGTTCTTGCTAATTGAAAGTCCAACCAATATCGGGTTTTTAACTGTTTTTGGTTGTTAATCTTTTTTGGATATTCTATTTGCTAATTCAACTAAGCCTTGCAAGACTGAAAAATATTACCTACTTATATGTAAAACATAGTGCAATTACCAAGTTTTTATTCAAGTAAGATTCAAAATGTAAATTTTAAAACTAAAAGGACTGAAAATGTAAATTCTATGAAAAATAAATGCTTAAAATGTAAATTCTAACAAGTAAAAGGACTGAAAATGTAAATCAGCAAACTATAAGGATCAAAAATGTAAAGTATGTAACAAACTAACCAAATAGTAACAAATTCCAAAACTTGCTAACTAAATTCTAACAAATTCAAAACTGAAAGGACTTAATTGTGCAAACCCTAGAAATTATCAAGTTTTAGCCAAAGTTTTAAACTGTTTAATACACCAAGGACCAAAATGCAATTCTGAAAACTTTTTAAGCCAAAACGGGTTACAATGACAAATAAGCTCGTTTAAGCTTATTACTGGACCAAAATCATTCAAACCAATTGCAAAACACTTAGAATTCAAAATAAGCTAGGTCTATAAAAGGAAACTTGCTGAAAATGTCAAATAAGCAAATAAGCACTTTACAATAAGTACAAAATAAGCTCTAGGACAATCTGGACATGCACAACTGGATTTTTGTGCTTAAACTGATTAAAGAGCTTAAATGATGAACGGGAAATCAAGTCATAACAAATTTCATCAAGTAATAAGCTGGGAAATTGAAATAAGCTGAAAATGGCTTATGTTGACCAAGCGTTGACCAGAATTTTTTGACAAAAACCTGAAACTCTCAAATATCAACCAATACCAACTACTAAGTGGATTTGTGAAAGAAAATTACTTGGTTAATGAATAGAATCAAAAGATCTGAAAATGCAGTTTCCATTTACAGTAACTTGCCTTTCCTCAAGCATTCAGATTTTAGCTTATTTCTCCTAGCTGAATGGAAACTATATCAAGTGCTTATAGACTATGAAACTTTATAATATGACCTACAATTGAGAACAGGTTTGGTGAAATTTCATCAAGAATTCAGTAAATGGCAAGCAAATGAAATTGAATACTTTTTTAAACCAAAACTGAATGAAAATGACCCAATACTTTTTCTTGCCAATTACCTTTTTTGACTTAAGAGTTGACTTGAAAATGCTTCAAAACTACTTTTTATCACTTGATTAATGAATATTAACACTAACTTTCCAAAAACTAACACTTGAAAATCATTAATTGTGTAAACCCAAACACTCCTTTATTTGATTTATATGAAAATTCTCAAAGACTTTACAAGTTCTAATTCAAGCTGAGTAAAATCCTTTATCAATCCAACCTTAATAACCAAAAAGAGATGTGTAAAAGTTACTAGCAAGTATGTCAAGCAACAAGAGCTCAAATGGAAATGCAAAGCTAAAAATGGCAGATATAAGCTATCAACAAGAACAGTTATCAAAGAAATTAGCAGATTAGCTACAATTAAGCTACAAAAGCCATGGAATCAAATCAATAACAGCTAAACAGGTTTTATCATACAAACACAATCAAGATTAACTAGGAATTAAGCATGCATTTGACAAATTGAGTGGAATCAAAAACAAGAAGCTTTAGAACCATGTGAAGAAACCATTGGGAAGTAGAGGAGTGTTGTACTCTCTATCCTAGTGCTAACCACCACCTTAGCAGTAGATCAACCATCTACAATCAACAAATCTGCTACAATCAACAAGAACATCTCCATGGCATGAACTCTTCTCATAAGCTATGGATTTGAACTGAAAACAACAAACAGCTACAATTCTTCTTCCAAAGTTAGTTATGATCTGTGACAATCCGTCAATTTATGGTTGATATTTTATTCTCGAATATTATTTAAAAACATTATTTTAATTTTACAATATGAACTCACTTATTTTTGGGAAGAAATTTGGATTTAGGTCTTGAAGTAGCATCGACTACGTTTAAACCGGAGGATTCTACGTTACGTGCTTACGTTTACATACACCGTCTTTGGTGACAGTCCGACATTTCAAAAAAATAAATTTATCTGTGAATATTATTTTGGAGTTTTAAATTTGTGTTGGTTCATAAACTCACAAATTTACGAGAAGAGACTAGGACTTACGATTTTATTTTAACGTCCTTTACGACTAAACCGGAAACCCTAGGATTACGTATTTACGTTTTCGAACTCCGTTCTTTATGAGACAATTTTTATTGGATTCGTTTTGTGCCGTTGATTCATAATTTATAAAAACGTTTTTTGTAAAACGACCCGAGGGCACGCAAATCGAGGAAACTAGAATCGAGGAATACCCGTAAACTAGTGAGATGGGACAAAATACATTGTCCCACCCTACTAGCACACATGGGGCGGCCAAAAACTCACCAACACCCTTAGGTGTCAAGCCTTGAATTAACTACAACACACTTGTCCATTTTAGCTTCCACTTGAAGCTACCTTCCATCAAAACCACTACCTAAACCATTTTCCTCATTTGCACCATGCAAAACTAGCTACAACTCTCCCACTCTCTCTTGATATGCCGTCCCTACTCCACCATCAAACACCATCTTGATCAAAAATCAACCATGAAATCCTATGTTATTTCTACATATGTTGAAGCCCTCTTGAAGCTCTCTTGAATGGTGGTGATTATAACATCCATGGAGGAGTTTTCATAGTGTCTTGAGGCTGATTTTCCACAAGGTATACATGAAGAATTGTGGTCTTGAAGATGGTCTTGGCTATGCACAAGTTTCTCCATCCAAATCCATGTCAAACTCATAACCTACATCATCATGGTGGTATAAAGATTGTCCTCCTCATCTTCTTATTATTTTGATTATGTAAACATGTATTTTATTTCCTATTGTATATGTATATGATGATTATATGATGATAAAAATGTTATGTGGGGATTTGGTGTTGATAAACATGATTAAAAAGGTGAAAGACTATAAGAAACAAGGTTAAAATCTTGGTTAAATTTGATGACTGTATAAAACAGTAAAGAACCATATGGTAAACTGATAAAATCATGAAGTATAATGGATTTAAAGTAAGCTATGGGTCTTGTACACATGTGAGAGTTGGCCATGCAATGGAATCATTGTAATGAGTGAGATATGATCAAAACAAGTTTAGGGTATAAATCTGAGGTTACTGTTTTGGACGATTTTTAGAAAATATTTAGAAGATGATTCAACAGTAGCTATAGTAGTGTTAAATGTAGCACATATCATTTAGTTTATGTGATAAAAATTTGAGCTTCTATCTCCATATAGAACTCAAGATATGGCAGTTTTGGTGAAAGTGAAGATAAAAATCAGATTTTTAAAAAATAAAGTATAATACTATTATATAAGCACTCAAAATTATATTGTATAAAATGTAAAGTTAAAACCCACTAACTCATGAATTTTATTTATATAAATATGTTAAAGGTTAAATAAGTGGACATTTTATAAAAATGGTAACTTGTTAAGTTTTATAAGTTATAAAAACTATAAACATGATATTTACGACTTTTTCGGCTATCGCCGTAAAAATTAACGTTTTTGTTAAATAAAACTAAGATGGTTGGACCCGTCTAATGAAAACTTTATAAAACTTATATACTGATATATAGACATGTATAACAAGTAAAAACCAATAAAACCCGAACTATAGGGCATACGGACATTAACGAGCTAAGTAAACATATTGGACTAATACTTGGGCTAATAATTGGACTAAATAAGACAAACACTCATAAAAAGAACTTATTGGGCTTAACCCATTTGGGCCCAACTTGAAAGTTTAAATACTGATAATATAAGTTTGAAAAGGATTAATAAGATTTAAAGAACTTATAATAAGTTTATTGGACTTAAAACACGTAAATAGGTAAAACGAGAAAACTAGTATAAAAGTTGTCGACACATAACACAAAAATGAGTAAATGAGAATATGTAAACCCACTTGATCATCATATATATATAATCATCATATGTATACATAATTGTTATTTTATAAAGTCATTGGACATGAGTCTAAGACGAGTATTATTTGTCTAGGTTTCCGTGATTGAAGCACGTACCGTACGACCGAATTGCCGATAACCCGCCTTCCCATATCAACGTGAGTTCATAGACTCGCACTCTTTTAAATGTTTTATAAATGTTTTATAAACCCGCGAGGGAGATAACATGTTAGTTTTTATAAAAATAGGACACCATTTGTCCCGATTGCTTGTTTATTGATTTGGACCCGAATGATTGAATGACCCAATTGTATGACCCGATAAATGATTAAAGGACCCGATAGATGAAATTAAATGGATTATTAAAGTTAGGTTATGTCACTAAAAGTCCCATTAGCATGAATTGTGAACTACCGGGATTTGGTAGACGCTTATGCATTTAATAGTACTATTTGGGGACGATCACCCCAGTTCGCGCCTTGACGGTTGATCCCCGTCGTGCCACATTGATTGGTAAGCGAATTTATGTATGAGAAGATTTCCATAGCGTGACCTTTGTGACGACACGCTACTTTAGATGGGAAAAATTTGTATCGGGTTAGCTACCCATTTTGGTTTAGTAAGGTAACAATGTCATGCGGCTTATAATAATCCAAAAATTAACGAAATACTAATAGACGCTTTGAATTACAATGTATTGCCTGACTAGCAATACAGGGTCATACTATTGATATTATGTTTGTGTTTTGGTTTTTATAACCATATTCATATAATGGTTTTATTTAATCTATACAACGTTGCAAAACGTATTGTATGGTGTTTTTAACGACCATGATTCGTATAATGATTTTTAAGGCAAATGCCTATATTACGATTTTCGATAAAGATTTGTATAAAATGACTTTGGCTATTTTATGGCCTATTAAAATGATTTGTACAAGATGATTTTCAGTAATAATTTTATACTGATATTATATTGATGAATTTTATTAAACTCTATGAATTCACTCGGCGTTATCGCTGACCCTTTTCTTTAACATGTTTTATCTCAGGTACTTGAAGGTAATTCTCGAAAAGACAACAAGAATTCATGGCCCGCACCTAAACAATATTTTCCATTCAAATACCTTGTAAAACTTTGTATGAAATTGTTGTCCCTAATATATGATGATTCTAGCACACGAATTAAAGAAAGAAAGGTAGATAAAAGAAGAATTCTAGAGAGAGAAAGTAGTGAGAGAAAGTAGAGAGAAAATGGTTGGTGAAACTTGTGGAATATTAGATTAGAAGAAAATGAAATGACCAACACCCTTCCTAACATGCTAGGAAGGGTTTATATAGCCTTTGCTTACATGTAGCTTAATGGGCTATATGATCATGGGCCGGGCTTTCCTTTTGGGCTTTGGTTACTTATTAATGAACCTTAGCTTAAAGTTAAGCCCGTAATAACACGACTAATATACTACCTATTACAACGTTCTAAAATACGATACATAATAAACATATGACCGAGCATTCTTGTTTGGCTCAATATTTTGAGGCTAACAATCTCCCCCAATGAGAGGTCATAAACCTTTGGTCATTTAGGAAATTTGTAGAGATTACTAATCTCGCCATAAAGGAGTCTTGAACGTGTAATAGTAGTCTTGTTCCTTCATGCTGTGATCTTTGAGCCTTTGTCGTTGTCTTTCGACTTTGTCTTTAAGCTTGAGATCTTCAAATCATCCTTGACTTGTCTTTGCCATCTTGCGATCTTGTGTCTTCATCCACATGCTCACACTATTAATTGTTGAATATGTCTTTAGGCATGAGTATGTAGTTTCTGAATCTTTGACTTTGTTGTGTACACCGTGACGCCACCTTCTCGAGACAAAACATAGACACGGATTGAATGGCTTTGACATTCGTCCTAAATCGGTAGCGTTTTACCTCCGGTCGGTGAAGACCGTTGTACGATATTAAATATCGTACCTGTGATCAGGTAGATTCAATTAAGAATCTCCTTGACAGGGTTTCGCGGCTGTACTATCCGTTCTCTTTACTCGACCGTCTCAAAGCAAGACTGCGAACATAAAGAGTGAATCAACTGGATAAACATCCGCTTGATTAAAGTCGTCAATTCAAATTCCTGGAACAAGTTTGATTCTTAAAGAATCTTACCATTGTTGCTTTCCAGTTGACACAAGTTTGATTCATAAGAATCTCACAAGTCACCTACCGTTGCGCTGTTTGATGTTGACGCTAGAAGGATTTCCATTCGTCACTGTGAATATTAATGAATATCACTCTGAATGTTCTAGCAAGACCATAAAGATATTGCGTAGAAACCTGAAACGAGTTTGAATCAATTCAGAATCAAACCACTGTTGCTTTTCAGTTTTGCACATGTTCAATTCATAAAGAATCTTGCATATGACCTACCGCAGTGTTGTTTGATGTTAACACTGGAAGGATTTCCACTCATCATTGTGAATACTAAGTAGTATCACTCTGAGTGTTCTAGCAATATCGCAAGGATATAGCGTAGGACTCTCTTGATCTTCATCCGTGTGTCCTAACGAAATTTGATTGATCTCTTGGCTCTAGACTCGATTTGTGCACTTTTAGTGGTCGGAGGCTGGAGCAGATGCCACCTATTCAATATCAACTATCTCGGAGTGAGAAAGTCAATAGAAGTCGTGTTGATCTCCGTGACAATAAAACAAACTTCTTTTGAGAGAAGCCTGAGTAGCTAGGAAAGGGTTGTGCTTCACATCACTAGGTCCATGATGAGTTTGTCTTCATGATGAGTTGACCCGGTTTCTGCCTAAGTTGTATGGAGGGCTTCTTTCTTTAGACCCTTTATCCTTACATTTCTTTTTCATTCTTCAACCCCTTCAATGCTTACCAAGACATCATTACTAGCACATTGTTGTGATTGTTCCAGTGCTAGCATCAGTACTTAGTCGGCATTCTGCAACGTTCACATTCTACTCCATCTTTCCTAAGGACTTCTAATAATCTATTGGATTGTCCCTGGGAAGATCCCTCCGGTTCTGGTTGGATCATAGGACTTAAACCTAACCATCCTTTTGACACCAATAACGTCGTGAATTAAAGATGTTGTGGGTATTTGATCGTAACCATGAAAACCACTTTAAATTCTAACAAAGTGTTTGAAAGACATTTAACACCTTGCTAGTTTTGTCGTTTTAGAAATGCTCCCCCTTCACATGTGCATCGATAATCGAAAGTGTTTCGCACATGTAGGTAAGAGTTAAAGTGCTTGAGTCTTATATTAGATCACATTTTAATCACATTTTCTCCCCCTATCTCTGATATATAAAATCTTTTGATATTAGAGATACCAAATTTGATTAAAATATATTTTGAAAAATAGTCTTGAAATCTCCGGGAGAAAGATGTGTTAATCTTTTGCATGAAGTTAAAATGCTCCCCCTCAAAAATTGATCCAATTGAATTGTCATTGTGAGGATATGATCCACATTTCGCTTTTTGAGGATGGGAGTTGTTGAACACACAATTTTTGAAAGATTTTGAATATCATTGAAAAATTCTTGAAAAAATTGTGTTCAACGCTTTTTGAAAAATCAATTCTTTTTGTCGAAAGGTTTTTCTAAAGCATAAACTTGAGTTCATAGACTTTGAATGTCTTGACGAATCTACTCAAGTGTAAGAAGATTTCTCTTCTTTTGCTGAGGGTAAGGGTACTAAATCGTACACTCCCCCGTGAATATCGATCCGGGTTGCAATCTGAAAGTGATTACAAGCCATTGTGTTGAGCTCAAAACGTTGAATGTTTTGTGACAAGCTCAACCCGTGATAGATTGCTCTACCCGTTGTTTGGAAATATTTGTCCAAAATAGACAATTTCCTTTTATTAAAAGAAGAAATGACATGTTTTGAAAAATATTTACAACTTTCATTCGAGCTTTATGTACACACCTGTGTCGTTATTGAGCGACATTTCTAGGCACGTCCATATTATCGATACTGAAAGACATGTCGAGAAGAATACTTTTGGATTTTGAAAGATTTTTTAATTTTGTGTTTTGCTTTTATGTGTTTTATATTTTTGTATTTTGCTTTTTCAAAGGTATATACAAGTTGATGTTTGATAGATAAATCAAGCAGGCACCTTTGCCAGAATCTCCAGGTCTGCTGGAGTCAAACATCTCATACCAATTTTCCTAACGAGGTACTCAAACCTATCTTTCGACAGAGGTTTCGTAAACAAGTCGGCTAATTGGTAATCCGTTCCAACAAAGTATAATTCAACGATACCTCGTTCAACTTGTTCCTTTATGAAGTGGTATCTGACATCGATGTGCTTCGTGCGGGAATGCTGTACTGGATTGCAGGAGATTGCTATGGCCGACTTTGAGTCACAGTACATAGGTACTTTATCAAAGTGGAAGCCATAATCCGTGAGTTGTGTTCTCATCCAAAGAACTTGAGCACAACACGCAGATAGAGACACATACTCCGCTTCGGCTGATGAAAGTGACGTGCAATCCTGCTTCTTGGAAGACCATCCCACAAGCTTATCTTGACCTAGAAATTGTGCACCACCAGAAGTACTTTTTCGTGTATCAAGACACCCTGCATGATCAGAATCTGAATAGGCCGTTAGAAAGAAACCGGTTTCCCTCGGATACCAGAGTCCCAAATGAATGGTATTCTTAAGGTACCGAAAGATCCGTTTAACCTCCTTGAGGTGCTTTTCAGTGGGCCGTGCTTGATATCGTGCATAATAACATGTAGCATGATGAATATCAGGTCTGCTTGCTGTCAAGTACATGAGGGAACCAATCATGGAACGATATCTCGTTTGATCTATGGGTAATCCCTCCAAGTCAGCAGCTAGGGATGTGGTTGATAATGGTGTCCCAACGGGGTCACATGAGGTCATACCATGCTTTTTGATTATCTCTTGACAATACTTAGCTTGGTTTATAAAGATACCACTTGGGGATTGGTGAACTTGAATTCCTAGAAAGAATTTTAGTTCGCCCATCATAGACATTTCAAATTTGTTGTGCATTACTTTTTCAAACCATTTTGAAAGTTTTGGGTTTGTAGACCCGAAAATAATGTCATCAACATAAATTTGCACAAGCAAAATGTCATCCCCATATTTATAAGTAAACAAAGTTAAATCAATGGAACCTTTTGAGAAACCTTTGGAGACCAGAAATTTCGAGAGCTCGTCGTACCACGCCCTTGGAGCTTGCTTGAGTCCATAAAGTGCTTTGTGGAGACGATACACCTTGTCAAGATAATGAGGATCGACGAATCCTTCCGGCTGCGTGACATAGACTTCTTCCTTCAAAGGACCGTTAAGAAACGCCGTCTTTACGTCCATTTGATATACAATGAATCCCTTATGTGCAGCATAGGCAAAGAAAATCCTGACCGCTTCCATTCGAGCTACTGGTGAAAATGATTCTTCAAAACCAATACCCTCTTTCTGTCCATACCCTTTAGCCACTAGCCTAGATTTATTCTTGATGATCGTGTTCTCTTCATCCATCTTGTTTTTCCAGATCCATAGAAGATTTAATGGTGTTACATCGTATGGTCTGTCAACAAGTTCCCAGACTTTAAGTCTTTCAAACTGTTGAAGTTCATCCGTCATCGATTCAATCCAAGCATGATCAGTCATGGCTTCTTTGATGTTTTTCGGTTCAGCAGTACTCACGGCGAGTGCGAACATACAAACATCGCCATCGGTTTCAAGCTGTCGTCTTGTACGAACGGGCTGTGAAGGGTCTCCAATTACGTGAACCAAAGGATGATCTCGGGTCCAATGATGTGTTGAAGGATGTCGTTGATAAAACGTATGCATATTTGACGGATCAACATGGCGAGTAGAAGACTCTCCAGTTTCGTGTACCGGTGTACCGAATGGGTTGATAAATTCGTCTTCGTCAGATAATGCATCGTCTGCTTGATGTGTGTTCTCTGGAGCAATGACAGTAGTTATGGATGTTGTAGGATCGATTGTTAATGTGATATTCTGAGGAGGTAAATCTGCAACAACCCGTGTTGAAGTAGATGAAGTTGTATCCTTTTGTTGACTATGAACGGTATCATCATTCTTATCATGAGTGACAGCGGAAGACTTCGATGCAACTTGTTTCTCCCCCGTGAAATATTCATCATAAATCGGTCCATATAACATTTCCAACTCTTCAAGTGTCGTGTCTACTGTCATATCTGCTCTAGGAACATGTTCAGGAACCAGCTTTGAACTTGATGGTTCATTGTTGTGGTCTTGAGTTCCGAGTTCCGTGCGGTTGTGAACGGAAGTCGTTTGTCGTTGTGGATCGGGACTTAAACTGCTTTGTTCAAGTGCCATTTCTTGCAATTCATCAAATCTGATATGAATAGTCTCGACTATCAATTTTGTTCTCTTGTTGTACACTCTATATCCCTTAGACTGAGATGCATATCCCACTAAAATGCATGCATCACCTTTCTCTTTCATCTTGTCCAGATTTTCACCATCTCGAATAATGTAACACGTACATCCAAAAACATGAAGGTGTTTGAGTGAAGGTTTGCGATCATTAATTATGTGATATGGTGTCTTTTCGTGTCTTGGGATAACTAAGGAGCGGTTTTGTGTGTAGCATGCGGTTGACACGGCTTCGGCCCAAAAGTATAGTGGATATTTTGAAGCGGATAACAATGTCCGAGCAGCCTCAACTAAAGTACGGTTTCGTCTTTCAACAACGCCGTTTTGTTCGGGTGTTCGAGCAATAGATGTTTCATGTTCAATTCCTTCAGCTTCAAAATAGTTTCTCAGTTTTGAATTCAAAAATTCAGTACCTCTATCAGTACGAACCACTTTAACTTGAGCTTGAAGACCACGTTGTATCACTTTAAGGAAGCTGATGAGAACATCGGGTGTTTCATCCTTGGATCTCAAGAAGTGAGTCCATGTGTACCTTGAGTAGTCATCGACAATTACCATAACGTATTTCTTCCCATTGATACTTTGAACACGCATGGGACTACACAAATCTATATGAAGAAGATCTAACCGTCCTTTAGAGCTTGGTGTAGTCTTTGTCTTGAAACTACTCCGTTTAGCTTTACAAAGCTCACAAGAAGAACAAAGATGATCTTTGATGAATTTCAAGTTAGGAAGGCCTCGCACAATATCTTTCTTAGAAAGCAAGTTGATGGTATCGAAGTTAAGATGAGATAAACGTTGATGCCATAACCAAGCTTGAGTCGTTGAAGCTTTAGCCATGAAACAGATTGGAGTTGAAGATGTGGAGTCTTGTAGTGAAATAGTGTAGAGATCAGTACCCCGTGTTCCGGTAAGTAAGTCATTCCCATAATAATCACGAACAAAACATGTCTTCTTTCTAAAAGCAACCTCCAAATCTGCATCACAGAATTGACCAACCGAGAAAAGATTATGATTGAGCCCTTCGACGTAGTAAACCCTTTTGATAGTGATATTCCCCTGAACCAAGTCTCCATATCCTAGGATCGGTGCAAATTGATCATTTCCAAATCGGACCGTACCCAAGAACTTCTCCACGAAGTTAATTAGAATCTTGAGATTCCCCGTCATGTGCTTCGTGCATCCGGAGTCCATTATGAAGAGAATTACTTCGATCACCTACAGAAGAATTAGAACACGATGGAGCATTTGCTAAATTGGATTCCATGTTAGTTGTGATTTCCGATTCATTAGTTTCCCTAGTTTCATCACTTAGAGGCACACTAACGCTCGTAGTCACATTTTCTGTCCTAACCTTAGGCATCCATTTATATCCTGAAGGACATTGATTAGCAAACCACCATTTCCAAGGCTTGCTAGCAGACTCATATAATTCCCTAATTCTACTTCTAGGGTTCTTAGTGGTGGAGTCTGATGCAATACTTTTCTTAGGGGGGGTTGCACCAGAATGGTTCACTTTGCGTTTGGGTTTTCTAGCACTAATAGGCATCGCAGTTTGCTTCTTAGTTCTAGTTTCTACGCCTTTGACATTATTCGAAACACACATAGCATGATTAGCATTAGCACACTTTCCACATTTCACACAAACAAACTTAACTTTCATAGCATTCAAAGTCGAATCATTCAAATCGTCATTACACGCGATTACAGATGTTTTATTCTTAGAAACATTGAAAATCCTAGGGTGTTCTTCTACTTCCTTCATCTTCCCTTGAATTTTGTTTTGCAAGACCTTTTCATTCATGCGAGTGCTCTTAAGCTGGGGCCGGCTAACACTAGCAGTGGGGACTACTCCTGTAGTAAAAGACACACGGCTATTAGTGTTTCTAGAAGTATGAGGTGATTGACTTTGTTTGTTTTGTGTGGGTTTAGTGGTCAATCTATACATCCCTGGTTTAACCACATTTGTGTTCTTAATGCTTTGTGATCGAATATTTGTTTTGGGAGTGTTTTGTGGCAACCTATCCTTCCCATCCGTCTTGGGGGCAAACGCAGGTTTTGCAAATGCAGAATTAGAGAAAACAGATGGTTTTCCCAAGACAGAGGGTCTAGGCACTTTTTGAGCATTGGGTTGTCTTACAACAGGTTTCTTAACACTAGGTTCCACAATCTTCCCACCCATCTTAGCAATGAGTTTCTGCAACTCTGCTATCGCTCTGTCCCTGTCTTGTAACTGAGCTTTCAAGCCTTTAATTTCCAAATTCTGTTCGTTCATTTCTCGAAACGTTTGGGAAAGTTTTTCTTGCAATTTATTATCATGTGGAAAACTACCAACGTCTTTTTGCAAAGCAAGTTCAAGAGAATGACAATGTTTTTGAAGGAAATCAGTTTTGTGTTGAAGTAACTCAAAAGCCTTTTTATCAACATTTTCTTTATGTTTCGAAAGCTCAAGTTCAAGACGCTCACACTCTTTGATTTTATCAAGATATTTGCATGCAACATCAGAATATTCATCGATATCAGCACAAGATTGAAGAGTAACACACAAAATATCTTTGGAGAGACATTCTTCTAAGAGTAGATCATATTCGTTTGAAAATTCTAATTTGTCATTTTGAAGTTCATCAATTTCTTTTTCAAGAGACTCAACATATTTCAAATCATCAAACATTTCAGACTGAATTAAATTTTCAAACTCAAGAACATGTTCTTTTATTATCTTCGTATTTGGTATTAAAAGTTCTTTCACAAGCACAGTTATGTCGTGAGGAATCTCGGTTTTCCACTTATCCTTTTGACGTTTCTCCCAATCGCTTTCAACAATTGATTGAACATTATTAACGTGGTGTTTAAGAAAACCAAGTATTTTTCTACTTTTGCTTTTAGAAGCATCTAGAGGCAAATAATTAATATATTTAAAAACATTAGTTTTCCTCTTAGTGGCAAAAGCTTTTTTCCATTGAATTCTTTTTTGTTTGCATTCTAAAAATAATTCCTCACGAGACTTCTGTTTTTGTGGAGTGAAAAGACCATAAAGACTGTTTTCATAAGCATAGTTATATGGTTTCACAAAATCTTTATTGACCGGTGATCTACTCTCCTCATCCCAAAGGGACGTCTCTTCACTATCGAGGTTAGCTACAGGGCAATCATGATTGGTCCATTCGGACTCGTCAAGATATAAACGGGGGTTTGCAGCTTGAGCTTGTTCGAGGTACTTGGGGGTGGCAAAGCTAGGTTGACCCTTGAAAAACGACCGAGGTTCTATCATTCTTACGGTTTGAATAGATTCATGTGTATTATAAACAACTTTTTTCAAAAAATCGACTTGTTCTTCGAGATCCTTTACTTTTTCAGTATCTTTGCTTTGTCTATTTTTGAAATCTTGTTTTAATGTTTCAACCTCTTGTTTCTTCTCGTCAAGAATTTTAGCAGAATCGGTGGTGTTCATAGAAAGCCTTTGTTCAAGTTCATTAACTTTTGTTGTGGCAAGATACGTTTTTTGACGTTCATCACTTAATAAAACATTAAATTGACGTTTTTCTTTAGTTAACAAAGCAAGAGCTTCATTGTATTTATTTTCAAAATCGTCCTTATTAACGTTGATGACACGACTTTTGTACCCCTCAAGCTCGTTGGTCTTTTGAAGAAGCTCAGCCCTATAACTATCAATAGTCTCACTAGATTTTATAAGAGCGGCTTTGCATTCTTAAAAGTTTTGAGTGAGCGCTGCGTTTGCCTTCTTTAATTGCTTTTGATTCTTTCTATTTTCATTGACATCTTTTTGTAAACTAGCAATTAAATTAGCAAGCGCGACACGCTCCTCGTCATCATACTCATTTGCATGTTGATCATCCTCAAACTCATTATTGCACATGTCTGATGAATCGGGTGTGGTATTGCTATCAACCGTTTCCATCATACACGTGTCAGTAATTGTTGTTGGTAGATCACTATGCTCATGTGTATCACCAAACACATTATATTCAGCATCATCTTGTACCTTATCAATTAGCTCGGTATCAAAGATAGGACCATTGTCATCTTCAGTGACGTTAAGGACCTCATGAATCTTTGCCATGTATGAATAATGTGCCTCGAGTTCTTGGTCGGAGAGTTCATCATCTGTGTCGTCAAGCATTTCTCCTTCCTCAGCTGATAACTTGATTCTAGCTTCCATTTTCTTGCACAACAGCATCTTTTCCTTATGATAACCATAATCTTTAACCCTCTTTGGCTGCCTGCATTCCTTGGCCAAATGCCCAAAACCTCTGCAGTTAAAACACTGAATCCCACTTTGTTGCACAACTTGAGTACCAACAGTTTCCCTATTTCCAACAACAGTAGCCACCCTCTTATTATCATACTTAGGTTTTCGATCATACTTTGGAGGACTCTCAACACGTCTTCGTGTGTCATACCTTGGAGGACTCTGTGCATGGGTGTTCCTCGAGTTTGAAGATGTTCGAAGGTTGTTGTTGGTGGGTTTGTAGATCTTCTTATATTGCTTCATAACGAAAGCCATTTGTTGCTTGAATTCCCTATCCCTTTGAGCTACTTCTTCATCACTGTCTTCTTCGGATGATTGCTTAGGTATGGGTGATGGTGCTCTTGCAACTTCTTTGCCTCGGGATCGTGTTGGAACATGTGACTTGGAGACAATGGATGATCGTGGTGATGATGATTGAGTAGAGTAGGTCTTTGAAGTACGGGAGTGATATTCTGGGTAATGTTGAGTGGTAGACACCAAAGCAAGTGGATTGGAAATCTTTGCAACTCGTTCAGCTCGAAGTTCATTTGCCTCATTTTGAAATTGTTTCAAGATGTCAAAGAGCTTGTGATATGAAACTTCGTCTAACATTTGTTGTTGTTTGACCAAGGTGACAAACCGTGTCCACTCTGGTTGAAGTTGCTGTAGAAATTGGACATTGACTTGCATGGTGGAAACTTGCAAGTTGTTTCGGGTCATATCATTCATCATCTTGTAGAATCGGGAGTAATAAGAATCAATTGATTCCCCATCCTTTGATGTAAACTTGCCAAAGTTCCAAAACATCTTAGTTTTCACATCTTGTTTGTTAAGTGATTCACCTTGTTGCAATCTTTCAATGGCCGTCCACATTTCTTGAGCAGTAGGACATGCGTCAACCGTAGAGTAAATCTCATCTCCAATGCCACTGAGAATTAAGTAGATTGCTTCCTTCTCTGCATCAAACCACGCACGGTTCTCTGGGGTGAGGTCGGTCCTCTTCTCATCACGTTCATATGCGGGTTGTGCGTCACTTGTGTCTGTGGCTGGTACTGCAGGAACTTGAATCCTTGAGAGTTTATAGGGTCCTTCCAAAATACATTGCCTTAAAGCATCACCGTTAGGTTTTGTGTCAAGGTAACGTATAAAACGGGATTGCCATTGATCATATCGACCAGACACAAGCATTGGTGGTCTTTCCTTGTTACCTGCCACCATTATGTTGATGTTCGTCACACGATATTCGGCAGTAGAATCCATCTCAATATTCTCTGAAATGATGAATCGAATGTGGATCTTAAGTAGTTGTCTTGTGATTGTTTGGTTGTTGAAATTCCGAAAATTGCAATTTTTTCTCAGCCCGACAATAAATTCCTCAGTCTGACAAAACGGTAGACCTAAAAAATTTATAATCACCAAATTTTGAAATTGAGCTAGAAATGTCCTAAAACTAGTATGGAAAAAATTTGATTTTACTTGACCTAAAATTTTTAACTTCTTGTTTTTTTTTTTTTAATCTTCGTGTAAACTACGTTCCGAAACTAGTCTAGATGGTGGCTAAATCTAAAAAATACTCAAACAAAATTTAGCTAAACATGTCATCGGAATGTGTCATCGGAATGTTGCTTAGATCGGAATGTCCTTTAGATCGCAATGTGCACCTGTCGGAATCCTTAGATCGGAATGTGTACTTGTCGAAATCCCAGATCGGAATATTCAGATCGCAATGTGTACCTATCGGAATCCTTAGATCGGAATGCGTACCTATCGAAATCCCATATCGCAAAGTGGCTGTCGCAATGTGGGCAGAGTAACGTTTCAAGATTGCCTTAAAATCCGTCGCAATCCAGATCGCAATAACGATCGGAATGACCAGATCGGAATAAGGGGGCTATCGCAATACTGATCGCAAAACCCTAGGGTTATTGCGATCGAAACCGTACTTACCTTTTCCGAAATTCAAGCTGTCGCAATAAGGGACCTTTTTTCCAACTTTTTAGGCAACGATTTTAGCAACTTTTAGGCAACAAATTTAGCAACTTTTAGGCAACAAGATCGTGTTTTTAACCAAACCAAAACAACCAAATCTCTACAACAAGATTAAAGAAGTTATACGATTAAGAAACACAATCAAAAACAAGAAAAATCTTGAATTCGAGGAAGAAAAAGGATCAAATCAAACGGATCATATGAAAAACACAACAACCAATCACAAAACTACCCCATGGCGATTGATACCAATTGTTAATATCATAAGATTCAAGCTAACAAGAGGTGCTCCGGAGGTCGAGGAGGATAAAAGAAATGTTTAGACTTTTTAGAGAGAGAAAGTAAAGCTTGAAATGTAGTGTGTGTATTTAGAGAGAGAAAGGGAAATACACAAAATAAGAAAAGCCTCACCCCTCCATGGAAGTATGGAGGGGTATATATAGGCTAAACAAGAGGTCACTTTGACAACATATCAATAGTAGTCCCTCCATGTTTTGCCTATCTGAATAAAATGTAATTCCGTAAATGGCGCTCACATTTTAGGGCTAACAATCTTCCCCCAATGTGGAGACATACGGAATTACTTACAATGTTCCTAACAAGTAAAAATACAACAACATAAAGTCTTCCAAGGCGCTTTTAATGCTGAGGATGTCTTTTAATTCTTCTTGTCTTTATAACTTGTACCTCAGCTTGAATCCTCTTTGTCTTTGCTTGTTGTGGAACAATTGTAATATGCATGATTTGGATTAACTTCCCCCCAATTCATGCAGCATGTATTAAAAAACTTTCTTCATAGACTTCTTTTTGACGAAGTTTCTGAATCAGCTTCCCCCCAAACCAATATCTGTATCTTAAGCAGATTCTGACACTTTGATGTAGTTTGAACAATCTTCTAGCTCATCGGTTTAAGTGCACAGCGGAAATTTGTAGAAGAACCACACCAAATAATACTGCTCCTATACTGTTTCATGTCGTTTAGGTTTTGGTGATAATCCGTTTGGGGTAACATGCAGGAAATCAGCAACAATTCTTCTCACGCCTGCAGAATACTTCATAAAAATCATATAAGGTAAAGTAGATACCATTCCATGTACACTACTTCCCCCTTGAAGTTGATCCGATTACTTCAAAGTACACGATCTTCCCCCATGATGATTTCGAACTCTCGGAAGCATCATTATCGTGGACGTACATATACTCGAGAAGCTCTTAGTCTTAAGAAAATGTCTTGAAAAGTTTTGAAAGTCGTTGAGAAACTTTGGAATATTTTTGCTTAGACTATGAAGTACCATTGTCGTTATGAGTCTCATAAATATCCCGTGAGAATAGATTGCTGATTCCATCTCTCTCTGTCTAACTTACCAACCTCGAATTCATTCGGCTATTTGTTGTGACCACATGTGAAGTAACCCCATATTCCAAACTTGAAACTGAAGTACAATCCCCCAAATTTGTTACCTAAGCTTGCACTTATATCGATTGAAGAACGGTGCAGAAACAAGTCTCTTATACCTCTTGAAGTTATCCACACGAGCAACTGCGTGTGACACCCAAAAATGATAGTTATCCATGTCGTCGACCATCCACCCCTTGACAGTGGAAACTAGATAATTCAAGTCTCAATCATAAGTTTTATCGCCCAAGCAAGTCATCAATCGATAGACTGGGTTTGAAGAAAAGGGGTAGAAAAATAGAAGGAAGGCTCGATGATGAAATAAGTAGACGCCTTCATGAAATCCCACTTCAACTTCAAATAAAGAATACCAAATCCACTTCGTGATCACTTGTCTTTGTAGAATCAAAACTAGCCTTGTCGTTAAAGTGAATCTTATATCGGATCGTTTTAGCGTTAAGTGTTTTGTTTGCTTTGGTGTTGTGTTTGTGAATGTCATTAACTAGAACAAATTATGTAATGAATTGTCATTAAAGAAAAAAATTTGTCTAGATAACTTGTCGTTTAAGCCCAACGTCAGTCACATGCCCCACTGATGCGCGGTGAGGTCGTCGAAAATTTTTCGAAAATATTAGGTTTAAAACCTAAAATTTTCTTAGTCGTTGAAGCACTTTCGATCGATAGAAACATAACGAATACCCGACGTCAAAATGAATGTCAACGTAGCTCCAAATTAGTCTCCCGAATCCATTATCTGGTCCAGTAAAGCTCAACCAAAAATTCTCATATGAGGCCCAAAATTCATTTAGTGATCTGGTGAGTTCAATGAGGCCCATCACAAACTATAACCAAATTCCTATCTGCCAGCTTTCAACATACCCGATCCATGAAAAACACACGGTATAAGTCCCATATTACCCTAATCTTTAGGAAACCTAATCACATTTCTTAAATTTATCCGCCTCTCTTTCTTATCCCTTGAAATCTCCGTCCCCATCTCTATCATTTCTAATCTCAGATCATATATCAAATCTAATCTCCGTCCCATATTACCCACAATCTAATGATGCGAACAACCTTATACACATATTAGAAACACCCTTTATTATCTTATGCTTAGACCGAATCAAAAAACCATGAAGAACACAAGTGGATTACGGCTTCAAGATCTTAAAAAGATCTCAGGTAGGTTCAATTGTTTTTTTTTTCGTTTTGAGTCCCAATCGAAACAAATAAATCGATTATAACATTATTGTTATAAATCAGTATTTGATTTCGTAAATTAAAAACAGGGTTGAACCCAACAATGATCAGTGATGATTATTTCGTATGTATAGATCTTTAAAGATCTTGGCATGCATGTCAAATCACGAAATGATTCTGAGATCTTTGTTCTTTTTCTGTTTTGAGTCAAGATGTGATGGTGGAGTCAAAGTGACGATGGGATTAGGATTAGATGGAGTTGGTTGTTGTTGGTTTCGATTGTTGGGATTAGATAAGAGTCGGTTTGAAAAAGGTTTTATGGTCCGGCATTTTTGGTTATTTAGGTCATGATTGAAATGGTTTAATACATGATTCACATCGCAATGTATTCTTTTAAAACTAGTCATCGCAATGTTCAGTCAACACATCATCGCAATGTTCAGTTCCACTCCATCGCAATGATTCCCAAACATCCATCGGAATCTTTTAAAAAATCCAGTAGCATGACGACTTAGAATACCATTGCGATGAGTCAAACCACCATCGCAATGAGTCCCATCGGAATGGGTCCCTTCGCAATGAGTCAGTCAAACCCATCGTAATGTGTCAAAAAATAACCTATCGGAATGAATCCGAAAAAGAAGCCGTCGGAATGTAACTGTGTATCCCATCTGAATATGTCATCTGAATGTGCATCACAAAAGGGTTTTTGACCAATTTTTTGGCAACCCCAAAAAAAATGGATCTGGTCTCTTTTTCCAATCTGACCCCCTTTTTTTCGGTCTGGGATTTTTTAAAAGTTTTATATGGGCAGAGATAGCAACTGATGAAAAAATGGATGAAAAAAGAACGAAACAGAGAAAATCATAGTCAAACAAGACTTTGACAATCAAAAGTAGTCCACTAGACTTGTGACGAGAATGAAACATGAACGTTTGATGTTATGGACTATTTTGGACAAAAAAATAGATGTGTGGACTGAATAACCAAACACGACTTTTCACAGCTTACAACATAAGCAGAAAATAAGCATGAATAAGCCATGAACACCATAGTAACAGCAAACACAAACACAAAACACCCCCGGTTAGCTCTGATACCAATTGTTGTCCCTAATATATGATGATTCTAGCACACGAATTAAAGAAAGAAAGGTAGATAAGAGAAGAATTCTAGAGAGAGAAAGTAGTGAGAGAAAGTAGAGAGAAAATGGTTGGTGAAACTTGTGGAATATTAGATTAGAAGAAAATGAAATGACCAACACCCTTCCTAACATGCTAGGAAGGGTTTATATAGCCTTTGCTTACATGTAGCTTAATGGGCTATATGATCATGGGCCGGGCTTTCCTTTTGGGCTTTGGTTACTTATTAATGAACCTTAGCTTAAAGTTAAGCCCGTAATAACACGACTAATATACTACCTATTACAACGTTCTAAAATACGATACATAATAAACATATGACCGAGCATTCTTGTTTGGCTCAATATTTTGAGGCTAACAGAAATATAATGACTTGGGACTGATGTAATTTTGATATTTATGAATGGAAATGATTTATTATTGACGCGATTTTTAAGCGTTGTCTATGATGTGAGTAATGTGCTATCCCGTAACACCAACTAGTCTTCCGCTGTATTGAGTTGTATAAATTTGGGGGTGTTACAGTTTGGTATCAGAGCTCTCGTTATAGAGAACGAAAGATTTTTAAAACCAAGGTTTTGAATAAAACATTTCAAAATCTTTTAACTATAAACATTTTTCTAAAAATGTCTAAAAATCTTTTGACTATAACGGTGCCGAAGAATTCCCGAGTTACCGACAAGGCCAGACTGAGAAGTGTTATTTTAATGTATATATATAACATGGTTTATATATATATATATGATGTAATTTTATTACATGATTGTTTGATGATTATTTTGATATTTATACGAGGTATTTATACGACGTAGATTGTCACAAGGAACCCTAAATTCCCTAGTAAATTAATCGAAGCTATTCTCGTAGGAATTCTAGCTATCCTAGATCTAAACCAAGTTGTGGATATTTATGATCCCAACAAATGGTTGATATTAGTAGAAATGTAGATATTAGTTGATTGTGATATTGAAGAAGAATTAGCGAGATTAAGACTGATAACGATGTCATGACGACCTTTCCTTATAGAGTGGAGTTTGACAAAACGTACCACCTAGAAAGATGTCAACTGATTCGTAGTCATCCAATTCTTAAATTGAAATCGAAAGGGTGAATGTTGCACTTGAGGCTGTCATTGGAACCGTTACCCAAAAGCCTCATGCCACTAGTATCTTTCCGAGAAGTCTAATTGAATGTATGAGTCATCTCATACTAGTGACTCATTTGATAATTGTTGTTGTAAGAGCTATAGGATTGGAATTTAAGTGTTGATCATATCGAGCTTTTACTGCCCTATTAAGGTTTATGAATAAGATTGAAAGTATTGGAAAATGAGGTAGGATATCGAATTGAGTATAAAATTGGTTAAAACTTGAATAAAGTAAAATTTAACCCGTATGGAATATGAAATTGTTAGGAGGAAGTCGTTAAGTTCTGTGATTGAATTATAAGGTTTTAATTGATTGTTGATTTGTGTTAAGTGTTGTTCCTAGGCCATTGTCCAATAAAGAGGATGCCCAGTGTCCAGGAAATAAATTGAAGAAATCTTCTTCTGAATTGGGACCGATGGATCTTCCGGGACATGTGGAACACCTAATGACTCTTGTAGATTAGTATTCATTGTGGTATCTTTTAAAAATAATCCCTAACTTAACTGAGACATCAGTTGGTAGGATGAGTTCTTGGAATTGTATGACATAGTGACACGTAATGTGTTACGGTACAAATTTGACTTGTTTGTGATTAATGAAAAGACTACCATTGATTGCTAAATTCTACACGTATCGATGTTATTTATCTTTTATTGCTTCATCCTAATGTTCGCATTAGTAATGAAACCATTGAACAAGTACTCATCTTGATTTGAGTTACGTTGTGAATCATTCTTCGTGAGGGCCATCGAGGTCATGAACCTCATGATTACTTGGCTAAAGCTCATTTCCTATCATATTGTAGTTAGTTCTTGGTGAACAAGCTTTCATCACTCTTCTGCAGATCACTCATTATTTTTATAAAGATAAAACAGTATTCCTTGAGAAAAATTGAATTTTCATCACCAAAAGGATTACTCGAAGTAAGACTTATAAGTGATTGTTATCGAAATGAAGTTGTTTATGAAACGCTTTAGAAACTTAATTGTTTTTATGACAAAGAAAATCTTTGTAAATTTATTTTTGATTCTTATTTAAGAATTAAACATATAAATGTTTTTATTATAAACATGATGAAAAAATTTTGACGAACTGAGTATTGCATCGTTAATCTTGAAATTGTATATAGTTGCGCGCCTACATACAATTTAGAATGGACCATGCAAGACTGACTAGTAGTCACCATAAAACTAATGAATAAACACTACATTTTTTTTTAGGATTGTGAAAGATTAAAAATTTATGAGATCTGCAAGAAGTGAAAAATGAGGACATAATGTTAGGGACACCTACATATGTGCCTGTAGAATCTATTCTTTTGAGTCAAATTTACTCATCTGTGGAAATTGTCTTATTTGACAATTGACAATTCTTTCTTGTCCAATTCTCACGTAGTGAGATTCTTAGGAAAAGTATCTGATTACCGACTGTTGATAACCGACTGGAAGTATCGACGTTCCTATCATTTCTTTTGATTTGATTTCATTCGAATGACCTGGGTAACGATCCGAGGAGCTTTCGAATGCGTACTCAAATTATGAAAACATGGGATATATTCATATCCGTTAAATGTTTTCGTCTGTATCTGATTTGAAATTCTCTCGCATAGATTATGCATTGACCTTACTCTTTTAATAGTAGTTGTGTATCCTAATATCCCTGAACTTGTGAAGGATTATGAGTTATTATTAGTCTTTTGAGAAGTTCACATCTTATCGACGGCAATGCAACTGGAAAGTTGATAATGCCCGTAGAATGGATTGATTGATTATGACATGACGACATTGTCTTAATTGATGGGAACTCGAGTAGAATTCCCCTAAATGATAAGATGTTGATTATCAAAAGTGATCTAAATAATTCTTGATGGGTAACCATATCCTGCATTTAGACTTGAAATTATAACGTGAATGGTTTTGAATAAGTCATAGATATTCTAATCTAGAAAGAACCTAATATGAATTTATTAAAAGATGTTTCTTTTATCTGAAACTTTAAGTAAGTATTTGTTGATGAATTACCTAGACTTTCGCCATCAAGGCAAGTAGAATTTGGTATTGATTATATAACCGGTGCTGCACCCGTGGCATGTGCACTGTACGTCAGCACCATCTGAATTTAAGGAATTACCGTACAACTGAGAGAGTTGTCGGAGAAAGATTTTATTCTACCAAGCCTGTCATCATGAAGAGCTATGGTGTTATCATTCCTTATAGTTATAGGTTACTGTGACTGAGTAAATTGACAATCGAAAACGAAATCCATAACTCGAAATGGAAGATTTGTTCGATCATTTACAAGGTTCTAGCGTATGTTTTAAAGATTTGATTCACGACATGGTTATCATCAACTTCGCGTCCGCGAAGAAGATTATGTATTCCAATCACTACATCCGGAACTTGTAATGAACATTATGAGTTTCACGTGGTGACGTTTGGATTGACTAATACACATGTAGCATTCATAAATTTGGTGAATCACGTGTGTAGGCTGTAATTTGATAAATTCATGCTCGTGATCATTAAAGACCATTTATTTGTTTATAAGAATAAGAATGAGTTAATAATTATTTATAAATTGCCCTGAATTGGCCGAAAAATTAAAAATTGTACCTTGAATATTTAATAGATAATAGAATATAAATTGACTCTTCAAAATTAAGAGCCCTTTTAAGACTTTGGGTTTTACCAAAAAGAAAATGGAAATATGTTTTGACAAATGTTTTAACAAAGGATTTTTAAGGGATTATTCCCTTATACACAAATCATTTAACTAAACTCCTGTTTAGGGGTAAATGTTTGTGTATACTTCTAGACATCTTAAGAAGAATTGAGGAAACTATATAATTTATGACTTGAAATTTGAAAAGACACTTTTTTCTTTTTAACTAAGAAAATTTTGACCAAATTATAACCAAAGATTTTTCAAACATTTACGGATCTTCTTAAATATATTAATTATTTTCGATAAATCAACAAAAATCGTGTTAACTAAATTTAAAATAATTGGATGGACTAAGAAATTTAAAATTCTTTATGTTTACGTTTCATAAAAATTGAATATTTAATATTTTATTAGTTGTAATAATTATCAACGCTTTAGACGTTGGATTAAGTAAAACAGATAAAAATAATAGTTGAAATGAAACTAAAACATAGAAGATGAAGAAAGAAATTTTGAATTAATACGGTCATGACAATTATATCATCAAGAGAGGTGAACGTAATTACTGACACATTATGTATAAAAGGATAAAGAACCAATTAGGATGTGTTCCTTAATAATGATTGTGCAAAATAAATTGCCGAACAATTTAAAATATAGCTGATGCTTATAAAAAGGATAATATAGATAGCAAAAGGAGTTCGCGGCTAATGTGAACCATTAAAATTGAGAAGCCAATAGCGTTAAATGTATAAAAGACCACATGTGATTGTCTAAATATGGAGGATTATGAGATATAGTTATGTTGGAATTTGTAAGTATAAGTATTCTATTTATGTCATTAATGACTAAAAACATCTTTGTCTGAAGAAGTTGTACTGATGGCAATTATGCAGGCAGACATCGCCTCATACATTAGTAAACGTCTAGCTATTGCAAAGGTCATCATCTGAATTTGATTCGATTTGGGTCATCGTCGACAGACTGACCAAATCTGCTAATATCATTCCCGTTAATGATAAATGCAAAAGAGTTATGTAAAACATTGTGTGCCTGTATCGAACATCTTTATCAAGATCCTCGCTTTGCATCGAATTTCTAGAGATTTGCTCAGAAATCATTGAGAACGAACCGTGATGAGAGTACTGTATACCACCCCAAATCGAAGGGACGAGGTAAAGTAACGATACAAAGTAATATAAGTGTTGTTTTATGTTTGAATGATTGACCTTTGGTAATAGACCGTATAATCATTTTCCTTTGGATATATTATCAATGATAATCATCGTATTAGGATTGAGATCGAATCTTGTTAGAATCTAAATCTTAGAGCATCTGTAAGAAAGAGTTGAGATGAAGACACCCGACATACACCCATTGTGAGTTAGACATGTCTCTTAGGTTTAAGGTTTCCTATGATGGCGAACCTATCCTTGCAAAATACCCGACCCGCGAGATCTGAAATGAATATTGAAATTAGGATTTGATTATTGACAGCCGGTAGTGGGAAAGAGGTTATGTGAATGTGAAATGTAGATCTTGAAGTGCCAAATGGGTAGCAAAGTTATGCCACAATTTTTAAACTTGGAAAAATGAATCCATGATCTGACAAATCATGGGATATAAGTCACCGTTGTTTGGGACCATTGAGATGGTATAAAAGATTGGTTTGAAAGGCATATAAGCTGGATCTACCCTAGGACTTCAAAGACTGCGTGAATTATGTTTCGTATATCGAACTGGATGGAATATCTATCAAGTGAAAATATGAATTCTTCTTAGTAAAGCTTAGATCGGCGAAAAGTTGCATTCATCAGAAACCCGTGAACATCATGGATAGAGAAAGTAAGTCAACATTAAGCCTGATCTTATTCCCGTAGTTATGTTTGCTGAAACTCGCGTATTGTAATGAATTGCACTTGTGAGAAAAGACCGAGTGTGGAGGAAATACCCACATGGTTTTAACTCTATAAGAAGCGAGTAGTAAGGTAAGATGATCTTTGAGGACAAAGATCCTGTTTAGGGGTAAATGCTGTGACAATCCGTCAATTTATGGTTGATATTTTATTCTCGAATATTATTTAAAAACATTATTTTAATTTTACAATATGAACTCACTTATTTTTGGGAAGAAATTTGGATTTACGTCTTGAAGTAGCATCGACTACGTTTAAACCGGAGGATTCTACGTTACGTGCTTACGTTTACATACACCGTCTTTGGTGACAGTCCGACATTTCAAAAAAATAAATTTATATGTGAATATTATTTTGGAGTTTTAAATTTGTGTTGTTTCATAAACTCACAAATTTACGAGAAGAGACTAGGACTTACGATTTTATTTTAACGTCCTTTACGACTAAACCGGAAACCCTAGGATTACGTATTTACGTTTTCGAACTCCGTTCTTTATGAGACAATTTTTATTGGATTCGTTTTGTGCCGTTGATTCATAATTTATAAAAACGTTTTTCGTAAAACGACCCGAGGGCACGCAAATCGAGGAAACTAGAATCGAGGAATACCCGTAAACTAGTGAGATGGGACAAAATACATTGTCCCACCCCACTAGCACACATGGGGCGGCCAAAAACTCACCAACACCCTTAGGTGTCAAGCCTTGAATTAACTACAACACACTTGTCCATTTTAGCTTCCACTTGAAGCTACCTTCCATCAAAACCACTACCTAAACCATTTTCCTCATTTGCACCATACAAAACTAGCTACAACTCTCCCACTCTCTCTTGCTATGCCGTCCCTACTCCACCATCAAACACCATCTTGATCAAAAATCAACCATGAAATCCTATGTTATTTCTACATATGTTGAAGCCCTCTTGAAGCTCTCTTGAATGGTGGTGATTATAACATCCATGGAGGAGTTTTCATAGTGTCTTGAGGCTGATTTTTTACAAGGTATACATGAAGAATGGTGGTCTTGAAGATGGTCTTGGCTATGCATAAGTTTCTCCATCCAAATCCATGTCAAACTCATAACCTACATCATCATGGTGGTATAAAGATTGTCCTCCTCATCTTCTTATTATTTTGATTATGTAAACATGTATTTTATTTCCTGTTGTATATGTATATGATGATTATATGATGATAAAAATGTTATGTGGGGATTTGGTGTTGATAAACATGATTAAAAAGGTGAAAGACTATAAGAAACAAGGTTAAAATCTTGGTTAAATTTAATGACTGTATAAAACAGTAAAGAACCCTATGGTAAACTGATAAAATGATGAAGTAGAATGGATTTACAGTAAGCTATGGGTCTTGTTCACATGTGAGAGTTGGCCATGCAATGGAATCATTGTAATGAGTGATATATGATCAAAACAAGTTTAGGGTATAAATCTGAGGTTACTGTTTTGGACGATTTTTAGAAAATATTTAGAAGATGATTCAACAGTAGCTATAGAAGAGTTAAATGTAGCACATATCATGTAGTTTATGTGATAAAAATGTTAGCTTCTATCTCCATATAGAACTCAAGATATCGCAGTTTTGGTGAAAGTGAAGATAAAAATCAGATTTTTGAAAAATAAATTATATTGTATAAAATGTAAAGTTAAAACCCACTAACTCATGAATTTTATTTATATAAATATGTTAAAGGTTAAATAAGTGGACATTTTATAAAAATGGTAACTTGTTAAGTTTTATAAGTTATAAAAACTATAAACATGATATTTATGACTTTTATAAAAATAGATGTGTGGACTGAATAACCAAACACGACTTTTCACAGCTTACAACATAAGCAGAAAATAAGCATGAATAAGCCATGAACACCATAGTAACAACAAACACAAACACAAAACACCCCCGGTTAGCTCTGATACCAATTGTTGTCCCTAATATATGATGATTCTAGCACACGAATTAAAGAAAGAAAGGTAGATAAGAGAAGAATTCTAGAGAGAGAAAGTAGTGAGAGAAAGTAGAGAGAAAATGGTTGGTGAAACTTGTGGAATATTAGATTAGAAGAAAATGAAATGACCAACACCCTTCCTAACATGCTAGGAAGGGTTTATATAGCCTTTGCTTACATGTAGCTTAATGGGCTATATGATCATGGGCCGGGCTTTCCTTTTGGGCTTTGGTTACTTATTAATGAACCTTAGCTTAAAGTTAAGCCCGTAATAACACGACTAATATACTACCTATTACAACGTTCTAAAATACGATACATAATAAACATATGACCGAGCATTCTTGTTTGGCTCAATATTTTGAGGCTAACAGAAATATAATGACTTGGGACTGATGTAATTTTGATATTTATGAATGGAAATGATTTATTATTGACGCGATTTTTAAGCGTTGTCTATGATGTGAGTAATGTGTTATCCCGTAACACCAACTAGTCTTCCGCTGTATTGAGTTGTATAAATTTGGGGGTGTTACAGTTTGGTATCAGAGCTCTCGTTATAGAGAACGAAAGATTTTTAAAACCAAGGTTTTGAATAAAACATTTCAAAATCTTTTAACTATAAACATTTTTCTAAAAATGTCTAAAAATCTTTTGACTATAACGGTGCCGAAGAATTCCCGAGTTACCGACAAGGCCAGACTGAGAAGTGTTATTTTAATGTATATATATAACATGGTTTATATATATATATATGATGTAATTTTATTACATGATTGTTTGATGATTATTTTGATATTTATACGAGGTATTTATACGACGTAGATTGTCACAAGGAACCCTAAATTCCCTAGTAAATTAATCGAAGCTATTCTCGTAGGAATTCTAGCTATCCTAGATCTAAACCAAGTTGTGGATATTTATGATCCCAACAAATGGTTGATATTAGTAGAAATGTAGATATTAGTTGATTGTGATATTGAAGAAGAATTAGCGAGATTAAGACTGATAACGATGTCATGACGACCTTTCCTTATAGAGTGGAGTTTGACAAAACGTACCACCTAGAAAGATGTCAACTGATTCGTAGTCATCCAATTCTTAAATTGAAATCGAAAGGGTGAATGTTGCACTTGAGGCTGTCATTGGAACCGTTACCCAAAAGCCTCATGCCACTAGTATCTTTCCGAGAAGTCTAATTGAATGTATGAGTCATCTCATACTAGTGACTCATTTGATAATTGTTGTTGTAAGAGCTATAGGATTGGAATTTAAGTGTTGATCATATCGAGCTTTTACTGCCCTATTAAGGTTTATGAATAAGATTGAAAGTATTGGAAAATGAGGTAGGATATCGAATTGAGTATAAAATTGGTTAAAACTTGAATAAAGTAAAATTTAACCCGTATGGAATATGAAATTGTTAGGAGGAAGTCGTTAAGTTCTGTGATTGAATTATAAGGTTTTAATTGATTGTTGATTTGTGTTAAGTGTTGTTCCTAGGCCATTGTCCAATAAAGAGGATGCCCAGTGTCCAGGAAATAAATTGAAGAATTCTTCTTCTGAATTGGGACCGATGGATCTTCCGGGACATGTGGAACACCTAATGACTCTTGTAGATTAGTATTCATTGTGGTATCTTTTAAAAATAATCCCTAACTTAACTGAGACATCAGTTGGTAGGATGAGTTCTTGGAATTGTATGACATAGTGACACGTAATGTGTTACGGTACAAATTTGACTTGTTTGTGATTAATGAAAAGACTACCATTGATTGCTAAATTCTACACGTATCGATGTTATTTATCTTTTATTGCTTCATCCTAATGTTCGCATTAGTAATGAAACCATTGAACAAGTACTCATCTTGATTTGAGTTACGTTGTGAATCATTCTTCGTGAGGGCCATCGAGGTCATGAACCTCATGATTACTTGGCTAAAGCTCATTTCCTATCATATTGTAGTTAGTTCTTGGTGAACAAGCTTTCATCACTCTTCTGCAGATCACTCATTATTTTTATAAAGATAAAACAGTATTCCTTGAGAAAAATTGAATTTTCATCACCAAAAGGATTACTCGAAGTAAGACTTATAAGTGATTGTTATCGAAATGAAGTTGTTTATGAAACGCTTTAGAAACTTAATTGTTTTTATGACAAAGAAAATCTTTGTAAATTTATTTTTGATTCTTATTTAAGAATTAAACATATAAATGTTTTTATTATAAACATGATGAAAAAATTTTGACGAACTGAGTATTGCATCGTTAATCTTGAAATTGTATATAGTTGCGCGCCTACATACAATTTAGAATGGACCATGCAAGACTGACTAGTAGTCACCATAAAACTAATGAATAAACACTACATTTTTTTTTAGGATTGTGAAAGATTAAAAATTTATGAGATCTGCAAGAAGTGAAAAATGAGGACATAATGTTAGGGACACCTACATATGTGCCTGTAGAATCTATTCTTTTGAGTCAAATTTACTCATCTGTGGAAATTGTCTTATTTGACAATTGACAATTCTTTCTTGTCCAATTCTCACGTAGTGAGATTCTTAGGAAAAGTATCTGATTACCGACTGTTGATAACCGACTGGAAGTATCGACGTTCCTATCATTTCTTTTGATTTGATTTCATTCGAATGACCTGGGTAACGATCCGAGGAGCTTTCGAATGCGTACTCAAATTATGAAAACATGGGATATATTCATATCCGTTAAATGTTTTCGTCTGTATCTGATTTGAAATTCTCTCGCATAGATTATGCATTGACCTTACTCTTTTAATAGTAGTTGTGTATCCTAATATCCCTGAACTTGTGAAGGATTATGAGTTATTATTAGTCTTTTGAGAAGTTCACATCTTATCGACGGCAATGCAACTGGAAAGTTGATAATGCCCGTAGAATGGATTGATTGATTATGACATGACGACATTGTCTTAATTGATGGGAACTCGAGTAGAATTCCCCTAAATGATAAGATGTTGATTATCAAAAGTGATCTAAATAATTCTTGATGGGTAACCATATCCTGCATTTAGACTTGAAATTATAACGTGAATGGTTTTGAATAAGTCATAGATATTCTAATCTAGAAAGAACCTAATATGAATTTATTAAAAGATGTTTCTTTTATCTGAAACTTTAAGTAAGTATTTGTTGATGAATTACCTAGACTTTCGCCATCAAGGCAAGTAGAATTTGGTATTGATTATATAACCGGTGCTGCACCCGTGGCATGTGCACTGTACGTCAGCACCATCTGAATTTAAGGAATTACCGT
Source organism: Glebionis coronaria (assembly GCA_025667525.1). Classification (NCBI taxonomy): domain Eukaryota; kingdom Viridiplantae; phylum Streptophyta; class Magnoliopsida; order Asterales; family Asteraceae; genus Glebionis; species Glebionis coronaria. The sequence goes on from CM046880.1 coordinate 81,370,566, forward strand.
ACAACTGAGAGAGTTGTCGGAGAAAGATTTTATTCTACCAAGCCTGTCATCATGAAGAGCTATGGTGTTATCATTCCTTATAGTTATAGGTTACTGTGACTGAGTAAATTGACAATCGAAAACGAAATCCATAACTCGAAATGGAAGATTTGTTCGATCATTTACAAGGTTCTAGCGTATGTTTTAAAGATTTGATTCACGACATGGTTATCATCAACTTCGCGTCCGCGAAGAAGATTATGTATTCCAATCACTACATCCGGAACTTGTAATGAACATTATGAGTTTCACGTGGTGACGTTTGGATTGACTAATACACATGTAGCATTCATAAATTTGGTGAATCACGTGTGTAGGCTGTAATTTGATAAATTCATGCTCGTGATCATTAAAGACCATTTATTTGTTTATAAGAATAAGAATGAGTTAATAATTATTTATAAATTGCCCTGAATTGGCCGAAAAATTAAAAATTGTACCTTGAATATTTAATAGATAATAGAATATAAATTGACTCTTCAAAATTAAGAGCCCTTTTAAGACTTTGGGTTTTACCAAAAAGAAAATGGAAATATGTTTTGACAAATGTTTTAACAAAGGATTTTTAAGGGATTATTCCCTTATACACAAATCATTTAACTAAACTCCTGTTTAGGGGTAAATGTTTGTGTATACTTCTAGACATCTTAAGAAGAATTGAGGAAACTATATAATTTATGACTTGAAATTTGAAAAGACACTTTTTTCTTTTTAACTAAGAAAATTTTGACCAAATTATAACCAAAGATTTTTCAAACATTTACGGATCTTCTTAAATATATTAATTATTTTCGATAAATCAACAAAAATCGTGTTAACTAAATTTAAAATAATTGGATGGACTAAGAAATTTAAAATTCTTTATGTTTACGTTTCATAAAAATTGAATATTTAATATTTTATTAGTTGTAATAATTATCAACGCTTTAGACGTTGGATTAAGTAAAACAGATAAAAATAATAGTTGAAATGAAACTAAAACATAGAAGATGAAGAAAGAAATTTTGAATTAATACGGTCATGACAATTATATCATCAAGAGAGGTGAACGTAATTACTGACACATTATGTATAAAAGGATAAAGAACCAATTAGGATGTGTTCCTTAATAATGATTGTGCAAAATAAATTGCCGAACAATTTAAAATATAGCCGATGCTTATAAAAAGGATAATATAGATAGCAAAAGGAGTTCGCGGCTAATGTGAACCATTAAAATTGAGAAGCCAATAGCGTTAAATGTATAAAAGACCACATGTGATTGTCTAAATATGGAGGATTATGAGATATAGTTATGTTGGAATTTGTAAGTATAAGTATTCTATTTATGTCATTAATGACTAAAAACATCTTTGTCTGAAGAAGTTGTACTGATGGCAATTATGCAGGCAGACATCGCCTCATACATTAGTAAACGTCTAGCTATTGCAAAGGTCATCATCTGAATTTGATTCGATTTGGGTCATCGTCGACAGACTGACCAAATCTGCTAATATCATTCCCGTTAATGATAAATGCAAAAGAGTTATGTAAAACATTGTGTGCCTGTATCGAACATCTTTATCAAGATCCTCGCTTTGCATCGAATTTCTAGAGATTTGCTCAGAAATCATTGAGAACGAACCGTGATGAGAGTACTGTATACCACCCCAAATCGAAGGGACGAGGTAAAGTAACGATACAAAGTAATATAAGTGTTGTTTTATGTTTGAATGATTGACCTTTGGTAATAGACCGTATAATCATTTTCCTTTGGATATATTATCAATGATAATCATCGTATTAGGATTGAGATCGAATCTTGTTAGAATCTAAATCTTAGAGCATCTGTAAGAAAGAGTTGAGATGAAGACACCCGACATACACCCATTGTGAGTTAGACATGTCTCTTAGGTTTAAGGTTTCCTATGATGGCGAACCTATCCTTGCAAAATACCCGACCCGCGAGATCTGAAATGAATATTGAAATTAGGATTTGATTATTGACAGCCGGTAGTGGGAAAGAGGTTATGTGAATGTGAAATGTAGATCTTGAAGTGCCAAATGGGTAGCAAAGTTATGCCACAATTTTTAAACTTGGAAAAATGAATCCATGATCTGACAAATCATGGGATATAAGTCACCGTTGTTTGGGACCATTGAGATGGTATAAAAGATTGGTTTGAAAGGCATATAAGCTGGATCTACCCTAGGACTTCAAAGACTGCGTAAATTATGTTTCGTATATCGAACTGGATGGAATATCTATCAAGTGAAAATATGAATTCTTCTTAGTAAAGCTTAGATCGGCGAAAAGTTGCATTCATCAGAAACCCGTGAACATCATGGATAGAGAAAGTAAGTCAACATTAAGCCTGATCTTATTCCCGTAGTTATGTTTGCTGAAACTCGCGTATTGTAATGAATTGCACTTGTGAGAAAAGACCGAGTGTGGAGGAAATACCCACATGGTTTTAACTCTATAAGAAGCGAGTAGTAAGGTAAGATGATCTTTGAGGACAAAGATCCTGTTTAGGGGTAAATGCTGTGACAATCCGTCAATTTATGGTTGATATTTTATTCTCGAATATTATTTAAAAACATTATTTTAATTTTACAATATGAACTCACTTATTTTTGGGAAGAAATTTGGATTTACGTCTTGAAGTAGCATCGACTACGTTTAAACCGGAGGATTCTACGTTACGTGCTTACGTTTACATACACCGTCTTTGGTGACAGTCCGACATTTCAAAAAAATAAATTTATATGTGAATATTATTTTGGAGTTTTAAATTTGTGTTGTTTCATAAACTCACAAATTTACGAGAAGAGACTAGGACTTACGATTTTATTTTAACGTCCTTTACGACTAAACCGGAAACCCTAGGATTACGTATTTACGTTTTCGAACTCCGTTCTTTATGAGACAATTTTTATTGGATTCGTTTTGTGCCGTTGATTCATAATTTATAAAAACGTTTTTCGTAAAACGACCCGAGGGCACGCAAATCGAGGAAACTAGAATCGAGGAATACCCGTAAACTAGTGAGATGGGACAAAATACATTGTCCCACCCCACTAGCACACATGGGGCGGCCAAAAACTCACCAACACCCTTAGGTGTCAAGCCTTGAATTAACTACAACACACTTGTCCATTTTAGCTTCCACTTGAAGCTACCTTCCATCAAAACCACTACCTAAACCATTTTCCTCATTTGCACCATACAAAACTAGCTACAACTCTCCCACTCTCTCTTGCTATGCCGTCCCTACTCCACCATCAAACACCATCTTGATCAAAAATCAACCATGAAATCCTATGTTATTTCTACATATGTTGAAGCCCTCTTGAAGCTCTCTTGAATGGTGGTGATTATAACATCCATGGAGGAGTTTTCATAGTGTCTTGAGGCTGATTTTTTACAAGGTATACATGAAGAATGGTGGTCTTGAAGATGGTCTTGGCTATGCATAAGTTTCTCCATCTAAATCCATGTCAAACTCATAACCTACATCATCATGGTGGTATAAAGATTGTCCTCCTCATCTTCTTATTATTTTGATTATGTAAACATGTATTTTATTTCCTGTTGTATATGTATATGATGATTATATGATGATAAAAATGTTATGTGGGGATTTGGTGTTGATAAACATGATTAAAAAGGTGAAAGACTATAAGAAACAAGGTTAAAATCTTGGTTAAATTTAATGACTGTATAAAACAGTAAAGAACCCTATGGTAAACTGATAAAATGATGAAGTAGAATGGATTTACAGTAAGCTATGGGTCTTGTTCACATGTGAGAGTTGGCCATGCAATGGAATCATTGTAATGAGTGAGATATGATCAAAACAAGTTTAGGGTATAAATCTGAGGTTACTGTTTTGGACGATTTTTAGAAAATATTTAGAAGATGATTCAACAGTAGCTATAGAAGAGTTAAATGTAGCACATATCATGTAGTTTATGTGATAAAAATGTTAGCTTCTATCTCCATATAGAACTCAAGATATGGCAGTTTTGGTGAAAGTGAAGATAAAAATCAGATTTTTGAAAAATAAATTATATTGTATAAAATGTAAAGTTAAAACCCACTAACTCATGAATTTTATTTATATAAATATGTTAAAGGTTAAATAAGTGGACATTTTATAAAAATGGTAACTTGTTAAGTTTTATAAGTTATAAAAACTATAAACATGATATTTACGACTTTTTCGGCTATCGCCATAAAAATTAACGTTTTTGTTAAATAAAACTTAGATGGTTGGACCCGTCTAATGAAAACTTTATAAAACTTATATACTGATATATAGACATGTATAACAAGTAAAACCCAATAAAACCCGAACTATAGGGCATACGGACATTAACGAGCTAAGTAAACATATTGGACTAATACTTGGGCTAATAATTGGACTAAATAAGACAAACACTCATAAAAAGAACTTATTGGGCTTAACCCATTTGGGCCCAACTTGAAAGTTTAAATACTGATAATATAAGTGTGAAAAGGATTAATAAGAGTTAAAGAACTTATAATAAGTTTATTGGACTTAAAACACGTAAATAGGTAAAACGAGAAAACTAGTATAAAAGTTGTCGACACATAACACAAAAATGAGTAAATGAGAATATGTAAACCCATTTGATCATCATATATATATAATAATCATATGTATACATAATTGTTATTTTATAAAGTCATTGGACATGAGTCTAAGACGAGTATTATTTGTCTAGGTTTCCATGATTGAAGCACGTACCGTACGACCAAATTGTCGATAACCCGCCTTCCCATATCAACGTGAGTTCATAGCCTCGCACTCTTTTAAATGTTTTATAAATGTTTTATAAACCCGCGAGGGAGATAACATGTTAGTTTTTATAAAAATAGGACACCATTGTCCCGATTGCTTGTTTATTGATTTGGACCCGAATGATTGTATGACCCGATAAATGATTAAAGGACCCGATAGATGAAATTAAATGGATTATTAAAGTTAGGTTATGTCACTAAAAGTCCCATTAGCATGAATTGTGAACTACCGGGATTTGGTAGACGCTTATGCATTTAATAGTACTATTTGGGGACGATCACCCCAGTTCGCGCCTTGACGGTTGATCCCCGTCGTGCCACATTGATTGGTAAGCGAATTTATGTATGAGAAGATTTCCATAGCGTGACCTTTGTGACGACACGCTACTTTAGATGGGCAAAATTTGTATCGGGTTAGCTACCCGTTTTGGTTTAGTAAGGTAACAATGTCATGCGGCTTATAATAATCCAAAAATTAACGAAATACTAATAGACGCTCCGAATTACAATGTATTGCCTGACTAGAAATACAGGGTCATACTATTGATATTATGTTTGTGTTTTGGTTTTTATAACCATATTCATATAATGGTTTTATTTAATCTCTACAACGTTGCAAAACGTATTGTATGGTGTTTTTAACGACAATGATTCGTATAATGATTTTTAAGGCAAATGCCTATATTACGATTTTCGATAAAGAATTGTATAAAATGACTTTGGCTATTTTATGGCCTATTAAAATGATTTGTACAAGATGATTTTCAGTAATAATTTTATACTGATATTATATTGATGGATTTTATTAAACTCTATGAATTCACTCGGCGTTATCGCTGACCCTTTTCTTTAACATGTTTTATCTCAGGTACTTGAAGGTAATTCTCGGGAAGACAACAAGAATTCATGGCCCGCACCTAAACAATATTTTCCATTCAAATACCTTGTAAAACTTTGTATGAAATATAATGACTTTTGACCGATGTAATTTTGATATTTATGAATGGAAATGATTTATTATTAAACGACGCGATTTTTAAGCGTTGTCTATGATGTGAGTAATGTGCTATCCCGTAACACCAACTAGTCTTCCGATGTATTGAGTTGTATAAATTTGGGGGTGTTACATGATCAATGTATGATCATAACAAACTTCAAACAGCAACACCAGTATCAATTGAAGGCAGGTATGAACAGTAATGATGAAGATAGAATTTGGCGGGAAATGAAGAATTTGAATTTTATTGATGGAATTCAGTTACAAAGTTGGTTAAAAGGATTCTAACTAACTAACTAACTCAAGAGTGTGTCAAACTCTTGAGTAGTTTAGCTAAGAAAGGAAAAAGTTGAGAGAAAATGTAAATGTGTGTGTTTTTCACACTTACAACTACTTTTTTTACAAATGAAGACCTAAACTGCTATTTATAGACTTGAAAAGGAAGTTTGTTGGGGATGGTGACGTGTTGAGACCAATCCCACGTCTCCACGTGGCATAATTCTGCTAAGTTGATTTTCCAAGTATGAACATGAATTGGGGCTTTTTGATTGAGTCGATTTCTTGTTAATTGATGATGACCATTGTGTTCGTCTCTAAAAAATAAGCGCTTTTGATGTTTACAACTCTTCATGAAATCCATTCTAACTCAAGAACGATCTTGGGAATCTTTGGCCGTTTTGAAACTGACACGTGTCATGCTCTGAATGGTTGAAAACAAGGCACACGGATCACACTGTTGGGATTTTGTCATTAATGAGTGGCGGCTGAGTAGGAATTTAATACTTGTGAGTTGGCAATCCTTGTGCTCATTTTTCTTGCTTCTCATTGGTTGAAATTGTTTCACATGGATTGAACTTGTATTAATTTCCAATATTGGCAGATTTAGCCCCTAGACTTTGGCAGCTTGTAACTTTGAGCTTGTAACTTCATTTCTTTGGCATTTTTAGCCCTTCAACTTCCATTCTTGAGCAAAATTGATCCTTTGACTGAGTTGACTTGAAAGTTGACCTTGTTTGACTATGATCTTGACTTTTTACAATATTTACACTTTGGTCCTTCATCTTTGGCAGTTTGTCAAGATAGGTCCTTGTACTTCAAAGTATTGTCACTTTTGATCCTTCTTTGTCTTTTTCATCAATTTAAGCTTGATTATCCCTTGTTTGCTTGAAAATGTATCCTTTTACCTACACAAGTGTACACAAACACAAACATACCACATAACACTATTTTTGCAAGATAATTTGGTATTTTGCTTCATGTTTTAGGGTTATTTGTTGATAAATTGATATGAGTTTTAGCTCATATCAAATCCCCTACACTTGAACATTGTCATGTCCTCATGCAATTATATATATTTTAAAGCACAAATTTACATTCTCCTCATAATTAATCCACCTTGGCCATATGGAATGCATCTACACTACTCTAAACTACATGATGCATGATTTTTACTTTTAACAATGCAATGAACAAAATACAATTCTATCTATATCTTTTTGATTTTTCTTGAAATGGTTTTGATGGAAATAACTCATAAAGAATTCAATGGCTTAGATTAGGGTTTGGGTACCATGGACATTTATCACCCTCGAGTTTCACTTTCCCCATACCAAGCTTAAAAATGGGATCATTGCATTCACAAGTAAAAAGTGCATCAACTTATTCATGACAATTAAATGTGGAACCGGTTATTATTTGAGCAAATTGCTTGTGGGTAAATTTGTCATTTATTCTAGTGTGAAGTATAAGAAGTGTAAAATCCAAAAATAAGGAAGCACGGATTTAATCCTAAGTAATCCTCTCATCCATTACTTAAAAAACCGCTCACAATTAATACAAGTCCGTTTCAAGAGTAATAAGTCATTCGCCTTATGTGTAAAATCCTCATGTCATGCTTTCATAAGTAGCTACACACTCGCTAAGGAAAGAAAAATAAAACTCACGCAATAATTTACATCCGCCATCTTTTTTAGACTTTGGATCTTCAACCCCGCAACCTGTCAAGGTAATATTGGATTGGAGCAATCTATTGAATCCCCGCAACCCGTCAAGGTAATATTGGAACTCAATAGTCACTATAATTAACACCACACTGCCCCTCTTGGGAGTCTTGTATATATATATTTTTTTCTTTTCTTTTTCTTTTTCTTCTTTTTTTCTAGCCACTCATTTTTTTTATAAGCCGCTCTTATTTTTCTTTATTCCTCACAAAGAAAGTTCAAAAGAATAAAAGGAAAAACACCCGCTAAATATTGAGCATGACATAAGTCTTGTACACATAAAACGTTCTAACTTAGAATCTTAAGACGTACTTATATCAACCATGAATGATTAGCCAAAAATGCATAAGAGATTACAAACCGATTAAAACCGTTCTTGATTATTTATTAACAATTATATACATGCGAAGAAAATAGAGGTTAAGAAGAGAAGGGTTTAGCCACAAGTAATTATCATGAAGTTTATCTAGCCCTTTTATACTTGCTTCAACTCTATCATTTCCCATTCTCCACAAATTTAAAATCTCAAAGAATGAGATTGGTGGATGCTTAGCCTAATAGACCAATGAAGGACTACATGGTTAAGGATACTAGCTAGAGAATGCTAAAATAAGCAAACTCGGGTTGAGTCAAAATATCCATGGCGGGCCTAATATGTCAAAGAAGCCTAAATTGTTAAAACCATGTTTTATTATATTTTTTTCTTTTTATATATTTTTGATGAAAAATGAAAGAAGAGATATATACAATGCAAATGTATTATGCAAAATGATTGATGCAAAAATTATGAATGCGTATTTTTGTTGGCCAAAGTAGATCAAAAATTTGAAGAATGTTGAAAAATCAATTTTCCATGTTATCATACAAGACAATGACAAGTTCTAGGTAAGGTCACTTCGATAAAAGACACCCCTACACTTAAGCTAAACATTGCCCTCAATGTTTAAGAGCATGGAAGTATAAAAACTTCCCCTACACTTATGACAATGAATAGACTTTTCTTAACCCAAGTTAAGGAAAGGACAACTATTAGTGAAATCATGTTTAAGCACAAGGTGTCAAATAAAAATCACTATAGTAACGAAGTGAACCGGATACAAGGGCCTCCTCCATAAGCTCCAAAGCATGAGATGAGTGAGCAACCCTACAAACAATCATGAAGACAAAAGAAGGTCTCCCCTACACTTATCTCCAAGTCTATACCTTATTTCTAACCTACAACACTCTAAATCTAGTTATACGATGCTTGAGTTAATGAGTCTCTAGCTCGACTCGTCCCTCAATGAATTAATTCATGGGGAAAATGGGGATCTCTTGGACCATTTCAACGGAAATGTCCTCCCCAAAGTAATGCTTAACACGGTGACCATTCACTTTAAAATTTGGACCATCGGGTTGTGACAACTCAATAGTTCCATATGGAAACACTTGAGCAATAGTGAATGGACCGGACCATCTCGACTTAAGCTTGCCCGCAAAAAGTTTCAATCTTGAGTTAAAGAGGAGAACCAGCTCTCCAACTTTGAACTCACGATGCTTGATCTTAGCATCATGCAATTTCTTAGTCTTTTCCTTGTAAAGTAAAGAATTTTCATAGGCATTGGCTCTCAATTCATCCATCTCATTGAGTTGATCTTTCCTATGGGAACCGGCTTGGTTTAAATCAAAGTTAGCCCATTTGAGAGCCCAAGATGCCTTATGTTCTAGCTCGAATGGGAGGTGGCACGCTTTTCCATAGACAAGCCTATAAGGAGTACAACCAATTGGTGTTTTAAAAGCCGTCCTAAACGCCCACAAAGCATCATCAAGCTTATCCGACCAAGAAGCTCGATGCTCTCCCACCGTTCTCTCTAAAATTCACTTTAAACCACGATTTGTGACCTCGGTTTGACCATTTGTTTGAGGGTGATACGCGGTAGAAAGTCTATGATTAACTCCATACTTCTTCATCACTCTCGTGAATTGATCATTACAAAATTGCGTACCACGATCACTTATGATGGCCCGAGGTACACCAAATCTAGCAAACAATTGTTTCAAAAACTTCACAACAACTCTAGCATCATTGGTAGGTAAGGCTTTAGCCTCCACCCATTTGGACACATAATCCACCGCTACAAGTATATACTTGTTTCCCTTAGAGGATGGAAAAGGTCCCATGAAATCAATGCCCCACACATCAAATATCTCACACTCTTGGATAAAATTTTGTGGCATCTCATCACGTTGCGTAATTTTTCCTTGTCTTTGACACACATCACAAAATTTCACCATTTCATGGGCATCTTTGTAAATGGAAGGCCAATAGTAACCCGAATCAAAGACTTTCTTGGCGGTATAGTTAGGCCCAAAATGTCCACCCGTAGGTCCTTTGTGACACGCTTCTAAGATCTTAAATGCCTCGGGCCCATCTACACACCGTCTAATGATTTGGTCCGCACATTTCCTAAAAAGATATGGATCATCCCAAAAGTAGTACTTAACTTCCTTAAGAAACTTCTTCTTTTGTTGATAAGTAAGACCCTCAATAAGCACATTGCCCACAAGATAGTTTGCGATATCCGCAAACCAAGGAGTGGCATCCTCTTGGGAAGAGATAGACATGAGCTCCTCTAATGGAAAGGATTCATTGATTTCTTGATGTGGTAAATCTCCTTGAAAAGGATGCTCAAGTCTACTCAAGTGATCCGCCGCTAAATTCTCGACCCCTTTCTTATCACGAATTTCTATCTTAAACTCTTGAAGCAACAAAACCCATCTAAAAAGCCTAGGCTTAGCATCTTGTTTTGTCATAAGATACTTGAGAGCGGGATGATCCGTATACACTATGGTTTTGGAGAGCACAAGGTATGGTCTAAACTTCTCAAAAGCATATACTATAGCAAGCAACTCTTTTTCCATGGTAGTGTAATGAAGTTGAGCACCGGTCATGGTTTTACTCGCATAGTGTATAGGTTGAAAATGATTATTAACTCTTCGTCCTAAGACGGCCCCCACCGCATAATCACTAGCGTCACACATAAGCTCAAAAGGTAATTCCCAATTTGGAGAAACCAAAACGGGAGCCTTAGTCAATTTTTCCTTAAGAGTCTCAAAAGAGTCTAAACACTCTTGGTTAAAAATGAAAGGAGCCTCTTTCTCCAAGAGGTGAGTCATTGGTCTAGCTATCTTAGAAAAATCTTGTATAAAGCGCAAAATCCCGCATGACCTAAGAAACTCCTCACACCTTTAACCGAGGTGGGTGGGGGAAGCTTAGCAATCACATCAATTTTAGCTCGATCAACTTCTAATCCCTTGTTGGATATTTTGTGTCCTAAAACAATCCCCTCTTTCACCATAAAGTGACATTTCTCCCAATTAAGCACTAAACGTGTTTCCTCACAACGCTTAAGCATTCTCTCAAGATTAGTGAGACATGAGGTAAATGAATTTCCAAAGACGAAAAAATCATCCATAAAAACCTCCATGGTTTGCTCTATCATGTCATGGAAAATCGCCATCATGCACCTTTGAAACGTCCCCGGTGCATTACATAAGCCAAAAGGCATCCTCTTGTAAGCAAATGTACCGTAGGGACAAGTGAATGTGGTCTTTTCTTGATCCTTAGGATCAATGGGTATTTGGAAATAACCCGAAAAGCCATCAAGAAAACAATAGTACTCATTTCCCGCTAAGCGTTCAAGCATTTGATCCATAAAAGGAAGCGGGAAATGGTCTTTCCTAGTCGCCTCATTGAGTTTCCTATAATCAATACAAACTCTCCAACCGGTCACAAGTCTCGTGGGAATAAGCTCATTGTTCTCATTAGGCACCACGGTGATTCCACCCTTCTTTGGAACACAATGAACCGGGCTAACCCATGGAGAGTCGGAAATGGGGTAAATCATACCCGCATCTAAGAGTTTAATCACTTCCTTCTTAATAACCTCATGAATTTTTGGGTTAACTCTCCTTTGGTTTTGAATGGCGGGTTTATAGTCATCCTCCATAAGGATTTTGTGTGTACAAAAATGTGGATCAATTCCCCTTATGTCGGATATTTTCCATGCTAAGGCTTTCTTGTGTTTCTTAAGGACTTCAATAAGTTGCTTCTTCTCATCCTCTTTCAACTCTTTAGCAATGATCACAGGTAATTGGTCTTTGCCCTCTAAGAAAGCATACTCTAAGTGAGATGGAAGGTCCTTAAGTTCAATAGGAGGTGGACTCTCTATGGAAGGTTTTATTATGGAAGGTTCCTCAATGGTAATTTCTTGTGGAATAGGAGAAGGAATAGGGTCCTCATTGAGCAACTTTTGGATTGTAAGAATATCTTCTTCCCAATTAATGGGAGAATCATCATCACCAAGAAAGTTTGACTCAAATTCCTCCAAGAGGAAATCACTCTCTCCAAAAGGTGTTAAAGAGGGAGCAATTGAGGCCACGGTTTCAACATGGGGCATCTCATCACTCGTACTCTTACAAGCATCATGAAAGTGTTCATCACACACTTCATCTAACACATCAACAATGTTAATAGTCTCACAAGGTCTAGACTCCTTAACCACTTTCCTATCACAAACTTTCCCTAACTTAAACACCACTCTCTCATATTCTACTCTCATAATTAGTTCTCCTTCCGCCACATCTATCAAAGTACGACCCGTTCTCAAAAACGGTCTACCAACAATCAAAGGCACTCTAGGATCCATGTCATAATCAACCACTACAAAGTCGGCCGGAAACGTAAACTTATCCACACCTACAAACACATCCTCCGCTATACCTACGGGGTAAGCTATGGTTCGGTTGGCTAGTTCAAGAGTCATCCTAGTGGGAGTGAGCTCGGGAAGAGAGAGTTTTTTCCAAACCGATAAAGGCATGAGGTTTATGCTTGCCCCTAGATCCGCCAAAGCCATGCAATTTTGAACACCGGGAAAATTACAAGGTATCAAGAAGCGCCCCGGATCTCCAAATTTTGTTGGTAAGGTTTTAAGTAACACCGCGGAACAATTTTCATTAAGGGATGTGTTGGGCAAATCAACCAATTTTTCTTTGTTTGAGAGCAAATCCTTGAACATCTTAGCAAACTTTGGCATATAAGCAAGAGCTTCGGCAAAGGATATATTGATGTTGAGTTGCTTGAACATCCTTAAGAAATTGGAGACTTGGATGTCATCCTTGTTCTTTAACTTGTCCTTTTTCAACCTTGAAGGATATGGAAGAGTAGGTTTTGGTGTAGGTGGAATAGGTGTTGTAGTGGAAGATTTGTCTTTGTTAGCTTCTTCATTGGGAAGTGTGGAAGGTAAAGGATAAGTATGAATAGGTTGAGAAGGTGTGTTTGAGGAAATAGGAGCATTTTGAGGAGGTGAAGTAGAGGTAGAAGGCTTGTCACAAGTAGGAGCACAAGTGGGTTGAACAATCGTAGGTTTAGGAGGTGAAGGATCCTTTGTTGTTGTTCCACTCCTTGTTGTAATGGCATTGACATTGGCCCTTGGATTAGTTTGTGTGTTGGAAGGTAAAGCCCCTTGTGGTCTTTGATTTAATGCCATTAAAAGCCTATTGGTTTGTTCATCCGCTATACGTTTCATTTGATCATTCATTCTCTTCTCAATTTCACGCATTTTCTTGTCAACATACTCTTGAGTCTCTTGCATCCCATATCCTTGATTTTGAAGTTGAGGGTAAGCTTGATTTGGTATTGGAGCATATGCTTGATTGGGGAAAAGTGGAAGTGGTTGATTAAATCCTTGTTGTGGTGGATAAAAGGTATTTGTTTGAGGTTGAAATTGATTGGGTGCCTTGTAGTTATTTCCTTGATAAGGTGGTCTTTGCCCTTGATTCCTTGATAAAATTTGAGGAGGATTTTGTTGAATTTGGGTGGATGGTTGGGGGAATCCGGGTGGAGTAAGGTAGTTTTGGGACTTGTAAGAAAGGTGATTTGGATTGATATTTGGCTTGAAGTGTTCACGATGTTCCTCTTGGTAAGCATAGCATTCCCCTTGATACACTTGCACCTTATCACATTGTTCATAAGAATGGGGACCTCCACAAGTGACACAAGAAAGAGTAATGGCATTCACATTATTTGAAGAATTGTTCAATGACATGGTCTTAAAAGCTTGAAGTATTTCTTGTTGTACTTTCAAATTCCTCTCACTATCTCTATCCATCTTTTGAATGATCTCTTGTTGATACTTGAGGAGTTGGTTGTCACAAGGTGTTTGATAATTGTTTTGGATAACATGAATCCTTTCTTCAAATTGATTGTTTGTTTGAACCATTGCTTTAGTCTCAATGATGTCCAAGGCCTCTTGCACGGATTTAAGAAGAATATTCCCTCCCGCGGAAGCATTGAGTGAATCTTGGTGGTGAGGTTTAAGGCCATTGTAGAAGGTATTGATTTGGTGAACATCATCCAATCCATGGTTAGGGCATCGCCTCAATAACTCACTATACTCTTCCCAAGCATCACTAAAGGATTGACTAGGTTTTTGTTGAAAGCCTATAATTAATGTCCTCAAGGTCATGGTCTTAGATGAAGGAAATAATTTGTTCAAAAACTTAGTGGTGAAACCATCCCATGTGGTGATACTATCGGGTGGTTGGGTGTCTAACCAATGCTTAGCGGGTCCCTCTAGTGAAAATGAAACTAACATCAACTTAATAGCCTCATGTGGAACTCCATTGTGCTTAATGGTATTGCAAAGAGAAAGGAATCTCTTAAGATGAGCATGAGGATCATCATTATTGTTACCATAGAAAGGTGATTGTGAAACCATAGCAATCATAGATGTGTGTAGCTCAAATGTATTTGCGGGAATCTCGGGAATCTTAATAGCACTAGCATATCCATGAACATTGGTTTGCATACGTTCCATCAAAGAGCGATTATCAATAGCCATGGCTTCTTGTGGTGGAGGAGTCAAAGCACGATTCTCGTGATCGGCTTGGTGGACGTGGTGGTCTTACTCTTTCTCTTTTTCTTCATTTTCGGAGGAAGAGGTTGTACACCAATCGGTATTTGTGCACGCCCGCGAGTGAGCATGCAACTCAATACGAGGAATGAGAGAGAAGCTCTCATGTGAATGCAGTTCGTTTTTCTCAGTTCTTGCTAATTGAAAGTCCAACCAATATCGGGTTTTTAACTGTTTTTGGTTGTTAATCTTTTTTGGATATTCTATTTGCTAATTCAACTAAGCCTTGCAAAACTGAAAAATATTACCTACTTATATGTAAAACATAGTGCAATTACCAAGTTTTTATTCAAGTAAGATTCAAAATGTAAATTTTAAAACTAAAAGGACTAAAAATGTAAATTCTATGAAATATAAATGCTTAAAATGTAAATTCTAACAAGTAAAAGGACTGAAAATGCAAATCAGCAAACTATAAGGATCAAAAATGTAAAGTATGTAACAAACTAACCAAATAGTAACAAATTCCAAAACTTGCTAACTAAATTCTAACAAATTCAAAACTGAAAGGACTTAATTGTGCAAACCCTAGAAATTAACAAGTTTTAGCCAAAGTTTTAAACTGTTTAATACACCAAGGACCAAAATGCAATTTTGAAAACTTTTTAAGCCAAAACGGGTTACAATGACAAATAAGCTCGTTTAAGCTTATTACTGGACCAAAATCATTCAAACCAATTGCAAAACACTTAGAATTCAAAATAAGCTAGGTCTATAAAAGGAAACTTGCTGAAAATGTCAAATAAGCAAATAAGCACTTTACAATAAGCACAAAATAAGCTCTAGGACAATCTGGACATGCACAACTGGATTTTTGTGCTTAAACTGATTAAAGAGCTCAAATGATGAACGGGAAATCAAGTCATAACAAATTTCATCAAGTAATAAGCTGGGAAATTGAAATAAGCTGAAAATGGCTTATGTTGACCAAGCGTTGACCAGAATTTTTTGACAAAAAGCTGAAACTCTCAAATATCAACCAATACCAACTACTAAGTGGATTTGTGAAAGAAAATTACTTGGCTAATGAATAGAATCAAAAGATCTAAAAATGCAGTTTCCATTTACAATAACTTGCCTTTCCTCAAGCATTCAGATTTTAGCTTATTTCTCCTAGCTGAATGGAAACTATATCAAGTGCTTATAGACTATGAAACTTTATAATATGACCTACAATTGAGAACAGGTTTGGTGAAATTTCATCAAGAATTCAGTAAATGGCAAGCAAATGAAATTGAATACTTTTTTAAACCAAAACTGAATGAAAATGACCCAATATTTTTTCTTGCCAATTGCCTTTTTGACTTAAGAGTTGACTTGAAAATGCTTCAAAACTACTTTTTATCACTTGATTAATGAATATTAACACTAACTTTCCAAAAACTAACACTTGAAAATTATTAATTGTGTAAACCCAAACACTCCTTTATCTGATTTATATGAAAATTCTCAAAGACTTTACAAGTTCTAATTCAAGCTGAGTAAAATCCTTTATCAATCCAACCTTAATAACCAAAAAGAGATGTGTAAAAGTTACTAGCAAGTATGTCAAGCAACAAGAGCTCAAAAGGAAATGCAAAGCTAAAAATGGCAGATATAAGCTATCAACAAGAACAGTTATCAAAGAAATTAGCAGATTAGCTACAATTAAGCTACAAAAGCCATGGAATCAAATCAATAACAGCTAAACAGGTTTTATCATACAAACACAATCAAGATTAACTAGGAATTAAGCATGCATTTGACAAATTGAGTGGAATCAAAAACAAGAAGCTTTAGAACCATGTGAAGAAACCATTGGGAAGTAGAGGAGTGTTGTACTCTCTATCCTAGTGCTAACCACCACCTTAGCACTAAATCAACCATCTACAATCAACAAATCTGCTACAATCAACAAGAACATCTCCATGGCATGAACTCTTCTCATAAGCTATGGATTTGAACTGAAAACAACAAACAACTACAATTCTTCTTCCAAAGTTAGTTATGATCAATGTATGATCATAACAAACTTCAAACAGCAACACCAGTATCAATTGAAGGCAGGTATGAACAGTAATGATGAAGATAGAATTTGGCGGGAAATGAAGAATTTGAATTTTATTGATGGAATTCAGTTACAAAGTTGGTTAAAAGGATTCTAACTAACTAACTAACTAACTCAAGAGTGTGTCAAACTCTTGAGTAGTTTAGATAAGAAAGGAAAAAGTTGAGAGAAAATGTAAATGTGTGTGTTTTTCACACTTACAACTACTTTTTTTACAAATGAAGACCTAAACTGCTATTTATAGACTTGAAAAGGAAGTTTGTTGGGGATGGTGACGTGTTGAGACCAATCCCAGGTCTCCACGTGGCATAATTCTGCTAAGTTGATTTTCCAAGTATGAACATGAATTGGGGCTTTTTGATTGAGTCGATTTCTTGTTAATTGATGATGACCATTGTGTTCGTCTCTCAAAAATAAGCGCTTTTGATGTTTAAAACTCTTCATGAAATCCATTCTAGCTCAAGAACGATCCTGGGAATCTTTGGCCGTTTTGAAACTGACACGTGTCATGCTCTGAATGGTTGAAAACAAGGCACACGGATCACACTGTTAGGATTTTGTCATTAATGAGTGGCGGCTGAGTGGGAATTTAATATGTTGGGAATCTAAACTTGTTAGATTCCCTGTTCATTGATTTAAACATAATTAGGCTGATAGATAGTCCCTTGCCTGTGCCTAGGAGGCAGGTAAGTTTCGCAAGACTCACAGAGATCCAAGTCTCTGTGAGCAACCTCAGAGGAGTCCATGTCAGAGACATTGTCAGGGAAGTCGAAGATTACCTAAAGACATACTCCTTGGCTGTGATGGATAACAGCCAAGATGTATTAGGGACCCTGAGGGGTTGAGAGTTAACAGGGGTGGCAATACCCTGATAACTCTCAGCACACTTTGGACATGCCATTTGTGTGTTCGAGAATATGAAGAATAAGGAAACTGTTTTGGACAACTGTTCCTTAAAGCATAATGGAAGACTACCAAGAATAGAAGGACATCATGTGACTGATGTGGGAACTTGTAAAAGCTTGTGTAGTCGACATCAAGTACTGTTTAAGTCAAACTCGTAACACTATAAATAGGATGTGTATCCATGCATTAATGTTTAACACTTTGAGATATTAAGAACATTAGTGCGTATAACTTAGTGAATCAAACAGCTACGACTGTATTCATAAGTTAAGGTTTATTGTTGTTCAAAGTGTGCACAACACATTGTCATCAAACGGTGTTATCCATAACACTTGTAATTCTTTATTATACAATAATAAGATTACGTTTGAAAAGTAATACCTTGTGTTGATTAAGTTAAGATTAGGGTTTCTTGCATTGATTAGGGACTTTCAATTGGTATCAGAGCGGTGTTTGATATTAAAACCTTCAAGAAACATCGTTCTCAGTTTTATAATCAAGATCCACCATGCCGGAAACTTCTAGCCCACACTCACCTTCCACAAACCCATCCTCACCAAGACTTAACCCCCCAGCAAATGACGATGATCTACCCCAACTTCTTGACTCAAGAGGTGGATCACACGTAACCAGTGTACCAGTCTTTGATGAGGAAGACTTTGCCAGTTGGAAGAGTCAATTTCTTGTATACCTTGATGGACTTGAACCTTTTCTCTTAGAAATTTTAGAAAATGGTCCATATATTCCCATGGCGCTTACTTCTACTGAAGAAAACCCTCTTCCCAAGCCTGTCAAACAATGGACCGCAGCTGATAGGAAATTAGCAAACCAAGATAAACGTCTCAAAAGCATCATAATTTCCTGTCTTCCAAAGCATATCATGAAGTCTGTCATTCAGTGTCCCACAGCTAAACAAATGTGGACAGACCTCATTCTTGGCCATGAAGGACCCTCTGAAACAAGAGAGACAAAGATTCAGGCACTCAGACTTCAGTTTAATGCCTTTAAGTCTCTCGAAGGTGAAAAAGTTCAGCAAACCTATACTAGGCTGAAGATTCTTCTAAATGACCTCGCTATGAATGATGTCACTATTGGTCAAGCTGAGATCAATGCCACTTTTGTCAACAGCCTTCCAAGAAAGTGGTTGAGCATGAATCAGACTCAGAGAGATAACAACTCAATCAAAAATGATACCCTTGCTCAGCTCTATGGTAAGTACAATTATGAAGAAGGGCTGATCGATACTATCTACAAATCAGAGACTGAAAGATTTGTAGTCCAAGGAGCATCTTCCAAAGCTTTGATCTCTGCAACACATCCTCTTGACAGCGATTCTGATATTGAAGAAGATACCCGTAGCAGCCAAGAGTTTTTGTCAGACCTCAATGCAGAATTTCATGAAAGAGCACTGCTAGCCAACCAAAGAAGATACTACAAAAGATCTGGAAGAGTAGGATCAGCTAGCAAACCAACTGACAGGTCAAAAGAAACATGTTTTGCCTGTGGAAAGCTTGGACATTTTCAAAAAGAATGTCCCTCCACCAAAACATCCTCACCCTCTTATCCTTCATCTTCATCCAAACCCTACAAGTTCAAACAACATAACAACTCATCTCAATCCAATTCTTCAGACACTGAGAAGAAAGATTACAAAAATAAGTACAAGGCACTTAAAGCTGAGTTAGAACAGATGAACTTGAAGATTGAAGCTATGTCCAAAAAGAAAGGTGGTGATAAAAAGGCTGAGAAAGGGTTGGTTGCTGAAACCTATGATTGGAATGATGAACCATTGACTTCAGATGAAGAAGACACCACAAGAGTCAGGGCTTTTATGGCAATAGCTGAGGATGAACCAGCTGTTGGAAAAGGTGATGCAAGATCAGGACAATGGGTTGACATCACAATGAAAAAGGTACACAGGCTTCTATCTATGTCTGATAGTGATGAACGTAAGCATGTCCTTGATTACACCATTGTTGATTTGCACTTTGTTGAGGAACAAAGGAAGAACCTACTTGATAAGTTTCACTCTGTTAAAACTGAAATGATAAATACTAAGGCTGAATGTGAAACTCTCAGGCGGGTTAACTTAGAGAAAATATCCCTGCAAAATGAAGTAGCTAGATTAACCTTGAAAAACATAGCTTTAAATGATCAAGTCACTGAATTAAACAAGGTTATTGAAAAATGGCTGTGTGCTAGTTTTACTATTGATGAATTGCTTAGGGATGAAGTGCCTGCTGACTTAAACAGGGATATAACTGCTAAGAATAAAAAGCTGAGGATTCTCACCAAACCCAAAGACATTGTCTTTAAATCTACAGAGACTATTCATATGTCAGATACTTCTTTGACTAATGACCCTGTCTCTGAAGATGTGGCTGAACTACCACCTTTGCCCAAACTCTCTGGAGTTGAACCTAGCAGTTCTTCTAGATCTGCTAAGGATGAACTTAAGACAGATATTGAGAATCCTCCAGCCAAAGTTTTTCGTGTGCCTGCTAAACCAACTGGTAAACAAGTAGCTTTTAAGCCTGTTTCTACTAAAGCTGTGAATAAGGTTGACCCTACCACTGAAGATCGCCTGTTGTCTCTTATGAAAGAAGTAGAACTCTTGAAACAACACATTAAGCCTTCCGCTGAATGCTCTACTTCTCATGAACCTAAGTCAGTCCTAGGTGAACCCAAAGGGGAAAGGTTAATCAAACCTTATTGCAATGTTTGTAAGAATTCTCACCACTCGACCTTAGATCATGACAGACACATGGCAGCTAAAAGAGCTCAGACACCCTCAAGGGACAGACCACAGAGTTCCAAAAGACAACAGGGAAATTACAATTCTTATCCTCCCTGTAAATTCTGTGGGTTCACAGACCATCACTCAGACGAGTGTGGTGACTTCCCTGGGTGTGATATCTGTGGGAGTTATAACCATGAAACTATGAACTGTCCATCCCAACGCCAAAGGTTTTTCAGGAACACAAGAGTTGCTAACAAGCAATTCAGGGAACCCACTGGAAAGTGGGTTCACCATAGGAACTAATCTGTTTCTATGTATCTGTGCAGAAATATCTCAAGGAATCGGTATGGTATCTAGATAGTGGCTGTTCTAGACACATGACAGGGATTCAACAATACCTGCACAGATACTCAAAGGAGCCAGGTCCCAAAGTGGTGTTTGGAGATAACTCTTCAGGTGACACAGAAGGATATGGCTCAGTGAATTGCAATGAGATCACATTTACCAGGGTTGCATATGTGAATGGTCTTAAACATAATCTTATTAGCATCAGCCAATTATGTGATGCTGACTATAAGGTTTTGTTTACTAAGACTCAGGGAACCATATTCAACAAAAATAATGATGTTGTGCTGGTTGCACCTAGAAGGAGAGATGTTTATGTCATCAACATGGCTGTGTGCTCTGAAGACAGTTCAAATTGTTTTCTTGCCAAAGCCTCTGAAAGTGTCAACTGGCTGTGGCACAAAAGACTGTCTCATCTGAACTTCAAGAACATCAATAAGATAGCCACTCAAAACTTGGTTGCTGGTCTACCTTCAGTAATGTTTTCCAAAGACAAAACTTGTTCTGCCTGTGTCAAAGGAAAACATCACAGGTCTTCATTCAAGACTAGGCAATCATTCTCTATTGACAAGTGCTTACATCTCCTTCACATGGACTTGTTTGGGCCTGTCAAACCTCAAACCATTAATCACAACAAATACACTTTGGTCATAGTTGATGAATTTTCAAGATATACATGGGTGTTCTTCCTCAGAAGGAAAAGTGATGCAGCTGATACCATCATGTCCTTCATCAGACAGGTTGAAAATATGAATGATGTTAGAGTCAAAGCTCTAAGAAGTGATAATGGTACATAATTCAAGAATCATCAACTTGAATCATTTTGTGATGAAAAAGGGATTTCTCAGAACTTCTCTTCAGCTGGCACTCCTGAACAAAATGGTGTGGCTGAAAGAAGAAACAGGACTCTGATTGAAGCAGCAAGAACTATGTTAAATGGTGCATCCTTACCAAAGCAATTTTGGGGAGAAGCTGTACACAATGCCTGCTACACTCAAAACAGATCAATCATTGTCAAAAGACATGGCAAAACCTCCTATGAAGTTTTCAGAAAAAGATCTCCAGACGTCAGCTATTTTCATGTGTTTGGATGCCCTGTGTTTATTTATAACTACAGGGATAAACTTGGAAAGTTTGATGAAAAAGCTGATGATGGATTCTTTTTGGGATACTCTCCAACAGCCAAAGCCTTCAGAGTATTCAACATCAGAAGACAAGAAGTAGAAGAAACTTTCCATGTCAGATTTAATGAAGATGATGAAGTCATACAGAGGACAGGAACAGAGAGTGATGAAGTAGATTTTAATGAAAATATTTCTGAAAGTCCCTAATCAATGCGAGAAACCCTAATCTTAACTTAATCAACACAAGGTATTACTTTTCAAACGTAATCTTATTATTGTATAATAAAGAATTACAAGTGTTATGGATAACACCGTTTGATGACAATGTGTTGTGCACACTTTGAACAACAATAAACCTTAACTTATGAATACAGTCGTAGCTGTTTGATTCACTAAGTTACACGCACTAATGTTCTTAATATCTCAAAGTGTTGAATATTAATGCAAGGATACACATCCTATTTATAGTGTTACGAGTTTGACTTGAACAGTACTTGATGTCGACTACACAAACTTTTACAAGTTCCCACATCAGTCACATGATGTCCTTCTATTCTTGGTAGTCTTCCATTATGCTTTAAGGAACAGTTGTCCAAAACAGTTTCCTTATTCTTCATATTCTCGAACACACAAATGGCATGTCCAAAGTGTGCTGAGAGTTATCAGGGTATTGCCACCCCTGTTAACTCTCAACCCCTCAGAGTCCCTAATACATCTTGGCTGTTATCCATCACAGCCAAGGAGTATGTCTTCAGGTAATCTTTGACTTCCCTGACAATGTCTCTGACATGGACTCCTCTGAGGTTGCTCACAGAGATTCGGATCTCTGTGAGTCTTGTGAAACTTGCCTGCCTCCTAGACACAGGCAAGGGACTATCTATCAGCCTAATTATGTTTAAATCAATGAACAGGGAATCTAACAAGTTTAGATTCCCAACAATCTTCCCCTATTTAAACATAAATTATGCTAGATCTAACTAAGTTAAGGTAAGTGAGTTTAACAGCTTCTTCTTACACATAACAGATCTAAACAAACATACCTCATGATTTTATTAAGACTTAAAGAAAAATTACAAGTTCAATACATAAGTTAAATAAAAGATGAAGGTAAAAAGGGCTGATACTATTTTCAATAGTCATCATTTTTGATTCTTTCTTCAGCTTCGGCCACATCTAATCTGTTATCAATTTCATCCTGCAAAGTCTTTGCAAACTTCTTGGAATACTCAGAGTTGATCTTGAGACACTTCTTGTGACAGAGTAGCTGAATAGTTGAAGCCAGGCAAAGCTCATCTTCCCTCTGAAAAGCATATTGGCAGGCTTTGTTCATAAACGCCATTCCTCTTTCAGGCACTGAGTATGTCTGACCATCAACAGGGCCAACTATACCATTAGGAAGGATCAGATCCCTGTGCATGCCATCCACACGAACATCTTCAGTAACAAAAGTTTCATCAATGATTTGGGAAATTCTTCTTCTTTTGTTGCCTGTCTTTGGGGGTCCTTGTTCGAAAAGCTGTGGTGGGGGATCAATCTTGAGTTTGGCAGCTGTTTCCTTGATCCAGTTAAACTTAGCCTTAAGAGTTTTGAGCAGAAGGAAATTTGCCTGTCCAGACTTTTTGGCAGCTAAAGCTTCGAGTTCAAACCATTCTGATAACCCAAGTGTTTTTAACCTGAAGTTGTCAAACACATCCATATTCCCTGTTTGATTATCCCTCCATAAGATCATCTGTGGGGTGTTTGTGGACTTGTGAATGGTGTATCTAAACTTGGTTATCTTGCCAGCAGCATACCTGTTGTTCACGCAGGCATCATAATCAGCTTTGACTTTCTTTAAGGCCTCAGCGCGTTTAAGTTCCATTTCCCTCAACCTTTGTTTTTGTTTTTGTTTTTCTTTTTCAGGTGGTGTCATCTTCCTCAGAGTAGCTTCATTTAATTCTTTGGCTGCCTTGAGCTCACTTAGTCTTTTGAATTCCTCAGCCTGTTGCTCTATTTCTTCAGGCGTTAAAGGTCTCTCATCGGAAGGTGTAAAGGTTGAAAATTGGGAAAGGTCTGTTGTGGATCCTCCTGTCTCTAGCATCGCAGCTATCTTTTTAAGTTTGGTGTCAGTATCAACCAAAACTATCTCTTTCCCTTTCTTTGAGACAGAGGACTCCACACTTATGTTTTTCAAATCATCAGCTCTTTTGAGGAACGCTGTCTGAGCCTGATTTTGAATGGATTTTGGTAGGGAGCTCACAGTGAATTTAAGTTTCTTGGCTGCTGGTTCATCCTCATCCTCAGGCTTGCTGATGTTAACTAGGATCATGGATTTAGATGAGTCAGCTCCATCTTGTGTTTGTTGCTCCCCCTGAGTCTGATCCTCATCATCAGGTACTATAACTGGTGTGATGACTTGAAGAGGAACAGGTGTTGTTGAAGGATTGGCTGAAGATGAGGCTTGTTCAGCAGATGCAAGGCTGAGTGTAGTTTTCTTCTCCCCCTCACGTTCATCCTTACTTCTCTTATGTTTGGATGAACGTGCCTGAAATCTTCTTGCAATCTGCTCCACAGAGGCAGCCATGGCACGCTGTCTTTTTCTTGATGCCCTGGCAATCTTCAGCAATAGGTTGGCATTGGCATTGGTATTTGCCTGAACTCGCCTGACAATAAAACCAGCATGGTTGTATTGCCTGTTGCGCACTGCATTGAAGTGTCTGTTCATGTTGTTTTCTTGTTCTTGGAACAATGCAGGGACAACTGAGTCAATGGCATTCTTGATTCTTGTTGAGAGATGACTTAGTCCCTGAGCCACACCTTTTCTTGTACCCTCCTGAATAGGCTCAGTGACAGCCTCAGTCACAGCCTTCTTTATAATACCTGGAAAGGTGACAGTAAAATTGTGCATCTCTGACTTGATCACGTCCAGCTTTCTTGATAAGCGCTCAATATCAGACTGATGGTGTACAGGCTGAAGATTCTTGATGTTGAGGCTTTGTTGAGCAAAAACATCCTCCCTTGGAATCAAGTCGAAGTTAGTCTGGGTAGGATGATCAAACAAAAGGAATTCAGCTGTTGGATCATAAATTGGTCTTTGGAAGACTGTTGTTGCAGATGTAGCAGAGTTTTGTGTGTCAACAGCTTCCTTAAGAGGAGAAGTCTTGTCATCTTCTTTAGGAGGAGAGGCTGACAGCTGGTCATCCTCATCTTCTTCCTCTTCTTCATCAAACATTCCCTCAGGGAATTCATCTTCAGGCATTGGTTCAAACTCAGCGACATAATCTTCTACAGAAAGCATTTCTTCATCAGCATTGAGCACAAGTTCTTCTTCAATCTGAATGTCCTGAGTTATTGTTTCAGCCTCCTTTTCATGTACCTGAGGTTCTTGGACTGGCTGTACAATTTCAGCCTGCAAGTTTGTTGTAATTAGTAACAGGGGAAAAATATAAAGTGAATGGTCGCCATTTCGCTGTCCCAGAGAGGCTGAGGGTGATTACTCAGCCACTCCAAAGGATAAATCCTTGGGATTCTTTTAAGTGTGAATGAATTGTGGTTAATGGTCGCCATTCGCTGCCCCTAGGAAAGCTGAGTGTGATTATTCAGCCCCCCCAAAAGGTAAAAACCTTTGGGACTCTTTTGATTGTGAAACATATGTTGTTTAATGATCGCCATTTCGCTGCCCCTAGGAAAGCTGAGTGTGATTATTCAGCCCCCCCAAAAGGTAAAACCTTTGGGACTCTTTTAAGAGTGAAACATATGTTGTTGTAGGTCGCCTGTTACGCTGCCCCTAGGAAAGCTGAGGGTGATGATTCAGCTCCCCCTAAAAGGATAAATCCTTTGGGACTCTTTTAATGAGGGAACCAAGAGGCTGTGTGAAGTACAGCCATCAAGGTTGAGACATTAATGTATTCAGGTTGTTGTTAGCCTGAATACTGTCTAGAGGGTTCAGGGTCATCGGGGTGCTTTATAAACACAAATGAATCACTCCCTGGTGCAAAGACAGAGTGTACAGAAGTCTTAAAGAATTCTATGTGAAATGACAGACTTCTATGGGTCGAGGATTACCCTAACTTCACCACTCTCTCCTACAGACAAATGAGAGTGGTTGATTGTGAACCTCTAAAAATGTACACTGATTACCTGTGAGATATCAGCTTGGTTTGGCTGGTTTCCTGTAGTCTCTGCTGACTTAGAGACACTAGACGCCAGTTGTTTGTCAGCCAAAGATTCTGTATCCACAAGAGTATCTGGACCAGAGGCGGTGTCAATCTTCTTTTCCTTGGCCTTGCTAACAGCTTTAGGTTGGGAAGAAGAGGGGATTTTCTTCTTCTTTAGCTGTTGGCCAGATGAAGCCTTGGACTTGGTAGTGTGCTGCCCAGAGGTCAAAGATGTAGACTTGCCAGCGACACTAGAAGTATTCACCTTCTCAGAGGAAGGGATCAAGGGCTTCTCAACGATGGGTACCTGGTTTGCAATGTTCAGCATGTGAGCAGTGACAGGGATATCCTCAGCTCCAATCTCCTTGTAGATGGCGCCAGTGATACGATAGGGCTTCAGAGCTGTCAAGGCCTTGTTATGATAGTTCTCTCCAAGCAAACTCTCAAAGATCAGGGACAGATAACGCACATAACAGATGTTCTTTTCCCTGACCTGATTCCTACCCTTTAGTTGTTCTACCAGGTTAGAGAAAAGAAGGCTTCCAACGTCAACATCAGCTCCCCATATTAATCCATACGCAATAGTCTGATGTTTGAATGACATTTGATCTTGTGATCCCTGCATGCCTCCCAGGGACTTCACAATGTGGGTGAAGAGGACACGCCACATAGGAGAAAAATACTTAATCTTCAGAGGGGCTTTAGCAAGGATTTCAGCTGGTGTGAGGGCAGGGTTAATGTCATGACAAGGGTTGAGTGTGGCCAATGCTTCCTTGACAGCCTTTTTGTCAACTGTCTTCAGGCATTCATCTCCATGTTTAAGTCCGGCCACACTGGCAAAATCAGCAAGGGAAAAGGCAAAAGGATGTTCATTGCAAGAAAGGCTAAAGGTAATGGTGTCTTCTTCAACTTCAACAGAATACCAGAATTCCCTAAGGTATTCTTGGTAAAAGGTGGATGGAGTTTTGGTGAAGGCATCGTTTAGGTCACAATTCTGCATGAAGTTAACCAGATCCGAGTAGGTGTTGTTTGGTGCCTTGATCCATCCAATGGCGTTATTGGAAGCAATGATGCTCTCGTTGATCTCGAAGTTCACATTGGAGGCTTTTGGTACGGGAAACGCCATTGATTTAAGGTTGAAGGAGAATGAAAATGGCGGATGGTTGAGAGAGATAAGAGTTTTAGAGAGAGAAGATGATTTTGAGAATGGTGGTGGGTGAGAAGAGAAAGAAGACAATATATATAATCAAACTTGAGTGAACAGTTATTCAACCGTATTAAATGCAAAATCGAAAATGACTGCTCAAGTGGGTCCCCTTGGCCTTTCAAAAATTTTGTCTCCTCGTTATCCGAAACTTAAATGATTAAAAAATGTGAGAATGTTTTTCGCATTTACTTGGAACGCAACTACCTAGTTACATGTGAAAAACATTTAATAAAACATTTAATATAGAATCAATCATTTAATGAACACATTTAATATCAAGCCACAGGCTTTGAGATATTGAGCATCCCTAGCTCAGCAACTAGCCTGTTGAACGTAGGTTCAGCCAAAGGCTTTGTAAAGATATCAGCTAGTTGAAACTCTGTGGGAACAAAATGCAGCTCAATATCTCCCTTCATAATATGATCCCTGATAAAATGATACCTGATATCAATGTGTTTGGTACGAGAGTGAAGAACAGGGTTGTTGGATATGGCAATGGCGCTGGTGTTGTCACAAAAGATTGGCACTTTGTCATACAAGATTTCATAGTCAGCCAATTGACTTTTCATCCAGAGCACCTGAGCACAACAGCTGGCTGCAGCAACATATTCAGCTTCAGCTGAAGACATAGCCACAATGTTTTGCTTCTTAGCACTCCATCCAACCAATTTTCCTCCTAGGATTTGACAGCTGCCTGAAGTACTTTTCCTGTCAATACAGCATCCAGCATAATCTGAATCTGAATAGGCCTTGAGATCAAAGCCTGATTCCTTTGGATACCATAGTCCTAGGGATGGTGTTCCTTTGAGATACCTGAAAATTCTCTTAACAGCCACTAGATGGGATTCTTTTGGGTTAGCTTGGTACCTTGCACAGAGACATGTGGAGAATTGGATATCTGGACGACTGGCTGTTAAATACATCAGTGACCCAATCATGCCTCTATATAAAGTCTCATTGACAGAGACCCCTGACTCATCAGGGCCCAAGTTGTTGGGTGGAAGCATGGGGCATTTCACTGAAGCACAATCAGCCAAGTCATATTTTTTAAGTAAATCCTTAACATACTTTTCTTGAAAAATAGAAATTCCCTTAGGACATTGTTTAATTTGAAAACCCAAAAAGTAAGTTAATTCACCCATCATACTCATCTCATATTTCTTGGTCATTAATTTAGCAAAACGTTTACTAAGATTGACATTTGTTGACCCAAAGACGATATCATCCACATAAATCTGCACAATGATGAAATCACTCTTGTCCTTGAAGGTAAAGAGTGTTTTATCAATAGAACCCCTGACAAATTTGTTTTCAGATAAGAAATTTGAAAGAGTTTCATACCATGCTCTTGGAGCTTGTTTCAGACCATACATTGCTTTGTGAAGTCTGTACACATGGTTGGGAAACTCGCTGCTCTCAAATCCTTCAGGTTGAGCAACATAGACTTCCTCAGCCAAATCACCATTGAGGAAGGCACTCTTTACATCCATCTGATAGACAGTGATGTTCATATAGGCAGCATAAGCAAGAAAGATTCTGATGGCTTCAAGTCTAGCAACAGGTGCAAAAGTTTCATCATAATCAATTCCCTCAGTCTGAGAGTATCCCTGTGCTACCAATCTTGCCTTGTTCCTGATGATGTTCCCAATTTCATCCATCTTGTTTCTATAGATCCATCTAGTGCCTGTGATATTCTTTCCAAGTGGAGCTGGCACTAGTGTCCAAACTTTGTTCCTTTTGAACTGATTGATTTCTTCTTGCATAGCAGCTACCCATCCATCTTCTACCAGAGCCTCAGCAACTCTTTTAGGTTCAATTTGAGAAAGAAATTCAGCAAATAGACATTCATTGGCTGAGGCTGACTCAGAGTCTTAGATTCGCTGTCTGGTTGTGACCCCTGCATTTGGTTCCCCAATAATGTTGACAAGAAGAATGTGTTGATCTCTTGACCACTTATTTTGAGGAGCTGGAGTTTCAAGAACAGGAGTACTTGAGGGCACAGCTGGAACAATTTGAGTCTCATCCTGCTGACTAGGAGGGCTTTCTTCAAAGACTACTTCAGTGTCTGAGTCTTCTTCAGCCACATAAGGGAAGCAATTTCATTATCAGCAGGAGCAACTTCAGAGGTTTGAAGAATTGGTGAGTCATTAATATCATGAGAAGGACCATCAGAGATTTGAGGTTCTTCTTCATCAAGTCCCTGAGAGGTAGGAACTTCTATGTTGTGAGTAGACAGAGGATCAAAAGCAGGAACATAAGGAGTGAGAGTGTTGGAGTGGTGATGACTGGTAGGTCTGGGTTCTGTGAACTCATCACTTGGGAAAGAAATATTTTCATTAAAATCTACTTCATCACCCTCTGTTCCTGTTCTCTGTATGACTTCATCATCTTCATTAAATCTGACATGGAAAGTTTCTTCTACTTCTTGTCTTCTGATGTTGAATACTCTGAAGGCTTTGGCTGTTGGAGAGTATCCCAAAAAGAATCCATCATCAGCCTTTTCATCAAACTTTCCAAGTTTATCCCTGTAGTTATAAATAAACACAGGGCATCCAAACACATGAAAATAGCTGACGTCTGGAGATCTTTTTCTGAAAACTTCATAGGAGGTTTTGCCATGTCTTTTGACAATGATTGATCTGTTTTGAGTATAGCAGGCAGTGTGTACAGCTTCTCCCCAAAATTGCTTTGGTAAGGCTGCACCATTCAACATAGTTCTTGCTGCTTCAATCAGAGTCCTGTTTCTTCTTTCAGCCACACCATTTTGTTCAGGAGTGCCAGCTGAAGAGAAGTTCTGTGAAATCCCTTTTTCATCAAAAAATGATTCAAGTTGATGATTCTTGAATTCTGTACCATTATCACTTCTTAGAGCTTTGACTCTAACATCATTCATATTTTCCACCTGTCTGATGAAGGACATGATGGCATCAGCTGCATCACTTTTCCTTCTGAGGAAGAACACCCATGTATATCTTGAAAATTCATCAACTATGACCAAGGTGTATTTGTTGTGATTAATGGTTTGAGGTTTGACAGGCCCAAACAAGTCCATGTGAAGGAGATGTAAGCACTTGTCAATAGAGAATGATTGCCTAGTCTTGAATGAAGACCTGTGATGTTTTCCTTTGACACAGGCAGAACAAGTTTTGTCTTTGGAAAACATTACTGAAGGTAGACCAGCAACCAAGTTTTGAGTGGCTATCTTATTGATGTTCTTGAAGTTGAGATGAGACAGTCTTTTGTGCCACAGCCAGTTGACACTTTCAGAGGCTTTGGCAAGAAAACAATTTGAGCTGTCTTTAGAGCACACAGCCATGTTGATGACATAAACATCTCTCCTTCTAGGTGCAACCAGCACAACATCATTATTTTTGTTGAATATGGTTCCCTGAGTCTTAGTAAACAAAACCTTATAATCAGCATCACATAACTGGCTGATGCTAATAAGATTGTGCTTAAGACCATTCACATATGCAACCCTGGTAAATGTGATCCCATTGCAATTCACTGAGCCATATCCTTCTGTGTCACCTGAAGAGTTATCTCCAAACACCACTTTGGGACCTGGCTCCTTTGAGTATCTGTGCAGGTATTGTTGAATCCCTGTCATGTGTCTAGAACAGCCACTATCTAGATACCATACCGATTCCTTGAGATATTTCTGCACAGATACATAGAAACAGATTAGTTCCTATGGTGAACCCACTTTCCAGTGGGTTCCCTGAATTGCTTGTTAGCAACTCTTGTGTTCCTGAAAAACTTTTGGCGTTGGGATGGACAGTTCATTGTTTCATGGTTATAACTCCCACAGATATCACACCCAGGGAAGTCACCACACTCGTCTGAGTGATGGTCTGTGAACCAACAGAATTTACAGGGAGGATAAGAATTGTAATTTCCCTGTTGTCTTTTGGAACTCTGTGGTCTGTCCCTAGAGGGTGTCTGAGCTCTTTTAGCTGCCATGTGTCTGTCATGATCTAAGGTCGAGTGGTGAGAATTCTTACAAACATTGCAATAAGGTTTGATTAATCTTTCCCCTTTGGGTTCACCTAGGACTGACTTAGGTTCATGAGAAGTAGAGCATTCAGCGGAAGGCTTAATGTGTTGTTTCAAGAGTTCTACTTCTTTCATAAGGGACAACAGGCGATCTTCAGTGGTGGGGTCAACCTTTTTCATAGCTTTAGTAGAAACAGGCTTAAAAGCTACTTGTTTACCAGTTGGTTTAGCAGGCACACGAAAAACTTTAGATGGAGGATTCTCAATATCTATCTTAAGTTCATCCTTAGCAGATCTAGAAGAACTGCTAGGTTCAACTCCAGAGAGTTTGGGCAAGGGTGGAAGCTCAGCCACATCTTCAGAGACAGGGTCATTAGTCAAAGAGGTATCTGACATATGAATAGTCTCTGTAGATTTAAAGATAATGTCTTTGGGTTTGGTGATAATCCTCAGCTTTTTATGCTTAGCAGTTATATCCCTGTTTAAGTCAGCAGGCACTTCATCCCTAAGCAATTCATCTATAGTAAACCTAGCACACAGCCATTTTTCAATAACTTTGTTTAATTCAGTGACTTGGTTATTTAAAGCTATGTTTTTCAAGGTTAATCTAGCTACTTCATTTTGCAGGGATATTTTCTCTAAGTTAACCCGCCTGAGAGTTTCACATTCAGCCTTAGCATTAATCATTTCAGTTTTAACAGAGTGAAACTTGTCAAGTAGGTTCTTCCTTTGTTCCTCAACAAAGTGCAAGTCAACAATGGTGTAATCAAGAACATGCTTACGTTCATCACAATCAGACATAGAAAGAAGCCTGTGTACCTTTTTCATTGTGATGTCGACCCATTGTCCTGATCTTGCATCACCTTTTCCAACAGCTGGTTCATCCTCAGCTATTGCCATAAAAGCCCTGACTCTTGTGGTGTCTTCTTCATCTGAAGTCAATGGTTCATCATTCCAATCATAGGTTTCAGCAACCAACCCTTTCTCAGCCTTTTTCTCACCACCTTTCTTTTTGGACATAGCTTCAATCTTCAAGTTCATCTGTTCTAACTCAGCTTTAAGTGCCTTGTACTTATTTTTGTAATCTTTCTTCTCAGTGTCTGAAGAATTGGATTGAGATGAGTTGTTATGTTGTTTGAACTTGTAGGGTTTGGATGAAGATGATGGATAAGAGGGTGAGGATGTTTTGGTGGAAGGACATTCTTTTTGAAAATGTCCAAGCTTTCCACAGGCAAAACATGTTTCTTTTGACCTGTCAGTTGGTTTGCTAGCTGATCCTACTCTTCCAGATCTTTTGTAGTATCTTCTTTGGTTGGCTAGTAGTGCTCTTTCATGAAATTCTGCATTGAGGTCTGACAAGAACTCTTGGCTGCTACGGGTATCTTCTTCAATATCAGAATCGCTGTCAAGAGGATGTGTTGCAGAGATCAAAGCTTTGGAAGATGCTCCTTGGACTACAAATCTTTCAGTCTCTGATTTGTAGATAGTATCGATCAGCCCTTCTTCATAATTGTACTTTCCATAGAGCTGAGCAAGGGTATCATTTTTGATTGAGTTGTTAGCTCTCTGAGTCTGATTCATGCTCAGACACTTTCTTGGAAGGCTGTTGACAAAAGTGGCATTGATCTCAGCTTGACCAATAGTAACATCATTCATAGCGAGGTCATTTAGAAGAATCTTCAGCCTAGTATAGGTTTGCTGAACTTTTTCACCTTCAAGAGACTTAAAGGCATTAAACTGAAGTCTGAGTGCCTGAATCTTTGTCTCTCTTGTTTCAGAGGGTCCTTCATGGCCAAGAATGAGGTCTGTCCACATCTGTTTAGCTGTGGGACACTGAATGACAGACTTCATGATATGCTTTGGAAGACAGGAAATTATGATGCTTTTGAGACGTTTATCTTGGTTTGCTAACTTCCTATCAGCTGCGGTCCATTGTTTGACAGGCTTGGGAAGAGGGTTTTCTTCAGTAGAAGTAAGAGCCATGGGAATATATGGACCATTTTCTAAAATTTCTAAGAGAAAAGGTTCAAGTCCATCAAGGTATACAAGAAATTGACTCTTCCAACTGGCAAAGTCTTCTTCATCAAAGACTGGTACACTGGTTACGTGTGATCCACCTCTTGAGTCAAGAAGTTGGGGTAGATCATCGTCATTTGGTGGGGCGGTAAGTCTTGGTGAAGATGGGTTTCTGGAAGGTGAGTGTGGGCTAGAGGTTTCTGGCATGGTGGATCTTGATTATAAAACGGAGAACGATGTTTCTTGAAGGTTTTAATATCAAACACCGCTCTGATACCAATTGAAAGTCCCTAATCAATGCGAGAAACCCTAATCTTAACTTAATCAACACAAGGTATTACTTTTCAAACGTAATCTTATTATTGTATAATAAAGAATTACAAGTGTTATGGATAACACCGTTTGATGACAATGTGTTGTGCACACTTTGAACAACAATAAACCTTAACTTATGAATACAGTCGTAGCTGTTTGATTCACTAAGTTACACGCACTAATGTTCTTAATATCTCAAAGTGTTGAATATTAATGCAAGGATACACATCCTATTTATAGTGTTACGAGTTTGACTTGAACAGTACTTGATGTCGACTACACAAACTTTTACAAGTTCCCACATCAGTCACATGATGTCCTTCTATTCTTGGTAGTCTTCCATTATGCTTTAAGGAACAGTTGTCCAAAACAGTTTCCTTATTCTTCATATTCTCGAACACACAAATGGCATGTCCAAAGTGTGCTGAGAGTTATCAGGGTATTGCCACCCCTGTTAACTCTCAACCCCTCAGAGTCCCTAATACATCTTGGCTGTTATCCATCACAGCCAAGGAGTATGTCTTCAGGTAATCTTCGACTTCCCTGACAATGTCTCTGACATGGACTCCTCTGAGGTTGCTCACAGAGATTCGGATCTCTGTGAGTCTTGTGAAACTTGCCTGCCTCCTAGACACAGGCAAGGGACTATCTATCAGCCTAATTATGTTTAAATCAATGAACAGGGAATCTAACAAGTTTAGATTCCCAACAATTTCATTCCCAAGTGATGAGTTCACAGAACCCAGACCTACCAGTCATCACCACTCCAACACTCTCACTCCTTATGTTCCTGCTTTTGACCCTCTGTCTACTCACAACATAGAAGTTCCTACCTCTCAGGAACTTGATGAAGAAGAACCTCAAATCTCTGATGGTCCTTCTCATGATCTTGATGACTCACCAATTCTTCAAACCTCTGAAGTTTCTCCTGCTGAGAATGATATAGTTTCCCTTGATGTGGCTGAAGAAGACTCAGACACTGAAGTAGTCTTTGAAGAAAGCCCTCCTAGTCAGCAGGATGAGACTCAAATTGTACCAGCTGTGTCCTCAAGTACCCCTGTTCTTGAATCTCCAGCTCCTCAAAATAAGTGGTCAAGAGATCAACACATTCTTCTTGTCAACATTATTGGAGAACCAAATGCAGGGGTCACAACCAGACAGCGAATCCAAGACTCAGAATCTGCCTCAGCCAATGAATGTCTATTTGCTGAATTTCTTTCTCAAATTGAACCTAAAAGAGTTGCTGAGGCTCTGGTAGAAGATGGATGGGTAGCTGCTATGCAAGAAGAAATCAATCAGTTCAAAAGGAACAAAGTATGGACACTAGTGCCAGCTCCACCTGGAAAGAATATCACAGGCACTAGATGGATCTATAGAAATAAGATGGATGAAATTGGGAACATCATCAGGAACAAGGCTAGACTGGTTGCACATGGATTCTCTCAGACTGAAGGAATTGATTATGATGAAACTTTTGCACCTGTTGCTAGACTTGAGGCCATCAGAATCTTTCTTGCTTATGCTGCCTATATGAACATCACTGTCTATCAGATGGATGTAAAGAGTGCCTTCCTCAATGGTGATTTGGCTGAGGAAGTCTATGTTGCACAACCTGAAGGATTTGAGAACAGTGAGTTTCCCAACCATGTGTACAGACTTCACAAGGCAATGTATGGTCTGAAACAAGCTCCAAGAGCATGGTATGAAACTCTTTCAAATTTCTTATCTGAAAACAAATTTATCAGGGGTTCTATTGATAAAACACTCTTTACCTTCAAGGACAAGAGTGATTTCATCATTGTGCAGATTTATGTGAATGATATCATCTTTGGGTCAAGAAATGTCAATCTTAGTAAACGTTTTGCTAAATTAATGACCAAGAAATATGAGATGAGTATGATGGGTGAATTGACTTACTTTTTGGGTTTTCAAATTAAACAATGTCCTAAGGGAATTTCTATTTGTCAAGAAAAGTATGTTAAGGATTTACTTAAAAAATATGACTTAGCTGATTGTGCATCAGTGAAATGCCCCATGCTTCCACCCAACGACTTGGGCCCTGATGAGTCAGGGGTCTCTGTCAATGAGACTTTATATAGAGGCATGATTGGGTCACTGATGTATCTAACAGCCAGTCGTCCAGATATCCAATTCTCCACATGTCTCTGTGCAAGGTACCAGGCTAACCCAAAAGAATCCCATCTAGTGGCTGTTAAGAGAATTTTCAGGTATCTCAAAGGAACACCATCCCTAGGACTATGGTATCCAAAGGAATCAGGCTTTGATCTCAAGGCTTATTCAGATTCAGATTATGCTGGATGCTGTATTGACAGGAAAAGTACTTCTGGCAGCTGTCAAATCCTAGGAGGAAAATTAGTTGGATGGAGTGCTAAGAAGCAAAACTCTGTGGCTATGTCTTCAGCTGAAGCAGAATATGTCGCTGCAGCCAGCTGTTGTGCTCAGGTGCTCTGGATGAAAAGTCAATTGGCTGACTATGAAATCTTGTATGACAAAGTACCAATCTTTTGTGACAACACCAGCGCCATTGCCATATCCAACAACCCTGTTCTTCACTCTCGTACCAAACACATTGATATCAGGTATCATTTTATCAGGGATCATATTATGAAGGGAGATATTGAGCTGCATTTTGTTCCCACAGAGCTGCAACTAGCTGATATCTTTACTAAGCCTTTGCTGAACCTACGTTCAACAGGCTAGTTGCTGAGCTAGGGATGCTCAATATCTCAAAGCCTGTGGCTTGATATTAAATGTGTTCATTAAATGATTGATTCTGTATTAAATGTTTTATTAAATGTTTTTCACATGAACTAGGTAGTTACTTTCCAAGTAAATGCAAAAAACATTCTCACATTTTTTAATCATTTATTTTTCGGATAACGAGGAGACAAACTTTTTGAAAGGTCAAGGGGACCCACTTGAGCAGTCATTTTCGCCTTTGCATTTAATTCGGTTGAATAACTGTTCACTTAAGTTTGAATATATATTGTCTTCTTTCTCTTCTCACCCACCACCATTCTAAAATCAACTTCTCTCTCTAAACTCTTATCTCTCTCAACCATCCGCCATTTTCATTCTCCTTCTACCTTAAATCAATGGCGTTTCCCGTACCAAAAGCCTCCAATGTGAACTTCGAGATCAACGAGAGCATCATCGCCTCCAACAACGCCATTGGATGGATCAAGGCACCAAACAGCACCTACTCAGATCTGGTAAATTTCATGCAGAATTATGACCTAAATGAAGCCTTCACCAAATCTCCATCCACATTTTACCAAGAATACCTTAGGGAATTCTGGTACTCTGCTGAAGTCGTTGAAGACACCATTACATTTAGCCTTTCATGCAATGAACATCCTTTTGCCTTTTCCCTCAATGATTTTTCTAGTGTGGCCGGACTCAAACATGGAGATGATTGCTTGAAGACTGTTGACAAAAAGGCTGTCAAGGAAGCCTTAGCCACACTAAACCCCTGCCATGATGTTAACCCTGCCCTTACACCAGCTGAAGTCCTTGCCAAAGCCCCTCTGAAGATTAAGTATTTTACTCCTATGTGGCGTGTCCTCTTCACCCACATTGTGAAGTCCCTGGGTGGAATGCAGGGATCACAGGATCAGATGTCGTCCAATCATCAGGCTATTGCATATGGACTTATCTGGGGAGCTGATGTCGATTTTGGAAGCATCCTTTTCTCAAACCTGGTAGAACAACTGAAGGGACGAAATCAGGTCAGGGAAAAGAACATTTGTTATGTGCGCTACCTGTCCCTGATCTTTGAGAGTTTGCTGGGAGAGAATTACCATAACAAGGCCTTGACAGCTCTGAAGCCCTATCGCATCACAGGCGCCATCTACAAGGAGATAGGAGCTGAGGATATCCCTGTCACTGCACACATGCTGAACGTGGCCAACCAGGTACCCAACGCTGAGAAGCCCTTGCTCCCTTCCTCTGAGAAGGTGAATACTTCTAGTGTCGCTGGCAAGTCTACGTCTTTGACCTCTGGGCAGCACACTACTAAGTCCAAGGCTTCATCTGGCCAACAGCCCAAGAAGAAGAAAATCCCCTCTTCTTCCCACTCCAAAGCTGTTAGTAAGGCCAAGGAAAAGAAGATTGACACCGCCTCTAGTCCAGATACTCTTGTGGATTCAGAATCTTTAGCTGACAAACAACAGGCGTCTAGTGTCTCTAGGTCAGCAGAGACAACAGGAAACCAGCCAAACCAAGCTGATATCTCACAGGTAATCAGTGTACATTTTTAGAGGTTCACAAGCAACCACTCTCATTATGTCTGTAGGAGAGAGTGGTGAAGTTAGGGTAATCCTCGACCCATAGAAGTCTGTCATTACACTTAGAATTCTTTAAGACTTCTGTACACTCTGTCTTTGCACCAGGGAGTGATTCATTTGTGTTTATAAAGCACCCCGATGACCCTGAACCCTCTAGACAGTATTCAGGCTAACAACAACCTGAATACATTAATGTCTCAACCTTGATGGCTGTACTTCACACAGCCTCTTGGTTCCCTCATTAAAAGAGTCCCAAAGGATTTATCCTTTCAGGGGGAGCTGAATCATCACCCTCAGCTTTCCTAGGGGCAGCGTAACAGGCGACCAACAACAACATATGTTTCACTCTTAAAAGAGTCCCAAAGGTTTTACCTTTTGGGGGGGCTGAATAATCACACTCAGCTTTCCTAGGGGCAGCGAATGGCGATCATTAAACAACATATGTTTCACAATCAAAAGAGTCCCAAAGGTTTTTACCTTTTGGGGGGGCTGAATAATCACACTCAGCTTTCCTAGGGGCAGCGAATGGCGACCATTAACCACACTTCATTCACACTTAAAAGAATCCCAAGGATTTATCCTTTGGAGTGGCTGAGTAATCACCCTCAGCCTCTCTGGGACAGCGAAATGGTGACCATTCCCCTTATATTTTTCCCTGTTACTAATTACAACAAACTTGCAGGCTGAAATTGTACAGCCAGTCAAAGAATCTCAGGTACATGAAAAGGAGGTTGAAACAATAACTCAGGACATTCCACATGAAGAAGAACATGTGCTCAATGCTGATGAAGAAATGCTCTCTGTAGAAGATTATGTCTCTGAGTTTGAACCCATGCCTGAAGATGAATTCCCTGAGGGAATGTTTGATGAAGAGGAGGAAGAAGATGAGGATGACCAGCTGTCAGCCTCTCCTCCTAAAGAAGATGACAAGACTTCTCCTCTCAAGGAAGTTGTTGACACACCAAACTCTGCTACATCTGCAACAACATTCTTCCAAAGACCAACATATGATCCAACAGCTGAATTCCTCTTGTTTGATCATCCTACCCAGACCAACTTCGACTTGATTCCAAGGGAGGATGATTTTGCTCAACAAAGCCTCAATATCAAGAATCTTCAGCCAGTACATCATCAATCTGATATTGAGCGCTTATCAAGGAAGCTGGACGTGATCAAGTCAGAGATGCACAATTTTACTGTCACTTTTCCAGGCATTATAAAGAAGGCTGTGACTGAGGCTGTCACTGAGCCCATTCAAGAGGGTGCAAGAAAAGGTGTGGCCCAGGGACTAAGTCATCTCTCGACACGAATCAAGGATGCAATTGACTCAGTTGTCCCTGCCATGTTCTATGAACAAGAGAACAACATGAACAGGCACTTCAATGCGGTTCGCAACAGGCAATACAACCATGCTGGCTTTATTGTCAGGCGTGTTCAAGCTAATACTAATGCCAATGCCAACCTCTTGCTGAAGATTGCCAGGGCTTCGAGGAAGAGACAACGTGCCATGGCTGCCTCTGTGGAACAGATTGCAAGACGCTTACAGGCACGTTCATCCAAACATCAGGGAAGTAAGGATGAACGTGAGGGGGAGAAGAATGCTACACTCAGCCTTGCATCTGCTGAACAAGGTTCCTCTTCAGCCAATCCCTCAACAACTCCTGTTCCTCTTCAAGTCATCACACCAGTTATAGTACATGATGATGAGGATCAGACTCAGGGGGAGCAACAAACACAAGATGGAGCTGACTCATCTAAATCCATGATCTTAGTTAACATAAGCAAGCCTGAGGATGATGATGAACCAGCGGCCAAGAAACTTAAATTCACTGTGAGCTCTCTCCCAAAATCTATTCAAAATCAAGCTCAGACAGCGTTTCTCAAAAGAGCTGATGATTTGAAAAACATAAGTGTGGAGTCCTCTGTCTCAAAGAAAGGTAAAGAGATAGTTTTGGTTGATACTGACACCAAACTTAAGAAGATAGCTGCGATGCTAGAGACAGGAGGATCCACAACAGACCTTTCCCACTTTTCAACCTTTACACCTTCTGATGAGAGTCCTTTAACGCCTGAAGAAATAGAGCAACAGGCTGAAGAATTCAAAAGACTAAATGAGCTCAAGGCAGCCAAAGAATTAAATGAAGCTACTCTGAGGAAGATGACACCACCTGAAAGGGAAAAACAAAAACAAAGGTTGAGGGAAATGGAACTTAAATGCGCTGAGGCCTTAAAGAAAGTCAAAGCTGACTATGATGCCTGCGTGAACAACAGATATGCTGCTGGCAAGATAACCAAGTTTAGATACACCATTCACAAATCCACAAACACCCCACAGATGATCTTATGGAGGGAAAATCAACAGAGGAATATGGATGTGTTTGACAACTTCAGGTTAAAAACACTTGGGTTATCAGAATGGTTTGAACTCGAAGCCTTAGCTGCCAAAAAGTCTGGACAGGCAAATTTCCTTCTGCTTAAAACTCTTAAGGCTAAGTTTAACTGGATCAAGGAAACAGCTGCCAAACTCAAGATTGATCCCCCACCACAGCTTTTCGAACAAGGACCCCCAAAGACAGGCAACAAAAGAAGAAGAATTTCCCAAATTATTGATGAAACTTTTGTTACTGAAGATGTTCGTGTGGATGGCATGCACAGGGATCTGATTCTTCCAAATGGTATCGTTGGCCCTGTTGATGGTCAGACATACTCAGTGCCTGAAAGAGGAATGGCGTTTATGAATAAAGCCTGCCAATATGCTTTTCAGAGGGAAGATGAACTTTGCCTGGCTTCAACTATTCAGCTACTTTGTCACAAGAAGTGTCTCAAGATCAACTCAGAGTATTCCAAGAAGTTTGCAAAGACTTTACAGGATGAAATTGATAACAGATTATATGTGGCCGAAGCTGAAGAAAGAATAAAAAATGATGACTATTGAAGATAGTGTCAGCCCTTTTTACCTTCATCTTTTATTTAACTTATGTAATGAACTTGTAATTTTTCTTAAGTCTTAATAAAATCATGAGGTATGTTTGTTTAGATCTGTTATGTGTAAGAAGAAGCTGTTAAACTCACTTACCTTAACTTAGTTAGATCTAGCACTATTTATGTTTAAATAGGGGGAGATTGTTGGGAATCTAAACTTGTTAGATTCCCTGTTCATTGATTTAAACATAATTAGGCTCATAGATAGTCCCTTGCCTGTGCCTAGGAGGCAGGTAAGTTTCGCAAGACTCACAGAGATCCAAGTCTCTGTGAGCAACCTCAGAGGAGTCCATGTCAGAGACATTGTCAAGGAAGTCGAAGATTACCTGAAGACATACTCCTTGGCTGTGATGGATAACAGCCAAGATGTATTAGGGACTCTGAGGGGTTGAGAGTTAACAGGGGTGGCAATACCCTGATAACTCTCAGCACACTTTGGACATGCCATTTGTGTGTTCGAGAATATGAAGAATAAGGAAACTGTTTTGGACAACTGTTCCTTAAAGCATAAAGGAAGACTACCAAGAATAGAAGGACATCATGTGACTGATGTGGGAACTTGTAAAAGCTTGTGTAGTCGACATCAAGTACTGTTTAAGTCAAACTCGTAACACTATAAATAGGATGTGTATCCATGCATTAATGTTTAACACTTTGAGATATTAAGAACATTAGTGCGTATAACTTAGTGAATCAAACAGCTACGACTGTATTCATAGGTTTATTGTTGTTCAAAGTGTGCACAACACATTGTCATCAAACGGTGTTATCCATAACACTTGTAATTCTTTATTATACAATAATAAGATTATGTTTGAAAAGTAATACCTTGTGTTGATTAAGTTAAGATTAGGGTTTCTTGCATTGATTAGGGACTTTCATAATACTAGTGAGTTGGAAATCCTTGTGCTCATTTTTCTTGCTTCTCATTGGTTGAAATTGTTTCCCATGGATTGAACTTGTATTAATTTCCAATATTGGCAGATTTAGCCCCTAGACTTTGGCAGCTTGTAACTTTGAGCTTGTAACTTCATTTCTTTGGCATTTTTAGCCCTTCAACTTCCATTCTTGAGCAAAATTGATCCTTTGACTGAGTTGACTTGAAAGTTGACCTTGTTTGACTATGATCTTGACTTTTTACAATATTTACACTTTGGTCCTTCATCTTTGGCAGTTTGTCAAGATAGGTCCTTGTACTTCAAAGTCTTGTCACTTTTGATCCTTCTTTGTCTTTTTCATCAATTTAAGCTTGATTATCCCTTGTTTGCTTGAAAATGTATCCTCTTACCTACACAAGTGTACACAAACACAAACATACCACATAACACTGTTTTTGCAAGATAATTTGGTATTTTGCTTCATGTTTTAGGGTTATTTGTTGATAAATTGATATGAGTTTTAGCTCATATCACTACGGTTGGTGGAGATGATAACTTCATAAAAACAAGATTTCTCTTGTTTTAACAAATAAATGCACTGACACGTACATATATTCGTGTTAGATTGTGTCCTTATGTAAACACAATCCCTTACATGGTTATAAAGTAAACCATGCCCGAGAAAATTAATTCCTGTTGTTGAGTCAAAGCTTTCCGGTGAAATACTTGACTTGAGTATGAAAAGCGGGTTACTATCTAAAATAATAGCAAACCATTTTGAGCATGTTTTAAAACATTTGAACTTCTGCTCGAACTTTATTTACAACCCCGTGTCATTATTGAATGACATTTCTAGTATCGTAAATATTATCGATTCCAGAAGACATGCTCTTTTTATAAAAACATTTTTTGAACACTCAATTTTGAAAGATTTAGAAAAACCTTTTTGAGAAATTCTCGAAAAAAATTGTGTTCAACGTTTTGAAAACCAATTACTTGAGCTTAAGATGTTGAATATCTTGCAAAACGAGCTCAAGTCCGATAACTTGTAAACTTCCCGTTGTTAAGGATAAGTTTATCATCGGCGATAAACTTTCCTTTTAACTAAAGAACGAGTCCTAAGTTGACAATGACTTAGAAGTCTTTTTCATAAGCTTGAAAAACTTTGAATGTTTTAACATAAAGCTCATGACCGAGAAAGATGAATTTCTCGTTAAGAAGAAAAGTTCTCTTATTTAAAGGATACACTTTACTTTATGAGCTTAAAACTTGGAATGTTTTAAGACAAGCTCATGACCGAGAAAAATTAATTTCTCGTTACAAGGATAAGCTATCTTTAAAGATAAGCTTTCCTAAATATGAAGATCGGGGCATAATCTGAAATATAATTATACACCATTGTGCATGAGCTTAAAAACTTCGAATGTTTTTAATATAAGCTCATGCCCGAGAAAAATTAATTTCTCGTTGTGAGGATAAGTTTATCATCGGCGATAAACTTTCCTTTCTTTGAAGAACGGGTTACAATCTGTGATCCGGCTGTAAGCCTTTGGTGCACACGATGTTTAACTACGAATCCCCTGAGACACTTGTTTCTTTGATATCAACTTCTTCAGTAACCAAACTCTGAGAGTGTACTTAATTGAATGGTATACAATGATTGGACCGCTTCGTTCTTTTGGAACATCCTCTTTGGTACCTGCATTCTCATTAGGAGTTTGCATGCTTGGATATGGGTTAGCGATATCTATCTTAGAAACAAGTGGGGGTTCACAATTTTCTTTTCTTGTGCTAGAGGTGACCTGAGGAGATGATTCACTTGTCTTAGCTGGCAAACGTTTCCTTTTATAGAAAACCTTAAGTTCAGGCTTAAGTGATGTATCCTCCTTTTCAATTTCCTCCCTAGTAGTCTTAGTAGAATCAGAGACTATCCTAGTTAAAGGGCACTCGTTTCCTACAAAAGTGAAAGTTCTACCAGTGGGTCGCCACATTTTACCAATGGGTTTGATTTTAGCTACCCACTGGGATTTAAGTCTAGCACGGGAGTTCACCTCATTAAGTAATTTCTTTATACAAGAATCATGATTGGCTTTAAATACACATTTCCTACATGTTTTACAAGTAGCATATTTAATGTCCGAGTAAGATCTAGAATTCCTAGAAGATTGATTGATGCTCCTAGGAAGTGACATGCTACGATTAGCAGTTTTGGGTAAACTAGAAGGCATATGACTAGGTTTGAAATTTCTATCTCGTACTTGTGTCTTTAGCTTAGCTTCCCTTAGACCAAATGTATGGCGAACGTCATTTGAACGAATTTGAGACGTGTTCTTTGGACTATGTCTAGGGAGACTAGAGGCAATCATGTGATTAGGTCTTTTAGAAGCTGTTTTAGTCACAATGGGCCTAGATAGTGGAGTGACTGGTCTAGAAAGATGAACCATATCAACTTGGGAGGAAAACCGCGGTTTTGAGGATTTTGGTCGCTCAGATCTAAATGCAGTCGGTTGTCTAACATACTGAATTTGAGGCGGTTTCCCCAAGATTGATGGTTTTTCAAGCTTAGTATCCACACTAGATCCTTTAGTTTTTCTCAATTCGTTTTTCAACGCAGCTATAGCAAAGACCTTTTCTTGTACTTGAGCCTTTAAAGTCGCATTCTCTTTGAGCAATTCATCTTGGGATGCCAACTTAGATTCAAGCGACTTAATTTGTCTCACAAAATTATCCTTTTCAGCTTTAGAATCTTGAATTTTTTGATTTAATTTTCTTTCAAGAACAACGTTTGAATTTTCAAGTTTTTCAAAATACTTTTCAAATTTATCCGTTTTCTTTGAAAATTCAATTTTGGCATCCTCAAGAGCTTTAGATTGCTGAGCTAAAATCGTTTCAAGCTCTTTAATCTTGGAATCAGAATCGGTTAGAGAAGCAGTCATAAAGCATTTATCATGATGAACTATAGCATTCTGAAC
Source organism: Glebionis coronaria (assembly GCA_025667525.1). Lineage (NCBI taxonomy): Eukaryota > Viridiplantae > Streptophyta > Magnoliopsida > Asterales > Asteraceae > Glebionis > Glebionis coronaria. The sequence continues at coordinate 81,415,333 of CM046880.1, forward strand.
AATTTCTCCCCTATTTTGACTCACATCGGATGAATCTGAAGTGGTAAAACTATCACCCTTTTCCATCCCATGTTTGTCATAATTAGGTTCGGAATGCGCAACATGCGGTAGTTCATCGGCATAGACATCATATACCACATTCCTTTGTACCGTGTTTGTAGACTCTTCGTCAGATACGGGTATGGTGTCATCAATCCCTGACATGCTGTTTGTATCATGCTTTCTTCCCGAATCCTTGCTCTTGCATCTTTAGGCTCCAAGTTGTCAACCGTATGACCATTCTCCTCTTGCATCTACATCGTAGATTCTTGCACTCCATTATCATACTCTTGCTGAAGTCGAGATCTTTCATAAATCGAAGACGAGACTGATATCATTAATTTCAACAATGTACCACGAAACTCTTTAATTTCCGTTTGTGTGTACTGAAGAAATGATTGACATATCCTTGAATTGTCAGACTTAAGAATGTTGAATTTGAAGAAGTGCGTAAGTTGTGTCACTAGAGCTTGATATGCAGATGCTTATGCAGAGTGATTAAAGTCTTCTTTGTGAAGTTGCTCAGCTAGTTGGTACAAGTTGAGGAATATGGAATCGATGAATATATAACGATCTTGACCGAAGAGTGTCAGAAATTCGCTTCCTCCTTGAAACCAAGAAATGGTCACTAGATGAGACTTGAGTAGTCGAAAGAACTTTATACCACTTTCTCTAGCTGTGTTTTGCATGAGATGCAAGTCTCCCTCTCGAGATGTCGAATTCAACGAATCCATTAAAAATCGATGATAAATGAATGTAAGGATTACTTGTCGATCGATCAATGAAAGAAAGTAATTGTGTTTGTTGTTGTGAGTAGAAGTCGAGAAATAATGTTAAAACCCCCTAATAATTTTCAAAAACACCTTTTTGAAAAATCTTAAAATACTTGTCACTGTATCGGAATCCTCAAATTTAATCCGTCGGAATACCCATCGGAATAACCATCGGAATTTCCTATCGGAAAGTCTGTCGGAATGTGGATTGGAATACCTGTCGGAATAATAATGTTTAAACCATCGGAATACTCATCGCAGTACCCATCGCAATATTTCCCATCGGAATACTCATCGCAATATTACCCATCGAATACACATCGCAATATTTCCTATCGGAATGTTACCTATCGCAATATTGGATCGCAATGCCGATCGCAATGTTGCCTATCACAATGTTTGATCAAAATATGAACAGAGAAACGTCGCAATATCTCTTAATTCTGTCGCAATCCACGATCGCAATGAACGATCGCAATCCTCGATCGGAATAAGGGGTATGGGAATACACTATCTGAATATTCGTCGCAATGTAGAAACCCTAGGCTTTTGCGATCGCAATATTCAGATCGGAATATAAAACCCTTCCAACTTTGCGATGGAGTATTTTTCCACTTTTCTTGGGTAGTACACAACCAATTTGGAATATCAAGCCAAGAAACGAATCAAACACCCAAAATTTTTGTGTTTTTAACCAAAATACCAATACCAAATCACAATAATAAGTAACTAGATGAAGTATATCAAGATTAAACCATAAAAACACAAAAAAAATTGTACTTGTGAATTCGGATCAAAATATGCGACATAATCAAGAACACAAACACAAAAACCAAACAATCATCCCATGGCTCTGATACCAATTGTTAGTTTATCGTAATCTTTGGAATATCTAACTATGGAGATGATTATTAGAGAGAGAGATAGATGAAGATGTAGAGAGAGAAACTAGAGACAGGTTGGAGAGAAAAAAGAAAGATTAGATTACGTGTGTGAAAAGTGAATGACCAACCCTCCTAACATGCTAGGAGGGGTATATATATCCCACCCTACATGTGGGCTATATGGGCTATATTGGATCACGAGCCCAATATTATTGGAGTGACCGAATCTTCCTAAATACGTAAAAACGTATTTCCAACATTGTTCTTTATGAAAATATATAAAAAGAAAAAAATAATAAAGGATATGGTTTAACAAGTTTTGATATCTTTGACATATTAGGCCCGCCATGAATACTTTGACTCAACCTGATTTTGCTTATCCAAGCATTCTCTAGCTAGTATCCTTAACCATGTAGTACTTCATTGGTATATTAGGCTAAGCATCCACTAGTCTCATTATTTGAGACTTTAAATTTGTGGAGAATGGGAGATGATAGAGTTGAAGCAAGTATAAAAGCGCTAGATAAACTTCATGATAATTACTTGTGGCTAAACCCTTCTCTTTCTTTGCCTATATTTTCTTCGCATGTATATATGTTAATAAATAATCAAGAACGGTTTTAATCGGTTTGTAGTCTCTTATGCATTTTTGTCTAATCATTCATGGTTGGTATAAGTGCGTCTTAAGATTCTAAGTTAGAACGTTTTATGTGTACTAGACTTATGTCATGCTTAATACTTAGCGGGTGTTTTTCCTTTTATTCTTTTTAAATTTCTTTGTGAGGAATAAAGAAAAATAAGAGCGGCTTATGAAAAAAATGAGTGGCTAGAAAAAAAAAAAAGAGAAAAAGAAAAAAAGAAAAATAAAATTATACAAGACTCCCAAGAGGGGCAGTGAAGTGTTAATTATAGTGACTATTGAATTCCAATATTACTCTCACAAGGGTTGCGGGGATTTAATAGTTGCACCAATCCAGTA